>CM077196.1:22617826-23817826 GCA_039654625.1 Rhinogobio ventralis
GCCTATTATTCGTGAAAATAGTAAGCAGTAAACTGGCGAATTTCACTTGACTCATTACTCATTACAATATACACAAAATTATGTATGGAAATGACTCGAGGGGAGTTTTTTTTAGTGATACAACAAAAGTTATGCAACAATGTGTTTTTGTAGGGATGACATCATTACGCACACCATTTCAATGGTAAATGGCCAACTGGATGGAAACAGGCTGGAGGCAGCAAAAAATCTTTTTTCATGCATATTCACTTTGTCGATAACAAAGCAGTGCAAAAAGTGGATGGAAACTTGGCTATTGCTGATCATATGGGGTCAGTTGTTTATGAAGCTATGGTTTCATTGTCTTTCTATAACAAATGTCACTCTCCTTCCCTCTCCTTCATTTCTCTCTCTCCTCAGTGGATCAGCAGTCTCCCATGGCACACCTCATTAATATATTGGTTCCCAAGGGAAGACAAAATACTCCTCCATCATCCAATTTTCCTGCCATCCTTGAAAAATGGATCAGTGGCCGAGCTGTGCTTAATTACAGCTGGAAACGGGAGATATTTATTGAAGAGGATTGTACAGAGCATTAGCATGCAACAAAATGGATGACATCTGCAACCTTGATGGGTCCATCGCCTCTGTGGAATGACTTAAACATTTATTTGTGCTTGGCTGAGACTTCCAGTTTGAAAACTGGATGGATGGGCCTCTCTGGCTAACAAGTCGAGGTTATCAGCCTAGCAAATTCCCTTAAGTCTGTGCGCTGGGCATTTTGCACACAAAGATGTGCAGGGCAGAATGTGAAATGCCTATCTGAACTTGCATGCAGTGAATGTTAGGCCAAAGGACACGGCCCTCTGCTTCAAATGAATAACAGAGAAATTAGAACAATGCTCATAGGGAGAGACAGCCATCTCAAGGGTAACTAAAGTACGTTATGAGAGAGAGACAGATAAAGATCGAGAGAATCAGAGGTAGAGAAATTAGCCATTTTGACTGCATTTCACTTCATAATCAACATCATATTTTGCTCACAAATGTATATTTATACTGTTCATGAATGTATTTCATTGCATTGTTTACTGTGAATGACATGCCAAAAGCAATATAAACAGAGCAGCAAAAGGAGCTGTAATGCAAAGCTTTAAACTATGTCTCTGGTACAAGGTTCTTGACCAGCGACTGTCAAACATACGTGTTTTGTCCATCATTAGAATGACCGCATCTGAAGCAGTAAGTGCATAGCATTATATTTTCATTGACTTACAGGTTATAAAGTTTACTGTAGCTATGTGGGCGCTGAGATTTTTCTGTCATTTGGCCAAAATCTCATGTTATAAAAGATGAAGTGCTTCGCACAGGCTATTTGAGACATTATTGGCTATAAGACGCTCTTCTCCGCTTCTCAAATACATATAACATAGCCTTTATAGGGTACAACGGGCTAAAGGCACCACGGGGTAAAAGGCTCCTTTGATTTTATTTTCCTCTAAACCACTAGATGGCACAAAAACTTGCAGCAGCACTTTCCAAAACATCCGCTTTTCAAGATGTGCATGTGGAAATTTGTCTGATCCTTGATACAGGCAGCAGCGCAAAGATGATTCTGTGCTAATTTAATCAAATATTTTTTATAATGTTGTAGATTTAAGTAGCAAATGAGAATCACTAAAATTATTGAATATGTTTTAAAAAAGGTCTTAATGATTTTCAGTTTTATTCAAGAAATTAAAGAAACAGTTTTTCAATAACAGAAGAGTATGTAAAAGTATGGTATTCGGGGTAAAAGGTGCCCCTGCTGTTGGGGCGAAAGGCACAATAATTAACATGATAATAAATAACTAGCTGACTTTTCATGACATGGTTAGATTCAGATGGTAAATATCATATATTAAGTTGGGTGTCCACCTTAGAGATAATCACCATATTTATAATGAAACCATCATAATTAAAAATATATTAATCATATCATATAATAAAATATGATTTAACGGAACATGGGGGCCCATCAGGACTGCCTATGCATAGGGCCCGGGATCTTGTGCTATGCCCCTGAGCCAATGGTACATGGTTCATTACAATGCATAACCCCTATAATTTCAGGGATGGTTATCATTTGCCCACACTTTGGTATATTTGTCAAAAGTGTATATAACTGAAAACTGATTATTATCATTAATCATTGATTAAATCATTTTTATGCAAATAACGTTATAATTTATAATTGCACCTCTAAATGCCTGTTAATGTAAAGGGTCTAATTACAGATGTCCATGTCGTATTTATGGGTCATTAGCAGTATTGTGAGTATTCCCTCTCCAAACATATTTATTTAAATTACACCCGATTGATTTGCCTGCTTTTGATAAATGGACGTCACTGAGAAAACCACTGGTAAATTCATGATTTTCCACCCCTGCAATTTTAATTAGAAATAAATAAATAAATAAATAAAAATACATTTGTTTGGATGTTAAAGAAGATGTCACTTAAATAGTACAACCAAATGGCCACGACAGTGTAAAGGCTTGTGGGTAAGCATGATTTATCACTAAGCATAAACCATGACATGCTTGAATGCATGCATCTACTTCGTTCGGCTTCAGTCACCTAGCAATTTTAAGACATGCTGCACCTAATCTATAAGATGGTAAAAAGTGTGGAAGTCATTGCAAAAACTGAAGAAACCCACCAGGACTAAACCAGAAAAATCCATCTCACAAATATGACCCTTCTCTATGCAGTCTGGGTGATTGTGAGACAGTTAAGATGTGTGAGGGAGCTGTGACTGTTTGGTGGACTTCTGAAAGTTCTCTCTGGGTTTGATGTTTTAGTCAAGTATAAATTCATATGTCATTTGATGTTTATATGATTTATAAGAACACCATTTATTCAATATACTACCAATACTATAATATTATTGTATGATACAATATTACTATCATTTAAAGTTTGGGGTCAGTAAGATTTCTTAATGTTTGTCTCTTAAGCTCATGACTACTGCGAATATTGTGAAATAACAATTTTCTATTGTAATATATTTTAAAGTTCGAAAGAACAGCATTTATTTGAAATAAAAATATTTGAAGCATTATAAATGTCTTTACTGTCACTTTTGATCAATTTAATGATTCATTTCTGAATAAAAGTATTCTTTCTTTAAAAAAATCTCACTGACCCCAAACTTTTCAATAAAACCAACATACATAGTTTATTTTAAATAACATTTATGTATTTATATAACTTAAAAAGGATAACTCCAAATATACAGTAACAATCATATTTTGTGTATCTTTTATTTTTTACAACTAACTGTTCAGCTATTATTATTAACAAAGACCTTCTCATAAAATGGAATGTGCACCTCAAAGAGCGCTTGCTAAAAATTGCAACAAAGTAATTTTAAGTTTGTTTAGATTCAGATGATTTCAGAGTAGGTGAGTTGTTTGTAATTAAACAATTACTAGCATTTTGACCCATTAAAGCAATTTGTGGGCCATGCTAGGTAGGCATTATCACACTGACCACACGATCAGTCAATCACAGTGACATGGAGGCAGTATGTCTCCTCAAACGACTTATCGCCTGTATTTTACCATTCCCTAGCCCTCACATTTATGTCACAATAGGATCTCAGTAAGACCCAAACAGAGCTAAAAGAGAGGCTGCCTTCCTCATTATCTGCTGGTATCACTGTTGAACAGTGTTACTTCAAAAAAATTTATGATTTCCACAGTATTTGAGCATATTTCGAAATATTTGTTTTTTTGTAGTTGATTACATCTAATTTATTTTATTTTGAAGAGTTGCCTTGCCTCCTCAGAGAAAATGCCCGATGTGTGGTGTTTTGACAGACTTACGTAGTAAATACTCTGCTGCATCCTGCTCATAATCTGCATCCTCCGGAAAGTGGTCAATCTTCTTACAGACACCTCGAAATGTTCCTGTAGCCATGAAGAACAGAGAGCAGAGGAGAGAAGACGGTAAAATACCATTAGTCTATTAGCTGGAGTGCATACAAATAAGTACATGGATTTTCAGCTGGATTTTCTCATGCTTTTATCAGGTCAATGAGCACAGTCCTAGTATGCTGCTTGCTATGTATTTGTGTGTGTGTATGTGCACGTATGCATGCCTTCTTGTGCATTCACTGACAACCCGTTCACTCGGCTGTGCGTTCAAGATGACAAATGAACAAAAATAACGTTTCTGCCCTCGGGCATAACATGTGACCGGCTAATGAAGAGGATTATCGTACCAAATACATGTGCCCTATGTAGGGGGAAACCATTTTGACACATGCTGTCACATTCTCCTCTGCAGTAAAGAAGTACACAGCTCAAACACTCAAATTGTGTTTGAAATGATTCCATTTTAAGCAATACTGCATCAACTTCTCTCGCTAATATCAATGCACAGTACTGTTAAAACACAAAATAACTGGTAAAATGGATTAATTCAAAGATGTAAGCAAACTAAATATTTAACCCCTATTTTCTGTTGAGATTACAGTTTTTATTTTTGGGGTTCCAGAAAGCCTCATTTACATAATTTAAAATAAAACCAACATCTCATTTTCTATTCAAATTCTTTTGAGGCGCCCCTTGGACTGAATCAAAACCCATCTGAAAGATATTTCTGAAATATTAACCCGTAATTCTCGAATATGTAACTGGCATCCATTTCTATGCAGGCTCAATTTAATCACAGCAAAAACACATAATAAAACAAGTCAAAATAATCAGGAGTGTATTTGTGTCTGCAAATATCACCACCATCGCCAAAATCTTTTTACTTGGAAATAAATAAAATGGCATGACAAAATGATGGAATATTTAATATAATAATATAACTGATAAACAATAATTAATAAATAAACTATATAAAAATATCTAAAATATACAGTATATAAAATAAATAAATATTTTATGTTTAATTGAATCTGAAATAGAAAAAAGTACTAAAAATGTCAGAATAAAGTATCAACTGGAACAACCAAATGTTAAGTATTTTTCACAACTATTAAAATGGCATTGGCATCTCAGACCACAAACAGAACATGAGGGTTACGAATCGGTCATTGAAAAACCCATATTGATCAACTAATAAGAACATTGTGGTTACGACTAATATTGAACACGCAGCGCCCAAAGAATCTGCATAGACCAACTTCATGGTTTTATTTTCCATTAGTCTGCATTTGTGTTTGTGAGTCAATGAAATGCTTTTAGCCATTTTGTTTAAGAAAGGGACAGAACAGGTCTCTGTGGTACATAGTGAGGGCTTTCAATGATTCAGAGTGAATCAGGGCATTCGGGCTCCTTCAGAAATCCCCTCTGGCTCAGCCCGCAACCCTCTCCCACCATCACTGTCTACAGGTGACCTGACAGACTGGCCATTCAGCTCTGTTCACTCCCTCAAACACACACACAAACAGTGCCTGCTCATAACACAGAGATAGAGGGAGATCAGAAAACGAGTAGGCGATAAAGGCTCTGAGAGAGGGACAGTTATTGTCATGGTGACTGTGACTGCTGTGACGTATTAATGCTTTGAGTGGGAAGGGCTTGAACATGATTTGAGTCCTCAGATATTAAATAATTAGAATTTTGATAAGAACGGAAATTGACGTTAAAAAACACCTCACTGATCAATGACTTCACATAGAGCTTGCAACGCAAAATATAAAAGAATTACGAAGAATTACAAAGTGTTTTTGTGTTTTTTTGGCACTTTGTGAAGACAGCTTTTATTAAAACAGCCTTGTATCACAATATGAGCAGCTGTATAAAATGATAACAGTATATATTATTATATACATTTAAAAGAAAATATTTTTTGCCAGAAATTTATGAATACAATATTATATATTATAAAAAATAAAATATATTAAATGACATTCTACTCTATAAAAAACCTTCCCATTTCTGTCACATTATAGTACTACAAGGCACAAAGCAGAAAGAATACAAAGTTCTTTTTAATAAACCAGGAGAATACGGAGGAGAAATAAGGCAAATACACATGACGATGATGAACACTGAACAGAGAAAACTAAGGGCTTATATACACAGAACTAGATAAAACTAGCTGGCAGAGGGAAAGACCATTGAGGAGGCAATGGAGAAAGGAGCCAGGGAGGAGATGATGGAGGGAGGAGCCAGATGATGACCCGGAGCACCACCAAGACGAAGGGGCCGATGGTGGGAGTTGGAGAGTTGGAGACCCAGGCGGAGCCGAGGAGACAGCACTGTAGGTCCGGAGGGAAGGTGCAGCCTGACGGAGCCGAAGGGGTGAAGGGGTGAAGGGGTGAAGGGATGAAGCGAAGGACAAAGCGCAGCTGAAGCCCCGGAAAACCGCAGGCAGAGTGATGACTGACCAAGGCAGAGCCGGATGGACGAGGGAGCCCGGTCGAGCTGTAACGAAGATGGTCCCAGGTGGAGCCAAGGGAGGGTGCAGCCAAGGTGGAGCTGACTGGTCAATGGGCTGAGATGGAGATATGGGATTGGCAGCCCGAGGAGGAGCCAGGGGACCCACTTGCCAATCTGGAGAATAGAAGACCAAGGCAGATCCGTGCAACAGAGTGAAGCAAACAGAGGTGGAGCCAAGGAACTGAGGGGAGCCAGCAGAGGAGGGGCTGAGGAACTGGCTGGTTTCCGAATAGGAGGAGGGAGTGGGAGGCTGGGTGGGTGGGACCATCAGTGATGCAGGAGACTTAGTCCTGGACAGGACCAGCGGAGACCCAGGAGAATTGGAGTTGTATGGGACCAGCAGGGAAGTAGGATCCCGGGAGCTGGGCGGGACCAGCGGAGACTTGGAGCCAGACGGGAACAGCAGAGATGCAGGAGTCTTGGAGCTGGGCAGGACCAACGGAGATGCAGGAGACTTGGAGTTGTATGGTACCAGTGGAGAAGTAGGACACCTGGAGCTGGGCGGGACCAGCAGAGACTTGTAGCCAGACGGGAACAGCGACCAGCGAAGATGCA
The DNA here is from genome assembly GCA_039654625.1 of Rhinogobio ventralis. Taxonomy (NCBI): domain Eukaryota; kingdom Metazoa; phylum Chordata; class Actinopteri; order Cypriniformes; family Gobionidae; genus Rhinogobio; species Rhinogobio ventralis. The sequence goes on from CM077196.1 coordinate 22,624,801, forward strand.
GGAGACTTGGAGCTGGGTGGGAACAGTGGTAACAGGAGACTTTGGGAAATAACCTCTTCCAATTCCACAAAATATTTCACAGAGACCAGATGCAGCTCACCCTCAGCGGCTGGTGTGTAGGCAGGGCTTCCCTCCATTCCCTAATACTCCACGAGCACACCCACTAGGACGGACGATGTTGCTGGCTCACACATCTGGTAAGACTCTTCGTTGGGCTCAGGTTCTGGGATGATGATAGGGGCAGGCGTCCGCTCTGGCTATGGCGTCGTGGCAGGCTCAGGCTCTGTGTCTCCTCTGGGCTCTGGCGTTTCATCTGTGAATTATGTTGAAGGAGGCTGGCTGGGCTCTGGGTCCAGAGTGGGGTTTATGGGCAAAGACATCAATGATGGGTAGAAATGTTCCAGGCATCAAAGAATGGCTTCTTGCCATGTTAGGTTATCCAATTCTGGCATCTCCAGTTGGTCATAATAGTTTGCTCTCATCCAGTAAATCGATTTTAGTGTGGCATCAACCAGAATGGAGCGCTGTGCCAACACATAAAACCAGGCAGAATAATTCAACAAAGAACGTCCTTCATTGAACATTGCAATACATATTTTGCAGCTTTATCCATTTTGTGGTTCGTCGTTCTGTCACGTTACATTACTACAAGGCACGAAGCAGAATCAATTCTTTTTAAAATATCAGGAGAATATGCAGGAGAAATAACCAAGGCAAATACACATCTAAAATTTAGATGCACTAGAAACAGGTGCGTAACTTCTGTTAATGAATGAGAACACATCATGGAAAACAAAACAAAAACAACCAACACAATGAAATGAAACATAACTAAACATAACCCTGACAATTTCTCAGTATGCATAAAAGTAATGACTTTTTAGGAGGAAATGTTGTGTCAATAATTTGACAAAGTCTTACCGGGTCCTAAAAATATACCTAATTTTCTAAATATATATTTTTTCTTTTGATTTTCAGGTGATATATGGTCCAGGCATTTCTTTGTAAGATGTATCCCCTAACATTTTAAAACAAATAGTTTAGCATGTAGTTTTTTCACATTCAAAGCCGTTTTAATAGCGTTTTAATAGCCTGCCTTAACACACACACACATACACATTTACCTAGCTGTCTAAATGGAGGGTATGTTTCAATCAGCTCCCGCAGTTCAGTAGTCAGGGCAAGTGCTGTCTCAATCGTAAAATCCTTCTAGTGGACTGAAACGTTCTCTCCCTAAAAATCCCAGAATGCACCATGAAAACCAGGGAGCATCGATGCACCGTTAAAGGGATACTTCACCAAAAAATTTAAATTGTGTCATCATTTACTTACCCTCAAGTTGTCCTAAACATGTATGAATTTCTTTCTTCTGCTGAACACAAAAGAAGATATTTTGAATAATTTCGGTAACTAAATAGCTATGGAAGTCAATGGGGTCCATCAACTGTTTTAAATATAATTTATTATTTAAACATAATTTCCAAAAAAAAAAAAAAAAAAAAAAAAAAGTTCAGCAGAAGAAAGAATTTACTAATTTAATATAACCTAACCCTAACCCAAACAGAAAACCTGCAATTTTTACAAAAAAAACCAATCAACCCAATCAAATTTGTCCCCTAAATATGATTAACAGCAGTAGTTTCTAGTTCTCCTGGCTAATGTCAACTGAAAGACAGTCATCTCATATCATATTTCAATAAATCACCTGTCCACTGCCTGTGTCCACACTTAACTGTCTAGCGTAGTGTGAAGTACAACCAGGCCTCTCCATCCTCCAATGAGCTGCGATGGATTACAGCAGCACTAAAAGCATCATAAGACCCAGCAGCTGCTTTTACCTACAATCACTCAGATTTAGAGCCCTACTCTTTGTCTCCATTTACATAACACAAACATGCAGAAAGACTGCATGTTTGTCACAACTTCAGTTGCGGACCTGTCAGAGTGCTTCACCGGAGAACGGGTGAATGCATTAGCAAAGAAGTATTTCATTAGCTTTTATCTCTGTGTTTACTATCATTACAAACAGTCTTTGAATAAATAAAAAGAACACTGATGCTATTAGCTGAAAGGGTCCCCTGTAAAACGCCTGCAAGGAATACTTTGTATTGGAATTAAAAGTCCTAATTTGGTTTCTATGCTGACAATGCAATGATTCAGAACAATCTGATTAGTAAATTCGAACATCGTTTCTGTAAATTCACACACAAAAAAGATGATTTTTCCCCCGTGTTGTTGTCTGCAGGTGGAAAGATTTGTCTTCATCACTACTTTGAGGTCTCATTGACCCTTTTGTCTCAGGACCCTCTTAAAACAATTAGTCACATCTGAGGCTCTGTTTCACAATTTAAGCTAATGGAGTGCTCGTGCTCAATAGAGACGTTAAGAGAGAGAGAGCGAAGGGGGAAAGCAAGTAGTGTACAGTCAATATTGAGGTAAAATCACCAGAGACATGTTTTCAATTAAAGGCTACCCTGGTGCGGATTAGAAAACAACTCATCCGGTTGTGTTGATTCGAGCCACTGAGTCTCCGCATCAGAGAGAAGGTGAAAAGAGCGGTGAGTCCCGTGGGTTGGGGGCTGTCGCCGCACTGACACACCTCCAGTTTGAATAATTCAACAGAGATCTCCTCAAAGGTGACAGCTTTGTTGGATGAGACCAAAAAGATTAAGGAACTGATGGAGACATTTTCCACCCGGCCCTCCCTTCTTCCCTTCCTCCTCTTGGATTGTGTAGCCAGTGCAGCTCTCTGGCCCATTCAGCACACCTCTAACAGATAAAGCGACACTTTTATAAAAGGAGAAAGAGAAAGGGGGATAAAAAGGGGCTTTTGTGTTGCTCTGCATCGCCCCTCTCATCCGCTGGTCCTCCGTGGCCAGCGGTGGGTGGCTGTGGACGCAGTGAAGAGCTCTGCCACTGGAGCTCCTCTGATAGCACATGGACTGCCTGCTTCGCTCTGATTGACACACGGTTAGTCACACTTCAGAGAAATACATGCTCAGCTTAATTTACCTATGCATTCACCCTTAGCTTAAAGGGAACTTACAGTCAAAGTGTAAAGACTTCATTTGTGCTGAACAGAGCGATGGAGCAGAAGTCAGCATTTCCATAAAATTTCCTGTCAAGCAAGATTTCACCCTGTTTCTGGAATATGATGGCCAAATACATTGATGACTTTAGTGCCAATCTCAAAGCCTTTCTTTTAAGTGTGTTCTACATGCAAAGAATATTATCATTTTCTTATCAAGACATTATAGCTGTATTCCAAAACGTCACTACCTACCTAGCATTTCAAAGCATTATACACTCAACCCATGGTTGGGTTAAATATGGTCTTGCGTCTTTTGCAGCAAAACCGTGGCGCTCAAGTTATTTAAAACAAACTACTTTACTCAATATTTCTGTGTCATGTATTTTGTATGCTTTATGCTTATACTGTGAATAACACCGGGAAGAATATCAGACTGATTCGAACCATTAACCAGACATTTTAAACTATTCATCAAAAGAATCGACTCGTTCGGTGGGCTACACTGGTTGCACTGTTTGTTTTTGATTAACTAAAAAGGACCAAATACATAGTAGCACTTTTTAATAAATCAGACCACACTGGTTACTATATGTTTGTTTTTTTAATTACCACCATTGGCTGATTAATTTTTCTGTTTGGCCAGTAAGTATCAGAAGCAGATCATTTTATTTTGACTCACTGAGAACGCCTGCACCTGAGCGCAGATGCACAGGAGCTCACATTCTCCATATTTAGAAGTTTACAGTCTTTGTTTAACAGTTATGATTAACTTATTATTAATAGTAGTACAAAGGCAAATGCTCTTGTACGTATATACCATTGGCATTCATCAAATACACATTTATATAATTTGAATAGCTAATAAAAATGTAATTCCACATCTTGCAAACTTTGGCGAATCCAGCTGTTAGCGCTTAAGAAGTGAGCCTTTGCCATTGCATCAATTGTTAAGGTAGAGTGGGGGAAAACACAGTCGGTCACGTTCGACGTACGTCGGACGTCACTGACGAATTGGGATCACTTCTGGGAGCCCCTATCAGCTTCGAGATATAGAGAACGGGCCAATGGCCATTGGCGTGCGAGATTTGCATCTCGCGCTCCGCCCCGCGCTGCGGGTATAAACAGGAGGCGAATGCAGCGCACCATTGTCATTCACTTCGGAGCCGAACACGGTGTTGACGAAGGAGACTGTTCCTGCTTCAGCAGAGAGAGAAAGAGAGAGAACGAGAGAAGACGCTTCTTTGAGTGCTGGGAGAGAAGGCACGATCAGCGGCGGCCGCGAGCTCACTGATACAGTGATAAACTGCTGTTTTTACAGCACTGTTGGTTTGGTGAGGGCGTTCCCAACGGTGAGTGCATACACAGGCTGCACTACTCTCCTGTGTTTTGCCGCGGTCGTTCCTGGGTGCTTCAGCACATTTAAAAGAAATTTCTTATAAAAGAGCAGCGCGGGTGTGACACTGCATCTTTTTCAAGACGTCATTCCACCCGTGCGTTTCTGTCCTTTGACGGCCACGATCCCTCTCGCAAAAGCATGTTGAGATTGCGTTCGTGGGTGATCCATGTTCTCTCAGGAGAACGGGATCACGTCGGCGCGTTGTTCGTCTCGCCTTCCTCGTGAGGGTTTGAGTGTTCAGCGCGCCGTGTGCCGTCTAGCTGCCGGCTGACAGCGCGGGTTGTCACGGCAACCCAGGGCGTCACTCTGCGCTTTAGATGTGTGGTCGAGACTTAACCTCTAACGGGGTTGAGTCCCTTCGCCTATTCCCCGATCTAGTTTCTTTTCTGGTGCACCAGAAAGGGGCTACTTCGGCTAATAAGCCTTGGTGACCTGAGGATTACAGTGGGGCTTCCCTGCCGAGTACATCTCCGTGGGCCCTCACTCCTCTATCGCATCGCTAGCATGCTGAGACTGTGTCCGTGGGTGGTTCATGTTCTCTCATGAGAGCATGACCACGTCGGCGCGTTGTTCGTCTTGCCTTCTTCATAGGGGCTTGAGTGTTCAGCGCGCCGTGTGCCGTCTCGACGGCCACGCTCACGGTCTTACATGCCTGCTGGTAGCTTACAGGTGGGATTGCTGGTTCCAAAAAAAAAAAATAATAATAATAAAAAATAAAATAAATAAATAAAGGGGACCTAGCGTTTAATCTGGGGCTCTAGCAGAGGACAGATGTCAATCGCTGCATCGGAGAGAGGGCTGTTATAAGCTGGAAATGAAGATGATGCTGAGTTTCCCACTATAATGGTGTGTGCTCATGCTGAATCAGATTCAGACTTGACAGCCATGCTTTCCTGGGTGGCTGAGGCGTAGTGCAACGCGTAAATCGCCTTGCCCGCCCCCTTGCCTTTTTCCCGGATGTGCATTGGAAAGCTTTGGCAGTGTGGAACTATTTGGTGCCAAAATATGGGGTGATATATGCCCAAGGTTCCCACCACTCCCTTCCGGGACCAGGTGGTGAGCCTGCAAGCGCTGCCTTCGGAGGAGGCAGACCCAGCCCTAGCTTTTCTCTGTCTAGTCCGCGCTCTGCGGACTTACGTGGACAGAACGCAAAGCTTCAGGACCTTAGAACAGCTCTTTGTCTGTTATGGAGGCCAGCAGAAGGGAAAGGCTGTCTCCAAGCAGAGGATGGCCCACTGGATAGTGGATGCCATCGTCTTGGCGTACCAAACCCAAGACGTGCCCTGCCCGCTCGGGTTAAGAGCCCACTCCATTAGGGGTGTAGCTTCTTCCTGGGCGTTGGCTCGTGGCGCCTCGCTGACAGATATTGTAGAGCTGCGGGCTGGGCGACACCTAACACGTTCGCTAGATTTTATAGCCTCCGTGTAGAGCCGGTATCTTCCTGTGTGCTCGCTTCCCATAGTCAGTAACACCGAAGTGCCTGTTCTAAGTGTCAGCTTGCTGCGCCACTCCCTTTCCTTTGGAACGAATACGTGCGCTTATATGCTCCAGTCGAGTTCCCCAGAACGGCGAACCCTGTTGAGTCCTCCGCAACCCGCGGCAGTCGGATGTGGCGGAGCGTCCGACGCCAGGTCTAACACTCGTATGCATTGGTGGAACTTGTGTTAGGCTGGGTTCCATATATTGTGACCCCCACGGCGGTCCCATATGTGTATTCTTCCACGGTACGGCTCACTACGGCGAGCCCGTGTCTTTCCCTCGGCAGAGCTCTCTGCCGTCTCAGTTAGGTGTTGTTCCCCCGCCTGTTTGGCTGGGGCCACCCCTGGGACTTCCGTATGTTGCACTGCCCACGGCCAGTCCATACGTGTATTCTCCACATGGTAACTCCCTTCGGGCATGATGTCCCGCAGCGTCCCTCTGGGCACACTTTCCCAGCGTTATCCAATAGTTTGCTGAAGTGGGTCTTGCGGAACAGCAGTGTGACTTCCCTGCGTGAATTCCCCGCCCGGAACAGACGGGGTCTGAGGGGCTCTAGCTGGGCGCTGGAAGTGGTAGTAACTGTGGCGTTTTCCAAAGGGATCCCAATTCGTCAGTGACGTCCGACGTACGTCGAACGTGACCGACTGAAAGGGAACGTCTCGGTTACGTATGGTATCCCTCGTTCCCTGAAGGAGGGAACGGAGACGTACGTTCCGTCGCCACAGTTGCTGTACCATCACTGCATGGCCGAGTCACTAGTTCGGCTCCTCAGTGAAAAAACAATAGTGCGCTGCATTCGCCTCCTGTTTATACCCGCAGCGCGGGGCGGAGCGCGAGATGCAAATCTCGCACGCCAATGGCCATTGGCCCGTTCTCTATATCTCGAAGCTGATAGGGGCTCCCAGAAGGGATCCCAATTCGTCGGTGACGTCCGACGTACGTCTCCGTTCCCTCCTTCAGGGAACGAGGGTTACCATACGTAACCGAGACGTTATAAGCTGAAACTTGACATAAACTATAAACTTGCCCCTAAAATCTGATTGGTTGATTGGAATGCTGTTCCAGGATGAAATACTTCACAGTCACAGTCACTGTCATGGCCTTCCCTTTTCTCTAATTTAAAACAATATAAAACACTTCTTTTTTTTTCTTTTCACCACATTCAATACACACAACAAATTAAATTGACAACCACTGAAAATAGGCACAGAGTGAAAGATTGACTTTGGGATTTCCATTTGAGATCATTTAAATGAAGATCTCGATTATTGCGCTATAGCGATAGCTTGTGCCAATCAGAGAGTGACTGTAATCACTGCTCCAACGACAGCACTGCTCCTTTCTGCTGCTTTTAATGACCTGTGTGCATTTCATTTTGCAGGTAGGGTCTGAAAATTAAGGCCCAGCTTGCAGACAGACTGATTGGCCTAATGGTTTTGACACGGTGAGTCATCCACATTTATTAGGCATGGTTTTAATGATCCTCCACAGGGCACAGTATCTTTGCACAATAATATTCCTACCAACACGAGAAGATCACTTACTAGCCCGCTAATTCAACTAAACATAACAAGGCAAGGAACGTCTTCTGCGATAAGCAAAGACATGGAGCGTCCATGTTAAATCATGTTTCTAGAGAATGGGGTAATAAATGTGCAATGTGGCCTGTCTAAGACTACTGGGACGGGACTGAAAGACTGTACAAGAGGCAATTGTCTTCCACTTGTGGCGTCGATTGCCCCCTCCTCTCTCCTGCTCGTCGCACACTCGGCTGCCATTAGCTGCTTATTACTGTTGTCTCAGCAGGGCCCAATAACTATTCTTGTTTGTTTAAGTTCGCTACTTCTGCTTTGGTCTTTTCCATTAAATGGAGCCTTTTCAAAAAACAGCACACTTCAGAAGACGGGTAGAGGGGTTTCGCAGCAGCTGATACAGGCAGCCACTTCCTCTAGAACCGCAGGGGCTCTTGAATGCCTCTCAGAGACTGAATAGTCTAAGTGATCATGAGGGGTTCAGGTTTACATTACACCAGGACAGTATCTCTTCCTTTCCTCTCAAAAGTGCATGCCCTTTCAAACTGAGTGCCCCCTCAGAAGTGGATTAGCAATGCAATTTCCAAGAAAAAAGCATGTCATATCAATCATATCATATCATATTGTTTATTATTTGTATCTTTAATAATTAAAATAAACGAAGAAAAATGATTTGTCTACAATGCTATGCCAAAGAAATCACATTCATAATACTCATAACTACTGATCAAAATTTTTAGATTTTTTTAAATGTCTCTTGTGCTCACCAATTATTTGATTAAAAATGGAAACGGAAATGTTGTGAAAAGTTACCACAATTTAAAATTACTGGTTTTAATTTCAATATATATTTTAAAATGTAATTTATCCCTGTGATGCCAAATATGAATTTTCAGCATCATTACTCCAGTCTTCAGTGTTACATGATCCTTCAGAAATCATTCTAATATGATGATTTGATGCTCAAGAAACATTTATTATTATTATCAATGTTGAAAAAAGTTGTGCTGCTTTATATTTTTGTGGAAACCGTGATTTTTTTCAGGAGTCTTTCATAAATATAAAGCTTAAAAGAACAGCATTTATTACACTTTCAACCAAATGATTGCATCTTGCTGAACAAAACTTTTGAACAGTGGTGTGGTGTATCAAATATATTTACATTTGCAATCATCAGGGGAAAAAATCATACAGGTTTGGAATGATATGTTTGGTAAATAATGAAGGAATTTGAACTTTTACCATGGTAAATGTTATAGTTACCCAAAAATATAAGAAACTTATATTTTTTTAATTTTTTATAACCTGTATGAATTTTGAAGAATGTTTAAAATGTATTTGTTCAAAGAATGAAATTCAATTTGGTCCAAAACAACACTGACACTCTTTCATTGTATATAAAAAAAAACAAAAAACATACATGTTTAAAAAGACATGACGGTGAGTACATTATGATGCACATTTCATTTGTCATTGGGTGAATTAGTCCTTTAAATATTTCTAGTGTCGCTTTATTTCAGTCTAGCAGACTGCTAACTCACCCCAGCAAGGCCAAAGTGCTTTGACAGAGGAATGACAGTATTCAGCTGAAGTGGGCTGCGCTCCCTATTTGTAATTCAATGAGACCATCTTGTCTTTTGGTTGCCAAAGACAGAGCTCATGAATATTTGGGCTTACTGTGCAAAACATGACAGCAGAACCATGAAAGGGAACACATTTTGTGTGGGGGCTAATCCTAAAAGGCCGTATGTTCGGCCGATAAACATTTGCCCAACACCATCGCCTGATCCGAGGGATGAGAGAGTGTTCTGCTGAAGTTTACTGGAAGAATGGGTGGGACTCAAAGCCAGCTGGTACATATGTGTGGATCCGACATCAGCCAATTCAGATGCTGCGATTGCTGTGAAAGCACTTTTTTCGGACACACATCGAATGGTCTTCATCTCATGGCTATTCTTCAGAGCCATCGTGCTTGATTTAGTTTTCCATGAAAAGGAAGAAGCTGCCTGCGCAAGCCAGCCAAAGGTTTCTGCCAGCCCATTCTCCACAGAGAGGTCTCCTCAGGCGCGGGCCAATATCGAGTTTAATGGACTTATTTGGCTTGTTTACACTCTAGCAGCGCTGCCCGTATTTACGCAAAGGTGAAGTCGACACATACACATCAATATTCAGTTCTATCCCTCCCTGATCCCTTTGCTTTCCCATTATCCCGAATAAAATACATAACATACAAGAGCTCGGGAATAGTGCTGGACATCTACATGCAATGTGCCAAAAACCGTTCCACATGAGTGGATGCAAGTGAGTAAACAACCGGGGCTTAAGGGAGATAACGGCACTTAATAACACAGGGGAGAAACACAGCTTTTTCAGCAGGCTTCCTAATCACAATACTCCAGGAGATCGCAGAAACACAAGATGGATAGCTCATAAAACAGGGACACAGCCATAACTATTGTTCAGCGGTGAGCTTATGAACCCCCGCAGGTGGACATGCTGCAGATATTGAAGACACTTACTCATTGCCAAAGCAACAATAATTCTCGTGGTGACTTGTGCGGACAGGCCGGTGTAGGTGCTACTTTGAAGAGCTATAGTGAGACTATTGAGCTCTAAGTACATTAAGAGAAACACCCCAGAGGCCAACACAATCAATGTTTGCCCAAGGAGTGTGAAAGTCTGTATTTGACACCGCAAAGGATCTTGGAGCTGCCGTACCTATTGTTGTTAGTGTCAGATAAAACTCAGTATTTAGATATAACAATTTTGTTGGCATGCATGCACATATTTATATGAGTGTTTCTCTTTACCTACTAGCAACTTTATGTCTCAGGGGTTGATTTTTTTTTTCATACTAGATCTTCAAAATAGATATTCACATAAAAACTGTGAGTGCATTTAATTTCATGTAGATTTATTGTTTTACTTTTGCCATAGACCTACAGTTTTAATTTCAATATCATCGAAACAGAAGCACTCTTTCGAAAAGTTGAAGTTGATTCAAGTGTAGTATATTAGTATATTTCTTTTAAACTAAGTATATTTGGCCTATATTTGTACTCAATTTTTTTATCAAGATATAATTAAATGTATAATTAAGTATTCTAAGTATACTTGGCTTGTAGTTGTGTTTACTCTTTTGATTGAGTAGCCTATTAAATACTTTTTTCACAGTTTAACATACAGTCTTATAAACTTACATTGTTTGAAAATATTGATTTATAAAGAAAATAGATATGTTCATAATTCATTGTATCTGAATTTTTGTGTAGGCTAGTCCACTGGTAGTTCTTTAATGCTGATCTAACCAGCAGAAGACACGAGATGGTTTAAATTCCAGTTGTGCAGGTAGGTCATGTTGTAACACTGCGTTACAATGAGCCCCTATTAGAACTATGCTATTCTATTCTATACTTTTATGAATTCTATTGAGAAACCATGAGAAAAAACTGAATAAAGACTTAGAGTCAATGTTCAGATTAATTATTATTAGCCTATGTTTTGAACTATGCTGTATAGTTGTGTTTTGTTGTGTGTTTGTTGTCAAACTCAAAAATGTGTTTATTTTTAATTATTACAAAAATGCCATTATTTTATATGAAAAAGTTAATAATTGTATTTTATTGACAAAATATTTTAGTTTGTCTTGTATATTTTTTTGATTATATCAGATAACATTTTAAGCTGTCATATGGTCATGTTACAATGAACCCCACCTATGGGGCATGTTGTCACATTTCACTTCCATTCTTTCGGGGGAAATCAAGAAAAAAGTATACAATGTATGTACAAAACCACGTAATTGTGCTAGACATGTGGGAAATTAATGTGGGAAAAAATAAATACTCTGAACCCCAAGTGGATTTACACAAACTGAGAAAGTCAAATAGCGTTAGGTTGTGCCCCGCTCTCCCCCATACTTAAAAATATACTTGAACTTTACTTCAAAAAACTAACTAAGCATATTTTTTCTTAAGGGTATAGCGACAAATCTTTTTTTATTTTTATTTTTTTTCATATTTTGACATACATCTGAGTGAATTGGATTATCGAAAAAAAAAAAAAATGTATGATGGGGACTTGGTTCTATCCATCGGTTGTTGATTGAATGCAGGCAGATCAGCTGAATGTAAGCTTGCAGTCGATAGTAAGATAGAGGCAGGGTTTAAGTAAATAATTTACTAAATAAGTGGAGAAGTCCGGGATACATCACCAGAGAGAAGTCTAACGTTTACCAGAAGATCAAGCTATAACAATAAAAAACACAGATGAATCGTTTGCAATAGGATCAATTGCATGCTTTTGAATACATGAGAGTAAGCTCTCAACAATAATAACGTGATAAGCCAATAATTATTTTTATGTTATGACTCATAATCAATAAATGGCCAAAATTCAAATAATATACCATGTCTAAAATAAAAAATAAGTTAGACATCACATCATTACAATGTACAGTATGAAAAATCAATATTCATTTTGAGTTTCACTAAAGATTACATTTAGAAGAGTTAAGATATAAGTGTTTTTAAAGATTAACTTAGAGTGTTACATGATGGCAAAGGTAATCTAAATGTAAATATAGGACAAATGAACAAGAACAAAAATATTAAATATTACAATACTTAATATCCGCAATTGGCAATACCAAAATCTCAGCTGAAATTGAAACCCATACAGTATATCAACATCTCTGCAAAAGTATGTATATACTTAGAACACAGTAATGATCATACTTGCAATAGGATATGTGATGTGTAAATAATACCATTACAAAGAGTTTCTTGTAAGCAGCATATATATCTATGTTTATATCTAAATTATGCAAAAAAAAGTGTGAAAAATAGTGATTAATGAATTTAAACACCTTGCCTTTGACAGTCTCCTTTGTGAGTGATAAAAAAGTGACAGTACTAGTGGCAGAGCAAATGGGCCACACACACAAAGATGGATTGCCAGCAACACATTCTCAGAAGCCCTGTTATCACCTAAATCAACACTCATTGAAAAGTGTTTGCACAAACAGATTTTTCAGGCCTGCTTTCTCTTGGCACCCTGTACCTCTCATCAATATAATACAGTCTCTTATATTCTCTGCTCCCCCTTTCACCGTACCCAATACAAAATCCATCCTAGCCTTGGCATTTCCATCTCAAGATAATGTGAGCCACTTAGTATCTCTGGCAGGTCTGTGTGAATATATGTGCGTGTTTATGTACTGTATACAGTGGGCACGTGTCCAAAAGAGAGTGTTTCGGGTCATAAGAGGACCCAACAACATCCATAAAACTATATCTTGCTCCTTAGTAAATGGCTTTCAAATAACAGCACATATATAAATATAATCCATCCTCCTTGTTGCAAACCCAGTTATGTGTCACCAGTCTTTGATCAGTGATGTGCTACCTTTGAGACTAATGCATGACTGATTGTGGAGCTTTTAAAAGGGTAATTAACGTTAACCCAAAACGCATTCTCTCAAAATTCGATGCAGCTCAGAGTGACAGGTTCACCGCGCAACCTCACTTCCTACAGCTTGGGCTCAGACCCACAGGAGTGGGGGCCGGTCGTGTTATCTCTGGTCGCTGAGCCTCTGAGATGGGGAGGAGACGCAGGGAGCTATTTTTGCAAGCTTAACCAATGCTGTTAGAGGATCTATCAAGAGTAATTTGCCTCACAAAGGTCATCGCAGCCAGGGGCAGAGGCAGCATCACAGGCAGGAGCCTGGAACAGCAGTGACTCACTATGGTCCACATTCTCCTGCCGGCTTCACAGGACGCCATGTACCCACCACTCCAAATCAACACGCTGTCACGGAGGGATAAACCAGCATCAATATTGTATTGATTTTGCATGGCATTAGATATTAATACATCGGTTTGCTAAACGTTGCATGGTATTAGAAGCCCAGCCAATACAAAGTGCAAAAATTCTCCTCTTAAAGGAGAATTCACCCAAGAATGAAAATTCTGTCATTAATTTCTCACCCTCATGTCGTTCCAAACCCGTAAGACTTCTGTTCTTTGGAACACAAATGAAGATATTTTTAAGGAAATCTGAGCCAGTTCTGTACTCTCCATTGACAACTACCACTTTGAAGCTTCAAAAAGTTAATTAAGAGATCGTAAAACGAATCCATATGAATTGAGCGGTTGAGTCCAAATTTTCTGAAGAGACACGATTGCTTTATATGATGAACAGATTGAATTTAGGCTTTTATTCACATTCAAATTCTCTTTATGAACTCTTTGAAGCGTCAAAGTGGTGGTTGCGTAGTTGTCAATGGAGAGTACAGAACTGGCTCAGATTTTATTACAAATATTTGTGTTCCAAAGATGAACGAAAGTCTTACGGGTTTGGAACAACATGAGGTTGAGTAATTAATGACAGAATTTTATGACAGAAATGACAGAACTATCCCTTTAAACATAATAGTCAAAGTACATGGTGGTTACGCTGTATTTTCAGCAATTCATTCAATGCCTTACACTCCAAAAACAATAAGGAACATGGGATAAAATATTCCCTGAGATTCCATCTGCCATAGACAATATACTGGAACAGACAATGGGTCACGGTTTGAGAAACATATTATGATTCATCAATAACTTTCACGCTAAAATATATTCAAAATTTACAGGGGAAAATGTAGGAACAACTGAAACCACATGTATGCAAAAATCACATACTATGGTTGGCCCTATAAATGTTATGTGTATGTTATGTGTGTATATATATATATATATATATATATATATATATATATATATATATGCAATACTGTATATACTTTTATACGATTGTTTCGTATAACTAAATCAAAAGCAAGTAAAATTATACAATGATTTCAACTCAAATCAATATTTAATGCCCATATATTTATTTATTTGGTGAGTAGCCATATTATAAATAGGATAAAATACAGCCAGTTGGTCATTATCGTAAAAAAAAACAAAAAAAAAAACAGACTCAGGGCAGAGTGCATTATCGCTTACATTCTTCATCAGAAAGTATAGGCTGCTTACTTGTTGTCATTTGAAATCAGGAATTCTCTTCACATGCTCCCCATAAGTCTTTACACAAAGATATGTAGCAGCTCATGTCAGCTGCACTAAATGAAAATGGTGAAAGCATATCTGACTGCTATACTGACTGGGCTTTAACACAAAGAAGCATTCATTATTAATTTCTTCTGCTCATTTAAATTGCCACCAAAAAAATTCTGCTAGCGTATAGATAAAAAGTGTATTTCAACAATGTACTGCAAAGTGCTGACAAGTTTCTTCCATTACCAGTGCAATAATAAATGAAGTCCACTGTAGCCTTGTGTATTAGCCCAACCTTTTGTTCCCAGTCTAACAGCCCTCACTCGCACCTTTAGTGCACATTAAAAAGGCAAAAACACAGGGCCGCATGCCTGCGGAGTGTCCCGAGTGGCAGTGTAAGTGGTTATGAGGTACAGTAGTATGTTCACATCCCAAAGAGCCAATCTCATTGTCTGTTTGAGGATATGTGCACTGGTGCGTGCGCATCTCTCCATGCATGTTTGACACATGTTTGAGATGCCACGTGATGGCCGGGCAGCATCTCATGCTTTCGGTATTTCCGTTTTTCCAAAGCCTTCATGAACAAGGGAAGGAGGAGGACGGGATGCAGGGTTGAGAATGGGGGAAGGTATGGAGCAGTGGGCCTATCTCGCAGACGGGAGCGGCTGGTTTCCAAGGAGATGTGTGTGCGTGATGAGAGTGCATGAGACAGGCTTCGCTTGGGTGCACACTTAGAAGGAAGAGTCCCTCTTCATCACTCCCTGCTTTGCCTCTCTCACCCCCTTCCCTCCCCACCTCAGTTCCCAGGTTATCATTTATCCTGAGCAAGGCCAAACCGTTCCCCTGAGATCCACCTGCACTTGAGGACATACTGCATTAATCTTACACCTCCATTCAGCAAATGAACTCGTGTTAAATTCCACCGGAGCATTCTCTTATTATTATGTACATAACCGCTAATGTGCCTCCCTATGATGACATGTGATGCAACATGCCGTATATTTAACCCGTTCTGTTTGGGAGGCCTCAAGGCCTTTTTAATAGCTTGAAAAATATACTTTATATTTAAGTATCAGACTGATTTTTCTTCACTTTTCCTATCTTATGAGAATTGATCATAAACACAATTTCGACTTATGCTTCAAAAATTCCACAATGTAAAATGTTACATCACTTTTGTTTTGGTCTCACAGACCCAAGATATAAAACATAATTAAATGTAATGGATTTTCACAAGCTCAGTTTTCTGAAATTGTACACACACTTCAGCCAGTTGTGATTTGTTTTGTTCGATTTTTCCTTACTAGAATTGCTGGAATTAATACTAGTCACATATCTAATAAGTACATGACTAAACTGTACTACTTTACTTTACTAAACAGATGGCTAAAGCTTCAAAGTGTATATGCACATGAAAGTAATTCTGAAAGGTTTTAAAATTACTATAATTTTTTAGGCATACACTACTGTAAAAAATTTGTTTGGGGTCAGTAATTCAGTTAAAAAAAAGTTATATTGCAACTATTTTCTTTTTTAAATATACTTTAAAACGTAATTTATTCCTGTGGTGCAAAGCAGGACTTTTAGTATCATTAATCCAGTCTTCAGTGTCATATGATCCTTCAGAAATCATTCTTCCAATATGATGATTTGATATTCATGAAACATTATTTTTTATAATTATTATTATCAATATTAAAAATGGTTGTGCTGTTTAATATTTTTGTGAAAACCGTGATTCTATTTTTTGAGGATTCTTTGATGAATCGAAAAAAAAATCGTTTCTATCATTATAAATGTCTTTACTGTCACTTATAATCAAATTTAATGCATCCTTGATTAATAATAATAATTTAAAAAAAAATCTTATTGACCCCAACATTTTTAACAGCAGTGTATATCATGGGGTCTCTGTGACCACATACATAAAATAACAATAAGTGTAATTTCCAAATAACATGAGGGTTAATAAAGTCATGCCTTTTGGTAACTTTGTTTCAATGAAAATTGGAGCAGTGTGCAGTGAATCACATCCACACGCTGACTCATATTATTCATATGAATTCTAATGGACCGATATGTTGTTTGCTTTAAACATATCACTTTACCTTCAGCCTTTGGCATTTAAACTGTAATTACATTGTAGAAATGATCTTAAGCAAATCTTATGGCCCATCAAATTCAAGTCGCACTTCAGCTCATAGATTTTACAGGAAATCTCGATCAGTACTTGCTGTTTGGGCCTCCTGCAGAGACAGTCATTTACATATTGGCACACAGAGCTGTACTTGACGAACTCTCCCGAGAGTGTTTAACACACCTGGCTGCTGGACATGCAAGGAGGCTGAAGAGAAAGATAGCATGACCTGACAGACTACTGAAAACACAAACAGACATACACTTACACTCCCTCCTTAATACTAATGTCTCAGTCATAGGTATTCAACCACTGCACTTCCAATCCTACACATTTACAGTCTTTTTCAAAGTGGAAACGTCTCTTTTGATGCTTTAGCCTAAAATTATAAGCATCCAAACTATCATTATCAAAGGGATAGTTCACCCAAAAATTAGTTCTATCATCATTTACTCACTCGCATCTCGTTCCTAACATATATGACTTCCTTTATGGAACAAACAAGAAGTTATTTTTAGGAATGTCCCAGTGTTTTTGTTTTTGTCCAGTCAATGAAAGTCCAAAAGGTCTAAAGTTGTTTTAGACCACACTGGCTTTCATTGCATGCTCAAAGTTCTTCCACAAAATATCTTAATTTGTGTACAGCTAAAGAACATCATTAGGGTGAGTAAATGATGAGAGACATTTTATTTTTTTGGTTGAACTACAGTATCGCAAACATAAGATTAATAATCACAAAGAGGCCAAACCTCTTACAAAGTGATGGTAAATATTTAAAGTCATCTGAATTGGCATTTACAACCCTTTTTATTTCCGAATTCAACCCATTTCTGTGTAAGAAATACGATTTAATGAGAAAAACAGTTTTTTATCAACTGAGAATTGTGAAAAGTGGGCAATTCATACCAGAATGGATCGCTGAAGTGTGTCTAAATACCTATTTTGCTACTAGTTAACATGATGAAGTAGACTGCATGGCTTAGATGATGTTAGCATGATAGGAAAGTTGTTTCTAGAAAGAGTAAAAAATATATTTTGATTAAAGATTACAAAAGCAAACATTTTTTTTCTATGAAATAACATGCACTGATGAATCATTCACAATGAGACCAGAAGTGCGCATTATGAAATAAAAAAGGGTCAATGGTAGTTCCATGATGATTTTGAATAACATCAACAGGCAAAGCAAAGCTGTCATGCATGAAGGAACACACTGAAGGTAGTCAGTGGCTGTAGAGCAGCACACACTTGAAGGTTATATTCAGAGAAGCTGGTCGTGTAGTCTTGTCCAGCAGAAAGCCTCATTATTACCTTCCTCAAAGATTTATGTACGGACAAGCATAGACCATGACTCAGAGTGATAGGTTTCTACTTAGATGGATCAATCCCTCATTGATATTAAGCAAATAAATCATGAGAATCTTTTTGAGATTTAAAGTGGATCAAATATGGCTGTGAGTATCTGTGCACTGGGTGACAGTGACATACACTTCAATTAAATTAAAACTGAAAAGTCAATCACTGGATTTGTGTAATCTGCCATGGCCACATCTATTGGATTGCGCCCATCCCTTTCAATTAAAGATGAGGATCTTCCCATCACACTGCAGTCATGTCACCTCTCTGCGTTCCCTGGGGCAGGAGATTAATCAAAGTTTGAAAAGACATTATGAAGTACATTATTTCGCTCCCAGTCAAGCAGTGTCAGGGCTGCCAAAACCTAAACTGCATGGAATTAGAATGAATCCGTCCAGAGGACAAAGGCAAGGAAAGAGAGGGAAGATAAGGAGAAAAATTAGGAAAATAGAGGAAGAGGATAAGCAAAAGGAACAAGTCATCATCATAATGTGTTAGGGGCATGTGATGTATTTGAATTACAGGGTATGTTTTTAAACTCCATAGGGTGTTTTGTTAAGCTCACTGTACTTTTGTAAGGCTGTGGGCTTCTAGTTTGAATTGACTTTTATTTTACCTTTAAAGAGAGCCCTTTTTAGCTGCTTTGTGTGTGAGATGGGACAACAGGCTGTTCACTATTGTTCAGAGCACCTTGATTGATAGAACGGCGTGGCTGATTACAGCTTCATGAATAAATACAATGCAATTCCCTAACCCCCTGCCCCCCAAATAAAGGGAATATATTCTCATAATTTTTAAGGCTAGTAGATTCTTTCCTTTATGTATGGGATAGATTTATATTGTCTTCATTGTTAATAATCTTGCACAGACAGACACCAACCGCACTAGCCAATTCGGTGTCAACAGCTTGCAATACTGAGAGATTTATACTTCGTAGAATAAAGTGATTTTATTGAACTGCAATGTAAGGTAATCAATATGATTGCCCATCTGATTTTGGATTGACAAATGAGTAATTAATCAATTTAGCCCTGATCTATTGGTTGTATGACAGCTGCAATTGTCATTTAAAAGACTCGATTTGTGCCTGTGGGAAAAGTGCCTGTTCAATTCATTTAAACAGTTAGGATACTGTAGCAGTTGCAGTTAACAACAGGCAACGGTTGTAAATACTGTAGTATTAAGTAAATTCTGGTGATAGGTTAGTAGTGTTTCCAGTGTGTCACATTAAATATCTTAAGATAGATAGATAGATAGATAGATAGATAGGACATAAGTTGGACTTTTTTTGAGAAGCACACAAAACGTCTTACCTTCTAGACAGCAGGTTCTCCAGAGCCCTGAATGGGTCATGACTTCCTCATTCTTCCTGCTCGTCTCGTTCTCGTTATTACTTTTGACCCGGCACACTCCTCGTGAGTACAGCCAATAGTCCGTTCCCACAGCGATAGTCATCAGGCTGAACGCGGCGAAAGCGCCCACTGTAGTGATGAGCATTTGGACTCCTCTGTCACACATCAACATTTTGCCTCATTTCAGGATGGGGCGTCAAAACAAGGTTCTTAGCGTGTCTCGCAAAACCTCCTAGCCTGCCTGGTGTGCGGACTCCATGCTCCAATCGACTTCAGAAGCTCAAACCATTATTATGTGTTGATTTCTGGGGTGTCGAGACTGTTGCAGTCGCTGTTACTGCTTCTCAACTTCAGCAAGAAGCCTCACAGTGTTTCCATCGCTTAAACGGAGAGCTATTTGTTTCTCATTCTGGGTTGTGAAAAAAAAATGTTATCGAGGAACAGTCTCTCATCAGCACCACAGCATTTTGCAATTGAGGTACTAAGCTAAACGAATGACACGATGTTTCGCCCGTGACTTCACAAAAACATATTTGTTTCCCGAAAACGCCAATAGACCAATGTTTATGCACGGAGAATAAGTAAAAAACACTGTCCCCTGTTAATCCAGCAGAAAATGCCTTCGTTCAGTGGATGCATCCGGTATTTTTCTCTAAAACACAATAGTAGAGTAAAATATCCCACTTCATGATCAGCTTGTCTCTCCAAAATTCCCCTTCAGATCTGGCGAATCTAAAAAAAATACATTGGATTATATATGGAGCAGCATGTTTTGAAGGCACCTATCAATAAGTGATCGTTTAAATGAACATAATCCCAGCACTTGTAATTGCTGTCAACGGTGATGCTGGTCCCCGCAAATGTGTTTTACAGCAATGACAGCTCCCACGTTCCTACCGAATCCGCTCGTTTGAAACACCGCCCACAGAGGGAGCGGAGCTGAGCGGAGGAAGCGCGCTGGCTGCTGTCCGCGCTGCTGAATGGACGATGCCTCTCGTCTAATCTCCGAGTTTCTCCCCGCACAGCGCCTCTGGCTCAACCAATGTGCTACTTAAGGCCTTCATATGCAAAGATATGGGCAAGAAGCGATGCATGAAAAATCGGACCCTGGAGAACAGGAATGTCCTTAAAGAGCCAGACATTTTCGATTATTTTCTCCATGGAGACCTTTATATGGGCAATTCTGTAGAGTTTTATAGATCATTGGATAATTTGGATTCATGGGGATATGTTGATGACAGTACAATCAAAAGTTGCACGACTTCCATTGACCTTTTATTTATTTTTGAATAGTCTGGATGAAAAATGGTTCTTATTCAGATTATTCTCTTTTATACACTGAATCTGGAGCGCGGAACAGCGACGTGTTGACTCGAACAACCAGTAGTCCTACTCTTATGTTGGTTCTTTTTAGTGAATCACTAAACATACAGCTTTTACCAATGTGATCCGAGAAAGTTCTCTTAAATTGGCCACACACTTAAAGATTTAAAAGCCGATTTGCACCCCCAGGTGATCGGGCTGGCGCGGTCCGATTCTATGTTTGTCGCAAACAACTTTTTGTCCAAAAAAATCCTTGTGTGGTGTCAGAGTCTGCAAGATCCCAAATCGTAAATGTCAAACACTGCCTCTGACGTGATAGCTGCAATAGCCAATGATAGCGAGCAAGCTTCACCAACCGGATGTTGCATGCTTCTATAGCTAGCTGAAACTTGGCAGCCACAAACATGCCACGAAAGTGGAGTATTGAGAAAGAATATCACCCATATTCTTTTTTCTCCTTTGTTTAACAAAACTCACGCCAGGAGAACCAGCTGACGATGTAAATCTTCCTCCATTTTTTTCCCCTTCTCAAGTCTGAAGACCAATGTCAGGATTTTCGTTAAATAACACATTACATTTCTGTTTGCTTTTCACCAAATTGATGCTGGTCTCTATTCACTGCCATTATATGGACGAGCGCAAGCGGGATATTTTTTTTATAAAAATTCACCTTTTGTGTTCCTATAAAGAAAAAAGGACATAGAGCATTAGAACAACAGCAGGGTGAGTAAATGATGACTTAATTTTCCTATTATAGTCTCTCTGATCACCAACATAGTATCTGTCAATATAACCTAGTAAATTGACAAAATCATGCAGCGCCATATTCAGACTATGACCATTATAAACATTTATACATGAATTGGAGATACTCACTCCATCCAACACCTACTCAACAATGGCGAGAAAGTTTATCCTCCAGTCCTTCATTATGGCAAATGTACTGTATGTCTCTCATTCAGTCTCACTTGTCTTTTCCGATTTGCAGTGACCCACACTTGGAATCATTTGAATTTCACTGATATTTTGGCTACTTTGGACATTTCTCCACACCTGTTGTCTTAAGCAAGCAGGCTTGATGATGTAGTAAAGTCTTCAAGCTGATTGGCTTAAATGGTTACCTCTGACTATGATTGGCTCCTATGCATATATATATATGCAGAAGCAGGGGAATTTCGTTAGGCCTCCATCCATTATGCCTTTTTGGCCCCATTGTGTATGGAAACAAGTTAGCACTTATGGCTCCATCATCCTGAAGTCACTGTATTTCCTGAAATAAGGTATTTTGTAATGGCAATCTGAGCCATTTTTCGTTCGTCACCATTTCCACAAGGGTGTTGCACAAAGAAATTGACACATGAATCTATAACTTGTCTTGTAAAGCTTTACTTTTTCTTTGTCTTGTCACATTATAAGGGAAATCAAACTCTACTTTACACTAATTCGCCTTTTCCATGGTCAAAAGATTGTCTAGCACCAACCCTTCCCCCTACCTTATTCTTTTTTTAAAAAGTGTTATGCATACGTAACATGTATAAAACTTGTCAAGTCATGTGGTGTCATATGTCTTTTTTATTTATAGCTTAGCTTTTTACTTCTGCCAATTGTATTTAGGCTTTAAAATGCAAAGTTGTGCTCATTTGGGAAGATTATCACGATGAACAAATCATGTAAGAATCATAAACTTTTGTTGGTTGCAGAGCTTATTTCCTGCAATTATCCAAAAGCAATGGTAAAATCCTTTTGGGTTTTTTGTCGAGGGAGCCAGGGTGTTGCTATCTTCTGGTCTTGGCCTTCAAAAAAACATAATCACTACAGTGCTCTATTAGCCTTCAGGGACTGCGTTTAACTCCACTTTAGACATACACTCATATTTAATATTTGTTTACAAGTAATTTTTTAACAGCCCACACATACATACAGTTCTATAGAATGGTGTGTAAAACAAATTCATAAGGAAAAAAACTGTAAATAAAAAATCCGCTCCATAGCAGATTCCAAGTGATCAAGGGTTTAGAGCGTTCCATTTAAACACATTTCAAGGGTTCCACCAGTAGTGAGCACTTGTGCAACGTAAGCAGTTACATACATCCAAATGAAAGACACAGAGGGAAGTTAGTGAGGGAATGGCATAAAAAAGCCAGGGTTGACCTACTCCTACAACTGACATCATGACTAAACAAATTTAACTTGCCATTTTAATTTAGGCCTATTTATTTTTACAGTCTTAAATAATGTGACAAAGGCTGTGCTTAAGTACACTAGCATTAGTTGCACTATTCCAAATTGTGAAATAAATTAAATTTTAAAAAATGTGACACCTAATGTGACACATAACCTCTTGCACTGCAAAGCTTGCCTCCCACTACAGTTCTTGGTGTTTTATGTTTTCTCACAAAACCTCCCTTCGTTTAGCATGTCATATCCATCTTCACAACTCCTAAATATAGCCTGGAAAATTACATTTGTGCTTTACTTAATTGTTATTGTTCACGATGTCCCTACAATCCATGCATAGTGTGGAAACACGCTAGTGTGATTCCCGCCCTTTTCACCAAGACGGTGAACAAGCAAGAAGCACCTTTATCCTCTAAACCGCAATTCCTACTTTCCTCCGACAGAGCCAACATAAGCTTTGAGGCTGAAGTTATCCTATGAATAATGCTTTATAATTCAAATGCTCAGCTACAAATCTCTAAAAGGATAATGACAGATGGTACAAATAGAAGGAATCGTTGCCGTGATGCAAGACTTGGTTGCTTTCTCACCGACACAGCTTTGTGTGTATAGACTTACAAATTGTTCTGTATCATATTTAAATGTATACTATGATTCTGAAATCAATTTGAATGACACTCTAGTAAAAAAGGTAATCATTTTTAAGGCTGACCAATAAACAAACGAATGCCTGAACTTACCCATCCTAGAAGAACATCGCAATAACAAGACATCAAGCTTTTCAGATGAATTCATTTATTCACCATGTGCCATTTCCTGTGAAGTGATTACGATAACCCCTCTGTTCACATCCCTCTTTAACCTCTCATTCACAGTGGTTCCCCACAGAGGCACTGGGCTTGATTGATCTGGCACTGTATGAATGCCCGTGAATGAGCTCCAGATTGTCTTTAAATGGGGATGTGGGGTTTTATGTTAGAGGGACTAGTGCCATGAAGGTCAGTTCACATAGCTGTGTCATTTGCTGATGGAGCTGGAATGCAGTGAGATCGCTCAGTTTTAAGGGTGACAGAGAAGCACAAAGATGCTGTTTCTTCAGCAATAAAGCCAATAAAGCTGAACTAAAGAATTTTAGAAGAAACTGACAGCAGAGAAATTCTGTTTATTATGGTCAAACATCTATTTCCCCACATGCACACTTTGAGTTTGGTAGATTTCCTTATTTTTGCCTTATTCAAATTTGTATATTTTATTTACTGGAAACCTTATATACATTGTTTTTATTTGTATTTTAGATTACCCTCAACCAAGGTTCAAAATTAACAGCTATAAATATATATTAACATCAATAATAATAATTCTGTCATGAAAACTCTGTTTGGCATGGTAATGGATATGAGAATGTTAATGTGTTTGGTCTTGGCGGAATAGATCAACGCTGATGCTGTTGGTTATTGCTGCTGCAGAGCAAGTACGGGACTTGCTACTGCCAATACTGTACATACACGGCGTAGTAAGTACGTAAGTATGTAAGACATGCTGCTGCTGTACAATAGCATAGATGAATTACCCGTAGCAGATCTATACAGGTGGAGCTGGGGAAGGTGAAGGGTTTCTGAAAGTGCACTGCAAACTGCTACAGCAAACGCGGACCAAGTATTTGAAAGCTGAGCAGTGAGCTCATTGGCTACTGATATATCAGGAACCAATCAGCAGTGCCCTATAGAGCATGATGAGATTACAAGCAGATTGAGACCTATTAGCCTGCGCCATCTAGAGTTTCATGACAGAACTTTGTATTAATAATAAATCTATTTTGATTGTGTTCCTGCCAGTATAGTGACACTCTTGCAGTGTGGTATTAATAATCCTTCCTCCCTAGTTCTTGAGAATGTAATCATAATTCTGCTCTTCGTTTGAGGAATAGCAGCTCTCTTTGCAGATATTTGTCACATTCCCCATTATATCAGCATTTCATTACTGTTCATTAAAATTCTCCTTTCAACCCTTTCTTATGGGATTGCAAACTAAACGCATATTTTAATTTGCTATGGCAGACCCAAATGCCTTTGAATGTCAAAGACTTCAGCTTCAGCATGAATACTAAGTCACGTCAAACAGTAAACACACTCTGCTAACACAACGTCGATTCCCAGTGCAAGACAGTCACTGTGGACAAAACACCCAATCTGGACGGCAAGGACAACAAGAATTTCCATACTGTCAGAACAGGTGGCAACAACACCTGCTTCCAAACTTTTTAGTAATTTGTCACATTTAGCGGCTGCGTAGAAATAAGTTCTGATGTATTCAAAGGCAGGTTGTACTAGGGGGAAATAATAAAGAATGAACAAGTGACAAGCCCATGCAGAAGTCCATGTCATACAGACAAACGCAGAAAGAAGAGAGTACGGCGACTTCCCCATTAGACCTCGCCTATGATCTTGGGCATTGTTCCACAGCGTCTAATGCCATTAGACAGGAAAAGAAAACCTTACAAACAGTTAAGCTGACAGAATCTGAATGAAAGTGAATGAATAAAAGATAAATATCCGCATGAACGGATAGACACAGAGGGCAAAGCCGGCAGCCCCTCTCATCATAAAGTCTGTGTTGGTGAGGCAGCCCTTGCTGACTGTCTTATCTTATTGAGAGTCTCATTAGCATAGAAATTACTTCAGGCAGAGGCAAAGAAGCAGGACCCAGCACAGGTAACTCTCAACTCCCTCTTTCCATTAGTATGAAGAGAAACAGAAGATGTGGGGAGAGGAAAAGTTGAGTAAAAAGACAAAAATGAAGACCGAGAGGGAGCGGAGGGAAAGGGAAAAGGAACAGAACAGCAGAATACAATGTCATTTGGATAACAGAGCGATACCTACTCTCTTTTGATGTTTTTTTTCATTGGTGCATAAAGACTCCAGCCAGCGACTAGTTCTATGTGAGTAGCTCTAAAGGAGAAGTTCTACAGAAAGACAAAAGCCATTTTGTAAATGGAAATGCAAAGTCACAAAACATGAACATAAATTTGATATGTTGACACTTTAAAGCAGGGATGGGCAAACTCGGTCCTGGGGGGCCACTACCCTGCAGAGTTTAGTTCCAACCCTAATTAAACACTTGCTTTCAGGATTACTAGAAAGCTACAGGCAGGTGAGTTTTATCAGGGTTGAAGCTAAACTCTGCAGGGCAGTGGCCCTCCAGGACCGAGTTTGTAGATGTAAGATGCTATATAGTTTGTTGAATTGTGTACTTACATTATCCGAAATGTTTCCAACAATGTTTAAATCCAGAGAAAACACCAGTTTTAACCAGTGTTGCAGACCGTGTCATTGCATCGCCTGTCAAGTCATCCAATTTTTATTAATGTGATATTCTAATATCGATCTACATTCTGCAAAGTGCAAGCAACTTTCATCACACTCATATGTATTTAGTTTGATTGTTATAACCATTTAAAATAGTACTAAATATATATAAATAAATAGAAAGATTCCTTTCCGTCAGCTGTGGAATTGTGGACGACACCTCCCATGAATCCACGCTCATTTACGGCGTCATCAAGCTACGCCTTTGTTTTGAATAAGCGACCTCTAGCGGCGAAAATTACATATTGTGCCTTTAAATGAAGTATACATTTTGTCCATTAAACAGATTTTCTGGAATCGGATAACAACGTTTTGTCCACAAAATGCTTTTTGTTTACTGCATTTAGTGATTTTGCATGTCACAAAATTCATGACTTTGCCCATTCTGTGAATGAGATGTGTATTGTGTGAACAAGCTCTTTCATGGAAAAAAATATGCATTCTCGCCAAATACATTTTATCCATGAAAGGTGTTTTCTTAAGGAAGTTTACATTTACATGTGCATTTTACGGATGCTTTTGTGAATAGTTGTTATATATTTTCTGTTAGTTCTTACATTCCCTAGACATCGAAACCATGACTGGAAACCATTGCTTGCACCATTCTCTACTGTCAGAAATGAAAAGTACAAATCAGTTTGTGGAGTGTTGACTTTTCCATCAATGGATTGCAACTTGCTTTTGCTTTTCTGTGTTTGTCATGAACTGCTTTTCTTTTCACACAATCAGCTGATTAAATGTCATATTACACGCGCCCTATACATCTGAGGCTGATTTTGGTTAGAAAGGCCTTAGCCTAGAGCTTATGGAGACTCCAATCTCTTTCCAGGCAGGCCAGTCCTTTGCCGATGTGACAGAGCAATGGGTAGAGCGAAGCTTGGTTTAATGCAATGCTCTACAGAGGCACTTTGAAAATCTAAACTGAGAACAGCACTACCCATGCCAATTAGAGCCCCAAAATGGACTCTGTAATGAACATAAACAAACCAGTTTAAAAAAGTGCTGTTAGCCTTAATATTTGCTGTAACGTGATAATTAATAAGGAAAGACAAAAACCTGCTTTGTATTTATCTTGGTAATTATTTTTAGAACCCTGGGGGAAGGTGCCTGTGTCAGAATCCTTCATTAATTCCGCACTGTGGCTTGTAAAGTAGTTTTAGTCACTGCAGAGTGAACATGATAAATAAAGCCACAGGTAGCAGTGAGGTAAAGCCCTGCGGATGAGTCTGCGCTTGCTGAAAGCTCCAGAATGCAGCCTCTGCTCACCCACACAATCAAAGACCTTCAGAATCGTTTCAGTCTGCAAACCAACATGTCGAGCTGCGAAAACAAGGGGGAATGCAGATAAATTTTGTCGCACAACGCTATATCGTGTGAACAATTTATGTAAGATGTTAAACAGAGCTTCGGTTGAGAATGCTTATAACCTTCATTAAGGTCAAACATCCACAAAACAGAGCTAAATTTGCATTTACATCAAGAAATCCCACATAGCATTATGTGAACAGGCTGCCTCAGACTTGGGTGGGCCCAGCCGAGGCACTGAGCCCACTGCAGTTATGGATATCAACCATGGAGTCTGTCATCATCTGTGAAGTGCATTGACCCCAGACTAAACACACATGCTCCAGTATTGCTCAAATTCATCCTTGTCAACTGCAATAGATGATGGTTCTGAACAGCCTCTGGTGCAGCAGAGCATCACAGGCCAGACCACAGGAGGACTGCACCACTGTTCATTTTAACTGTAAGAGTAGGGAGAGAAAAGGCATTCCGTTAAAGACCCCCTGTGGTGAAAATCAAGTTTTTAATGTTTGTATCTATGTGGTGTTTTAATAATAATAATAATAATAATAATAATAATAATAATTTGTTACATTTATATAGCACTTTTCTGGGTACTCAAAGTGCTTTACATATAGAAGGGGGGAATCTCCTCAACCACCACCAATGTGCAGCATCCACCTGGATGATGCGACGGCAGCCATATTGCGCCAGAACGCCCATGCCGGGGTTACACCCCTACTCTTTTTCTTTTTATACTTGTTACAGTATAGTGTCCCCTTCACTATACTGGGGTGTTAGGACCCACACAGACCACAGGGTGAGCACATATGAAAAATTGTGTACATTTAGCAATAAAGCGGGTGAATTATGGATATGATGTATATTACGATGTTATGATGAACTACATGCCTTTCTACACTGACGTTCTAAGTTGTTCATAGCGTTTGTAAGGACGCTGATTTTTAGAAGGCAACTGTCTGACTCTGAGATGGCGAATAGGAACATGGTCGTAACATTAGCAACACATTATTAGTGGTTTAATAATGTAGTCAAGCCAAAGGCTAATCCTATTAATTAACGTTATGTGTCCGACGTAGAGAGCAATACATAAAACGCATTACCATTCTGATACATGGACTTGTAGGCAAACCTATATAATTCGCTCTTCCACTTCTTTTGAATCAGTTTCTGGTTCAGACATATATGGCTGAATTAAACTAGTATTTCCACTTGCCATTGTGTAGCGTTTATTACAGTAAAGCTGACCGAGTGGATTAGGTATTCTGAGTTTGTGCATGTTCATGTAATATGCATGTTCATGGTTCCACGTATACTAATAATTAAAAAAACAAGGGTTTAGAGTTACATTTAAGCTATTTTAAGGCATGAAAAAACATTTTCACAGGAAAAAACATTTAAATGTGTCATTTTGGTGATCAAAGATGAGTTTTACAGGGGGACATTAAGAGTGACAATATCTCTTTAATCTTGTATATGTATTAGTATATGTGATATAGTATATACTATATCAAATCTAAAGAGGCATCAGTGCTTATCTACTGCTTTTAATAATTCACTGCACTATATATAACATATAGTCCATGTTTTATAGTCATATTGTCAAAATTATTCCTGTCATTCTTGTTTTGTAAAAAAATGTTACAAAAACATGTCAAAAGACATTGTGTAATGCTACCCGTTGTTAGGGTTTTTAGGTTGTTGTTTTATGAGTGACAAAGTGTGTTTGTTGTGTGAAAATCTTTGCTAGTGTTACAGAAGAAGTTGATTTGAGACATGTATAACATGTTTTGGTATATTTAGAGCATTCTGAATGTGAAATGTTGAAAGTTGGTTAGTAGAAGTGTGTGAAGCACCCTAAGATGCTGTGTCCTAACGGTTGTAAAAAAACAAACAAAATTGTAATATATATAAAATGTGGAAACACTATATTTTGCACTATGCACATTTCAAAGTTCTCCAAACCCTTCGATTCACATTTGATTGGAAAAAAGTATTTGTAGTGCAGGATAAGCCATCAATATTTCTCACCATTTTCCTGGAAGAGAGTTTCATAACTATTTTTGACTGTAACTTTAAATGTGTATATCTAAAAGGTCACTTTTAGTCAATAAGTACACTAGAATACAGATTGTCTCAGAGATATTAAAAGTAATTTTTTTGCTATGAAAAAAGTCTTATATTTACACCATTTTATTTGGAATGCGTTTTATTTGGAATCCTAAACAGTCAGCAATGGTGGATAACGTCTCGGTTACGTATGTAACCCTCGTTCCCTGAAGGAGGGAACGGAGACGTACGTCGGAACTGACCGACGAATTGGGGATCATTTTCAGAGACCAATCTACTTCGAGTGTATAAAAACGAGCCAATAACACCGCTCCGCAGTGCGGGTATAAATGCGGAAGTGGAATACCGCATCCTCGCTTTTCCAACTGAGGAGCCGAAAAAGTGAGTCAGCCCTTCAGCGGAAGCACAGCTCCTGGCGACAGGACGTACGTCTCCGTTCCCTCCTTCAGGGAACGAGGGTTACATACGTAACCGAGATGTTCCCTTTCAGTGAGCCCAAGCAGGGCGCTGGAAGGGCCAGCCTTCCTGGCGTGTTGGTAGGGATCCCCAATTCGTCGGTCAGTTCCGACATACGTCGAACGTGACCGACGAATTGGGGATCCCTACCAACACGCCAGGAAGGCTGGCCCTTCCAGCGCCCTGCTTGGGCTCACTGGTTGCTCCTAGGTTGGAGCAGAAGTCAGGGCACCAAGCAGGGAAGGTCCGTCACAGCTGTTTCTGCAAGACCCACTCAGCGAGACTATTGGATAACGCTGGGAAAGCGTGCCCGTCAGGTAGATGGGGTTACCGTTAGGGAACCGCTACATATGGACCCAGCCTACACACACGTTCCACAAGCATACGGGTGCAGGCCTAGCATCAGACGGCCGCAACATCTGGCACCGGAGGGGTAATGGAGGAGCTCACAGGGTTAGCCATTTCTGGGGAACACAACTGGAGACAATAGACGCACGTATCCGGCCCAGTGGGCGGGAGTGGCGTTGCAAGCCGACACAAGAGTGGGTACTTCGCATTTACCGGCCGCTGGAGGCGAGTACACGGGAAGAAACCGGCTCTACACAGAGGCTATAGAATCTAGCGAACGTGTTTGGTGTCGCCCAGCCCGCAGCTCTACAAATATCTGTCAGCGAGGCGCCTCCAAAGGCAGCGCTTGCAGGCTCACCACCTGATCCCGGAAGGGAGTGGTGGGAACCTTGGGCACGTATCCGGGCCTGGGTCTCAGGATGACGTGAGAGTTGGCTGGCCCGAATTCTTGGCACGATTCGTTGACCGAAAGTGCATGCAGGTCCCCTACCCTCTTAATGGAGGCCAATGCAGTCAGGAGTACTGTCTTCATAGACAGGATTTTTAACTCTGCAGACTGCAAAGGCTCAAAGGGAGGGCCCTGAAGTGCTCTTAGCACCAGGGCTAAGTCCCAAGAGGGTACCGAGGTTGAACGAGGAGGATTTAGTCTCCTCGCACCTCTGAGGATTTAGTCTCCTCGCACCTCTGAGGAATCTGACGATTAAGTCGTGCTTACCCAAGGACTTACCTGCTACTACATCGTGGTACGCTGCTATTGCGGTGACGTACACTTTAAGGGTGGAGGGAGACAGCCTTCGCTCCAACCCTTCTTGTAGGAAGGAAAGCACGACATTAACCGAACACTTTCGGGGGTCTTCCTGACGGGAAGAACACCAGTCAACGAACAGGTTCCACTTCAGCGTATAGAGGCGCCTCGTAGAGCGTAGAGCATTTGCTGAATGCCCAAACACGTGAGGCAGCGATCATGACCGTCAACTGGGGACAGAAAACGACGGCATCCAGAAACACACGGTTTGAATGACATCTTGAAAAAGACGCAGGGTCAAACCGTGCTGCTCTTTTAGGAAGGGAAATTGCTTAGTAGTGCTGAAGCAGTTAGGGAGATGGCCACGGCTCACAGCGGTCCGGAAGTGCAAGCCCGCGTGTGAGCACTCAGTAAAGGAAACGGCCAGCCAACCAGCAAAACAAAAGAGAGGTTGCAGCGGCCACTCGCTGACACGCGCCGTCACACCAGCACCCGGTAAGTGAGCGATCCTCTTCCAAACTCGTACACAAAACACTCTTCGCAGATAAAACAGCTTGGTAGCAAACCGTTCGGCTCTGAAGTTGAAAGCGAAGATGCGGTATTCCACTTCCATATTTATACCCGCGCTGCGCGGCGGTGCGTGGACCGCATGCCAACATTATTGGCTCGTTTTTATACACTCAAAGTAGATTGGTCTCTGAAAATGATCCCCAATTCGTCGGTCAGTTCCAACGTACGTCGAACGTGACCGACTGAAAGGGAACCAATGGCAGAGACCATGATGATTTTGATGTGCTGGGAGATTCAAAGTGTAAATCCTCAAGAAATTGAGTCTGATAGAGGAAAGACCCCAGAGGATCTGACGTGAGAGCTGTCAGATTACATACCCTCTCCGAGGCGGAGGAATTTATACATTTACGACTTGTCAACCTGCTTTATTACGAACGGCGCAGTTAGAGTATGACTTTTCACTATGCAGCTACCTTTGAATGACTAATGGCTATAATGATATGATGATAATGAAGTGATTTTCACTCTGCACAGGGTTATGATGAAAGGGATCATGAAGATAAAAGAGTGAGAGCTGAAAGGATACAGGTAAAAATGTTTCCAAACATCCCCTGGGAACATAATGTGAAGACACCAAAGTCCATGATGAGCAGAGAGAAAGCCCTCACACAGGTGTGACAAAAAAGAATATGAAAATTATGGGGGCAGAGGGAGGACGTGGGCAGAAAGGGCGGTCTAGAGCGAGATGGCAGCAGATAGGAACAGTGATGGTGAGTGACAGGCTCAGACAGAGGGAGGAGAGTTCACACAGGGATGAAAGGACACTTACATAATCAGAGGCTGGATCATGATCAGGCAGTGCTCGCTCTACCTCCCTGCCTCTTCAGCACGAGCTGCTGTCGGAGAACAACTACATAAACATGAAGAACACCAATTAAATGTGCCGGAAAGTTTATGACTCCTCAGAGAGGGGAAAAATAGAGAGACAAAGCCAGGCTTCTGCTGGTGTATTCCTTCTGAATAACTTATCTGTTCATTCTGTACTCTGGGAAATATTTATAGAATAAAAAGTTTCCTATAAAGTTTTCTATATTTGATGAGTGTTTTTATAATTCAAAAGCTCAGAGCTTTACCACGCTCTCTGAAGATTACCACTGATTGACAAACATGGGTGTTTGAAGCCAAGTAATTACTATTCTCTCACCGTATCATTTGGGGAGTTATGAACTAGACCCCTATAAAAACACCAGTAATTATCAGTTCCAGGGCTCCCCGTAATTAGCATCCCAGATGTTTCATTACTGATCACAATAGCGGAAAGGATAATTTCTCTCCATATATACCTCGCACAATTCCCTCAGGTTTAAGGGGAGGCACAGCAGTGTGCTCGATTCATACTGTCGAAGCAGTCAGGGTCAGTCTGGGTTAAATCTTCTCAGTGGGTCTGTGATGATGCCATATTATTGAGTTAGCTGGAGGAGAGGGCAGTGGCGGGGCACTAGACAGAAACGGAACAGAACGTCCATGAACAGCATCTCTCTGTGAAATACCACTAATATAAGAGCGCATCAGCAGTAGAGGAGAATGCTTTTATCCATCTGCATCTATAATGATGCTCAGAGAAGCATAAAAAAAATCTATCTGTGTTGGGCAAGCTACTCAAAAAAGTCACAAGCCAAGCTATAAAGGCCTATACTGAAAATTTTGCAAACGCTTATCTAAATGTTGATCTAGTTAGAAGCTACATGGAAAACAGAATAATTTGCAGTTACTTAATATTCATGTGTGATACAGTATATTAAATATAGTAAGCTGCAATGTGTTCAGATACTTGTTTATTTAAAAAACAATCCAAAATTTAAAATCCAACACACCTGAAAAAAAATGCAAGTAGACATAATGTCAACATTCTGTTTAGTTTTGTTCATGGACTTTCAGTTTGTTGTCACGTGTTTCTTTGTTCAGTTTCCCGCCACTCGTCTGTCTCTCTGGTTACCGTTATTATGAGTTGATTTAGTTCAGCTGTGTCTGTTTAATCATCTCGTTTGAGTTCACCATTTAAGTTGTTCCTTCTCTTGCTTTCCTTGTCTGGTCACTCTTATGTTTAGATGTGTTGTCTGGTTTTTGTGATTAAATGACATTTTGAACTTGATTCATCTGTATTCGTCTTCCTGCCTGCACACACCCGTGACAGATACAATATAAATTTGTATTTAAGAGAGTACACATAAGATATACATGCATGTTTGTTTGTGTGCTTGTGTGTGTTCTTGTTTTTCTATCCCGGTGGGGACTTCAACCTGACATGCACACTGATTCATGGGGACTAAATTGAGGTCCCTATGAGGAAACAAGCTAATAAATTATACAGAATGTTTTTTTTTTTTTAAATGAAAAAAAGTTTTCTGTAATGGTTAGGTTTAGTGTCAGTGTAATATACAGTTTGTACTGTATAAAAATCATTACGTATATGGAGAGTCTCCACAAACATAGCGAACCAGACGTGTTTGTGTGTGTAATCATGAAGCAGGAAGAGGTAGTTTGAAGGAACGGAGTTGTGTGATTAAGTCATTTGTGCTGTAACCGCTTGTGACTTTGACGATTAGTCAAAGGGATAGTTCACCTAAAAACTAAAATGTGCTGTTAATTTAGATTTAGGTGTTTTTTCTTTTTGCAATGTAAAAAAAGCTGAATCCGTGGTCCTTGGTGATTCATATAATGAAAGTCAATGGCTACCAGTCAAAAAACATATACAGGCAAAACATAATACCTGTGGCTCCTGGGTAGGGTTGCACCAGCCGTCCGTAAGTTCTTTCTTAAATTGGAACGTAAAGGCCACACTAGAGGCTTAGTAACTACTAGCTAGTTTGTAACTAACTCTGTACTTTTTTTCGGTTGCACCATATGTTCTTAAGGCAGAAGGTAACTAGTAAGCTCTACGTAAAGTAATGCGTAGTCGCATAATATGACGTTTAACCCTCACTGAATCAAATAGCAGCCTTCAATACGAGAGCAGAAGTTGTGTTGAAATGCCGTGAATTTCAGTTTATCCTTCATTCTAACTACTTTTGCCTAGTAGTTTCCATTAAATACTAGTTAATCATGAATAACATAAGTGATTTTATATATAAATAAAATTCAGAAACATTCAGTATTTGAAATTAATAAGGATCAATAAATAAACATTGAAACGAAAAAAACATAAGAAATGACATTTATTGATTATGACTGGTTTTATTTGACATCATGACATGCACAACACGGAGTGATTGGACAGATGCACACAGCGGCACGCTGTTTTGGACAGGTTGGTGTTGAAGAGCCGATAACAAAGTAATCTATTCACATAATGTTTTCTCTCTTAAAATGTAAGCGAGTGTAAATGTCAGCTTTATCATATACGTGTAAATAATTGAAGTCTGTCATGTAAAACAAGAGCTTATTGATGCAGTTCAGTCTGTCTGCTATATTATTCCAACCGTTACTCCTGATCGGAGGCTTCCGTAAATATTTAATTTATACATAGAGTTACGCTTCAACTAAGTTTAATGGTGCAAAGCAAAAGTATTTAGTAGTGCATAAATTGTAATTTAGTACCCATTTACGTCAAAAAAGGCTAAGTTGTAACTTACGCACAGCTGGTGCAACCGGCCCCTGATGATTCACTGAGGTCTTATGAAGCGATGGGTCTGTGCAAGAAAGCGAACATTATTTGCAACATTAGTAATAGAGATGCACCGATGTACTAGTACTAGAGATGCACCTTTTTCATGCTATAGCATGACCTCAGTGAATCATGCTATAGCATGAAAAAGGCCGATATAACAAGCCAATGGTTTATTAATTAACTGCGTGAAGGCACTGAGCTGTATAACATCTGCTGCATAATCCAAGATTATAATGCAATATTCCTGCTGTGCTGCTGTCTGCGTTTTAATGTTAATCAAACAACAAAAGACCAACAAACAAAAAAAAGCTCACTAGCCTACTCTTGACTAAATAACTTTTGTAACTTTCATAAGGATTCATTTCCGCCATGCGGAAAACGCAGGCAATTCACTGCATAGTGGAATGTCACGGAATTTGTCAAAGTTTTCATAAATAAATAAAACGTAGGTCAGTACACTTAAATCAAATCGCGATATATAGTGAATGTGAATATTAAGCTGCAAAAAGACTGTTTAAATATGAATCCTGCATGTTTCTGTGAATGTTTCATTTATCTCACACACACTGAAACTCGCTGTTTTTCAGCCTCTGCCGCCTCAATATATGAGGATATGAATGCATCTCCAGTCACTTCATGAGCATTTTACCGTTTCATTTGACAAAATCTATCGTCATATCATAAAAAACACAAGGTCGAAGGTTTTCAAGGCAACCCGTCAAAATAAAAGTTCAGTTTAACAAAGTAATTGTGTAATTGTGACAGAAATATATTAATGTTGTACAGTAGAATTTAGCTACGTCTCAATGTAATAATATATTTATTTAATATACAGTGAAGAATATGCAGTGTTATTTAACATTAAACCTTCTTAAAAAGCACTGTTTAGTATCTGTTGTATTTACATATTTATGTTGGCCTGCTGAATGTTAAATGGATCCAGTTATAAATTATTTGATAATGCAGCAATAAACTAGCTAGTAGGCTAGTAGGTTCATGTATGTTTTTTTTTACTTTGCTGATTTAAAACATGATCAAAGCACTACAAAATTTCAAAGAGGGCAAGTGACAAATATCGGTATCGGTATTGGCCCCAAAATATCCTATCGATGCATCCCTAATTAGTACCTGTAATCCAAAGCCTCTGCAAACGGTCCTGAACGCGTTGTCGTATGCACGTATGCACAGGATCTCAAACGTTGGGAATCTTGCTCTCCCATCTGAGGTCTTGTGGTCTTTACTAATGAGCTGATGAGTTGAATCAGGTGCATTTGATTAGGGATACATCTAAGGGTATGTTTACACTACACTTTCAACTGAAAATTTAAAACTTTTTATGCATTTTGGTCATTCATTTACATGACAACAGCATTTTGATGGCCTGAAAATGCAAGCTTTTGAAAACGAGTTTCAAAGTATACGGTTTGGAAAACGATGCCTTTACCGACTCCATGTAAACAACAAAAATGTGAATTTGTGAAAATGGCAACATCATGCTCATGCGTATTATGTGTATGCGGGGTGTTTCTTGACAATGTGACATTCCCAACTACATACCTGGCATGCACAATACAGCCTTTTTAGTCATTTTCGCAGATCCATGTGAACGGGGATCGCTTTGACAATGTTTCCGTCTGTTTTTAGTACATCGTTGTCATATAAACATACCCTAAAATGTGCAATGCTGGGAATGCTTCAGAACCACTGGCCTATACTAATACCAATAAAGTGGGCCTATATTTTTATCAGTTTTATTTTGATAAACATGACGTAGTATAACATTAAAAGTAAATTAAGTGAAGTGGTGAGCATCAACTGAGCTGAATGTGTCAGAAAAAACACAAAACACAGAATCTGGCCAATCGTGGAACAGCTGTGTCGTCATCAAAGCTTGTGCAGCCACTCTGGAGAAGCTGCGCAGAATGATTCAGCTGCTCTCGAATCACTCTCGCAGTACTATGATGACATTCGTCAGAGTCTGAATTCAGACAAAATGTCTAACCGGCATGCACTACTAAGTCAGATGCAGATCGGTCAGTGCAGCGCGACATCAAGTCGAACAAACCTAATATCGCTGCTAAATACCTAAGTGGTATTCCAACATGTTTCTCACTGACACACCCCTAACTCATAAACTCAGAGAGAGCTTCCCACTGGCATTTCCGATTTTGTGGTAATGTTCACGCACCATAGAAGCTACAGTAGCCTACTTGCTACCACCTCGCTACTGAGAAATGCTTTTCAACTAATAGCTTCGCTACATTTAGCAATGCAGCTTCCCATTCACTGTCTCCAATGCAGTGTGTTACAAATATGAAAAAGGTAAATGAACATGCTGATCCTGGTTTGCACTTTTCCTCTCTGTGTACTACGTTCATCTGCTCACAGTGAGAGAGAAACCCTCCCCTTCCACACTATGTCTGTGACTGTACACAAGCCGTGTGAAAGATCCCTGGAGCCCCTGTAATAACTCTCTTGGCTTCATTAGCTCCATGCGGGCCCGCATGCTTATTTTCATTAAAACAGGAGATTGCTTTTTAAATTGTTTTACCTCTATAAGACAGGACAGCCGGACCACTTATCACAATTAAAGAAAAAGAAAAAAACACATGAGGCTCCCTCTCTTTCCACCTCTCTGTAAGCGAGTGCTACCAAATCCAATAAATTCTTCCGTCATGCATTTCTCCTAAACGTTTTCTAAGATACAATGAATGAAATAAATATCAGACACTGGGCCTTTGTCTTTTTTTCATCTTCTCTCCTTCAGAATGAGAGTGTTCTCTGTGGAGGAGAATATCTCTACGCTTTGGTGTTTGCCATGTGCGAGAGAGCAAATTGTTTCGCAGTTAATTAGGGATCTTCTTTAAAAGCGAGAACAAACAGCACAAGGAGAGAACACTAATTGAGAAAGAACAAAACGAATTCAAATCAATAGCGGCTTTTCTCCATTTGTTTGCACGCTGCATGGGGAGTTGCTAGTAGGATTGATGGGCATTTAGGGGTGGGGGAAGTGGGAGGGAAGGGACTACTGGAATATAATGCATGCTAAAACACACACCATGCACCCAACACCGCTATAATTACATCTCATACAGAAAAGCAGGAGAAGGGGCGCGTCTGTTGGTCTGTAAATCTCGCTGCAGGGGCCTGCTAGGGTGTCATTAGAGGATGGATAAGGGGTCATTGCACAAGGCCCACACACATAGTGCTGTGACGCTGAAGAAGCATCACCTAGATAGTCTACTGGTTTTGCGACTACATTATATACAACAAAAAAGCTGAGCTGAGGAAGTAATTACATTAGCAACAGCAGTGGACGTGGTGAACCTGGTGTGGATATATA
Organism: Rhinogobio ventralis; assembly: GCA_039654625.1. NCBI lineage: Eukaryota > Metazoa > Chordata > Actinopteri > Cypriniformes > Gobionidae > Rhinogobio > Rhinogobio ventralis. The sequence continues at coordinate 22,663,440 of CM077196.1, forward strand.
AGAAGCTGATAGATTTTATGTTGGAAAGATCATATTTACGAGTTGAATGCACATGAACGCCAGCACAAAGTCAATTACAAGTGGGAAACTCAGAACTTTCTTTAAGTGTTAGGGGCATGTCAGTGAGAAAATATGATGGACGCAATAGATGCAGCATCTGTATTGATGGTAAATTAACAAAACGCCACCTTGGGAATTATAAGGTTCTATTTGCATTCTGAGCCGTTTTGAGGAATATATATAACGATTAAATTAACAGCACCATAATTAATTTGAATAAAAACAAAAAGCAAAAACACACCTGATACGCATTCAGTCTTTTTTCATCATTTTGTAGATGTAGAGTTAAAAAATCTTTCTGAATTATTTTGCAGAAAAGGTAAATCGCCATCTTGAAAGTGACTTATGCTGCCTCCACTTGCTCTTGGACTTACTGTAAATATGACTTTCCTAGTTAAAAATTGGACATGAATGTCTTCTAAAATCATATTTATTATCACTGGGATGCTCGGGATAATTTTGATACCCACGAGTTGGGCATGCCATAAACTTCAAACATGGTGGAGGGGAGAATAATTGCTGCTGTGACCTATCTTTATTGGGTTTTTTTTCACAACAGCTACATTGCCTTGTCTTGTCATTCAAGTAGTGCATAGTTACATATATGATCATAATCATTTGAAGTGTATTTTATGTTTTATACACAGTGAGAATAGCTTGTATTTGACCGAAAATTCCAGAATTGTCAACAAGCTGACTATCTAGATAACACAGTGAATGTTTATATCAGGGGTGCCCAATCCTGTTCCTGTATAAACTTCCTGCAAAGTTCACTCCAACCCTGATCCAATACACTTAAAGCAGCTAATTAAGATCTTCAGGAGCACTTGATAATTACAGACAGGTGTGTTGGATCAGGGTTAGATCTGGGCTGTATCTGAAATCACCCCCTAAACCGTCAATCACTATTCCCTATGTTAGTCCACTAATACAGTTCACTTGAAGGAGTGAATGAAAACGAGTGAGTGAATTCGGACAGCCGTTGAGTGTACATCGGCTGTACACTCGTTATTGCAGTGCAATGTGCAATAGAATGAGTGCACTTGATAATGTCCACTTTGGTTTTAGACACCACTACAAATGGCTGTCCTCCATGATTCCTGTTCTTTCTGACAACAAAAAATTTTAATGGAAAGAGCTTCTAATCACAACTTCAGAAGTGGAAAGTAGGACATTTCCGATAGCACGTGAAGGCAGCATTAAATGCACCTGCCATCGTAATTATGACTTCCCAACTTGTAATGCACCACTAGTCTGTTTTGATTGTACCGAGATGATTATACAAGTAGGGAGGATGTATATAAATCTCTCTCAAATTGTATGCTGATAAATTACTTGTGGGATGTAGTCATTATGAATCGTATTATTCTATAGCAAGCTTTACTTGCCTTTCCTTGTCTTTACTTGTTTACTTGCTGTCTTGTCTCCGTCCATGTGTTCTCTTTTTTAAGGCTACCTTTGGTCTTTCCGATGGCAGATTCTTTTGTCATGGGGGATGATTTTAATTGGATTTATATATATAATAAATTAAAAAAAGGAAGAGAATGAAAAAGATCAGAACATAGCAGTCCCAGACAATGCCTTTGAGGCATATAATGAGCTGTTGTCAAAGGCAAATAATTTCATTAGCTGTCACAATGAAAGCTACACCAAAAGTGCTCACTCAGCGCCGAGCCTCAGAGAAAGCACCAAGATGACATTTCGAGAATGAAACCTTCATATTCTCATGTGTACACACACCCAGTACAGCATCATGATGCATTTGACAGGAAGAAGAGGATTTTTGGGTAATTGTTCTCATTCTTGTTTTATACCATTTTGTTTTGTCCCAGGTCTGGAGTGCCGGATTAGGGCGAGGGAGATCTTCTTGAAGGATGAAATCATGTGGGAGTCAGCTCTGAGTGACGGCAGGGCAGGGGAATCATTTGCGTCCGCAGATTGCCCATGACTCCAGTCGCATCGTCTCATTTCCCAAACATGAATTTCTGCGGCTGATAAGATGGGACATTTCTTTGGCAGATAGCATCTTGTGCTTAGCAGAACACTCACAGGGGCTGCAGCGTCTCACATGCCTGCAAATACTGTATGTTTGTCTGAGTCACCCAAATATTAATACCTCAAATGCGGTAAACACACACACACACACACACACTATGTGCGGTTTTAAATTTGCAGGGTCAGTTTAGATGTGACTCCAAATTGAAGCCAACGTTAACAAGAAAATTAAATAAACTAGATGTGTGATTAGAAATGCTAAAGTTCAGCTAAAGTGCAAATTATTTTTCTGTTATTTTTATGAATGACCAAATTATTATATTCCCCCTTTTAAGCTACAAGCTAAAAAAAAAGAAAAGAAAAAAAGTTAGACATATTGGTAACACTTTATAATAACTGCACGCTATGAAGCATTAGTTAAGCATTAATGAATAGTTAATTCATCATTTATAAAGCATTAATAGACATTAATAAGCAGTTTATAAATACAGCTATAAATGCTTTATTCTTGATTTGTAAGCTTATCAATAATGTGTTTAATAATTGTATGTTCATTTCGAAATTAATTATTACATTATTTACAAACCAGTTAATTAGAAGTTGTCAGTGGTTCATAAGATCATTTAGAAAGTGTAAGTAAATGATTAATAAACTACCTAAATGTACATTTAAACATGATTTAGACAGTAATAGTTACTCAGTGTGTTAATAAATGCTTTAGTAACATGTATTCCTACTGTAATTCATGATTAATTCAGGTCAGTGAACTATTTTTGTGAGCTCATCTAAAGTGAAGACTATTTATGCCTCGTAAAGCTTTTACAAAAGAAATTAAAAGGCTCAGTTATCAGGAAACAAATACAGAGTGATACAGAAAATACTGTATAAATATTTATTTTAAAAAAATGAAACTGTACAACTGGTAAATTTATATAAAATGAAAAATAATTTCATAGAAAATAAAAATTCCTGTACACCTCTAGAAAACATAACTGCAGTAAAATGAAACTAAGCCAATCTGTTATAAAAAAAATACAATTCTGTAAAGTGTAAACATTGCTGAATAAAAATTTACCAGTGCCAACACTTGATTACAGGAGTGCCAAAATACAAAAAAAAATTTGCACAATAGTAATACAATAAAATATTTCACAGCCAAAACGACCTCAGTACTAACTTTAAAACATTAGAGAACAGCAGTGCATGAAGATAACACCCTTTAAATCTCCTTTGTAAAAGCTTTTCGAGGCATAAATAGTCCTCACTTTAGATGAGCTCACAAAAATAGTTGACTGACAACTACTAAAGTTTTTATAACTACCTAAATTAATCATGAATTACAGTAGGAATGCATGATAATAAAGCATTCATTAACACACTGAGTAACTATTACTATATGTCTAAATAATATGTATACAATTAAATAGTTTAATAATCATTTACTTACAATAATAATTTATTTCTAAATTATTTTATGAACCACTGACAACTCCTAAAGAACTGGTTTGTAAATAATGTAATACATAATTTAGAAATGATAAATGTATCATTAATAAAGTATGAAAATACAATTATTAAACATATTATAGATATGATTATAAATCAAGAATAAAGCATTTATAGCTGTATTTATAAACTTTACAAATTGTATTAATGAGAAATCAATGTTAAGTGATCTTTTAATTTTTTCCAGAGCTATATATATATATATATATATATATATATATACAGTTGCAAGAAAAAGTATGTGAACTGCTTGCAGAATCGGTGAAAATGTGAATAATTTTAACTAAATAAGAGAGATCATACAAAATGCATGTTATTTTTGATTTAGTGCTGTCCTGAATAAGATATTTTACATGTAGTCCAGAAGACAAAAAAATAGCTATTTATTTAAATGACCCCGTTCAAAAGTTTATGAACCATTGATTCTTAATGCCGTGTGTCATTACCTGGATGATCAATGAATGTTTTCTTGTTTTGTGATGGTTGTTCATGAGTTCACTGTTTGTCCTGAGCAGTTAAACTGCCCAATGTTCTTCAGAAAAATCCTCCAGGTCCTGCAAACATCTTTTGCATATTTGAACCCTTTTCAGCAGTGACTGTATGATTTTGAGATCCATATTTTCACACTGAGGACAATTGAGGGACTGAAACACAACTATTAAAAAAAGTTTAACATTTACTGATGCTACAGAAGGAAACACAATGCATTAAGAGCTGGGGGGTGATCCTTGGAGACTCTTTGGCCACTCAAACTCTCCTCCTCACCGTGCATTATAGGACGATATAGATGCACGTCCTCTTCCAGGCAGATTTGTAACTTTCTTTTGCTGCACATCAGAACTATATTCTTTGGTTTTACTCATTGTGATGGATGATTGAGGGAATTTGGCCATTGTGTTTCCTCATATTTATACTCCTGTGCACTGTAAAAAATTTCAACCTATTTCAACTTCAAAACTTAAGTTCAGTTGCTGCCTTAAATTTTTAAGTCAAAGCAACTTAAAAGTACAAGTCACAGTTTTAACTCACTATATAACAATTTACATTAAACCGACTTACAATTTTGAGTTGAATCTTGTGTAACTTAAATTAAAAAGTTGAAATTGATGAGTTAAATTATAACTTAAAAGCATATGTTGTGAACTTATTGATCCTATCATTTTTTACAGTGTGGAACAGGAAGTCATGGCTGGACAATTTCATGCTCCTGGTCACCAAAAGATATTTTACTCATAAGAATTTTTAGGGGTGCCAATAATTGTGGCCAACATGCAGAGGAGAAAAACATTTATTTCATAATGTGAGTTTCCCCACACTTTTAATTATTTTACTTCAATGGAAGGTTAGAACTGAATTGAAAGATCAAAAGAATAAACAATGCAGCTTCATTTTCACAGCCGCCTTTGTGTGTGTGTGTGTATGTATATATATATATACTGTACACACACACACACACACACACACACACACACACGATTTATAAAAGGCCTGGTGTTCAGAAACTTCATGATTACAAATCTGAAGGAATAAAAAAAAAAGACCACCAGAATGAGCCACTTGTTATACAATATTCAATATTAATTGTGCAATATTATAATATTCAGTATTAAATTAGACATTTTTTTTAGGCCAAGGACCCCCAAATATGTGAGGGACCCACTTAATCTCCACTCTAATCTAATCTAATCTAATCTAATATAATGTAAGAGAAAAACATTGAATATTATATATCATTAAATATATTATAAATATTAAATGTTATTTAGATTATATAGTATTTAATAATGTAATATGAGGAAAAAAACATTGGATAGTATATAACATGTATTACTAAATATTAGGAAATATTATAAATATTGGGAAATTAATACATCATTTTCAAATCCTTGCAGCCCATGGGGCTCCTCAGACCACAATTTGAAAGACTACACACATGCACACACATCATCCACACAGAAACCAGACAAAAGCAGGTTTACACTGAATATCTGTATTATAAATAGAACATATGACATATTCTCTCATAAGTACATCAATAAGTTATAACTTTAATGGTTTACCTTGCATTCCATCCAGTATCTATGTGTTTGTGGCTTCCAAGACATTGCATCCTTTATCCTTTATCCCTGGAGCTGACCTCAGAGTCATAAACTGTTCGGCTGGCAATTAAGCAGACACTCTGTGCCTTTAAACCTGCAAAATTTTCCCTCTAAATCACCCGTTCACTCCACAGTGTCAACTGATATATGCTTTTTATTTCTCTTTTTGATAATTGTCCGATCGATACGCGGCGGTTTAACTTTCTGTGGAGCGAACGGGTCTCAGACAGCATTATGGGATAGCGCTGCTGGGCTGCCACACGGTGAGTATAAAATGAAGGCTAGTGACACTTAGCCCAATCAAAACACTGCAACTATTCACCTCACATAGACAGCACCGCTACACACACAGCACTAGAGAGGTTAGGATCTGTACAAGAGCAGGCAGAACAGATCAATCCAGCTCCGCTTAATCAGGAGTGAGAAGGCTATCGATTTATGTGTATCTAATCTCAAAGTCATTTTCATTAGAGTTTTCATCAGGTACCTTTGAGACAAATGAATATGTTTACATACTAAAAAAATAAATAAAAAAAACCCTGAAGATGATGCAAGGGACAAATTACAAGCCATTAATGTGTAGTGATAATAAATCCAAACATGCAAAACCTTATCAACGTAATGCTTTTATCTTTTAAATGAATGAGAAGGTAGCTAAGAAATAGGCCTACATGTCGTTTCAGAAAGTGTTTAGTTACATTATATACACAAAGCCTATGAGTAATCAGTGTACATAGGTGGCGGACTCGAATCACATTGCTATATACGACTGATCTAGACCAAGTGTTCAGAAATGCAAGTATGATGTTTCTGTGATTGAAAACCAGAGTCTTTTCGCCTGAATGATAGATATATAGTATTATGCCTAGAGGATAAACAAACTATTGCAATCATGCAAATTAAGCATTTGAAATCACAGGGATGCTGAAGTCCCTTGGAAAATGGCACATTGTGTTTCCTACAAGGTGCATAGATACACAGTTATGTACTATTTGAATTCTGTATTGCAAGACGGCGTCGATTGCGTTTGATCTATCCGGCTGTTTCTAATCCTCATCCTCAAGGATGCTGAAATATGACTAGTAGCTTTACAAATCTACACTCTCCACCAAAACCCAGCGATATGAATCCTTCCTGAAATAAAGTGTTATGAATGATAATGACATTTTCACTTTGCAACCATCTTGACATTTTTGTCATTCTAGTTCCCTCTCCCTGAATGTCACAATAGTGAGGACACTTCTGCCAGGATTCAGCACTTTGCAGAGGCTGCACGGGATCACCGGCTCAAGTCATGTGTGGGAGGTAATAATATTTTGGTATAATGGGTTTAAGCCAGTGAATTAAACATTAGCTCAGCTCAAATAGAGACCAAACGGGGGGGAAATAATGAACCGCAAATAAATAATTGAAGACGGCATTGTTGTTTTTCAAATTGCTCACTCGGGGTTAGTCGTGTTTGTTCCTCGTTTGTTGCATAGGCCGTGTTTACCACTGTATAAACACCAACACAGAATGCAATCTCGCAAAGCTGCGGGGCTACCGGCTCCCCTGAAAGTGTGAAAGGAAGGGGGAAACATTTGACTTATAGTGAGACAGATTAGTTGAATTCTGGCTTCTTGGGAATGTGTCTGAATACCGCACAGCTATATACTGAGGTGGTCCACCTGAGCCCTTTGGTAAAATCCTGTTACAGTAATATGAGTGAGCTTTCACGACCCTGAGCATACATGTCACACACATACAGGCAGACAGAGAGATACATGGCCAGCAGTCTCCGGTGCGTTTGCTCGATTAACCCTGAGTGGGAATGACATACTCTGGGTTGGTGTAGGAGAACCCCAGGAACTCGTCCTGGTCCAGATTCATGATAAACAGCTTGTCGGTGGGTGTGAGCTCCACAGCCATTTTAGTGAACTCCCGGTCAAAGTTGCAGGTATCTCGACTATTTCGCTAGAAAAAAAGAGAAAGGAAAGGGGTTTTAGCTGCTTTTAGAAAATAATATATACCTTCAAAATCTTCAGAACATAAAAGGATAGTTCACCCCAAAATGTAAATTTTTATTCTTTGAAAATCTTCACCTTCTGTATTTTGCTTTCAAATTAAATACCGTGTCTATGCTGCAGATTGGATATCAATAACATCAACAGTCATTGTTTCTGTGTGACTTCAGAATACTTGGAATATATAGCATTTTTAAGCTTGGTCACTATACGAAATCTACTCAAAAGTTTAGAGTTGGTAAGATTTTTTTCATGCCCACCAAGGTTGCATTTATTTGATCAAAACTAATAATACAAAAAATAATAATAATAATAGCAACTAGTTAATAACGAGAATTGAACCCTAAAATAAAGTGTTACCAAATGTTTTCTATTTTAAAATATTTAAAATATTTTAAATGTAATTTATTCCTGTGATGTCAAAGCTGGATTTTCTGCATCAGTCTTTAGAGTCACATGATCCTTCAGAAATAAGTCTAAAACATTATAAATGTTGAAAACAGTTGTACTGCATAACATTTTTGTCGAAACTTCCCTCCACCCCCCCCCCCATCCAAAGATTCTTTAATGAATAAAGTTCAAAAGAACAGCATATTTGAAACAGGAATCAGTTTAATGTGCCCTTGCTGAATAAAACAAAATTAACGGTAGTGGGCAGAATGTTTATTTTTGTGGTGAACTGTCCCTTAAAAATTCACAATTATCCACATTAAATTAGAAGCTGATGGAAAACACTCTAGGCAGAAGCCCAGCTGTGTTAAAAGCTGAAGAGGAATTGTGTTCCGAAAAAAAAGGGATTCCACTTCAGGAGAAGCCACTATAACACACAAGCACTTAAAAAGACACCCAGGCCACTGATGAGACTTATATCTCACTGACAGTCCCCATCCAGATCTGCTGTGGCAGACGCTCGCTGCATTGACACACTGTGCGGTACTGTTTCTTTTATGAGATGCTAGAGTGTAGGCCCGGCTAGCCTTTCTCTTTTACTCTATATCCCTCTGTCTCTGTCTCTCTCTGCGAGAGGAGTCTAAATGAAAGGGGCAGACGGTTTGTTAGGCCCACAGGCTTGTTCTTACTGGGAGAATTCCTCTCTGCTGCGCTACTGCTGCTGTGGCCTTGTGTGCCAGCGTGCCCGAGGGAAGAGCCAGTCTGGCTCAGAGGACACACACACACATTCAAACACACTGAGTGGGAGGACGGAGAGGGAAAGAAGACAGAGTAAACGAAAGAAACAAAGGCGAGGGGGGCAAGGTGGGTCAGAGTAGCTAAAAAGGGATAGAGGGAATGTGACAGAAGGTGTGAGAGAGTGGAAAAGATAGAAGGGATAGAGAGGAAAAACAGAGGGAAGGAGAGAGGACTGGGCCTTCTCTGGGGCTAGACATTGTTAATGCACTGCTTGGTAATGTAAATCCATGAAGGCAAAGGAAATGCTGTTGTGGGGGGAGGGGCAGCGCTCAATATGCTAAGCATCAGTGGAGCAAGAAGCTTCACCAACGCAAATACTGCAAACCGTTCCAATGCACAAACGTACACAAAGTGCCAAGCTATGTTTTCTTGTAGAAATGCGTTTGATAGAGGGTAGTGAGGCTTTCATCTCAAATTATAGGGGAGAAAAAAAAATCATATTCCTGAATGAATGCCATTACATTGCTGTGTTCAATAAGTCAATATGCAAGCTGGTTTCTGCCTCAGAGTAAAATAAATAATAGTACATGTGACTGTCTAATACCTGCAACTTTATATCTCACAATTGGGATTTTTGTTCTCATAATTGCATCTTTTAATCTGACTATTGTGACTGACTGTTTCTCATAATTGTGCCTTCATGTCTCACAATTGTGACTATTCATTTTTACTTCATATCTCACAGATGTGACTTTCTCATAATTGTGCCTTCATATCTCACAACTTAATGAATTCAAAATGATAAAAGTTATTCTTTTCTCTCACTATTTATCCATCCATGGTATTTAACAAAAAATATTTAGTCTTCACAAAGCAAACCCTGAAATTTAAGTAATTAGCATCGTTGTTTATCAGGTGATCTGTACATCACAGCTCTAAAATGATTGAAATACCCCATGCAAAATTAGAATCATTGGCAAAATAATTTATTTTCATTATCATTAATTTACTACAAACTTGCTTTCTGCTCTCTGAATCTCTATAGATTTCAATCATGACAACTCTCAGAATAGTTTTAGCATGTTATTGAATATAGCAATATTAACAGAAAGTGTTTTTTTTTTTTTTTTTTGGCAGACTAGATCTGCTACGCTGTTGATTATTGCTGCTGGACTTGTTACTGCTAAAACATACACAGACAAACTGCTGTGAGCATGTTAGATATGCTCTTTCTGCATAAATAGACATACATAAATCCCCTCGCAGATCTAGGCAGGTGGAGCTGGGGGAGGTGGAGGAGGATAGCGCTGCAGGAATCCTCTATACAGCAAACAATGAACCAGACTATTTAAATGGAGAGCAAGCAATCTCATTGGCTGCAGGATCAGCAGAGGCCAATCAACTTGCAGGATTGATGTGATTGCTTGCAGGCTGCATGTAAAGGACTAGCCTGTGTCCTCTAGAGTTTCATGACTAAACTAGATTTATTGGGCCCTATCATACACCTGGCGCAATGCGATGCACCGTGCACTCAGATCGTTGAAATAGGGCCCATTATCTCTATAGACAGATTATATATAAATTATCTATATTATAGATCAGTGTTTCCCCCATGTTTCACTTTGACACGCCCCTTACGACATCACAACTCTGCAACTTGAGTATCATCTACAATTTCACTTGGCCATTCTGTTTTTTCCTTGGAATTATGTTTTTCTATTTTTATTTTTCTGTCTATCTTAATTACTCTGAGGCAGAAATGTGGCTTCCTAAAGTCAACACGACCCTTAGTGTATCATGGTTGTATTGTGAATGATGTATCATGTTATTCTGAATACAATTTTTTTTTTGTCTTTATGAGGATTTATTAAAGCTCTTGTTCTGAAATGGCACTCTTTTTTGTCGATGCTGCTACTCCAACATTTTTTTCCCTGTTGAATATCCTTTTATACTTCAAAAATAATACCTTCCACTCTGAAAGTTACATTTCTTGCAAATGGCAGCTCACACTGACTTTTAGACATCAGCAGAGAAAATGATCATAGTTGCCAATGAGTGCTAACCTTTCTCACAAATTAATTACAGTCTGTTGGATGTCTGCTTAGACAATAAGGCCAAAAAAAGTCTGTCTTGGAAAAACAATGCAATTCAGTTAAGTTATTATTTCCACCTAAATAATTCAGCTTTCTGGTCAATGGGCCTGAGGGAATTGTGAGAAGTGCAAAATATTTTAAAGGCAGCACGGCACGCACAGTATTAAAGCAAACATTCAGTACGTTTGAAGACGATAAACCAACAGCGACAAAGTGTGATATTCGATCAGTGTGATCTCTTTTTTTTTTTTTTTTTAAGGAAATGAACATATGTAGCACTTTAAAATGACAAAGAACAGGGACAAGTCGCTTTCAGGTGAGGAAAACCGAGAGAGGGATGAGAGTGCTATCAAAGCACAGTGAAAAGGATTTACAAACAACCAGGATCACAGGCACAGAGAATACATATGACTCCATATATTAGTATGCAGATCACATTAAACAAGAGAACTGAGAGAGACAGTCCAGAAGAGCATTTGAGATCTCCTGGCACCTTACACATTGATAAAAACAGCTCCAGACAGTAAGAATACATGGACAGGAAGAAGATAGATAATACAACAACAGAAGCACATTTCCTACCTTATTTCCATTGTCTGGTTCAAGCACACCACAGCACAGCGAAGCACACAAGCCACAACTCCAGAGTGATGGTCACTAGATTACCTGAGCTCTCAAGAACCAAACAGTTCAAAGGAAAATGGCACTGGGCATTGGCATGGAAACCTGAGGACTGTGGGTCAATACAGGCTTGATTCTGAAAGGCTGGTTTTAATTCTAGTAACCAACAAAAACCTTGACATTTAATTATTTGATAGATGATAAAATAAAATAATAGATAAACCAAAGTAGAATTAATTATCCTATAAATCTGTCTACTGTTAAAATGATCCATGTAAAAGTATTATATACAGATATACAGTGGGGTCCAAAGGTCTAAAGACCTCACAAGACTGGGATTTAAAATGTAATTTAAATCTGGAAATAAAAAGTTTCAAATTGTAAAACTTGTAATCATAAAAAACTGTAATAATAAATAAATACAATAATTAATTATATAATAAAATATCATATCATATACACAAGTACACTCACCTAAAGGATTATTAGGAACACCTGTTCAATTTCTCATTAATGCAATTATCTAATCAACCAATCACATGGCAGTTGCTTCAATGCATTTAGGGGTGTGGTCCTGGTCAAGACAATCTCCTGAACTCCAAACTGAATGTCAGAATGGGAAAGAAAGGTGATTTAAGCAATTTTGAGCGTGGCATGGTTGTTGGTGCCAGACGGGCCAGTCTGAGTATTTCACAATCTGCTCAGTTACTGGGATTTTCACGCACAACCATTTCTAGAGTTTACAAAGAATGGTGTGAAAAGGGAAAAACATCCAGTATGTGGCAGTCCTGTGGGCGAAAATGCCTTGTTGATGCTAGAGGTCAGAGGAGAATGGGCCGACTGATTCAAGCTGATAGAAGAGCAACTTTGACTGAAATAACCACTCGTTACAACCGAGGTATGCAGCAAAGCATTTGTGAAGCCACAACACGCACAACCTTGAGGCGGATGGGCTACAACAGCAGAAGACCCCACCGGGTACCACTCATCTCCACTACAAATAGGAAAAAGAGGCTACAATTTGCACGAGCTCACCAAAATTGGACAGTTGAAGACTGGAAAAATGTTGCCTGGTCTGATGAGTCTCGATTTCTGTTGAGACATTCAGATGGTAGAGTCAGAATTTGGCGTAAACAGAATGAGAACATGGATCCATCATGCCTTGTTACCACTGTGCAGGCTGGTGGTGGTGGTGTAATGGTGTGGGGGATGTTTTCTTGGCACACTTTAGGCCCCTTAGTGCCAATTGGGCATCGTTTAAATGCCACGGCCTACCTGAGCATTGTTTCTGACCATGTCCATCCCTTTATGACCACCATGTACCCATCCTCTGATGGCTACTTCCAGCAGGATAATGCACCATGTCACAAAGCTCCAATCATTTCAAATTGGTTTCTTGAACATGACAATGAGTTCACTGTACTAAAATGGCCCCCACAGTCACCAGATCTCAACCCAATAGAGCATCTTTGGGATGTGGTGGAACGGGAGCTTCGTGCCCTGGATGTGCATCCCACAAATCTCCATCAACTGCAAGATACTATCCTATCAATATGGGCCAACATTTCTAAAGAATGCTTTCAGCACCTTGTTGAATCAATGCATGGTAGAATTAAGGCAGTTCTGAAGGCGAAAGGGGGTCAAACACAGTATTAGTATGGTGTTCCTAATAATCCTTTAGGTGAGTATCCATTCCTGTTTTTTCTCTTTTTTCTCTCAATCCCCTCCATCTTTTCCCTCTATGCCTGTATACATATATAACGCAAAAATATTTTGCACTATTCCTAGGTCACTCACTAATAAAATAAGCAAACTTTTTATGGTGATAATATCATTTGTATTTAAAAGTTTTCACTTTCACTTATATCATGATCAACCATAATCTTAAAATAAAAAAAAATACAATTAGTATAACTCATGCATCCATATTTTGATATCTAAATTGGCAATTGACCTTTGGAGTTATGTTAGCATGGGTGTAGTGCCGGGTACCAGGAAATGAAAAAAATGTGTAAATTGTTAACATTAGAATGGATATAACAAATCAAAGAGCATAAAAAGAACATCCAACAAAATATTTGTCATCCTGAACCGCCACTAAATGATAAATGACACTAATTAGAGATGAATGATGGGCCAAAATGGTCTCAGTTGACAGGAATATCCATGCTAGCTTGCCATGCTGATGCAGGCCAGTGCCATTCTGTGTTGATTAGATGCAGGTCTGTTTGACAAGATGAGATTAGCACGGGCACACTGAGCAGTTCAGTTCCCATAACCAGGCTATGGTGCACGTGGACATTTAAGATAGTGGTGGATGACAGCAGAACAAGGGACGTCGCCACATTGAGAATACCAGTATGAGACGTTTGTACCTCAGCAGATCTGAATTTATCGCCTGTAGTTTCATACAGATATATAGCAAAGATAGGGTTCAAGATGCATGCTGTACCAAAAGCCCTGGAGGAAAAGATAATTTTAAAAAAAGCTCTCGGGAAGGAGAGAAAAGACGAGGGACAACCCCCCACACCCTACCCCCTTTAAATCCAAGGTGCTCATTTTGCCAGGCTTTAATTCCAATCGTGATTCTGTAATTTCGAGCGATACTAAGGCACAGAGCTTTCTATAAAGGCGTGGATTAGCGGCGAGCTGATGTCAGCACAAGAAGAGAACAGCAGTATCAAACGCTGACCTGTTTTCAGCTGATAAGCCGCACACACTTCGTGCTAACCGACTCATTTAATTTGAGGCTGCGACATTCAGAATTAATTAACACTCTTGTGTGGAGCGCCAGACTCAACTGTGTTCCGCATATACACTCACCTAAAGGATTATTAGGAACACCTGTTCAATTTCTCATTAATGCAATTATCTAATCAACCAATCACATGGCAGTTGCTTCAATGCATTTAGGGGTGTGGTCCTGGTCAAGACAATCTCCTGAACTCCAAACTGAATGTCAGAATGGGAAAGAAAGGTGATTTAAGCAATTTTGAGCGTGGCATGGTTGTTGGTGCCAGCCGGGCCGGTCTGAGTATTTCACAATCTGCTCAGTTACTGGGATTTTCACGCACAACCATTTCTAGAGTTTACAAAGAATGGTGTGAAAAGGGAAAAACATCCAGTATGTGGCAGTCCTGTGGGCGAAAATGCCTTGTTGATGCTAGAGGTCAGAGGAGAATGGGCCGACTGATTCAAGCTGATAGAAGAGCAACTTTGACTGAAATAACCACTCGTTACAACCGAGGTAGGCAGCAAAGAATTTGTGAAGCCACAACACGCACAACCTTGAGGCGGATGGGCTACAACAGCAGAAGACCCCACCGGGTACCACTCATCTCCACTACAAATAGGAAAAAGAGGCTACAATTTGCACGAGCTCACCAAAATTGGACAGTTGAAGACTGGAAAAATGTTGCCTGGTCTGATGAGTCTCGATTTCTGTTGAGACATTCAGATTGTAGAGTTGGCGTAAACAGAATGAGAACATGGATCCATCATGCCTTGTTACCACTGTGCAGGCTGGTGGTGGTGGTGTAATGGTGTGGGGGATGTTTTCTTGGCACACTTTAGGCCCCTTAGTGCCAATTGGGCATCGTTTAAATGCTACAGCCTACCTAAGCATTGTTTCTGACCATGTCCATCCCTTTATGACCACCATGTACCCATCCTCTGATGGCTACTTCCAGCAGGATAATGCACCATGTCACAAAGCTCGAATCATTTCAAATTGGTTTCTTGAACATGACAATGAGTTCACTGTACTAAAATGGCCCCCACAGTCACCAGATCTCAACCCAATAGAGCATCTTTGGGATGTGGTGGAACGGGAGCTTCGTGCCCTGGATGTGCATCCCACAAATCTCCATCAACTGCAAGATGCTATCCTATCAATATGGGCCAACATTTCTAAAGAATCCTTTTAGCACCTTGTTGAATCAATGCATGGTAGAATTAAGGCAGTTCTGAAGGCGAAAGGGGGTCAAACACAGTATTAGTATGGTGTTCCTAATAATCCTTTAGGTAGGTGTATGTATAAACATCAAGTTTGAAAGATCTCTAGGACCCCCATGCTGGTACTTACATAAGCAGGCCACATTATACTGTATGTTGTTGGCAGCAACAACAACTGCACCAATATTCACAATAAACATTTGCAGCATGTTTAATACGACATATAAAGCATCTTTCTAGTTTTCACCCACCCCTATATGTATGTTCTTCCCATATGTCATTGGCTGAATGGTGGTGGAACAGGATGAAATGTTCTCATGTTAAGTGGCAGGCATGAAATATGCAGAGCTTAGCGTGGGAACGTGCTGCACACCATCCAAGTTGGTAGTCGATGCTCCGAGCAAATTGACAAGACTTTCTCTGCCAAGCAGTTCAGAAACACATACAAATAATGCTTTATGTGATAAAATAAAATGTCACATCAGGGTCTTACAATGGAAAACAATCTTTTGTGTTTCCAGAGTTTATATTACAGGCACACTATCATTTCAAGGTTGTAGGCTATACACTCAAAATTGCAATGAGGAAAACAACGCAAAACCAAACAATGGCTATTGATGTTTCAGTTTTATTTTAATGTATACTTGTGTTTTGTTTGTGGAAAATACTTTGGCACAAGAAAAGCATTGAGGATGTATGAAGCAAAGCACACAAAAAGGTCAAGAGCACTCGATAAAACAGTCGTCTAATATTACGCTGAATCAAATCTCAGTAATTCATGCACAAAGCTTCTTTAGTCTATGCACATTTTATGGTATAGAAAACACAAGAAATCCCCCCTTTTTATTTTATTTTTATCTACAATACTGATCACATAGAATTCATAACATTTAATAACATTTGACACATATTATTTGCTTATTTTAAGACACTTAAAAAAAATATCAAAGCCCTACGCTGCACTGCTCGCTGTATTTTTTGGCAGTAATGACAAATGCAGTTTTTTTTTGTCTTTTGTTTTAACCCAAAAAAGACCATTTTCTCCAACATATCTGGAAACCTTCTCGTGTGAGAAACCATTTTAGAGAGATTATCCCTTCCCTGAAATCCTATGATGAAGATATGATATGAAGCCCCAGTGGTTTCCAATAAAAGCCACTGGCCGCTAGTCAGCAAGGATAACCGCTCAGGGAACTCGGATGTCTGAGAGGATCTGACCCATTTCTGTGGATGTGTAGCTCCTGTGGCCTTTCCAGTTCCATTTAGTGATACAGAATCTGTTCCACACAGGGACTTTGCTGCCGTTACCGCTGACATGAACAGTGCTTGCGTTTCTAGACCAACTGTCATATCTAAGCAGTCTGCATGCTAAATTAGGGCACCATATTAAAACATTGACCAGCCCCAGTTGGACCCATTAATGCAATGTCAGATAGCTTCATCGGACCCCTATTGTTGGTGCTTATGAGCAATGTTTACACGCTCAAATGTTTTATTTCCAAAGCTACTTTGTTTAATGGTGCTGCAAATTATTCTGCATCTTTATATCCTGTTCTTCTCAACTTTGTCTTTGATGCTCAATATTATATTCCACACAAATATTGTGGTATTCCTTCAGCATTTTCATGTACCAAGAATCAGCATATTATCACGTGGCGGGTCTCTATTGACAAGCTTCAAGATGGAATCATTCAAGCGAAGTGAAGCTATATCAATGCATCTCAACTAGACTAATTTGCTCATACACAAGCTCTTCAATGAAATCTAGGGTATCATTTTAAAATATTACCCATGGCTGACTACTAATCCTTTTGTCACTGTAAAGCCCAATGGAAATTCCAGATCGTACCCATTAAAAACATTCACATCTAACATAGGGGTCAGTGATATACGGCCGATGGGTCTTTTAAAGGTTATTGGCTACAGCACTAGTTCTTTTCTGATATTAGCACTTGTTCTCTCATCCTACCTCAATCTGTAATTGTCTCTAGCAGGAGGTAGTTGATATTTAATATGCCTGTCAAATACCTCTCGATAAAACCCGGCTGACCTTTAAGCAGAAGTCAAGTGTTAAACAAGGAAGAGCCAACGGGAACCATCACAGGAGTCATGCTTCTTGTACAAGTGTGAGTGTTTGCTGATGGTGTGAAATGATCAGGCAAAAAAGCAGATCACTACCACAATCCGGCACATCCATCAAGCTCTAGTGGCCCATACATACACGCAAACAGGATACAGGCATCCTAAAAAAGTTAAAAAATGTACTCATGCTTCAAAAAAAAGGATTTGGTAAATTTGTTATTACTAGTCTGTACAATGCAAGTCAGAGATTGTAACCAGACTAGGGTGCACTATAGAGAAAACTAACGTCATATGTATCATAAAAGTTCAGGCAAAACTAAATCATCATGCAAAAACCTTTTGTTGAGTTTGCATTCTTTTTGAAACAAGCAAAGTATCACTTTCACAGGCTGGATAAGGAGAGCGTAAGCGTAATGCATCTCGTATGCGATTCATGCACCTTCAGTGTAAATGGCTGAATCTGAACACCTACAGTGCTGCATCAGACACATCTGAGTGTAGTTTAGAAGAGAGCTATGCAATACACGCCACATTCAGGAAAGCTGTAGAGTACAAATAGAATAAAGACAAAGGTCTTTAGATTCAAACGTTCCTCCAGCATGGATACATTCAATGGGATGTTGTGAAAGCCGCAACGACCTTGAGGCTAATCTACGAATATTGAAATTTCGCATGCATATGTATATAGATGGTTTAGTTTCAGTATATGGCTGTTTATGTACATACACATGGCCGTTTTACGGACTGTATGGTACATAAACATTTGATGAAGAGGGAGTTTGATGGAGGGTTGGGTTAGTTTTAGGGGGTCGCCCTTAACTCTGGGCTTCCATGGCAAGGTATTCTGGGTTTATGAAGGAAAAGCCCTCAAACTCGTCTTGGTCGAGGTTCATGATGACCTCCTGGTCTGGAGGGGTGAGAACCGGTGGATGGCGGGTGAAAAAGCGGTCAAAGTTCTCTGCATCCCGGCCACACTGCAGGAGGGAGAGAAGAACAAGAGAGGCATGTAATGGATGGGGGATGATGAACATGGTCATAAAGACAGAAGCATAAAGTAAAAGAGAGAACAAAAAAAGTATGGGAATGGATGTGAATATGAGGGCTGTGACAGGCACTGCAGGTTACGGAATAGCAATTTTGGATACATATCCTGTTAAACAGACCAGCATAATGTATGTCCCTAACAGGCTGCTTAAGCGATTGAATGAGAAGTCTGTCATTCCAAAACTGTATTTTTAAATAATATCTTACTTTAAAATTATGGTCCATACTCTATATTCCAAGTATTTGAAGCCATACAATAATACGACAGCTAGAGAAACACCAACATTTTACATGAAAATTTCACTGAAAATCTTAACTGCCCTACTTGAGAAATAATGATGTCTGATTCACACATAAATTATAATTCCAGTCAGATCTTGTACTTATTTTTTATTTTTAAGGGCACTAGAGAATTGACAGGCTTTCAAGAACACCTCAGTTATGTTTGCAGTGGTTAACAG
This sequence comes from Rhinogobio ventralis, assembly GCA_039654625.1. Taxonomy (NCBI): domain Eukaryota; kingdom Metazoa; phylum Chordata; class Actinopteri; order Cypriniformes; family Gobionidae; genus Rhinogobio; species Rhinogobio ventralis. Next base: position 22,682,486 of record CM077196.1, read on the forward strand.
CTCAATGGAAGAGAAGATTATCAGTGAATAATGACTTCAATCTGTTCATCAAGCCATCATACGGCATCAGAAGCCGAATGAAATATAGTGCATTAGTCATTAATTATTTTTATGGCACTTTCTAATTTTTTTTCAAAGCTTCAAGCTTCAGTGCCTATTCATTGTAACTGCAATGGAAAAAAGCGGCCAGGACATTATTCAAAATATCTTAATTTATGTCAAAATTTAGAACATGAGGGTGAATAAATGATGACAGAGCTGCAATTTTTAGGCAGGTTGATCTGTTGTATATGCTATTGATCAGCATGGGAATTCATATTAGTCGTATTTGGGAAGCCTGAAGCTGGTCTTTCCACCAGGGTATTGAGTGTAACTTGGACGATATGAATGCATGAAAGGGTGTGTAAGACCTTTACACTCATACTGATACAGAAATATGTTCCAGATGTCAATGGTGTGTTAGGGTGTCATTCATGACGCTTTTGAAAACAACAACAACAACAACAACAACAATAACAACAACAACAACAACAACAGTCAAAACAATAGCAACAGTATTAATGCCACCGCAAAAACACATACGCTTCAGTTCAAATGTCAGCTTTTGAAATTCCAATGTTCTATTGCACTTCCAGTGACATTTAAATAGCTCGCTTATCATAAAGGTAAGAAACAGGTGAGTCCACACAAGCAAATCTGTAAATGAAAATGAAATTCCTCGCACACATGTGGACCTCTTTTCGTGGAGAGCATCGATCAGTGGCAGTGACAATATCAAAACTCACCTTTTAAAACACAGTCATGTAATATTCATGAACAGCAAACAAAGTCATACCATCAGAACCTTCCAAACCTGGCCAGTTCTCTATCTCTGACCCATGATGATGGCCCACTATATCTGCACCCTCTCATTTGGCAAAAAATACTGTAGGAGCTGCCACATTGAAAGGGAGGGAAAATCTGGCAAATCATGAAAATTATTGCTGAGGAGCTGAGACAGCTCACAGTGTGATACATATCACAATCCATGTGTTACTGTTCTACACATGCATTATTTATAAAAACATATTGTGACATAGTCTACTGTAATACTACACAGTCATTAGTGGAGAACCAACACTAACATTGTAGATATGATGCGTATGGGTCAAATATATACAGTGGTGACCAAAATTATTAGAACACTTGGCATCTGGGAGTCATCTTATTGGGCCTGGATTTATTTTCCAAGAGGACAATGACCCGAAACATTCTTCTAACTATTGCCCGAACTACCTGCGATGGAAGGAATCTGCTGGAACATTGAAAATGATGGACTGGGCCCCTCAAAGTCCGGACCTCAAACCCATCGAGCACATTTGGGGTGAGTTGAAAAATAAACTGGACAGATCTATTGTACATTCAAAGGAAAGCCTTTGGCTTCAGTTGCAGAAGGCATGGAATAACATTAGTGTTATTGAAGTTCTCAGAGAAAATATACTGACACTATGCCAGAGAGATGTGCTGCTGTAATTGCTACAAAAGGTGGACATACCAAATATTAAAGTTAAAAGTGGATAAAAACAGTACAACTCACTTCATCTGATATGTGATGGTCAGAGCAACCATCTGCATGTTTCATGAACATTATGAAATGAAAAATGAAAAGTTTTGGAGGCAAAAAAGGTCAATATTTTCAGATCTGTCAGGTGTTATATATATATTTTACTTCCCCAATGTTTTCAATGCATTCCATTTAGAGAACTCAGACACCAAGACAGAATTTGCATGAAAGTGGATATGAAAACATGAGCTGGTATTCATTCAAAAGAACAGCATTTATTTGAAACAGAAATATTTTGTAACATTATACATGTCTTTACTGTCACTTTTGACCAATTTAATGCATCCTTGATTAATAAAAGTATTAATTTCATGTAATACTTATTCTAATAATGTTGCACAGAAAAGTTTATAGTCCATCTCTGTATGATTAAGGTTCTGAAAAAGCACTTTAAATGATAATTTATCACACGCTTAAATGCAGTATTCACCTGAATTCTAGGTAAACAAGCATTAGCCAGACCAAAATCCTTCAAATAAATACCCCCTTCGCCCACTGGGCAGCCCAACAAAAGCTTGAAAGCTTTAAAAAGCCCCATTTCAGACAGCATGAAATGACCTAATTTTCTTGACTGTACCATTAGCCCAGGATCCTTAGCATGGTCCTGGCAGCTAACACAATAGCTTTAGATGTGGCTCTGCATTTTCAGCAAGAGGCATCTGACCACCATGTGAATAATAGCACACACGGAATGACAGACAGTGAGAGCACTGAGGCATAACATCTGTGTGAGGGAACCATTAAATCACCTCGCACAGCATCTGTGTACCTCTGCATTCAGAAGCCCCTCTAATTTAAACTCAATTAATGGTCCGATGCAGCAGCCACCTGACCTCGGCCGCCCCGATGCAGATGCATTAGTATTTCCGAACGCGATCACAGAAGGCTGCGACTCATGGATCTGCCCATTCACCACCATACACGCTGTGCCACCTAGGCAAGTGAACTCACAGAGATTCGAAAGACCAGCATCTCATCCAACCCGGAATATTGAGGCAAAAGCTTTTCGGTGTCCTCTTACAGTCATTAGTGTCAGGGGGGTACATCCACTGTGAACTATTAAAAACACACGTGACAAGTGGCTTGTCTGAAGACCGCTGTGTTAAACACTGCCCATTTACAACTCTCTCTCTTACACACACACACACATCCATCGCTCACACACTTTCCCTGTTGCCCTCTCTCTGGCAAACACTCCACTTTTATTTGTGAGAAAAAGAGTTTTCACTCTGCTCGCTCATATCTCTGAATGACTGCTGCACATTGGGATGAAGGGAAAGGGAATGAAAGGAGAATAATATTCTTTAAAGCAAAAACTACAGAGCATCAAGTTCACACAGACCATAGTTGTCACTTCTGTCTACAACATGGTCTCCAACTTTCACTCTGGGCAAACCTTGTTCAAAGGACCATAGCAGGACCTCAGCATGAGATGATGGTGTTTCCACAGTGTCTTCTTAACTAGTTTAACCCCGAAGCCGCTTTTGTCCATAGCTATTTACAGTACAAGTACATTATGCACACACGCTATTGTATCTATATCTGGAAAGATTGGAGGCATACAAAGTTTCAGTAAAAACAGTAATATTGTGAAATATTATTAACCAAAATATTAACTGTAAATAGTTATTTTCTATTATAACAGTTTAAAGTGTAATTTATTCCTGGTACGTCAACGCTGAATTTTCAGCATCATTACTCCAGTCTTCAGTGTCACATGATCCTTCAGAAATCCTTTGAATCTGATGATTTGCTGCTCAATAAACATTACTTATTATTATCAATGTTGAAAACAGTTGTGCTGCTTCATATTTTTGTGGAAACCGTGATACATTTATTCAGAATTCTTTGATGAATTGAAAGTTCTAAAGAGCAACATTTATTTGAAATAGAAATCTATAAAATTATAAATCTTCATTGTCACTTTTGATCAATTCAATTTGTCCAATTAACCTCCGTTAAAAAATATCTTACTGGCCCTAAACTTACATATTATAAACATTACTATATCTAAACAGTTACACACACAAAACATTATAATAGTTATATATAATTACATTATAATAATTTGTATAATTACATTTGAATTGAAAATCAAGTGTTGTTTTATAAGGAAAATCTATCTAATTGAATCTAAAACTAATTTATTAGAATTAGAGGTGGAAAAGCTGGCTGTGCAAATTGGGTTAGGAATAGGTCTTCAGAAACAATCATATTATCATTCAAGATTACGATTAATCACTGATGTCAAACCTTGCATCTCGCCATAACTTAGTCCTTGTCATTTTTGGAGCACAACCGCATCTGTTCTCATTCACTTTCACTGTACGGAAAGATACCCGGGACATTCTGCAAAATAAATACTTATATACCTTTTTTGTGTGAACTATCCCTTTAACCAGAAAGACTTTGGTGAAACTGGCTTTGCCAAAAAGATCATGCTTGACATCATGCTTTACCATACAACTGGTGATCACCAAAACCAGCACCAGTATTAACTAGCATAAAAACCTGACAGTATCAGCTGGACGTTTCATAATGAATCTGTCACTCTCCTCACCTGGCTTTGATCCCTCTTTACCTCCACCCATCACCCAGCAGGAGTGGAGCATGACAGACAGTGTGTGTAAATGAAAGGGTGAGGCTAAGGTGACCATGTCCAATCTGCACCGACATAGAGAAGGCGCCGAGTGACATACAGGAAGTGAGAGTGAGCAGTGCTGGCAGCAACGAGACTGTCAGCGTTCAGAGAGCCGCCCTCCCGTGGCTGGCACACGCGGGCCATCACTGCCAGTCTTGTACCGCGTAGGCAACAACAGTCCATCTGCTGCAGATACAGCCAGAGGCGTTCCACCTAGAGCTGGCTAGTATCCCAAACAACAAATCAAAAGTCACTTTTCACCTGCCACCAGATAATTCAGCAGCACCAGCAGAGAAATGAAGAGCTCCGTATGGCGGCCCACCCCTCGTTCTGCTCCAAACCTGAGCTGTAAAGTCACCCTGACTGTTTCGCATCACCTGGGTCCGATTCCCTAATCCACCTCAATGGCATGATTCCTTGCCAGACACTGCTGTCACGCTTAATTTCAGAGCCACAGGCTGTGATGTGTAGAGGGACACTCCAGCCAAATCCTACGTCAGACTACCGTGTTTCCCAGCGGAGTAAGATCTGGGCAAGGAGGTGCTCAGCAGGAACAGGGCAGATTCTAGGGAAGTGTCCTCAATGACCAGCCTGCTTTCAGCTCTAGATCTTCAACTACAGGTTCTGGACCTTCAAATGCACATAATATCACACATAAAGATTAAGAATACCTAGTTAGCTGCCTCACTGACTACATAGGCAGTTCTCTTTTAAGGTGGTCAAAAGTTAGCGATTTTGAATGCCCTACACGTATAATCAAACAGGAGACTCGAGTTGATCCAATAAATACTGAAGACATGAGAAATATACATATAGCACATACATTTGTCATTTTTTATTGTCACCAATTTTTTATTTTATTTTGATGAACAATACATTGAGGCCAAATCAGTGATTCTTTTATATTCTTTTATTTTCTGTATATTTTTTTGTGACACTCATTTGCGTCTCTATTTTTAAATTACGTTTGCCACCATCTACTTATTCAAAGGGATAGCGATAAATTATGGCAAAGATTTATTTTCATTTTTTGTTGAGTGACATCCCACCTCTATTGTATCTCAGCTTATCTCAAAATGAATAAGTATCTATATTTCTTACTGTATATTATGTTAAGAAGCCTAAATTCATGAAAACAACATGAATTGACATTGACAAAAACTTATTTTAATATTGGCCATTTAAAAAAAAAAAGGCCATAAAAAGCATCACCATATTGTCCTTCACAAGCTATATGTACAATTCAGCACTGCTTCATTGTTGACAAAAGACAAAGTCATGTTTTGATTCCTACAAAGGATTGTAGGTATATATCTACCTCATCCAGTGCTATTTTTTTGCTTTCTGTCTTATAAGTGTGAGAAATCGTTTACCGATACAGTGCAAAAGATTCAGTGCATGAGTGAACTGTCTGAACAAATCAAACTGAATCATGAACAATTAAATTTCAGATCTTTTGGCAAAACAGTTTGACTAATCAGATCAAAAGAGTGATTCATTGGTGAATCTGGCATTGCTAGTTCTGTTTCTAAACAGCTGATAGAAACACATGACACAATTGCTGAAATACATTTTCAGGGAAAATTATGGTTCTCAGGATGGTATACGGTTTTTCTCTACTGACACATGAGTTTATCAGTATTTTTTTACTCAGGCTCATGCTTCAGTAAAAAGGGTCACCAACGCCCCTGCCATAACATAAAGATAATGATCCACATCGGCCAACATTTTCAGTGCATCCCTAATTGAATTAATTATATTTATAATCACATTTCTCTCACATTGTCCACCATCTTCTCCATTTTCTTTTCACTGTGCTTATCAAAATGCCTTCTGGGATGGCCTTTTTGTCTGGAGCATGCCTGTGACGCCTTAACATGCTTCCTACTGGAGGTTTTGGACGAAAGCTTATGTGTGCGTGTCCTTTTGGTCTCCACATGAGATAAGATTAGTTTTGTTCAGATCCTAATTGCCTTTGATTAAGTTTGTAAATCACGTTATTTGAGTGTCCGTCCGGCATGCGGGCGTCGTCAAGAAGAGGGTCTAAAATCATCCGTCTTTCTGTTAAGCTAATGACACCAAACATCCATCTGCTGCCACGTGAACACTCCCAATCACACACACCTGAACAGTGAGCTAATGTACCTAACTGTGCAAGAAAGCCTGAAAAAAACAAAGACAGGAATGATTTCAAGCAGAAAATTCTGCAAAAAGGATGTTGACTTATTCACATTCGAATTTAGCCATAGTAAAATGTACGCAGTGGTATTAAAAAGTAAAATAATCATACGATTATAGTAAAATAAAAATGAAATGACAAAAATAGCACAGTGTTGCAATTGATTATGAGACAAGTAAGAATAAATGTTGTTTAATGTCAAACACATTGCTCTGTTTTTGCATCCCCAACAGCCAGCACAGCAGCATTGGCTTAACCAATGGTGTGATTTTGGAGGTAGGACTATCTGTCTGTTCATCCAATGAAAGAAATGGTGTATGTCTTTTTTGCTATTCTTTTTGGTGACACCAGTGGCACAGAAATGACACTTGGCTTCATCTTTACCACTTCAACTAAAACTAAAGCATTTAATTCAAGTGCTAAAGTAAAACTTGTGACAATCAACAGGACAATCTGTTCTCAATGATTGTGCCGAGACCTCATAACCAGGAAGGCACTGCAGAAACAGATCACTTCTGAGGCCAGTCTCGAGTCCAAGCAGAAGGTCAGGAGGGTTGACGTGGAAGAAAGCACAATGCAGCACTGCCTGGGCAATGCCTGCTCCATCTGACAGCTCGCACGCACACACACACACACAAACACACACACACACAAGAGAAGCTGTACTCATTAAGGATCTGACTGAGGCTTACAAACACGCCTCAGCTTGGCCAGAGCCCTAACGCACACGGCACTAGCAAAGCTAAGATGCTACTGTGCCTCTTGCTGTGGTGTGTAAGGAGGACATACAGGCTCCTCATTACACCCTACTACTCTCCACTGCCCTGAAAGTTTTACTTGATATCTTTGTGCTACAGTACAGTAGAATTTGACTACTTTGTCACTGGCTTCAAAAACTACACGTCCAATTGGCCAGTTTGAGGTTACAGGTTGTTTAATGTGATTTACACAAGTAAGACATTTTCCTGGAAAAACATCCTGTGTTTGGTCCTGAGACCACATCCCTATTAACCAATCACAGCCCTCTTATTATAGGGTTAGGTTTCTAGACTGCAGGGTTGAGTGAAAATAAATAAATTTACAAATAAATCTCATTTACTCCCTGAAATGCATCTTTAATACTTTCAAATGTACACAACCAACTAAAAAGATCCTAATTTTATAATAAAAAAAATAAAAAAATAAAAAAATAAATAATAAAAAAAATAAATAAAAATAAAAATAAAAATAAAATATATATAATAACCACCAGCGTTCCAGATCACAGCAACACACAAGGAGTGAATGTGAGTAAGAGAGAGAATATGCGTTTGTGTGTTAGAGGTGAAGTGATTGGCTGGACTTACGGCCTTTGGTTTAAATGGTGGCTGAACTTCCTTGTTCTCCAGCTTCTCCCAATCCATATAACGGAAGAAGCCGTGTTCCCTGATGTCTCTCTCACCCTCAGGGCCACAGCCCAGACGCTTGCCTGGGTGTTTGGTCATCAGCTGAAACAATACAGAACAGAGAGGTGAGAGGACCACTTATTATGATGTATATATTATGGCTGTCAATTGCTTAAAAAAATAATCAAATTAAATACATGATATGCAGAATAATGAATCAAGTTAATCAGAATTAATAGCATATCTATATTAGAGAGTAGGTTTCTACCTTACTACATAATTTATGTACGGAGCATGATACATTTTTCAGTAATATATTTAAATTAATATGCATGTATATTTAATTATATATTATATTAATATGCAACACTTAGAGCCCAAATATTTAGTTCCAACTACAGCCAGAGAACCTGCCATAGATTGGCCCCACTCCAAGAGTTTTGTTCAATAATTTTGTTTTATGGGTCAAAAATACATGTGCCGTTAATATCCCTGGAGTAAAACTAAATCCAAAAAAATGAGAATGTAAAATTTTTTTGTTCAAATAATTTGTACTTTGCAGTTTTACACAGCTTCTTTTCATCAGCTTCCTCCGCACACCCATCTCTCTCCCTTTTTCCCCTTCACCGACAGCTGTTTTATTCCCTGGCAGAACATGCTATGTTGAATATAACAAAATCGTTTGGCTATTTTATTCCAGTGAGTGACTTTAGCGTGTGTAGGAGAGATTAGGCGAGGGGAAAAACAACTTGCCGCTTTTTCTTCAGCGCCTCAGTGCGCATGAAAAATTGATGGCAGCAGAGAAAGTCTTTCCAGGCTCTTGTAAGGCACAGGTGGAGGTGGTGGTGGAGTGAGGGAGATGAAGGTCTCTCCTGACTGGTAGAGCCTTAACGCTCAGTGGATCAGGAAGGGCCAGTCAGGATAGGTTGGAACAATCCCTGACCCTCGATGCCTTCTGGACTCATGGCGCTTGCTAAGAGGCATGTGCTCCACTGCCCTCTGAAGCTTTGTCATCATTGTCATCATTAATGTATACAGAAGGGGCCAGGACACACTCGCTCACTGTGTGGCAGTGCTGACATGTGCAGCTGGGCCATGCTGCCACAGAGACACAGCTGGCCAACTCTCTTCATCCATATGTCCATCCATTCATATCTATCTATTCAAAACACACATCTGTCTAACCATCTATAAAACACAATATGTCTATCTAGAATAAGGGGTGTTACCTCCGAAGAGGCAAGAGAGGCAGTGCCTCCACAAAAAATAGGAAGAGAAAATAATCTATATTACAAAATGTGACATTTAAAAGTGAATAAATCACTTGTTTTTCTAAAGTAACGGTGTCCAACAGCGACACCAGCAGGTGAAGGTACAGTGGGAGTCCGAGTCTCTCTTGCCTCCCCTGAGCCCATTGACTTTTAACAGACCCCCTGAAGTGTGCGGTGGGTTTGGTGATGGTGGAGTGGGGATTGGGTGGGTGGGGGGGGGGGTGTAATTGAGAATGAAGGGTGGAAAGTGAGAGGATGCCTCCAATTTGCTATGATTGGATGTGATTGGTTATGATTGAATATGATGATTGGTTCGTGCAATAAATCTCGCCTCTTGTTTTCATGCACATTAAAGCTCGGTAAACACTGGTCACAGACATGAAAATGTACCTTTATTTTCACCAAGCTGATTGCATACTAAAAAAACCAGTCAACATGTTTTCTGGCCATTTCAAGTTTGATTGTAACCAAAAGCGGTGATATCTTATTTACTTACTTTTTAGTTGGTCTTCCCAGTTATACCATAATGTTCATTCAGACTGATTCTAATCATTCTAATAATTATGGTATTACTGGGAAGACCAACTAAAAAATAAGTAAATAAGGTATCACTGCTTTTGGTCACAATCAAACTTGAAATGGCCAGAAAACATGTTGACTGTGAGGTTTTTTTAGTATGCAATCAGCTTGGTGAAATGAAAGGTACCTCTTCATGTCTGTGACCAGTGTTTACCGAGCTTTAATGACTGATGATCTGAAAATAAGTTGACTATTAAAAAGAACAGCTGAACATCACTTCACAAATAAAATATATTGTTTAAATTGTTACTGCCTTTAGTTATTATTTTGGAATAGATGTAAAAATCCTTTTTTTTTTAAATAAATTGATGATATGTATACTTAGTTTTAATAAACGGAACATTAATTACATAGTTAATGTAAAAGAAAAAGTTTTATTGATGTAATGCGTCAATATTAAGTATAACTGGGACATGCATTTACACTCACCTAAAGGATTATTAGGAACACCATACTAATACTGTGTTTGACCCCATTTCGCCTTCAGAACTGCCTTAATTCTACGTGGCATTGATTCAACAAGGTGCTGAAAGCATTCTTTAGAAATGTTGGCCCATATTGATAGGATAGCATCTTGCAGTTGATGGAGATTTATGGGATGCACATCCAGGGTACGAAGCTCCCGTTCCACCACATCCCAAAGATGCTCTATTGGGTTGAGATCTGGTGACTGTGGGGGCCATTTTAGTACAGTGAACTCATTGTCATGTTCAAGAAACCAATTTGAAATGATTCGAGCTTTGTGACATGGTGCATTATCCTGCTGGAAGTAGCCATCAGAGGATGGGTACATGGTGGTCATAATGCCACGCTCAAAATTGCTTAAATCACCTTTCTTTCCCATTGTGACATTCAGTTTGGAGTTCAGGAGATTGTCTTGACCAGGACCACACCCCTAAATGCATTGAAGCAACTGCCATGTGATTGGTTGATTAGATAATTGCATTAATGAGAAACAGGTGTTCCTAATAATCCTTTAGGTGAGTGTACATTTGATGTATAAAAAACAAAGAAAAACTAATTTTGAGGACTAAAATGACCGTCCTATCCATCCATCCATCCATCATTTTCAGTTTGTTTCTGTACAGCTGACTGCTCATATTTCACAGCTGTCCTGCTCTGAACGACAGAGCTGCAGTGTAATCTGACTGTGAGAGGCTCTAGAGGACGACTAAAGCCAAAAACACAAGTGACCTGCAGCATCAGAGTCAAGTCAATTGCTTTATCTCTCCCTCCTGGCCTTCTTCAGCCCACAGAAGTATGGCAGGAGTGCTCTTCAGAGAATTCAGCAATGATGCTCTTAAACTTAAGTTAGTGACAGTAACTCGGTTGGTCACATGAAAGACAGACAGCCACAGAAACCTATGGGATTTTATGCCTCATCACTGTCTTTTCAAATGAACCTAAGATGGACCATGACCACGGGTTCACTTTTACAAATAAATATTTTTCAATGGTTTTTGAACTAATGAAGTTTCATTATTTTTCTAGTCTTTCATGCTACTGGGATAAGAACTCAAAATGAACAAGGATTCATAAACAATTAACATAATTTTTCATTCTTATAACTGAAACTACTATACGTTATATATGTATTTTATGTACACTGGGGATTTTCACAAGATGCCACAGCTCTATTTGAAAATAATTATTCTAGAATGATTGCAGTAATTTTGTTAGGGACTGCATCTGCAAAGATAATAAAAATAATTACACTTTTTACTCTGTAACTTTGTTTAGGGCAGAACGATTTGGGAACTATTAAAACAATTATGGTGTTCACACTTGAGTATACTTGTTATAATAACCAACTCAAACATTAATCATAAAGTAAACATAAAATGAACACTGTTTAAAGAAAATCTCTCTCCATATGAGATATCATAAGCTATACATTCACATTTGACTATATATATTGAAAATACATAAAGGTAGGTGAGGTTGAGACTCACCTACCTTCGGGAAGGCATAGTCTCCCTACCCATACCTCGATCTAGTGCTATTCCTGCCCAGCAGAATAGACCTACTTCGACGGATGGCCGGGGTGACCTGAGGATTACGTTTAGGGCAAACCCGCCGAGCCAGCCTCCGCAGGCCCCTAATCCCTCACAAGCGCCGCTACCGGTAGAGCTTCCGGAGGAAACCGCTGACCCCACCCACGGGCGGCCAGTGGTGACCTTCGGGGCTCCGGCGGATGAGCAGATGTCGATCGCTGCATCGGAGGGGGAGTTCCAGTCCTCAGGGGATGAAGATTCGGCTGCACTGCCTCCCTCTGGGAGAGTGGCAGCGGTCGAGTCGGAACCTGAGTTGACAGTTATGCTTTCCCGCGCCACCGAAAAGGTTGGGCTTGAGTGGAACCCTCCACCACTTCCCGAACCTTCTAGATTAGACGATTGGTTTCTCAGGGCGGGTCGCGCTGGTTCTCAGCGTCCCGCCCCGGTGCCTTTCTTCCCGGAGGTGCATGAGGAGCTCACCAGGTCGTGGACAACACCTTTTAGTGCCAGAAACAGACCTAGTGGCTCCTCCCTCCTCACTACCCTTGACGGCAGGCAAGCCAAGGGGTACGTGGGAATCCCGCCAGTGGAGCGGGCCGTCGCGATGTGTCCGTCGACCGCTTCCAACTGGCGCGGTGACCCGCGACTCCCGTCCAAGGCCTGTAAGTTCTCTTCCAGTCTAACTGCAAAGGCTTACAGGTCTTGTGGCCAGGCTGCTTCTGCCTTGCATGCCATGACGTTGCTCCAGGTGCACCAGGCCCAGGCACTCATGGACATGCATGAGGGTAGGCCTGACCCAGAGCTCCTCCAGGAGCTCCGGACGGCGACGGACCTCGCCTTCAGGGCGAAAAAAAAAAAATGGAGATGAGGATGTTTCCTACTATAAAAGTGTGTGCTCATGCTGAATTAGAGATTCAGAGTTGACAGCCATGCTTTCCTGGGTGGCTGAAGGGTAGTGCAATGCGTGCCTTTTTCCCGGATGTGCATTGGGAAAAATTAGCAGTGTGGAAATGGAATGCCAAAAGGGCCATAATCTGTATACGTTTTTCCCCTCTCTCACTACCCTCGTTGGTGGGGTAGCAGTGCCACTGGCAGGCCACCTCTGTCCTGCACTCTTAATACACAAGGGTAGTTCCGACCCAGGGGTTGTGCAGGAACTGCGTGCGGCGACGGACCTCGCTCTCTGGGCGATGAAAATTGCCGCACGCCACCTGGGGCTAACCTGGCAGGTATGCGTGAGCCCGACAAGCTTGGTTCCTCAATGCCCCTATCTGTCAGGCTGGCCTCTTCGGCGATGCCATCGAGAACTTCGCCCAGCAGTTCTCAGTGGCTCAGATGCAGACGGAGGCAAATATAAAAACATCCTGCTCCAATGACCAGCTGCTGTCTCCACCCAGTTGTCGGCGGCAGTGCCTCCGCGGTAACGCCGCTTGGATTGCTTCATATGTGACCACCTTAACACTGGCTTCATGGCCAGGTCCCGAGATGGGCGCGGCAGAGCGGCAAATACTGGCTTGCCAAACCTTTAGCTCGTGGTCAGACCCTTCGTTTCTACGGACGGGAGTGCCCTTAGAACAAGTGTCCAGGCATGCTGTGGTCTTCACAAATGTCTCAGGTCTGTGGACGGGGCCCCAGCTGCATTGGCCTATCAATTGCCTGGAGTTGCTAGCAGTACGTCTTGCCCTAAGCCGCCTCAAAAAGCCGCTTCAAAGCAAGCACGTGCTGGTCTGTACGGACAGCACTGCGGCCGCTGCGTACATCAACCGCCAGGGTGGTCTACGCTCCCGTCACATGATGCAACTCGCCCGCCATCTCCTCCTGTGGAGCCAGAAGCATCTGAGGTCGCTTCGGGCCATTCACATCCCTGGTGTGCTGAACCAGACAGCCGACAAGCTCTCTCGTCAGTCGACACCTACGAGAGAGTGGCGACTCCACCCCCGGACCGTCCAGCTGATATGGGACCTTTTCGGAGCCGCGCAGGTAGACCTGTTTGCCTCTCCGGACTCGACCCATTGCCAGTTGTACTATTCCCTGACCGGGGGCACCCTCGGCACAGATCCACTGGCGCACAGCTTGCCCAGAGACCTACGCAAATATGCGTTTCCCCCAGTGAGCCTTGTCGCACAAACTCTGTGCAAGGCCAGGGAGGACAAGAAGCAGGTCTTGCTAGTTGCACCCTACTGGCCCAACCAGACCTGGTTCTCCGAACTCACACTCCTCCCGACAGCCCCTCCCTGGCCGATTCCCCTGAGGAAGGACCTTTTTTCTCAGGGACGGGGCACTCTATGGCACCCACGTCCAGACCTCTGGAAACTCCATGTCTGGTCCCTGGACGGGACGCGGAGGTTCTAGGTGGCCTGCCACAAGCGGTGGCAGACACCATCGCTACTAGAGCCCCTTCTACAAGGCGCCTCTATGCGCTGACTGGAACCTATTCGTTGGCTGGTGTTCTTCCCGCCGGATTAGTGTTGTGCTTTCTTTCCTGCAAGATGGGCTGGAGCGAAGGCTGTCTCCTTCCACCCTCAAAGTGTACGTTGCAGCAATAGCGGCTTATCACAATGCAGTTGAAGGTAAGTCTGTAGGGAAGCACGACCTAATCGTCAGGTTCCTCAGAGGTGCGAGGAGACTAAATCCTCCTTGTCCAAACTCGGTACCCTCTTGGGACTTATCTCTGGTGCTCAGGGCACTTCAGAGCCCTCCCTTTGAGCCGTTGCAGTCTGTAGAGTTAAAAATCCTGTCCATAAAAACAGTACTCCTGACTACATTGGCCTCCATCAAGAGGGTAGGGGACCTGCATGCTCTTTCGGTCAACGAATCGTGCCTAGAGTTCGGGCCGGCCAACTCTCACATCATCCTGAGACTCCGGCCCAGATACGTGCCCAAGGTTCCCACCACTCCCTTCCGGGATCAGGTGGTGAACCTGCAAGCCTGCCTTCGGAGGAGGCAGACCCAGCCCTGGTTTTGTTATGTCCCGTCCACGCTCTTCGTCGGACCAGACCGGACCGGACTCAAAGCTTTAGGACCTCAGAGCAGCTCTTCGTCTGTTACGGAGGCAAGCAGAAGGGAAAGGCTGTCTCCAAGCAGAGGTTAGCCCATTGGATAGTGGATGATATCGTCTTAGCGTACCAATCGCAAGACGTGCCTTGCCCGTTCGGGTTGCGAGCACACTCAACTAGGAGTGTGGCTTCCTCCTGGGCGCTGCCAGATATGTAGAGCTGCGGGCTGGGCGACACCTAACACATTCGCTAGATTTTATAGCCTCCGTGTAGAGCCGGTTTCTTCCCGTGTACTCGCCCCCAGTGGCCGGTAGACGCGAAGTGCCCGTTCTTGTGTCAGCTTGCAACGCCACTCCCGCCTGCTGTGCCGGATATGTGCGTCTATTGTCTCCAGTTGAGTTCCCCAGAAATGGCTAACCCTGTCAAGCTCCTCCGTCACCCCTTCGGTGTCAGACGCCTGCTCCCGTATGCTTGTGGAACGTGTGTGTAGGCTGGGGTCCATATGTAGCGGCCCCTACGGCGACCCCATATGTGTGCTCTCCACAGTACCCGCTACCCTACTCGGCTAGCCCTGCGTCTTTGGTGGTGTTATTTCCCCCCTGGGACCAGGTTGGATCCACCCCAGAGACTGCCATATGTAGCACTACCCTGCTTGGTTAGTCCTTATGACTATTTCCACCTCTCCTCCCTTGGAGGACGTGGCTCCACAGCGTTCCATCTCCCTGAGACAGGCACGCTTCCCCAGCGTTTTCCAATAGTGACGCTGAGTGGGTCTTCAGAAACAGCTGTGACGGACCTTCCCTGCTTGGAGCCCTGACTCCTGCTCCAACCTAGGAGCACTCCAGCGAGCTCAAGCAGGGCGCTGGAAGGGCCAGCCTCCCTGGCGTGTTGGTAGGGATCCCCAATTCATCGGTCAGTTCCGACGTACGTCAAACGTGACCGACTGAAAGGGAACGTCTCGGTTATGTATGTAAACCTCGTTCCCTGAAGAAGGGAACGGAGACGTACGTCCCATCGCCAGGTGCTGTGCTTCCGCTGAAGGGCCGAGTCACTTATTCGGCTCCTCAGTTGGAAAAGCGAGGATGCGGTATTTCACTTCTGTATTTATACCCATGCTGCGGGGTGGTGCGTGGACCGCATGGCAACGTTATTGGCTCGTTTTTATACACTCGAAGTAGAGTTCCGACGTACGTCTCCGTTCCCTCCTTCAGGGAACGAGGGTTACATACGTAACCGAGGCATTTTTAAAATTCCCTACACTTGAGAACGATGATGATGAATGATGATTTTAGTAGTATACTCAATGAGGAAAACTCAATAAACACTACATTTAAAAGAAAGGAGTTCTATCTCCACGTTTACGTTTCAACAGAATCAAGAACAGGCATTAAACTGAGCATGCACCATGTTCTACACTCCAATGGTTTGACAGATGGCTCAAGATACCATTGTACTGTTAGTGTATGGTGACAAGCACTTACACAAATACAGCATATGCAAAGAGAAAGAGGAAAAAAAGACAGTGAGAGAAAGTGAGCGAGAGTCTGTGTGTGAGCTCTAGACTGGCTTTAGTCATGGCGTATCAGCCTGTATCAGGCTTGTGTCCCAAGCCTCTCTCAGCGGTGTGCTGGGCTGTGTTCCATATCAAAGAACCACAGCATCCCACTTTAATCCTACGATATCAGAGCTGTACACTCCATCAACACTGATAATACTCTTCAATTAGCACTGAGAGCACTGCAGTCGCACACATCTGCTGTTACCGCTGCTGCACGAGCGATTCCTGCAGTACGCCAACCTCTGCCACTGTCAGCTTCATTAAACAAGTCCTTAAATGTATCCGGCAGGTATTTCATTATTATTATTTTTTTATATAATTAATGTAACATAATTCAGCCACTTTATCATCCTCATACGCTGTGTCTCAAAACATATTGAGCTGTGTATCTACACTTACCAAAATGTATGCTGGTGGTGCCATACCATAATTATGGTGTCAGATTTACATTTGGAAGATCTTATCTAAAGTTTTATCACTGTACTGCATTTAAACACATACATTTTATCAGTTGATAAATTACCTGGGAATTAAACCCATGACCTGGTGTTGCTAGCATCATATGCTCTATTGCTGCTGAGCTACAGTTCAAATGTTTTAGGGATATATGGAAGAGAAAATAATACTTTAATTCTGCAAGGATGCATTAAACTGCTAAGTTTAATAAGTGACAGTAAAAATATTTATGTTACAGAATATTTCTATTTTAAATAAATGTTTTTCTTGTAAACGTTCGATTCATCAAAGAAAACTGAAAAAAATCTATCACAGCTTCCACAAAAATATTAAGCAGCACAACTGTTTTCAACATTGATAATAAGAAATGCTTCTTGCACCAAATCATCATATTAGAATGATTTCTGAAGGATCATGTGACACTGAAGACTGGAGTAATGATGCTGAAAATTCAGCTTTGACATCACACGAATAAAGTGCATTTTAAAATAGAAAACAGTTATTTTAAATTGTAATAATATTTTACAATATTACTTTTTTACTGTATTTTTGATCAAATAAATGCAGTCTTGGTGAGCATAAGAGATTTCTTTCAAAAACATGAAAACTATTTAACCGCCCCCAAACTTTTGAAAGGTAGTGTATGCCATAGTAATGAATTTACATACTTTTTTGTAAACAGCATTTTTAGGCATTACGAATACACCCATGATGCCCAAAAATGCTGCCTAGGTAGGCAGCTTACTATAAAAATATTGTGTATTAATACATACATTACATCTTACAGAGAATTTAATACACTCACTGTGGAGTTTCTCTGCAGTCTGTCGATGTAAGTGGCACAAATGAATATTCCCTCAGCTGATGTTCTGTGCATAAAAGCCTATATCCCCTTCAAATAAAACCCCAGGCTCTTAAGAAGCAAAGAGGAGGATTTGCTTTTATTATGGCAGAATAAGGCATCAACATTTTGATTACGACATTTCATTACGGTTCAATTTGTCCGTCTGTCCTCTGAAAGTCACAAGGCCAGACTAAATTAGTCATTCAATTACTGTGCTGGAAGAACGATTGCTCCGCTTGGTTAAGGGAAATACCTCATTTATATTGCATGGCTCCATTGTAGCTTTCCCGGAAGCACGGGCAGCAGCACCACACACCTAAAGCCGCGCTTGTCTAAACGTACAGGATTTTCCAATCTGTCTTAAATGTCAAGGATTCATTTAGTATTCCTGCTCTATTTCGGGAGATTGTTGGGGAGAGAGGCCTCCAGGATCTGACACACTTGCTGCACTACAGAATTAAACTATTAAACTATTAGAGAAGTTCAGAAAGCACTTACAGCAGATCCTATGGAAGAGAGAGGGAAACACAACTCATCAAGACAATGAGCTCTGCAGTCAAACTGAGGAGAACAAAGTAAGAGGACGAAAAAAAAAACGACAAGCAGAAAAGACGAGGTTTATCCAGAGCATATCTATGAGGGAAAATAGACAGAATATGAAAGGATAGAGAAAAGAGAGGAAGAAGGAGAGAATAGAGGGAGGAGAGAATAGAGGGGGTCTTTTGTTTATCAGGTTTTACCCAGCAGCATGCTGCATTTTCATGAAGCCAGTCAAAGAGGGGCAGCATTCAGATTCTGAACGCAGAGGGTTGATTCATTATTTAATGCTCACATTAGCATGAATGTATTAGTGTGCAGGTCCCTCTGGAGACACCTGCTCTCACATCTCCCTTTCCACTTTATATTCCAGAAGTTGTTGTCCTCCCAATACCAAAGATTTCCATTGTCCTAACTCAAACAAAATGGGTCACCAGACAGCATGCTGGGTAGATGATGATCAAAGCCCAGGGAAATCTATGTTGGTGAATCTCACGAACACATGCCCAGGTCACATTTCCCCTCAAAATAATAATAATAATAATAATAATAATAATAATAATAATGCCAATTCATCATATTTTCCTTTTTTTTCTTATTTGATTCTCATTGCTATAATATAGTAATTTTACTATGTAAATCCTTGACGCTTTAAAGGCAGTACCACAAATACTACCATGATGTATAAACACTTTGTAATTTAATATGGTAAAGTTTTTTCTTTATGGTAATGAGAACTGGGAAATTGAAAATAATGCCACAATGCAAAAGAAAATCTTAATGGACCCAAAAAATAGGCTTCACCTTTGGATTTATTTAATTTCTTCTGCAATTTAAATAACTGAATGTTTAAAAAATGAAAATAATATAATAATGTAAATGTAGATAATGTATCTTTTTATTTTAATCTTTTTATTAGGGCCCGAGCACCTATGGTGTGAGGACTCTATTGTAATTGCTCAGTCTATCCTTTTCTTCTCCGAAATTAATCGCATTTTTGAGGGCCTAAACATGCTCAAAAACTCATGCAACTCTGCACATGCGTCAGAAGTGGGGAAAATTTCAGAATTAGGTGTGGCAAAATGGCATTTCACATTTCACTTACAAGTATAAACTCATACACATGTAACAGCCCAATACCTACAAAAAAAACCCTGGGAGCAAAATCTGAAAACCCAACAGGAAGAACCCAACAGAAGTTTTTCTGCAAGATCTTTGCAGTTTTTGCCATTTCCAGACGTTGTACTTACTTACAAACTCCTCCTAGAGATTGAATCTGATCAACATTATATTTTGTCTGTCTAATCTAAAGGCCTCTGTGAAGTTAAATTGCAAAGATTTAGAGTTTTCGCTGAAGGGCGTGTCTGTGGCGGCCTGACAAAGTTCCGCCATGAAACGAAGCTGTTGTAAGTCAGGCATACAATGTCCAACCTGCCCAAACTTCACATGGTTGATAAGAGTCCTGGCCTGAAGATATTTACATACCACTATTCAGTTAGTCATAGCGCCAACTGCTGGCAACAGGAAATGGCATGATTTACACTGTAATTCACTCCCAGAAACACATTTAAATATGCCATGAAGTACCAAACATGCTAGAAACACATTAAATCATGCTACACTTGGCTAAGTGCTAATGTATGTGATTAATGCCACGAAACAGGAAGTTGTTGTAGCTCAGGCATACAATGTCCGATCTGTCTTAAACTTCACGTTTGATAATACAGGGAGTGCAGAATTATTAGGCAAATGAGTATTTTGACCACATCATCCTCGTTATGCATGTTGTCTTACTCCAAGCTGTATAGGCTGGAAAGCCTACTACCAATTAAGCATATTAGGTGATGTGCATCTCTGTAATGAGAAGGGGTGTGGTCTAATGACATCAACACCCTATATCAGGTGTGCATAATTATTAGGCAACTTCCTTTCCTTTGGCAAAATGGGTCAAAAGAAGGACTTGACAGGCTCAGAAAAGTCAAAAATAGTGAGATATATTGCAGAGGGATGCAGCAGTCTTAAAATAGCCAAGCTTCTGAAGCGTGATCATCGAACAATCAAGCGTTTCATTCAAAATAGTCAACAGGGTCGCAAGAAGCGTGTGGAAAAACCAAGGCGCAAAATAACTGCCCGTGAACTGAGAAAAGTCAAGCGTGCAGCTGCCAAGATGCCACTTGCCACCAGTTTGGCCATATTTCAGAGCTGCAACATCACTGGAGTGCCCAAAAGCACAAGGTGTGCAATACTCAGAGACATGGCCAAGGTAAGAAAGGCAGAAAGTCGACCACCACTGAACAAGACACACAAGCTGAAACGTCAAGACTGGGCCAAGAAATATCTCAAGACTGATTTTTCTAAGGTTTTATGGACTGATGAAATGAGAGTGAGTCTTGATGGGCCAGATGGATGGGCCCGTGGCTGGATTGGTAAAGGGCAGAGAGCTCCAGTCCGACTCAGACGCCAGCAAGGTGGAGGTGGAGTACTGGTTTGGGCTGGTATCATCAAAGATGAGCTTGTGGGGCCTTTTCGGGTTGAGGATGGAGTCAAGCTCAACTCCCAGTCCTACTGCCAGTTTCTGGAAGACACCTTCTTCAGGCAGTGGTACAGGAAGAAGTCTGCATCCTTCAAGAAAAACATGATTTTCATGCAGGACAATGCTCCATCACACGCGTCCAAGTACTCCACAGCGTGGCTGGCAAGAAAGGGTATAAAAGAAGAAAATCTAATGATATGGCCTCCTTGTTCACCTGATCTGAACCCCATTGAGAACCTGTGGTCCATCATCAAATGTGCGATTTACAAGGAGGGAAAACAGTACACCTCTCTGAACAGTGTCTGGGAGGCTGTGGTTGCTGCTGCACGCAATGTTGATGGTGAACAGATCAAAACACTGACAGAATCCATGGATGGCAGGCTTTTGAGTGTCCTTGCAAAGAAAGGTGGCTATATTGGTCACTGATTTGTTTTTGTTTGGTTTTTGAATGTCAGAAATGTATATTTGTGAATGTTGAGATGTTATATTGGTTTCACTGGTAAAAATAAATAATTGAAATGGGTATAAATTTGTTTTTTGTTAAGTTGCCTAATAATTATGCACAGTAATAGTCACCTGCACACACAGATATCCCCCTAAAATAGCTAAAACTAAAAACTACTTAAAATATTGATACAAAAATATTCAGCTTTGATATTAATGAGTTTTTTGTGTTCATTGAGAACATGGTTGTTGTTCAATAATAAAATTAATCCTCAAAAATACAACTTGCCTAATAATTCTGCACTCCCTGTAGTCCTGACCTGAAGACATCTACATGGCAATATTCAGTTATAGTCAAAGCGCCACCTGCTGGCAGCAGGAAGTGTGGCACATAAAAATTACTCCTATATTTATCAGCTTAAATGCATGTCGCCCACTATTCACTGTTGGGTGATGGTGGCCCTGGGTGCAAGGGCCCTTTCATCGCTGCTTGCAGCATTAATTAATACTATTATTGTTTTAATTTGTGCATTACGGTAATAAGAACTAGGAAATTACAATAAAGGTTTTAATGGTCCTAAAATTAGACTTAACTTTCATGTTTTTATTTCTTTCTTTTTATTTGTTGACCGGTTTTGTGAGATTCACCCGGATAACAGATGTATCATGTCCCAACCACCGTAAGATTGTACCCGAGTCCTCCGCGGCACATGCCTGGCTTTCATTTTTCTACAAAACTCTTTTCTCCTTTTCTCAGCAGCCATATGCTCCACTCTGACACCGCATTGACAAGGAGAAAGAACAGAAACATGTAAGGAATAAGCAAATAGGAGACAGCTCCCTTTCGAGCACTTTTTAGAGAATATGTTATACTATTGACCGAAATGCCCCTGACATTCTGAGGCTTTTGTCTGGTTTTGTTGGGGCTTTATCTTCAATAATAAAATTTTAAAAAATAATATCCGTTCAAAGACAGCCTGGCTGTGCTCTAGTAAAAGCATGAAACTAACAAAGCTGAGATCCTGGGTCCTGCACACAGCCAAAAGCCATTGGCATTCCCACTGTGTGTCGTCTAAGGCCGTATGTTTGTGTGCTTTTATTTGAAGGAGAGAAGATCTCTCAAATAAAGAATTAGATCATGTGTACTCGCTGCTTCACCTGCCAGCCCTCAAGTATGGAGCAGCACTAGCTTGCTAATAACAGAAAGAGAGAGAGAGTGAGTGAGTGAATGAATGAAAAATAGAAAAAGAGAAACAAAGAGAATTGGCCATTTTTTGAGAGGGCCGTGACATGCATATTGAAAGGCTAGGTTAGAGGTTGTGGTATTTTTCAAGGCTGCTGAGAGCAAACTGCGATGACCACTGCTGCTATGAATAAGTGATTCATAATGCATCACATTAGGTCATTTAATTACTGGACATTTTCATTCAAAGCAACTTACAGTATGTGAACTGCAGAGGCAGTCACCTTGAAACAACTTTCTCAGGGAAACACTGATGAGTTGGACTGTATCGGCACCTTTCTGGGCCATGAGTCACTCTGAACTAAATATGACCCCTTTGGGTTCACTCAGACCAAGGGGTCAAGGTGTTGCCTTGTGAACCAAGAAGAAACCGCAACATTGTTCCAAAACAGGGACTTAATTTGTTACAAAGCAAACAATCTACAGGTCTAAAAATGCACTTAAATAATTATTTAAAAAAATACTCTACTCTTTAAAATTTTGGGTCGGTAAGATTTTAAAAACATTTTTCTGAAAGAACACTTTTCTGCTCACCAAGGCTGCATTTATTTGATTTATATGATATTGTGAAATAGTATTACAGCTTAAAATAACTGTTTTCTATTTGAATATATTTTAAAATGTAATTTATTCCTGTGATTCCTGCAAAGCTGAATTTTCAGCATCACTACTCCAGTCTTCAGTGACACATGATCCTTCAGAAATCATTCTAATATGATGATTTGTTGCTCAAGAAACATTTATTATTATTAGCAATGTTGAAAATAGTCTGCTTAATGGTTTTGTGGAAACCGGGATAGATTTTTTTTTTGATTATTTGATGAGTAGATCGGTTTGAAAGAATAGAAAGAACACATCATTGAAATCTATTGTAACATTATAAATGTCTTTCCTGTCACTTTTCATCCATTTCATGCATCCTTGCTTTAAAAAAATCTTACTAACCCCAAACATTTGAATGCCACTGTATTTGAGGACCAAATCATAAAAAAAATATAATAATGTGAAATGTTTTGGACATGTCTTTGCAGTATGAGACAGGATTTTGGTCACTGCTTCAGGAATGTGATGTATACTGGCTGCTCACCCCTTTGCAGATGGCAACAGCCTCCTTGGACATGGATTTGGGATAGGACACATGGTGCTCCATGATGGACTGAAAAAGCTCATCTTCATCCTCACCATCAAATGGAGGCTGTGGAAAGAGAGAGACGAGAGGGTGAAGATGACAGGAAGATGCTGTTTGCTATTACTATAATGGTCGACAATAATAACATGGATTATGTCTCGTTTGCTTGCAGTTTTCACTCATGCCCCTTTAACATCAGAAATTTGAAAGTCATCACCATAAAAGTGCCTCTTTAAGTCTTGTTTATTTAGGGAAGACAAGAAAAGAGAATTACGACGTCCTTTTGTCAGGACAGCTCAGCAGCAGCAGTCTCCGCTGGAAACAATTCAGACTTTTTTCTCCAGCGTTCAAAGCTTGACTTGTTTTAGAGCAATTCATAAATAATTGACTGAGCCCGATAGGCATGAAATACTTGCCGTTAGTCTCGGGAGATTTGCAGAGCGTAATTAATAAAAACTGACCTTGAGATAGTGAGAGGTGATTTACTGCAAGCAGCAGAGAGGAAATGAAACAGAGCGAATGAGAGAAGGCCAAAAAGGCACAAACCCCTTGACGTGGGCCTTCTTGATCTGGATTGTCATAACTCTTACCTGCCCAGCCAGCATCTCATAGAGCAAAACTCCAAATGCCCACCAGTCCACTGACTTTCCATATGGCTGGTAAGCGATAATCTGAAATAGACACACAGAGAGCCTAAGGCGTAGACAGAACCAATCATGGAATTATTTAAATCAAACCGCGCTATCACATGCTGGAGAGTTTCAGAAGCCCTGAAGTGTTCATGGTGCTTTCAACATGTGTCACAAATGTGTTTTATGTACTGTAAAGTGTCTTGCACACAACATGAAACAACTAAAGCTTTGAGGACTAGATGAACTGAAATCCTTTCACTCCTACAGCATCTTGTGTCTGGGTTTGGGAGTGTGTTGTTGACATGAATCCATCTCTAGCTCATGCTGCTGCTGTACACTTGGAGCTGTACCATCTGGTGCTCGGTGAGATGAACGTAACTTTCTATTGCATGATGCTGCCTCTGGGTAACACACCCATTTTCTTTAATACGAGCACATGACTTATATGAGATGGCAATAGTATGGTTAATATTAAAAGGATGACTTCCAGTAAAACAATACAAAGCTTTTCTTGGGCACACTATGTCCTGGTGGTCACTTCAAAATCATCTTTTCACAACTTTTGCTCGGGAGAAATGCCTTGGCAAAAGCATTTCTTTGTCGATTTTTTACATATATATATATAAAAAAAAAAGATTCACATTTTTAGTGAGTAAACTCACATTTAGACATTTACATAAATGGTTTCTAGGTTATGTGAAACTGAATTAAGTGAGTTTGCTCCATATGACAACACCATATGAGAGAATGCAGCCATTATAACGAATACTGCAGCTATCATACGCTATGTTTTTTTATTCATATTTTTGTATTGTTTATTATTAGGGTGTCTGTTTTATATTATTGTTCTTTACCATTTTATCATTTTTAATATTTTAAAACCAGAAAAATGTATAGTCATTAATATTTAAATCAAAATCCTGTATTTGATTAATTTCCTTCTATTGTGGCACAGAGTTGCCAACATACCTCATTACTAATCAGAAACTATTTAAAGAAAAAATATTTAGAGGAGGGCACTTTTTATACTACCATTCAAAAGTTTGGGGTCTCTAAGATTTCTTTAAAAAGAAAGTAATACTTAAATTCAAGGATGCAATAAATTGATAAAAAGTGACTAAAGAAATTTATGTTACACAATATTTCTATTTTGGAATATTTTGATTATGGTTTCTACAAAAATCAGCATATTCAGCTGATTTCTGAAGGATCATGTGACTGAAGACTGGAGTAATGATGCTGAAAAATGACATACCAGGAATAAATTACATTTTAAAATATATTACAATAGAAAACATTTTAAATTGTAATAATAATAATAATAATAATAATAATAATTCACAATATTAGTTTTTACTTTAAATTTGATCAAATAAATGCAGCCATAAGAGACTTTTTTTTCAAATTAAAATATTAAACAAATGATTACCAGTCTACCAACTTTTGAAAAGTAGTGTAAAAAGTACCTCCTCCAAATATTATTTTTATATATAGTTTCTGATTAGTAATGAAGTCCATTTTATGCAAGAAAAAAAGAATTAAACATTTTTTCTTTTGAATGAATTTGATAAATTGATTGGCGAATCAGTCTGAATAAGTCAGACAACTCACTTCCTCATTGAGTTGGTTTTGATGACTCACTTGCTCACTAAAATAGCAAGTTTTCATGTATTATCCCAATATAAGACTAGTCTAATTATTGACTGGTAAAAGTGGGTGGGTGTGACACCAAGTACAGGTACAGCAGTGAAAGCCCTTGTAGATGTACTACTGCATTAGCAAATGTCCATCAACTACACACACATGAAATATGTAGGCCACTGGCTCTTCTCTCTCATTCAATTCCACGCTACTCATCAACAGACATGTACAGGACACTTTCGGAGCACTCACCTCAGGGGCGATGTAGTCAGGGGTCCCACAGAAGGTCTTGGTGGTGACTCCATCAAGCATGTTCTCCTTGCACATGCCAAAGTCAGCGATTTTGATATGACCCTCTGCATCCAACATTACGTTATCCAACTTTAGATCTCTGATGCACAAAGAGGTGAGATGAGTGTACATTTGTGTGTATGTGTATATACACTCACCTAAAGGATTATTAGGAACACCATACTAATACTGTGTTTGACCCCCTTTCGCCTTCAGAACTGCCTTAATTCTACGTGGCATTGATTCAACAAGGTGCTGAAAGCATTCTTTAGAAATGTTGGCCCATATTGATAGGATAGCATCTTGCAGTTGATGGAGATTTGTGGGATGCACATCCAGGGCACGAAGCTCCCGTTCCACCACATCCCAAAGATGCTCTATTGGGTTGAGATCTGGTGACTGTGGGGGCCATTTTAGTACAGTGAACTCATTGTCATGTTCAAGAAACCAATTTGAAATGATTCGAGCTTTGTGACATGGTGCATTATCCTGCTGGAAGTAGCCATCAGAGGATGGGTACATGGTGGTCATAAAGGGATGGAAATGGTCAGAAACAATGCTCAGGTAGGCTGTGGCATTTAAACGATGCCCAATTGGCACTAAGGGGCCTAAAGTGTGCCAAGAAAACATCCCCCACACCATTACACCACCACCAGCCTGCACAGTGGTAATAAGGCATGATGGATCCATGTTCTCATTCTGTTTACGCCAAATTCAGACTCATCAGACCAGGCAACATTTTTCCAGTCTTCAACTGTCCAATTTTGGTGAGCTTGTGCAAATTGTAGCCTCTTTTTCCTATTTGTAGTGGAGATGAGTGGTACCCGGTGGGGTCTTCTGCTGTTGTAGCCCATCCGCCTCAAGGTTGTGCGTGTTGTGGCTTCACAAATGCTTTGCTGCATACCTCGGTTGTAACGAGTGGTTATTTCAGTCAAAGTTGCTCTTCTATCAGCTTGAATCAGTCGGCCCATTCTCCTCTGACCTCTAGCATCAACAAGGCATTTTCGCCCACAGGACTGCCGCATACTGGATGTTTTTCCCTTTTCACACCATTCTTTGTAATGGTGTGCGTGAAAATCCCAGTAACTGAGCAGATTGTGAAATACTCAGACCGGCCCGTCTGGCACCAACAACCATGCCACGCTCAAAATTGCTTAAATCACCTTTCTTTCCCATTCTGACATTCAGTTTGGAGTTCAGGAGATTGTCTTGACCAGGACCACACCCCTAAATGCATTGAAGCAACTGCCATGTGATTGGTTGATTAGATAATTGCATTAATGAGAAATTGAACAGGTGTTCCTAATAATCCTTTAGGTGAGTGTATATATATAATATATATATATATATATATATATATATATATATATATATATATATATGTTGTTGAATATGGCAATGATAATGTATTTGGTCTTGGCAGACTAGATCTGCTACGCTGTTGATTATTGCTGCTGGACTTGCTACTGCTAATACATACACAGACACACTGCTGTGAGCATGTTAGATATGCTCTTTCTGCATGAATAGACATACATAAATCCCCTAGCAGATCTAGGCAGGTGGAGCTGGGGGATGTGGAGGGTTTCAGAGGAACTATGACCCCAAACAACAAACACTGAGTCAAACTATTTAAATGTTGAGCAAATAATCTCATTGGCTGCAGACACACACGCACGCACGCACACACGCACGCACGCACGCACGCACGCATGCATGCACGCACACGTCTGGTTCGCTATCTTTGTGGGGACTCTTACTCTAATGGTTTTTATACTGTACAAACTGTATATTCTATCCCCTTACAATAACCCTACCCCTAAACCTACCCTTCACACAAAACTTTATGCATTTTTACATTAAAAAAAAAACTCATTCTGTATGATTTATAAGCTTGTTTCCTTATGGGGATTAGATGATGTTTATTCAGGTTGAAGTCCCCACCGGGATAGAAAAACATGAACACACCCACGCATGCACGCACACACAATATTTAGCTATTCTTAACTATTTAGCTATTTTTTTCATAAAGTATTTTGATCGAAATGCCATATGGGTACATTGGTTTTAAATGATTCACAGAAAGGTAATGAATTTACCACCTCTATTGCTGTATTTCAATCCAAAAATCGTTGCAATATTCATTCAGTTTTTTATCGCCTAACAAAATCATCTCAACTACACCATTAATATTCATTACACTGGTCGGCCTATGCCGCTTTATAAAGGGAACCACAGGTGAGCTTGATGAAGAAGAAAAGGGGCTTTGTAAAGAATTAATGAGTGTTGTCTGTTTGCAGTAGAAACATGTTTTGTGCATGGATTACAGCCCTACTTCCTGTTTAGGCCATCATCCAGAAGCTGACTTGCTACACTGGTACAATGAAAAAGAATAATGTTTTCGGTAATGTAATGAAACGCGAAACAATTCAAAACTCTGCACTGTTTCATTAAGTCACAGGTCATATTTAATTAATCACAACCCAAGATGTCCAATGTTTTTTTTTGTAGAAAGACATATTGTGCTGTCAATGTTTCACTGGCTGAATGATCGTCACTCAGTTAACAGTACAATAAATTGAACGTACTTCCATCCTTCAAAGCCTTGTTTTTGTTTGCGTCAACTAAATACATCGACTCATGTGTAAGCAAGTGTGTTTTGATGTGTGTTGCTGTGGAAGAGAGTCATCTAATACCCCAACCCCTCTAAAGACCCTTGCTGTGGCCACACTGAGAAGTTAATTGTTATCAGCAAATCCCTTTGCACTTCTATGTGTGACTGATATATGTGTTGCTGTCTGAGCTTTACTCACCTGTATATAATGCCCTTCAGATGCAGGAAGAACAGGCCTATGGCGATTTCAGCAGCATAGAACCTAAACACACACACACACACACACACATCTGAATCAATATGAACATCTGAGCACAGGAGATTAATCAGTTTAGCTGCTTTTCTTGGACAATGTTGATGGTCAGAAGCCGGTCAGATGGTCATTATCACAAAATAAACTCCAATACGAAGTAGAGGGGTCCGCATAGTGTGAAGACTGACCAATCAGAATGAAGTATTCCAGAGATCTGTCAAATAAATAATATATAAAGGTACGTTTGATAAAGTATGGAGACTGGAGCTCTGCCCTCGGAAAAGACATAAGAGAGATAAAGCAATCCAGATATATGTTATTAATACAAGCATGCAGTAATCTTTTATTTGTCAGGTGGAGTGTTTGTCTGTCCCATATTTTAGAGCTACATTTGAAGAGAATTAGCATTTTTGTTCAGTGACTAATGCAGCTGGGGGTGGAGTAGAAAACAGGCCTCACTACAGAGCCAGATTATGTCAAAAGATAACTTCTGTTTCCAGGCCAGAGCAGCAACCAGCCTTTGGATATCGCCACTCAGAGAGAGAGAAAAATGAGAGGTGAATTCACTGAACACTTTTACAGCTTAATTCTGGGGGATTTGTCTGCCACAATTAACACTGTGTTACTACCATTTGCAGTAATAGTCACTAAATGGCTTTTCGTTTAAAATGAGGTGTTTGTGTGTATTTTGTGAATTAATGGTGGCTATATGTCCAGATATTGAAAGAATAGGGGAGAAGCAAAGTAAGAAGAAAATAATTATGGGGGCTTTCACACAGGGCACGTTTGCTGTGGTCTGAGTCTGAGTGCAATTTTTCCCGGCGCCCCTGCAGCGCTGGTCTGGTTTCACACTAGATTGTATAGAACCCTGGTGTATTTGTGTTCATCTTACATCAGCACAAAAAAACAGTACACAGGTCAATTTATTATTTTGTTTTATTATTATTAATTTGGTGCTATCATGCACAGCAGAGTGATTGACATTTGGGTTTTCTTTTTGTGCGTAACATGAAGGCAGCATTCTGCTGCTTGCAAACACACTCTTTTGAGGATACAGCAGATTTCGAGCCATTCATTTGCCGCTCTGATTGCACTCACTCAACATGATGACTTTGCACGCTCACTCTCGTATGCTCGTATTCAAGGTAAATCATCACCCTCCTACAAGCGTTTTGTTGAATTAGTGACGTTGTCATCACATGCGCAGGTTACTTCCAGAACAAGTGCGGCACCGAGTTTCTTTCACATTCACACAAATCGCGCCAAAGCTCCGTTGCAACCGAACTAAGACCACCTCCTACAGGTAGTCTCTGGTTCAGTACCCCGGTGCGCTCCAGGGTCCGCATGACAGCTTTCACATTACCGAACTAAACTGCCAGTGTGAAAGCACCCTGTGTCTTACAATCAGATAAGACTGGGTTTCAAATAAAAGACCCTCACTGTGTTCTATACAACCATTGTGGGATTTTGCATGTGGAAACCCATATCTACCAACAGCTACAACATGCTGCAATCATTCCATGTCCTCCTTATCACTGGACCCTTATAATCACCCTGACCTTTGAACTGTGCTGAGCTTCATATCCAACACAATGACAACGTGGCTCTCCTCCACAGAGACAGGCTAATTCTTTATGATAAAGGGCAGACAGCAAGCTGAAAGCAGAACAAATAGAGATGAAGCTTGTTAGATGTGGAGACAGAACGCGGAGGAGATTACGGCAAAGGTCAGCTCAGTCATCTACTGCCAATGTGCCGCTCATAGTGAGATCACCCTCAAACGCCTGTCTATTTGCCGTTGGTTCTTTCTTTCTTCAAATTAGTTACAGGGTGGTTCACAGGAATTTCAGCTTGTATGTGATGACTTTAAATGAATTCCGGCATCAGACTATATCACTTGTGACTGTGCTTTGTGAATGCAAAATGCTCTGGGTTCACTTCATTGGTAGGAAAGTAGTCTACTTTAACTAATCTTATACTAATTTTAAACAAAACATTTTTTATATTTTCGTAGATTTTGTCGATAACAATAATTAGACAATATTCTGCCAAGTGTGTTTTTGAGCTGGTACCTTGGCTGGTTTAGGCCTGTCGTGGATACCTGATTCCCAAAGCTCATATTCATTCATATTCTTCATATTCTGTGTGATGGTGGTTAGTTCACAGCAGTGACAGACATTAACATTTCATTAAGGGGCACTATTTGCCCCCTTAAATTGATTTCTAGGGGCATTTTTACCTTTTTTAACTTTATTAGATGTACGCATCATCTTTTATGCCAAGGTCTAACATTTAATCAAGAAATATTATATAATAAGACAATATAGGGCTGTTACCAATCAAATTAAATCTTTATCAACAAAATCCAAAAATTCACACATCTGATTCATTCAGGAACAAAGCAAGTGACTGTCTTAAAAGCGTTAGTTCACCCAAAAATTTAAGTTCTGTCATTAATTACTCACGACGCAAGTGCATCTTATCTGCCTCAACTCAACACCTCATCAAACAACAATGGGAGAGATGAATAGATCAGCAGAAATAGAGATAAAAAAATAAAAAAGAAGACTGAAAGAGAAAGTCAAAGATGGGGAGGAGCAGATTGACCTGGCCTTCGTACACCTAATTACAAATTATGCTGAGTAGACACCTAATTTCTCCAACAGGAGGGCACTGAGAAAAAGGAAGAGGAGGAGCGACAGCAGCAAGAGTGGCCCAAACTAGTTTGAGGTCACTTAAGTGACAACACTGCACAGCGGGAAATTTTTTCTTCCCTTTGAATGTCCCTCCTTTCCACCCATCATCCAACAATAACAAGGAGAGCACCTGTTCATTGTACAGTGTGTGCTAGCTAAATGAGTTTAACCACATTCAACTCACACACAACAGACGCACATTGGTGAGCTCATCAATGACCTAATCAGTGTGCTCATCGATGAACTAATCGGTAAGCTCACGGTAAAATAATCAGTAAGCTGATTGAACAGCTCAAAGTTCTTTGAAGTCAACATTTAACGTTGGCGAAGTCACCGGTGAACTCATTGGCCCTTATCCCTCAAAAGTATCATTGGTTAGTAACATTTTGCTTTTGATTTGATTCTGAAAATGCCACATCTTTGCAATGCAGCCACTTGATGGCACTTTGTGGAGACAGAGATGAAAGCTGTACTCACACAGCGTGGGGCTCCTTAAACTTCCCGACCTGCTGGATATGGTACATGAGATCCCCACCATTGATGTATTCCATGACAAAGTACAGGCGGTCCTGTCGACACAGAGACAGTAGGTTAAGTGACAAACAGAGGATAGCTGAGAATAGATGACAGAAGGTAAGACAGCTGAATTCACTTGTAACATCCAGCTATAGAATATAGAAAAGTTTTTTATTTACTTATTTATTTAATTATATTTTAATTTCCTGTTTTCCTTGTGATCAGTATTTTATTTCAGATGTGTGTAACGTAAATTTTAGAATAAAATAGGATAGAATAGTGGGTATGAAAATGTAACAATTCTGGTACCAATTAGATTATGAATCCTTGACGATTCCTTTAGTACAACAGAACACAGTTCTCTAAGAGTTATGTTTAGTTTAATGTGTTTTGGTTTTGTTTTCCCTGTTCCTGTTCTCATTCATTGTTAGTCGCCATGGTTTCTGATTTAAGTTACACATCTGTTCCATGTTAAGTTGAATAGTCCCTGTATGTATTTAACCCTCTATGGCGGAAGTGTGTTCGATTGTGTAAAGACTGTTTTTGTTTTTATTTATATACTAAAACTGTGTTTTTGGTAGTGTTTTCTGGCAAACTTTATCTCTCTTCTTCATTGACAGGACACATAATGTGTACAGACTACATTGTACTGTCAGCATTCAGAAATAGGCCTACATTTATCATGATTGAAAACAATTTGCTTCCGCCACTGTTTCCCACTCATAATTACGTCTTTGTGTTTCATGAGCATTCAGCTAAATAAAAATTTTCCGACATGACTTAAATGTTAGTTGTAATTAGTAATAGTTTGTTTATTTGATTGTTTGATGTTTATGTTTATGTGGTTGTAGTATTATTACTCTGAAATCTTCAGCCTTTTACTAGTTTGATTGTAAATAAAAGCTTTTCTGTGATATTCTCCTTTGTCGTACGTTACAAGTTGTTGGTTCATTTTGAATTGGACAGGGTAAAAGTAATAATTTACAGTAATACAGTAACTTTCTAATACAGTAAAGAAGGTTCTGTTTTTGAAACCACTCATAAGAGTCATTCATTTGGGAATTTGACGGAATTAGTCATGCTGCATGTTTTTGATTCATTGACATAAAAATCATATATATGACTAATCCCATCCAATTCCCAAATGAATGAGTACTGATGTTAACAGTGAGATCGTATGAAATGCTGATGGACTTGTATGTATTGGCTTTACTGTCACTCAACCCCCTGCAAAAACATTTACTGTTAGTGACCTGTAAAACATTTTTTACACATCCACACACACACACACGACATTCACAAACAAGTACACACAAGACAAATCCCAGGGCCAAAATCCAGAGATCAAAACACACTGGACGTCTTCATATCTGCAAGTTTCAGCCACATTTTCCCTGGGTTCTATTTTATTGGCTTTCTTCCTGTAATGGTGAGGCTTATTTTGCATCAGTTGCGGGTGGTGTAATTTCCTGCAGTGGTGGTGGTGGTGGTGTGTGTGTGTGTGTGTGTGTGTGTCTGTGTGTGTGATGGTCAGGGGAATTAGAGTCAGGGAGGATTAAGAGACTAAAAGTGATGAAGAGTGTGAGAGGGACAGGGACTGCTAGGCAGCAGTGCTTAAAGGAGGTCCCATCACTGTCAGTAAGGAAAGAGGGCGGGCGGGAAAGAGTCTTTACCTCACTCCACTACACACCAACTACCTAAACCCCCACAACTACAACACATCAGCATACAAAACCACACACACACACACACACACACACACCACCACCACCGCATCTGACTAACTCACCATTATAGGCTTGAGGATAATCTACATGACTGCAGCTGTTTGGCTGTCAAATACCTCCTGTGACTGATCCCCCTCCATAAAGAAATCCCCTCCCAACACCCCACTTGGGTGTCTTGCCGCTAACCGGGCTTTATTTGCTCTTAACGAATGTGTGTGCGAAGGAGGAGATGATTTAGAGACGTAGCTTCGTTTGAGATCCAATGCATTTTCAGAAAAATCAGGCATAAAAGAGCTACAGCCGCATGACGTCACAATCTTTTCCTCCCCCAGAGTCTCCTTGGTTTCTGACTCAGTACTCTCTATCCTTTGACTCTCACTTCCTGTCTCGATTTCTCAGTCTCTTGCTATCTTGCTGTCGGTGACAGAGGCTCATGCGGCGCTCAGTTGGATGTTGAGAGACAGCGATGCTGCCTGTCACAGCTCTGCTACGGCCACAGATGAGTGTGTGGCGCATTGCCCCACTGTGAGCATGTCACATTCACATGACCACACACACACACACCATTCATGTCGATGTACAAATGACTGCAGTCTCTAAGCACCGTGTGGGGGATGGGGAGGGATGGATTTAAGTGTGTGCATGTGTGCGCGCATGTGTATGTTTGGTCATGTGCTACAAGATGAAAGAATATAAAGTGACTGGTGCCCACATTTATGCTTGTGAAGAGAAAAGACGAAAAGAGAATATGTGAGTATGTGAGTATGAGTATGACTACAATAAAAGAGATAAATAAAAGAGACAAGAAGAGAAGAGACATATTCTATGTGATAGAATAGAGGAGACAAGAATACAATAGAAAAGATTATGAGAAGAAAAGAGGCAAGGGGAGAAGAGGTGAGAAAAGAATAGAAGAGACCAGACGAGAAGAGGTGGGAAGAGAAGAAGAGAAAAAAATACAAGAGACGAGACGAGAGGAGGTGGGAAGAGAAGAAGATAAAAGAATAGAAGAGACGAGAAGAGAAGAGAACAAAAGAGAAGAGGTGATAAGAGAAGAGACGAGACGAGAATAGCAGAGGCGATACGAGAAGAAATGAGAAGAGACGAGAAGAGAAGATAAGAGACGAGACAAGATGAGAAGAGAATAGCAGAGGCGAGAACAGAACAGCTGAGGCGATACGAGAAGGAATGAGAAAAGACGAGAGAAGAGGCGAGAAGAGAAGAGACGAGGCAAGAAGAGGTGAAAAGAGACAAGACAAGAAGAGAACAGCAGAGGCGAGAAAAGAAGGAATGAGAAGAGGCGAGAGAAGAGGCGAGAAGAAAGACCAGACAAGACGAGATGAGACAAGTACCATGGTCTGAAAGCAGGAGTGCAGTTGAGTGAGGAAGGGTGGTTTTCCTGCCAAGGCCAACACTCTCTTCTCAACCATAGTGCATTCAACATCATCATCCTGGATCACCACGTCCTTCTTCAGGATCTTTATGGCAAACAGCTCATCTCCTCCCTTCCTCTCGGCCAACATCACCTATAAAAAGACAAACACAGAGAGAGGTAACAGGGATGTTCAAAGTTATGTAACCAAACACATAACCAAAGCATTTGAGCGAGCAAGCAGGAGAAAATGAGCAAAGCAACACTGTAACACGACGGATGAGCTTCATTTGTTAGATGTGGATACACTGGCTTTTGACTGCAGATCAATACAGCAGCGTTTACACTCATTCTCAGCACGTTTAGAGCTTAAAACCAGACAAATACATAACATTAAAACAATCAAAACACAACAAAAAGGTCTAATTAAATGCATTAACTTTAACAGCACTAAACATGTTTTAAATTAAGTCAATTAACATATCAAATACTATTACTAAATCTAAACTACAAAGTAAATATACTGAAAAACTAAACTAGAACTAAATTATAGGGTGAAAACTAATTAAATAATTTTTTTAAATAAAAAAGTTAAAATAAATAACAATAATAATAATAATAATAAAAATTCAACTATAATTCCACTGAGCAGAGAGACTGGTATCAGTAAGGCTATTTAGAATTGTTTTCTCAATTATTGCGACGCCTATTAAACATCTGTTAACACACAAACATAGATGAAACACAGATGACTTAGACAAATTAAATCAAACACTTATCTCATAAAAGCACTAACTTTTCAGGCTTCACTTTCTACAGTACATTGCATCCATATGCAAATCAAGTACGTTTCAGTAGCATGACAGTAGTTGAAACGTTTTCAAAACTGTAGCTTTTCCAGGTACTTTTTCAACAAAAAGTACACTAACCACCTAAGACACAGGAAAAAAAAAACTTTTTTTTTTAATTGAGTATTTTTTCATGTCATTACATTGTTTAGAGTATAAAAAACAAACGGGGAAAAACATTTTGAAAAATGATATTTTATTCATATGTTATGCTATGTCCTCGTAAGTGGAAACCAGGACTTTAAAAAAATAAACTGACATAAAATGACACGTATAGGCAAAACAATGGGATTTTTTTTTTTCATTTACCAATCAATTTTTAGGTTTCAAATTTTTTTTAAACCAAACTTTGTTTAAAGATGATTCTTAACTATGTTATGAAAGATATAACGGAATAAATTGATATACCATTTTTCTTTATGCAATATGTGGGTAAAATGGCCATACATGGGTTTTCCCTTTCAATGCACTGCATCTATACACAGTCTCTAATTTGCACATTAATGTGTTCTTGGGGCAACATGTAAAAAAAAAAAAAAGTGTAATAATGGGAGTAATAGTTGGCAACATTTTCATAATAATATCTAATATTTTATAGAACAATTGACATGTAATTTCTTTCCCTATTCAAGTCTCTCCCAAAATGCAGATGCAAAGTCCCGGTGTCCTCTACAGTGGACATGTATGAAATCAATGCCCTGTTTTGTAACAGAATATCATACTTTGATTAGAAACCCCATAACATTTTCCTGAGATGTTGATTTATAACAAACAATTAGAAAATTAGTCAGATTTAAATGATAACTACAAAATATTATCACATTTCCATAAGAGTGCTAAAGTCATTCAGTCATTTTTAAAGACAAAAGGAGAAGTTGTTGTCCTGGTGAAACCTCAAAACAAATGGTATCTCTGGAAAGTCCTGAATGTGCTCTTTACAGGACATCCAGACTTAAAACTGTGACATGTATGGTGTCAGAGAAATTTACTAAAATATAATGTCCTCATACATGGACAGTGGCACCCAGGAGGCTAAGGCAGTATTCTCTCTCTCATATAGGGTGAATTCAGTGTGACACTTTTTCCAAGTCATCTCAATGGCAAAAAGTGTCCCACTCACCCTGAATTCACCCCTATGTAGAACCAGAAAATCTTTGCAGTAAATCTGTTCATGTAAGTAATTTATAGCATAACTATTTAATAGTATCTTGTAGCTTGGAAAGCTAAAGATTCCAAATAAGCTTCCCCAACACTGTTGTGCATGTGTGTGAGTGTGTGTGAGTGTGTGTGAGTGTGTGTATGTGTGTGTATGTGTGCACATGATGCATTTAAACCCAATCCAATACACCTGACACAGCCACAGCACTTCTTGTCACCAAAGCAATAGCGCTTCATCAGTGTGTGAAAGCATCTCTCAAATAACTTTCTTTATTCTGCGTCAAGGTGACATAGAGAAAATCCTGACAGAGAAAAAGTAATGCTTAAAGAAACTTTACGGACAGTCTGACTCTGCCTTTTAGCTCTCTGTTGAAAATAAATGCATATATTGAAATGAGCAGAGTTATTTCAGTGTAAAGGCAGCCCCAGATGGACACCTTGTGACTAGCGATGGGAAAAGAGAAGCGATACACTTCAACATTACAGAGGACACCATCTGCTCCTCACAGGCTCTACATCCTAACACACACACACACACACACACACGCACGCACGCGCACTCACTCTACTCTGGCAGCATAGCAAGCAGGTTATGTCCATTCCAACGCATTAATTACCGCTGCATACCTGTTTAGAAAAACGCACATCAAACAAAAGGTACGCGACTGCACACGGTGCTCCAAAGTCTCAAGGACATTGTCAGGTAGTGCAGCCACACAAAAGTCTCTGTTGGATGAGAACTACTCCAGGATCAGCATATTCAAGGACAGAATCTGATCAATGACCATGTCTCCAACTGTGAGATCTGCATCAAACCCATAATCACACAACTGGACTCATGAAAGTGCACATTTGTCAGCCTTCTATTTAGTACAAATTAGTTACAATTTGCTGTTGTCACTCTAGTTATCCTGATTGTATGCAAGAATATTTAGAGAGAGTGTTAATTGTGTTAATTATGGTTCCAATATGTCACCCTAACAAAATGTACGTTATAGTCGATTCATACAGACGACTTTACCCATGATTCTGCAGAGAAATCACCAATATACCAATCAGAGAATCTGAACTAC
Source organism: Rhinogobio ventralis (assembly GCA_039654625.1). Taxonomy (NCBI): domain Eukaryota; kingdom Metazoa; phylum Chordata; class Actinopteri; order Cypriniformes; family Gobionidae; genus Rhinogobio; species Rhinogobio ventralis. The sequence continues at coordinate 22,720,699 of CM077196.1, forward strand.
GCCCGCCCACTTCCATGAAGCACTGACAAGTCAGTAACCCTACATTCTATACACATCTTTAAATGAATAGTTTTATTTTTCTCCATTGCTTTTAATTAGATTGTCATTTGCAATACTTCTTTGGCCTGTTGTCTTTTCCCTCATTAAAGCTGTTAAGTTTTGGAAAACAAATACTGACTAAAATCATTATTTTTTAGATTGCAAGTTCTGACTGACATCAGCACTGACCTGAACTTGAGTCTATGAGATTGCAGAGAACCTCAGAGTCACGTACAAACATTTGTGTCTGATGTTTGGTCGCAGCACCAAACTGGACAGGTCAGACCACGTCTCTCGTGACATGGACGACATCAAACAGAGTTTCAGCTAAAGATGCTGACAGAGGTCTAGCACTAAACCTATAACATATCAATATAATTTTAAAATCCTGTTGCCATGGCAACTGGCAGCAGCTGGAACATGAGCCTACATGAGAATGCCCAATCACCCTCCTATCTCCCCTCTTGCTGTCTTTTAGTTCTGCGTTCCAGAATCATAGTTGTTTAGAGTGACCTCACAGCTTAAAGCACCAGTGAGCCTACCTGATACACAGAGAGAGCGAGACAGAGCCAAAGACGAGGGCGAGAGTTACCTTTCCAAAGCTACCCTTGCCCAGCACCATGAGAAAGTTGAAGTCAGACAGTTTCATGCGGTCCCGGTTGCCATTGCTGTCGAATTTAGAGATGGCGTTGGAGGAAGAGCCGTCTGTTTTGCTGGGACCAATTTTAGCTCTCTGTTGGGAAAGAGCAAAAAGAAACAATAAGCTTTCGTTAGTGTGGGGTCAGAGACACAGACACACACACACACACACGGCTCTTTGTCTAGCACACTGGTGACTTTCATTTGACTTCTATTGTTTTTGTACTGAGCTAATGATATTTTATTTGCCTTACTCCTAAGTCCAACCATCACAGAAATCTAGCGACTATTAAAATTCTGGCTGGTAGCTGATAATTATTTCCATGTCCTGGCTGTAAACGGATAGATTAAAATAGTGCACTATATTTTCTAAATAAATAAACATATTAATAACTACTAAAATCAACCATTTTAAATGCTACGAGTGAATGTGGGCAATACAACATTATAATTAAGTACGATAAATAGATATTCATTTTGATATTTGGTAAAGATAACAGTGCTACTAAATTATTAGTGTTTTTAAAATTCAGTGAGAGTTAGATGAAGGAAAATATAATCTATATACTGTATCTCTCTCTCTCTCTCTCTCTCTCTCTCTCGCTCTCTCTCTCTCTCTATATATATATATATATGCAAGATGATATATACATACAATATTGACACCAATAAATTATATATTATTTGTACAACTTCTAATTAATTAAAAATATTGGCTTACTGTATAACAAATATGGCACCCATACATTGTGCATCCCTACAGAAATCTGTTAGCATTTTTAGATTTTCATTCGTACATTTACTATGTTTATTAAAAGCTAAGCATATGTACTACACAACATTTTTAAGTCTGTGGCTAATTGACAGCTAGTCAGAAGACAGCGAGGCACTGGGAAGCGTGAGCAAATAAATAATAAATTAAAATACAACAGCTCCATATGTCACCCCAAGCACCGTCTCATCTCTATCGCTCTTTTTTTACATTTTCCCCTGATTGTTTGCTGGTCTCCACAATGTAGCTGATTTCAGGTTCTACCCTTGAGGGCAAAACCCGACCCACACACACACAAACAAACATAAGAACAAGCCACAGCCTGACATGACTGACATCCTTGTTTTTATTTCTCTGTTGATGTTAGTGAATTTCTTAAGCAGGTCTATTCATCACGTCCTTGCTAAATCTGTCAAACACATGATTCAGCAAACGCTGGGTAAACCTGTCACCCAGACTGCAGATGAAGCAAATTTTGGCTATTGTGTGCATGTGTGAAAGAGACAGCATGTATCTGTAATACAAAGAGAGATATTAAATATGTCTTTGGCAGCATTTGTAAAACAGCTCTAAAGTGTTTGGTTAGACACAGAGGAAGTGGGTGTGTGTCTGTTAAACTGTGGCGGTTTGTGTGTGTGTGTGTGTGTCTCTCGCTCTCCCTGGGTGAACGTTTAGTTTCTGGCAGGGATCTCGCTGCCCAAGCTGGCATGCTATGGAATGACAGACGGCCTGTGTAAATGTCTGTGGTTCCTTCTGTATTAAGTGTGTGTGTGGTCACAGGCCATAGTCATTAGGCCCGATCGGCTGCAGGCTGAGGGGAAAATGTACTGCCGATTTCCTTGTTCACCAACTTTCTCCTTCACAGTCCACTGAGAACTGATCCATTATCTACAGCTGTGAGCCAATCACACCTACAGCAGCCTAGCAACAGGTCACGCACACGCACACACACACACACACACACACATGCTCATACCATCTCAAATGCTCTAAAAGATTTTTTCATTCACAACACGTTTGCATAGCACTTGGGCCCAGCCACAAAACACAACAGTGTAAAAATTTGTTTACACTAAGATGTTAGCAGCAGATCCTTTAAGTCCTGTAAGTTGCAAGGTGGGGCCTCCATGGATCGGACTTGTTTGTTCAGCACATCCCACAGATGCTCGATTGGATTGAGATCTGGGGAATTTGGAGGCCAAGTCAACACCTTAAACTCGTTGTTGCTCCTCAAACCATTCCTGAACAATTTCTGCTTTGTGGCAGGGCGCATTATCCTGCTGAAAGAGCCCACAGCCACCAGGGAATACCGTTTCCAGGAAAGGGCGTACATGGTCTGCAACAATGCTTAGGTAGGTGGTACATGTCAAAGTAACATCCACATGGATGGCAGGACCCAAGGTTTCCCAGCAGAACATTGCCCAAAGCATCACACTGCCTCCGCCGGCTTGCCTTCTTCCCATAGTGCATCCTGGTGCCATGTATTCCCCAGGTAAGCGACACACACGCACCCGGCCATCCACGTGATGTAAAAGAAAACGTGATTCATCAGATCAGGCCACCTTCTTCCATTGCTCTGTGGTCCAGTTCTGATGTTCACATGCCCAATGTTGGTGCTTTCGGCGGTGGACAGGGGTCAGAATGGGCACCATAACTATGCAGTCCCATAGGCAACAAACTGCGATGCACTGTGTATTCTGACACCTTTCTATCAGAACCAGCATTAACTTCTTGAGCAATTTGAGCTACAGTAGCTCGTCTGTTTGATCGGACCACATAGGCCAGCCTTCGCTCCCCACGTGCATCAATGAGCCTTGCCCGCCCATGACCCTGTCACCAGTTTACCACTGTTTCTTCCTTGGACAACTTTTGATAGATACTGACCACTGCAGACCAGGAACACCCCACAAGAGCTGCAGTTTTGGAGATGCTCTGACCCAGTTGTATAGCCATCACAATTTGGCCCTTGTCAAACTCACTCAAATTCTTGCGCTTTCCCATTTTTCCCGCTTCTAACATATCAACTTTGAGGACAAAATGTTCACTTGCTACCTAATATACCCCACCCACTAACAGGTGCTGTGATGAAGAGATAATCAGTGTTATTCACTTCACCTGGTCATATGTTATGCCTGATTGGTGTGTATATACACTCACCTAAAGGATTATTAGGAACACAATACTAATACTGTGTTTGACCCCCTTTCGCCTTTAGAACTGCCTTAATTCTACGTGGCATTGATTCAACAAGGTGCTGAAAGCATTCTTTAGAAATGTTGGCCCATATTGATAGGATAGCATCTTGCAGTTGATGGAGATTTGTGGGATGCACATCCAGGGCACGAAGCTCCCGTTCCACCACATCCCAAAGATGCTCTATTGGGTTGAGATCTGGTGACTGTGGGGGCCATTTTAGTACAGTGAACTCATTGTCATGTTCAAGAAACCAATTTGAAATGATTCGAGCTTTGTGACATGGTGCATTATCCTGCTGGAAGTAGCCATCAGAGGATGGGTACATGGTGGTCATAAAGGGATGGACATGGTCAGAAACAATGCTCAGGTAGGCCGTGGCATTTAAACGATGCCCAATTGGCACTAAGGGGCCTAAAGTGTGCCAAGAAAACATCCCCCACACCATTACACCACCACCACCAGCCTGCACAGTGGTAACAAGGCATGATGGATCCATGTTCTCATTCTGTTTACGCCAAATTCTGACTCTACCATCTGAATGTCTCAACAGAAATCGAGACTCATCAGACCAGGCAACATTTTTCCAGTCTTCAACTGTCCAATTTTGGTGAGCTCGTGCAAATTGTAGCCTCTTTTTCCTATTTGTAGTGGAGATGAGTGGTACCCGGTGGGGTCTTCTGCTGTTGTAGCCCATCCGCCTCAAGGTTGTGCGTGTTGTGGCTTCACAAATGCTTTGCTGCATACCTCGGTTGTAACGAGTGGTTATTTCAGTCAAAGTTGCTCTTCTATCAGCTTGAATCAGTCGGCCCATTCTCCTCTGACCTCTAGCATCAACAAGGCATTTTCGCCCACAGGACTGCCGCATACTGGAAGTTTTTCCCTTTTCACACCACTCTTTGTAAACTCTAGAAATGGTTGTGCGTGAAAATCCCAGTAACTGAGCAGATTGTGAAATACTCAGACCGGCCCGTCTGGCACCAACAACCATGCCACGCTCAAAATTGCTTAAATCACCTTTCTTTCCCATTCTGACATTCAGTTTGGAGTTCAGGAGATTGTCTTGACGAGGACCACACCCCTAAATGCATTGAAGCAACTGCCATGTGATTGGTTGATTAGATAATTGCATTAATGAGAAATTGAACAGGTGTTCCTAATAATCCTTTAGGTGAGTATATATATATATATACACTCACCTAAAGGATTATTAGGAACACCATACTAATACTGTGTTTGACCCCCTTTCGCCTTCAGAACTGCCTTAATTCTACGTGGCATTGATTCAACAAGGTGCTGAAAGCATTCTTTAGAAATGTTGGCCCATATTGATAGGATAGCATCTTGCAGTTGATGGAGATTTGTGGGATGCACATCCAGGGCACAAAGCTCCCGTTCCACCACATCCCAAAGATGCTCTATTGGGTTGAGATCTGGTGACTGTGGGGGCCATTTTAGTACAGTGAACTCATTGTCATGTTCAAGAAACCAATTTGAAATGATTCGAGCTTTGTGACATGGTGCTGGAAGTAGCCATCAGAGGATGGGTACATGGTGGTCATAAAGGGATGGACATGGTCAGAAACAATGCTCAGGTAGGCCGTGGCATTTAAACGATGCCCAATTGGCACTAAGGGGCCTAAAGTGTGCCAAGAAAACATCCCCCACACCATTACACCACCACCACCAGCCTGCACAGTGGTAACAAGGCATGATGGATCCATGTTCTCATTCTGTTTACGCCAAATTCTGACTCTACCATCTGAATGTCTCAACAGAAATCGAGACTCATCAGACCAGGCAACATTTTTCCAGTCTTCAACTGTCCAATTTTGGTGAGCTCGTGCAAATTGTAGCCTCTTTTTCCTATTTGTAGTGGAGATGAGTGGTACCCGGTGGGGTCTTCTGCTGTTGTAGCCCATCCGCCTCAAGGTTGTGCGTGTTGTGGCTTCACAAATGCTTTGCTGCATACCTCGGTTGTAACGAGTGGTTATTTCAGTCAAAGTTGCTCTTCTATCAGCTTGAATCAGTCGGCCCATTCTCCTCTGACCTCTAGCATCAACAAGGCATTTTCGCCCACAGGACTGCCGCATACTGGAAGTTTTTCCCTTTTCACACCACTCTTTGTAAACTCTAGAAATGGTTGTGCGTGAAAATCCCAGTAACTGAGCAGATTGTGAAATACTCAGACCGGCCCGTCTGGCACCAACAACCATGCCACGCTCAAAATTGCTTAAATCACCTTTCTTTCCCATTCTGACATTCAGTTTGGAGTTCAGGAGATTGTCTTGACGAGGACCACACCCCTAAATGCATTGAAGCAACTGCCATGTGATTGGTTGATTAGATAATTGCATTAATGAGAAATTGAACAGGTGTTCCTAATAATCCTTTAGGTGAGTATATATATATATATACACTCACCTAAAGGATTATTAGGAACACCATACTAATACTGTGTTTGACCCCCTTTCGCCTTCAGAACTGCCTTAATTCTACGTGGCATTGATTCAACAAGGTGCTGAAAGCATTCTTTAGAAATGTTGGCCCATATTGATAGGATAGCATCTTGCAGTTGATGGAGATTTGTGGGATGCACATCCAGGGCACAAAGCTCCCGTTCCACCACATCCCAAAGATGCTCTATTGGGTTGAGATCTGGTGACTGTGGGGGCCATTTTAGTACAGTGAACTCATTGTCATGTTCAAGAAACCAATTTGAAATGATTCGAGCTTTGTGACATGGTGCTGGAAGTAGCCATCAGAGGATGGGTACATGGTGGTCATAAAGGGATGGACATGGTCAGAAACAATGCTCAGGTAGGCCGTGGCATTTAAACGATGCCCAATTGGCACTAAGGGGCCTAAAGTGTGCCAAGAAAACATCCCCCACACCATTACACCACCACCACCAGCCTGCACAGTGGTAACAAGGCATGATGGATCCATGTTCTCATTCTGTTTACGCCAAATTCTGACTCTACCATCTGAATGTCTCAACAGAAATCGAGACTCATCAGACCAGGCAACATTTTTCCAGTCTTCAACTGTCCAATTTTGGTGAGCTCGTGCAAATTGTAGCCTCTTTTTCCTATTTGTAGTGGAGATGAGTGGTACCCGGTGGGGTCTTCTGCTGTTGTAGCCCATCCGCCTCAAGGTTGTGCGTGTTGTGGCTTCACAAATGCTTTGCTGCATACCTCGGTTGTAACGAGTGGTTATTTCAGTCAAAGTTGCTCTTCTATCAGCTTGAATCAGTCGGCCCATTCTCCTCTGACCTCTAGCATCAACAAGGCATTTTCGCCCACAGGACTGCCGCATACTGGAAGTTTTTCCCTTTTCACACCACTCTTTGTAAACTCTAGAAATGGTTGTGCGTGAAAATCCCAGTAACTGAGCAGATTGTGAAATACTCAGACCGGCCCGTCTGGCACCAACAACCATGCCACGCTCAAAATTGCTTAAATCACCTTTCTTTCCCATTCTGACATTCAGTTTGGAGTTCAGGAGATTGTCTTGACCAGGACCACACCCCTAAATGCATTGAAGCAACTGCCATGTGATTGGTTGATTAGATAATTGCATTAATGAGAAATTGAACAGGTGTTCCTAATAATCCTTTAGGTGAGTATATATATATATACACTCACCTAAAGGATTATTAGGAACACCATACTAATACTGTGTTTGACCCCCTTTCGCCTTCAGAACTGCCTTAATTCTACGTGGCATTGATTCAACAAGGTGCTGAAAGCATTCTTTAGAAATGTTGGCCCATATTGATAGGATAGCATCTTGCAGTTGATGGAGATTTGTGGGATGCACATCCAGGGCACAAAGCTCCCGTTCCACCACATCCCAAAGATGCTCTATTGGGTTGAGATCTGGTGACTGTGGGGGCCATTTTAGTACAGTGAACTCATTGTCATGTTCAAGAAACCAATTTGAAATGATTCGAGCTTTGTGACATGGTGCTGGAAGTAGCCATCAGAGGATGGGTACATGGTGGTCATAAAGGGATGGACATGGTCAGAAACAATGCTCAGGTAGGCCGTGGCATTTAAACGATGCCCAATTGGCACTAAGGGGCCTAAAGTGTGCCAAGAAAACATCCCCCACACCATTACACCACCACCACCAGCCTGCACAGTGGTAACAAGGCATGATGGATCCATGTTCTCATTCAGGTGTTCCTAATAATCCTTTAGGTGAGTGTATATATATATATATATATATATATATATATATATATGTACAAATACATATTTGAATATATAATTATTTAAATATCTGTTTAATTTGTGAAAATTGTGAAATTAGTTTAAATATCTGTTTCGTATAAATATTTAAATATCTAGGGTCAGATTTACTAACAGCTTGCACCAACGCAAACCCTCTTTTGGCGTCAGGATTTACTAAAGTCATGCAGTAAAAAATTAGCGCGTCCTCTGTCCGCTTACACTAACTATTTTGTATTTTTTATTTGCTTATTTATGCAGTGCAGTTCTTAAATTACACGTGCCACTAAAATGATGTGATGTACAAGAGGTGACTGTAATTAAAAACATGCTGAGCTTATTTCAATTCAGACACCTTTTCAATCATTCCAAATGAATTTCTGCATCCCTCTCACTTCTCAAGATTCCACTGTTATTTACCAGCAGAATGAATGTGTAGGATTGCCTGGGTCCCCTTGGCCCATCCCACACGTTCCTGTCTCACTGCCCTCTCTCTTGCAGCCTCTTGGAGTACATTCAATTTTAAATTCTAAACTGCTGCCATATTGTGAGGCTGGCATGCAGCTCAGTCTAGCATAGAATTCCATTAACCCAGTCCCTACTGTTCAGACGCCACACTTCACACTGTCCCTGCAGACAAACAGGGACCGGCTGCCCAGCACTCAGCCTCACTCACACATCTCTGCCTCTTTTTCTACCAAATAAAATGAAAATTCTGTCATTATTTACTCACCTTTGTGTTGTTCCAAACCTGTATGACTGACATTCTTCTGCAGAACAAGAAAGAAATTTAGAATAAAGTACTGACTGCTCTGTTCAATACAATCACAGTGAATGGGGACTGGAGCCCTCAAGTGTCAAAAAGCACTCAGAAGTGGTCCATATGACTCATGTGATATACACTCACCTAAAGGATTATTAGGAACACCATACGAATACTGTGTTTGACCCCCTTTCGCCTTCAGAACTGCCTTAATTCTATGTGCCATTGATTCAACAAGGTGCTGAAAGCATTCTTTAGAAATGTTGGCCCATATTGATAGGATAGCATCTTGCAGTTGATGGAGATTTGTGGGATGCACATCCAGGGCACGAAGCTCCCGTTCCACCACATCCCAAAGATGCTCTATTGGGTTGAGATCTGGTGACTGTGGGAGCCATTTTAGTACAGTGAACTCATTGTCATGTTCAAGAAACCAATTTGAAATGATTCGAGCTTTGTGACATGGTGCATTATCCTGCTGGAAGTAGCCATCAGAGGATGGGTACATGGTGGTCATAAAGGGATGGACATGGTCAGAAACAATGCTCAGGTAGGCCGTGGCATTTAAACGATGCCCAATTGGCACTAAGGGGCCTAAAGTGTGCCAAGAAAACATCCCCCACACCATTACACCACCACCACCACCAGCCTGCACAGTGGTAACAAGGCATGATGGATCCATGTTCTCATTCTGTTTACGCCAAATTCTGACTCTACCATCTGAATGTCTCAACAGAAATCGAGACTCATCAGACCAGGCAACATTTTTCCAGTCTTCAACTGTCCAATTTTGGTGAGCTCGTGCAAATTGTAGCCTCTTTTTCCTATTTGTAGTGGAGATGAGTGGTACCCGGTGGGGTCTTCTGCTGTTGTAGCCCATCCGCCTCAAGGTTGTGCGTGTTGTGGCTTCACAAATGCTTTGCTGCATACCTCGGTTGTAACGAGTGGTTATTTCAGTCAAAGTTGCTCTTCTATCAGCTTGAATCAGTCGGCCCATTCTCCTCTGACCTCTAGCATCAACAAGGCATTTTCGCCCACAGGACTGCCGCATACTGGAAGTTTTTCCCTTTTCACACCACTCTTTGTAAACTCTAGAAATGGTTGTGCGTGAAAATCCCAGTAACTGAGCAGATTGTGAAATACTCAGACCGGCCCGTCTGGCACCAACAACCATGCCACGCTCAAAATTGCTTAAATCACCTTTCTTTCCCATTCTGACATTCAGTTTGGAGTTCAGGAGATTGTCTTGACCAGGACCACACCCCTAAATGCATTGAAGCAACTGCCATGTGATTGGTTGATTAGATAATTGCATTAATGAGAAATTGAACAGGTGTTCCTAATAATCCTTTAGGTGAGTATATATATATATATATACACTCACCTAAAGGATTATTAGGAACACCATACTAATACTGTGTTTGACCCCCTTTCGCCTTCAGAACTGCCTTAATTCTACGTGGCATTGATTCAACAAGGTGCTGAAAGCATTCTTTAGAAATGTTGGCCCATATTGATAGGATAGCATCTTGCAGTTGATGGAGATTTGTGGGATGCACATCCAGGGCACAAAGCTCCCGTTCCACCACATCCCAAAGATGCTCTATTGGGTTGAGATCTGGTGACTGTGGGGGCCATTTTAGTACAGTGAACTCATTGTCATGTTCAAGAAACCAATTTGAAATGATTCGAGCTTTGTGACATGGTGCTGGAAGTAGCCATCAGAGGATGGGTACATGGTGGTCATAAAGGGATGGACATGGTCAGAAACAATGCTCAGGTAGGCCGTGGCATTTAAACGATGCCCAATTGGCACTAAGGGGCCTAAAGTGTGCCAAGAAAACATCCCCCACACCATTACACCACCACCACCAGCCTGCACAGTGGTAACAAGGCATGATGGATCCATGTTCTCATTCAGGTGTTCCTAATAATCCTTTAGGTGAGTGTATATATATATATATATATATATATATATGTACAAATACATATTTGAATATATAATTATTTAAATATCTGTTTAATTTGTGAAAATTGTGAAATTAGTTTAAATATCTGTTTCGTATAAATATTTAAATATCTAGGGTCAGATTTACTAACAGCTTGCACCAACGCAAACCCTCTTTTGGCGTCAGGATTTACTAAAGTCATGCAGTAAAAAATTAGCGCGTCCTCTGTCCGCTTACACTAACTATTTTGTATTTTTTATTTGCTTATTTATGCAGTGCAGTTCTTAAATTACACGTGCCACTAAAATGATGTGATGTACAAGAGGTGACTGTAATTAAAAACATGCTGAGCTTATTTCAATTCAGACACCTTTTCAATCATTCCAAATGAATTTCTGCATCCCTCTCACTTCTCAAGATTCCACTGTTATTTACCAGCAGAATGAATGTGTAGGATTGCCTGGGTCCCCTTGGCCCATCCCACACGTTCCTGTCTCACTGCCCTCTCTCTTGCAGCCTCTTGGAGTACATTCAATTTTAAATTCTAAACTGCTGCCATATTGTGAGGCTGGCATGCAGCTCAGTCTAGCATAGAATTCCATTAACCCAGTCCCTACTGTTCAGACGCCACACTTCACACTGTCCCTGCAGACAAACAGGGACCGGCTGCCCAGCACTCAGCCTCACTCACACATCTCTGCCTCTTTTTCTACCAAATAAAATGAAAATTCTGTCATTATTTACTCACCTTTGTGTTGTTCCAAACCTGTATGACTGACATTCTTCTGCAGAACAAGAAAGAAATTTAGAATAAAGTACTGACTGCTCTGTTCAATACAATCACAGTGAATGGGGACTGGAGCCCTCAAGTGTCAAAAAGCACTCAGAAGTGGTCCATATGACTCATGTGATATACACTCACCTAAAGGATTATTAGGAACACCATACTAATACTGTGTTTGACCCCCTTTCGCCTTCAGAACTGCCTTAATTCTATGTGCCATTGATTCAACAAGGTGCTGAAAGCATTCTTTAGAAATGTTGGCCCATATTGATAGGATAGCATCTTGCAGTTGATGGAGATTTGTGGGATGCACATCCAGGGCACGAAGCTCCCGTTCCACCACATCCCAAAGATGCTCTATTGGGTTGAGATCTGGTGACTGTGGGAGCCATTTTAGTACAGTGAACTCATTGTCATGTTCAAGAAACCAATTTGAAATGATTGGAGCTTTGTGACATGGTGCATTATCCTGCTGGAAGTAGCCATCAGAGGATGGGTACATGGTGGTCATAAAGGAATGGACATGGTCAGAAACAATGCTCAGGTAGGCCGTGGCATTTAAACGATGCCCAATTGGCACTAAGGGGCCTAAAGTGTGCCAAGAAAACATCCCCCACACCATTACACCATCACCACCAGCCTGCACAGTGGTAACAAGGCATGATGGATCCATGTTCTCATTCTGTTTACGCCAAATTCTGACTCTACCATCTGAATTTTTCTAGTCTTCAACTGTCCAATTTTGGTGAGCTCGTGCAAATTGTAGCCTCTTTTTCCTATTTGTAGTGGAGATGAGTGGTACCCGGTGGGGTCTTCTGCTGTTATAGTGTATTCTGAATAACTAAATTAAAGTTAAGTTGAAAACAAGCTCATTGCAGGGGAGGATTGTCAGTCAACATCTTACATTTTGATCTGTTCCTCACACCAACTATCATATAATAGAAGACCCTGAATATATCACACAAGTCATATATGTAAACATCTGTTTTATATAAAAAAATATTGAAATAAATGTTTTTATTTGAATATTTAAATATGTCCATTTATCTTTTTTTTTATATATTTATATATACACTACATCAAAAGTTTGAGAACGGTATGATTTTTTAATGTTTTTAAATAAGTCTCTTCTGCTCACCAGGGCTGCATTTATGTTATTAAAAATACAAAAAAGCTGTAATATTGTGAAATATTATTAAAATGTAAAATAACTGTTTTCTATTTGAATATATTTTAAAATTTCATATATTCCATGATGCAAAGCTGAATTTTCAGCATCACTACTCCAGTCTTCAGTGTCACATGATCCTTCAGAAATCATTCTAATATGATGATTTGCTGCTCAAGAAACATTTATGATTATTATCAATGTTGAAAGCAGTTGTGTAAAACATTTTTTTTTAGGATTCTTTGATTAATAGAAAGTTCAAAAGAACAGTATTTATCTGAAATATTTACCTTCTGCTGGCCTCCGTAACAGATGAAGAGCTGTTCTGAGGTCCTAAAGCTTTGCACCACAGAGCGCAGACGGGACAGAGAAAAGCCAGGGCTGGGTCTGCCTCCTCCGAGGGCAGCGCTTGCAGGTTCACCACCTGGTCCCGGAAGGGAGTGGTGGGAACCTTGGGCATAATCCGGCCCGAATTCTAGGCACGATTCATTGACCGACAATGCGTGCAGGTCCCCTTCCCTCTTGATAGAGGCCTATGCAATCAGGAGTACTGTTTTCCATGACAGAATTTTTAACTCTGCTGACTGCAAAGGCAAAGTGATGGTGTCTACCATGGACTGTGGTAGATCACTTAGAACCTCTGCATCCCATCCAGGACCAGACATGGAGTTTCCAGAGGTCCGGACGCAGGTGCCCCCTGTCTCTGAGAAAGCAGGTCCTTCCTCAGAAGAATGGGAGCAATCCCGGGAGCAATTGCTGTCATAAGAGCTCGTCGGCTGCAAGATTCAGCAGGCCCAGAATGTGAGTAGCGCGAAGCGACCTCAGATGCTTCTGACTCCAAAGGAGGAGATGGCAGGCGAGTTGTGACATGCAACGGGAGCGTAGACCACCCTGGTTTGTTGATGTACGCAGCGGCCGCAGTGCTGTCTGTTCGGACCAGTACGTGCTTGCCTCGTAGCAGCCCTTTGAGGCGGCACAGTGCAAGATGTACTGCTAACAACTTGAGGCAGTTGATGTGCCAATGCAGTTGAGGCCCCGTCTACAGACCTGAGACTGCATGCCCGTTGTACGTGGCCCCCCAGCCGGTGGCAGAAGCATCCGTGAACAGCACATTATGCTGAATTATGCTGGACACCTGCCCGTCGAAACGAAGGGTCCGACCACGGGCTGAAGGTTTGCAGCACCTCGGTGTGATGACTACACGGAGTGAGCCACTCTGCCACGCCCATCTCGGGACTCAGTCGTGAAGCTAGTGTTGAAGCGGCCTCATATGAAGCAATCCGAGCTGCGTTACTGCGGCTGCGGATGCCATATGCCCCAGGAGCCTCTGAAAATGTTTCAGTGGGGCCGCTGTTCTGCTTTTGAATGAATTCAAGCAGTTCAACACCGACTGGCAGATTGATCGAGTTCAACTCCATACCAAGAGAAAAAAAGATCCTCTGCACAGGGGGAGAGTTTGCTCTTTTCCCAGTTGACCTGAAGGCCCAACTGGCTGAGGTGACTGAGCACCATGTCCCTGTGTTCGCCAGTCGTCGAGATAGTTGCGAACACCACGCTCTCTCATGGGAGCAATGGTTGCCTTCGTGACCTTTGTGAAGACACGGGCGACATCCTGAAGGGCAGGACCCTGTACTGATATGCCCGTTCCTCGAACGCAAAGCGTAGGAATGGTCTGGGTCAAGGGAGAATCGAGACATGAATGTATGCGTCCTTCAGGTTGATCGCTGCAAACCAAACCTGGGGACGGATGCATCTGAAGATGCGTTTCTGTGTTAACATCTTAAACGGCAGCCTGTGCAGGGACAGATTCAAAATTTGCAGGTCCAGGATTGGTCATAACCCACCGCCTTTCATGGGTACAATGAAGTATGGGTTGTAGAAGCCGGTCTTCATATCAGCTGGAGGGACCGGCTCTATTGCGTCCTTCGCCAGTAGCACTGCGATTTCTGCCCATAAGAAAGGGGGAGCCTCCTTCAGCACTGATTTTCGTTGCCCGGATGGCGAGGTCTGTCGCCGCACAGAGCTCACGCAAGAGCTCTGGGTCAGGCCTACCCTTTAGCATGTCCATGAGCGCCTGGGCCTGATGCACTTGTAATAGCACCAAGGCATGCAGAGCGGAAGCTGCCTGTCCACAGGCTCTGTAAGCCTTGCCCATGAATGGACGAAAACTTACAGGCCTTGGATGGGAGATGCGGATTACCCCTCCAGGAGGAAGCGGACGCTGGACACAGTTGCATTGCGACAGCCCGCTCCACTGGGAGGATCTCCACATACCCCTTGGCTTCTCCGCCATCGAGGGTAGTGAGGGGTGAGGAGGTATCAGATCGGTTCCTGGCAGAAAAAGGTGCCTTCCATGATCTGGTCATTTCCTCATGCACCTCCTTTTTTGCATTTAATTTACGAGAAAGAAATTACAGAAAATAATAGAAGGGATGTTATCTAGAAATTATTGCTCACTGCTCTTTGGGCACATCTGGAAACGTTACAGTTAACAGCTCACTAGAGGAGAAGACTGCCAGTGAATGACATATTGTATAAGCAACTTTTATGATACTTTTACAGTGCTTTTGTATCCTTTTTAAAGCTTGAAGGTTCCAGTCCCCATTCATTGTAATTGCCTGGAAAAGCACATTCTTCAGAATGTATCCTTTAGTGTTCCACAGGGCAGAAAAAAACAATATATGCTTGTATATAATATAATACATGCAAGTAAATAATGATTAAATCTTAATTTGTGGCTGAACAATCTCTGTAACCTCCATAGCTTATAGTTTTTCCCCATTTCGCACTGGTTCGGTAGGTCCGATCTGTAGATCTGTGGGTAGGGACATGTGACCTCTGGGGAAAAGCCATAGGAGAAGCTCTATCTCTCAACCAAAACCTTGAGTTGAGTGGCGCCATTGATCTCTGCTAACACACACACCATACATAGAAAGACAAAACGCTCTCCATCTCCTCCTCCTCCATCGATTGCTGGGCGTGAACGAACGATTAGCTCTGTATCCAGCTAAGAGCCTCATCACCGGACTAAGGCAGTGTTTCTTTTGTAATAGCAAGCATCTCAGCCATATCCTGCGCAGCAGTAAAACCCATCCACACACACTCACACAGATATGCAACAACAAACGCTCTGCCCGATGACCCAGTGACGACAACTTTTATTTGTCTGATCTAGAATGGACAGGGTGGATGCAAGAGAGGAAAGAGAGAATGGGAAGGGAGGGATAAAAATGAAAAGGAGACAAATGCTAATGTGAGTTGATTTCCACTGAGCTGAATGCGTCGCTTTCACTGCGCTTCACTGCACACAAATACAGTCATTTCTGCGCAGCAGTGTAGAGGGTGGAGTGAGAAGGAAAGAAAAAAAAAGATAGCAAAACAGTGAAAGGAAGTAATTTGTTCATAGTGGCGAGATGTGGAGGAAGGTGGCCACGTCCTGACAGGCCAAATTACAGGTGAATAAAAGTTGAGATGCTATCAACAGGAGGGCGGCTATTAGGTGAGACGACTTAACAGTTCTGATTACACCTCAGACACACATATAAACAGAAATGCACACATCCACAAAAGACAGCATCATGCAGAAGTACTACTGTTTTCACACAGGGATGAAAGGCAGTCTTAGGAAAGCGTTCACCAAAATTAGCAATGCTAACGTGCCAGTTCAGCTGTTTTCAAAATACTTATTTATCACTCAGCAGTATTCTCAGAAGACCCTATTTGGACCCTATATTTAAATCTTTTTTTTTTTATTAGTGAAGAAAATGTTTAGTTCATTATTCCTGCTTTTTATTATTATTATTTTATTTTGATTCAAGATAATTTATTTAAGGTTAAAAAATATCAATTGAGCTGAAAATGAACAAAATGTGAAAATGTGTGTGAGGCTGAAAGAGATTTATTTATTGTTGACATTGGTGAACTTCTTTAGATTTCCACGCTGCATCAGTGGATCAGGAAGAGTGAAAAATGAATTATATCTACCAACTATGGGCCAGATCTACAGCTTGCGCCAACGCAAACCCTCTTTTGGCGTTAAAAAACTACTGTCAGGATTTACTAAAGACACGCAGTGATAAATTAGCGCTGAAAAGCCGTGGACACAGTTATTTTTGAAGCTGACTTTATTGCATATGCATTTGTAGGAGTTTCCCTTTCAGATGCAAAATCTATGGGAGGAGAGTATTTAGATGAATCAGTGAAGGTGATTTACTAAGATTTGCGCTCGTCAATTTTCTGGTATTTGCACCATTATTTAACATACAAAAAAAGCATGTCTTAAACCAGATGCTAATTTGCGCTGCTCTTGGTAGATTGTGTTGGTCATTATGGAAATGATCCGGTTGGACTGTGTTCTTAAATTTGCGTGTCGTCAGTGGATCACGCGCAGAACTTTTCAATCCTATTGGTGCTATTTTGGAATTATTTTGCCCTGTTTAGTAAATCTGGCCCTATATTTACTATATCTATAAATATACCATACTTTTTTCACAAAGACATAACAAAAATACTGACTGAAAAACTTAAATTGCATTTATTTTGAATGTTGTAAATGCAAATAATTAAACATAATAAAAACTTTTTTAGTTTTATTAGTATTTAGGTGTACATTTACACTGTCCTAAAATTTCCTTTGGTAACCCTCTAATCTTGTCATAATTGTAATATGTTTGTGCTTGTGCTATTGAGTTGTTCATGAGAACTGTGTTTGGGTTTTTGGGGTGGAAGGGATGACTTTTTCACTGAACATTCGACCTGGATTACCATAGTAACACACATTGCTTTCACTTATTGATGACATCATACCCTCGGCTGGCTGGCACAGTCGCACTCCGCCATAGTCGTTTCCTGGATTACGTATGTGTGGTGTGGGGCGGAGCTATCAAAATAGGGGCGTGTTTGTTTTGGTGATTAGAAATTAACATCAGTTACCAGAAAGCACTTACCTCACCTTTAATATATAGGCCCTAAAGCAGCTTAGTTAGTGACTTTTTATGATTAACTTGTAGTGTAGTAACTTTACCAACAGAGTGCTTAAATTAAATTAAGACGTGTGCAGCTTGGCAAAATATAGCTTCAAAATAAGTAACTAGTGTTAGAAAATGTTCTTTCTGAATAATGTAATGGATTCAGATTAAAAAAATAAAAAATAGCGTCATGTCATTGACCCCTGGGCAAGTTGAGTCTATAGAAACATCCGTATCCATATAAAAAGAAGTTGATCCAAAATGAGTGTGAGATAATGAGTCATTTCCCTGATTCTGTTTTCATGCTGAGACAAATCTGGCTATAACTCACAATGCGGGAACAAAAGTTGACGTGAGGCTAGAGCTCAGAGCGTTGTGAGATGCGGGTGTTCTGGTCCTACAGCACAGGAACAGGAGTGACCGTCTCTGTGTTACTGACATGGATCCTGAGGGAGGCCTGCCAGTCAGTCTGTGTCCGCATGTGTGATGGAGCTGCTGGCAGGTAGCCTGATACAGACCAGGCCTTAATGAGCTCAACATGAGCACCAACAGGCCAATTCTTCATCTGCCCCCTCCGCCTTTCAACAAAGACCTACCCTGACCGCAAAGACCCTATAGAGAATAACTGACTTGCTAGCCTTTCCCACATCTCCCATCCTGATGCTCTCATATAGAGCCTCAGCATTTTCCCCTCACAAACATTCACAGTGTTGAAGCATGCTGGGAATGCAGGGTCATTTATTCTCAGCCAGCAACAATCGAACAACATAGATCTGAACAAGACACCAGATGTGATGCTAATCTATGACAGAATTGCACTAAAGCTAGTGAGCTGCCTACAGAGCCATCACAGACAACACAAAGGCTGCTCCATAATTCCAAAACAACTTAATTATGCTGCCTTCTAAGTATACGTTCCAGTTTATATAAAAATGTTTTCAATATGTAAACATAAATAAATTGTTAATAAATTATCATTATTATTTATTACTATTATGATTATTGTCATTATGATTATTACTACTATTGTTGTTATTATGCAATGTAATCGATAAGTTACTAAAAATAAGAGTGTTCATTTGTCTATATAGACAGGACATGGGGCTACAAGGAGTCTAAGTTCATATAGCTTAATTTAAAATAATTGATATAATAATAATAATAATAATAATAATAATCATCATCATCTTCAACATTATAATCATTATCATCTTTGCAATATAAACTAAAATATGAATGTTGTTATTATTGTTATTTTGAAATAATGTAAACATTAAGTTACTAAAAGAGTGTTAACATTTGTTTCTATAGATAGTAGGAAGTGAGGCTACTAGGCTTTGAAATTAGTAAATTCCAATGTATACAATAATAATAAAAATATTTTTATCATTTGCAATATGAAAAAAATCTATAAATTGATAATACAAATAATAATATATACAAATAATAATAATAATAATAATAAAGGTTTGCAATATGTAAAAACAAGTACATTTATTAATTAATTATTAATATTTTTGCATGAATGTAATCATGTTACTAAAAATAAGAGTTTGTTCAAATTTGTCTATGGTCCTGTCCCAAATTGCACACTTCATATGCACTTACAATGGCCGCAACGTAATTGTGAAGTCCATGAGACTGGGATGCCCCATTTGACATTTTAGATTTCAGAAGGGTTCTCGCAAACACTCCCCTTTGCAGTCAATATGCGCCCTTAACGTGCATTTTTGCCAAGTCCGCACTGAAGTGAGCTCCACAGCAAACCTCTACCTGACAGTCAAACGTCATTATGTCACGAAAGTGCGGACTCGTAAGAAGACCGCAAGTGTTTAGGGTGCCATTTGGGACAGGGCCTATATAGACAATGGGATATGGAAGTACAAAAGAAGAGAGACAAATAAAAGATAAAGAGAGAGGGAAAAAAACACTTAAACAGATGAGTTTTTTCCTCTATGATGTGTGAAATGCCAGCCATCAGATGAGCGACAGTTTGACCATTTCTCACATTTTGCATTATGCATCACACCAGTGTAGGAAAACTGCCAGCTCAGACACACAGACACACACACACACACACAGCAGCGCTAAACCTCGCATTGGGCTGTTCATAAATAATACCATCACTGCGTCCACAGCTGGGTCTGCTCGTGGGACTGTCTAAATTATGCAGAGACCTGCACAGTGCGTGCCCCTTCGCGCACACACACACACACACACACACACGGCACAGGCATCACACACATACAACATGCATGCCTCACATGCACGCACCAATAGGCACAAACCAACCGTCGAGGCCATTTTCACCTATCAATATAGTGGGAAACATGTCTGAACTACTAACTACTGAATATTCTCAAAAGACAGAGGAAATCAGAGAAAACGGGACTTTAAAAATGTGCCCGAATCAATCTGTGGAGAAAAAAAGCCCAGGGATCAAGAGCTTCGTGCTGGTACCTCTCCGTCAGCTCCATTCTGTATTCAAATTGGGACGTGCAGAGCAGAATGCAGGTTGACATGAGTGTGATTACTTTGGGAGGAAGCTGGCCAATGTGTTATTTGTGGCAGATTTGTCAGTGAGTGATATATGCTTCATGCACAAGGACCTCTCTCTCTTTCACCTGCTTGCACCTAGTTTGGTGAGTCAAAATCAAAAATTTACCCTATTTACTTTTTTCATTCCTCGTCTTATTAGGCATGATTCCAGTATATGTTATTCCAATAAAAAATTTTGTCTTCACAACATTTAATCAAAATATAATAATTTATACAAACAACTTTTACTTTTCAAGCCCTCCTCCAACCATCTGACTCCATTCTGTCAAGTAACACGCAAATAATAAAATCAAGTCCCAAACTACATTTATTTCAGGTTTACTTTAACCAATGCAGAACCTAGTGATGGAACCGTTCTCTATCTAGAAATAACTAACTGTGCCTGTTCCTAGACTTTGATGTTGTGGTATTTAAGTAGCAATTTAAATACATATTGATCCACAAACACACACACACACGCTGGTATAGCTCGTTTACGGGGACATTCCATAGGCGTAAAGATTTTTATACTGTACAAACCATATATTCTTTCCCCCTACACTAACCCTACCCCTAAACCTACCCATCACAGAAAACTTTCTGCATTTTTACATTTTTAATTAAAAATCATTTAGTATGTTATTTTGCATTTTAAATTTCAATTACATCGGCGTGTACTCATAATGTAGGGGGTGTGGCCTGAAACCAATATATAGACTTTGGTCAAACCAGTGCACGCACACGCACGCATAAATATATATACTCCGGCACACGCACACCCAGAAAAAGCAGGTGAACCCATACACACACTCACCTCAAACTTCTGCCGGAATTCCTCGTTGCCTTCTTCTCCCTCAGCTGGGACAGGTACGTTGAAGTACTCGCCTTCTTCCTGACTAAGCAGCTTAAACCTGCATGTATGTGTGTGTGTGTATGTGTGTTTGACAGACAGAAAATAAGGCACATTTAGAGGAGTGCAGAGTCACATGTGGTTCAGTAACAGACATTAAATCCTCCTCTGATAATGGCTCCATCTGGCCGCTATAGGAATTGCGTACTGCATGCACACTTCCCTGAAACGGCATATTTTGCGAAATTACCCCAGCTCATTTAAACCATTCATACGCTTACAGTTTCCCTCTCAGCAGGGACGACCTTGACTATGATCATGTGTGGAGAGGAATCCAAATGGTTTGAGTTGCCCCAAAAAAGCTTTCAAACGTATGAGGACAGCGTGATACCCCGTCTTATATTTAGCTCTTCAAAACATCTGTGCTCCAAGATAGCAGAAAATCAGCTTCCTGTTTAACGGTGTAAGGTGACCATTGCTGGATTTTGCTACTGATGTGATATGAGGCCTTGCGTTCATCTTGCTTCTGGTCTGCGCGGGTGTGTGTGTGTGTGTTGTGTTTATGACTGGAGATGAGTCATGGCTGCAGTGCTCTCCCACTACACTTCTTCCTTCCACATCTAGACCTCCAGAGGCTTTAGTTTAGTGTGTGTGAGTGAGCGTGTTCATCACACATTCATAGAAATAGAGCATGAGAATGGCAGTTGGCATGAAACACTCTGGATGAATTTTCTTATAGGTAATGTAATATGATACATGTATATATTAAATAACTTTATAAATAAATGTATTATAATTGGTATTATATATTTGTTATGTTATATATATATATAGATATATATATATATTTTTTTTTTACAATTTATCTGCATAAAAGTCTTATATAATATAATATAATACATTTATTTGTTTTATATCCTATACACAAAAAAACTATCCCTGTTCTCATACTCTGTCCACTAGCAAATATGAATGAGTGTTGCGTTGAGACAGGGACAGCTCTGACAATGCGATTGTGATAATGTGGATCTGTCCTGACTGAAGTTCCACTGGGGAGCAGAAACGTCTCTCCTCTAATCTGACACTCTGTGCTTTGCTGTCAGATGGCAAGAAACAGCCATCGAAGTCACATAGAAGCTCATTACTGCTACAAAACCTCTAATACACCCTTACAAAACACATACACGCATCTCATCAAACCATCTAGTTAAAGTCAAATCTGGAAAGAAAAACACAGGGTGTGTCTCAATCAGCTCCCTAGTTCAGTAGTCAGGACACTGATCAGGGAGTCGGCCATTTTAAGTGCTGTCCCAATTGCAAAATCGTTCCAATGCACTGAGCACTGTTCACTCCCTAAAAGTCCTACAATGCACTGTGAAAACTAGGGAGCATCGATGCTCACTATGCTCCTTAAAGGAAGTTCTGAAGTGCAAAACATAAATCACATGGGCCAACTCACTACACAATGACACTCGATAGGTGTTTTTTAAAATCCAAACCATTTTTAAAATTATATTTCAGCATAAACATACATCGCTGGGCAGGTAATAAACATAATCTAACATTTATAAGGCTGAAATGTTGCATGTATATGTAACAAGCAAAGTATCTAGCATAATGTATTTTAAAATAACGTTGGAATAATGTTGGAAAGATATCAGTTCTGCTGTTGTTCATAAATACCAGTAGTGATGTTGTACAATGAGGACGTTGTCATGTTGAGTCATCAGTGTCCCAATGTAGTGAGCCAGGGTCCTTACCGTCCTTACCAGTGCCCAAATTCATGTACACGATATACTGATTCACGACCTAGGAAGCTAAAGAGCTGATTGAGATACACCGGCAGAGAGAGGAGACACTAAAAAAGAGAAACAAAAACATAAAGCTAGTCAACCTCAAATCGATAATTTGTTGTTTTTTTTGCCATTGTGCTCAAACCATACTGGTCAATAAATATATGTTCCAAAAAGGTCTTTCAAACAATCTATTAAAAGGCTAGATTATTGTAATGCTCTACTGGGTGGTTGCCCAGCTCGCTTAAAAAATAAATTGCAGCTGGTCCAAAATGCAGCAGCTCGAGTTCTTACTAGAACCAGGAAGTATGACCATATTAGCCCGGTTCTGTCAACACTGCACTGGCTCCCTATTAAACATTGTATGCATTTTAAAATCTCGCGAATTACTTACAAAGCACTAAATGGTTTAGCTCCCCAATACTTAACGTATTATACTCCATCACGTCTATTGCGGTCTCAAAACTCTGGCCAGTTGATAATACCTAGAATATCAAAATCAACTGCAGGCGGTCGATCCTTTTCCTATTTAGCACCTAAACTCTGTAACAGTCTTCCTAGCATTGTTCGGGATGCAGACACACTCTGTCAGTTTAAATCTAGACTAAAAACACATCTCTTTACTATGGCATACACAAAACATTTTTAATTTATATTATTCAAATCAATTAAATGATTGTTAGGCTGCATTAACTAGGTCAGCCGGAACCGGGATCACTTCCCATAACACCTGATGTACTCGTTACATCATAAGAAGAATGGCATCTACGCTAATGTTAGTCTCTCTGTTTATCCCGAGGTTTACTGCAGTCAGCCGGATCCGGGCCGTATCCAGATCAGATGGTGGACCTGCGCCCAGAAATTACTAACGCATCCCTGAAATGTCTGCAGAGACACGACATCCTCATTAAACCTGTCTCCGGCGTGACGACTCCGATCTTTCGAATAATCTTGCGAATATCTTTCGATCTAATATGACTTCTGACCTGTAATGTTGCCAGAATCATAATCATACACTGTTTGTTTGTTGGCCAGAGGAGAACTGGCACCCCCACTGAGCCTGGTTTCTTCCAAGGTTTTTTTCTCCATTCTGGGCCCTGAAGGAGTTTTGGTTCCTTGCCACTGTCGCCTTTGGCTTTTGGCTTGCTCAGTTGGGGACACTAAATTTTCGACTATATTACTGATCTGCCCGCATTGAAATGAGCTGGATGACATCACCGTTTTCTCAAGAACGGCTGTACAGCCGAATCAAATTCTGTTGCATTATTTTCCTGTTTAACACTGTGAAGCTGCTTTGAAAAAATCTGCATTGTAAAAAGCACTATATAAATAAAGGTGACTTGACTTGACAATGGGATGGTATTGGCCAAGTAATGAGCGGTGCCCGGTTTCCTTCAGACCTGACGCTTGCCATTCAGGCCAAAAAGTTAAATCTTTGTTTCATCAGACCAGAGAATTTTGTTTCTCGTGGTCTGAGAGTCCTTCAGGTGCCTTTTGGCAAACTCCAGACGGGCTGTCATGTGTCGTTTGGCCACTCTACCATACAGGCCTGTTTGGTGGAGTGCTGCAGAGATGGTTGTTCTTCTGGAAGGTTCTTCTCTTTCCAAAGAGAAATGCTGGAGCTCTGTCAGAGTGACCATCAGGTTCTTGGTCACCTCCCTGACTAAGGCCATTCTCCCCAAATCGCTCAGTTCGGCCCGGCGGTGGTGTCCTGGTGGTTTCAAACTTCTTCCATTTATGGATGATGGAGGCCACTGTGCTCCTTGGGACCAAGATACAATCCTGTCTCGGAGGTCTACAGACAATTTCTTGGACTTCATGGCTTGGTTTGTTCTCTGACATGAACTGTTAACTGTAGGACCTTATATAGAAAGGTGTGTGCCTTTCCAAATCATGTCCAATCAACTGAATTTACCACAGGTGGACTCCAATCAAGTTGTAGAAACAAGGAAGATCAGTGGAAACAGGATGCGGCAAACAGACATGGCAAAGGCTGTGAATACTTATGTTCATGTGATTTTTTTTTTTTTTTTTTACATTTGCAAAGATTTTAAACAAACTTCTTTCACGTTTTCATTATGGGGTATGGTTTGTAGAATTGAGGGGAAAAAAATGTAATTTAATCAATTTTGGAATAAGGCTATAACATAACAAAATGGGGAAAAAATGAAGCGCATTGTGAATACTTTCCGGATGCACTGTATGTATACATTGGCTTTAGAACTGTACAATGATAAATACAAGCAAATTATTTATGGGTCCCTTTGAAAAAGTTTGAAAAAGCTTATAAACAAAATGTTTATATTGTATGTGTATGTTTACACAACCATAATGATATCCCATGATTGTGGAATGTTATCTGTTAAGTGAGAAAGAACTACTAGATACTTCAGTCTCTAGATACTTGTACTGACTAGACAATAGGTTACAAGAAAAAAAAATCTAACAACTGACAGAGAAAGAACATGAAGAAGAAAGCAATGATTTAATGTGGATCTGACCTCTCTCATTTAACTAAATTCTGTCATATTAATTGCATGTTTAAGCATTCACAGGTGCTCATGCAGATTAAAAAATACACAGACCCTAGCTGACAAGACAGGCATTTAGAGGTGTACGAGCAGGGATGGGAATGTGTGTGAGCAGAAAACAGGTGTGGAGAGCTCTTAAATGAAGAACTCTACAAGAAGGGATAAAAGACAAGCTGAGGACTTCAAAAAGAGTCTTCAAATCCAGAGGAGACGACTGAACCAGTTAGATGTTTATGGACTGCTGCACATCTGCGAATTCCTGTGATATGCAATACGGTTTAGCTGACACAAACTTTTTAATATTAGTGTGTACACTATCTATTTGACCCTCGGGGACTTCCTCATTTCCACTGATGTATATGTGTGTGTCAGCAGGCTTTCTCACCATCCGTTCACTCCTTGCTTCTGAAGCTCCGAGATGCCGAAAGACAGAGAGCCCATAAAGTCGTTCCGGCTGGTCAAGTCCCAGTCCCAGATCTCCACAGACAGCCTGCGGTCCTTGTCAGACTCCTTCAGATTACTGTAAGACACAGAGCACAGGAGGGAGGAGGACAGAGACAGCAAGAGATGGAGACAAAGAAATCAAGCTGAATATTTGTTTTTGCATCTGCCAGACAAATTACTGATCTTTTGGCTGTGCCACTGAGCTTCCTTACAATGTGAAGGTCTCGTTCCACGTGGGATTCAGACAGCATTTGATGGTCTTGGTCTTCTGTTTGCTCTCACTCTTGGGGTCAGGGATGAGTTTTAGCTTTACATAGGGGTCAGATAGGCCATTTGGGTCCATGGGCACCAGGTTCTTCGCTTCTTTAACTGTTAATGCAGAAATACAGGATATATCACAGACACATAATGACCTAAAGACCAAGATTTTAGTACTTTAAAGGGGACCTATTATGTGAAATTCACTTTTATAAGGTGTTTGAACACCGATGTGTGTAGAAATGGCTGTTCATGCATTTTGTTACATCTCGGCTAGATTACAGCAACTCTTTATATTACAGTATATCTAAATCTCAAATTGCTCGCCTTCAGCTAGTCCAAAACACTGCAGCCAGACTTCTTCACAAGTGTTGTAAACATGAACATATCACTCCTATTCTCCACACTGGTTGCCGGTTCACCAGAGAATAGACTTTAAAATTCTCCTCTTTGTATATAAATCTCTACATAACCTAGCTCCTGTCTACCTCTCTGAACTTCTTCATCCCTACACTCCACATCCAGAAGCCTAAGATCCTGCAACCGGGCTCTGCTGGTAGTCCCTCACTTTAGACTCAAGTGTAGTAGGGAGCGTGCATTTGCGGTGGCTGGACCACGACTTTGGAACACCCTACCTTTAGAGATTAGAACGGCCCCTTCTCTGTCTGCTTTCAAGTCTCTTCTAAAAACCTACCTGTTTTATTTAGTATATTGATTTTTGGTAACTCTTAACTATGTTGCTCTTATTTTTTGTTTTATTTGTTTTTATGCATGTTATATTTTCTCATAATGTTGTTCTTCTGTAAAGCACTTTGGTCAGCCTAGTGGCTGTTGTAAATGTATTATATAAATAAAATGAACTTGAACTTTTATGCGGCAAATGTTACATGTGTTTAAACATGTTTACAGAGAATACACATTTAATCAAACAGGTTCCAGTCCAGGATAGCCATTCATACATTTAGGAGTCTGCTTAAGCTGTCGCATCCGTCTTTTCACCTTTATTGCAATACAGTACATAACACAAATGCATATGTAATAAAAGCAAGATGACAACATAAGTTATAACCATAATTACCTGTTCTATTCAGCATATATTATCTGGCTCTGTAAGCATCTTACAACAGTTCCCACACAAGTACCTGTACAGTGATTTATAGATTATCATGAAGGAACATAATCAATGACTTGAAGGCAGTTAACTCCACATCAACTACATAAATTTACCAATTAACCATTCAGAAACATCCTGTTGCCACTTCTTCTTGAGTCTCTCCATCATTGTCCGACTCCAGTTCGATCATAGGGCTGAACACCGCTACTGACATTCTGACATTTTCAGTGAGTAAGATTGTCCTGTTTTGTTGTTGCTGGTATGCCGGAGCATGAGCTCTTGAAGCTCCGCCCTCTTCTTGAAAGGGGGCCAGGAGCACCAGCTCACACAAAAATGACGCACTTTTGCTCACCCCCAAAAAGTGGCAATTTTAACATGCTATAAAAATGATCTGTGGGGTATTTTGAGCTAAAACTTCACATACACACTCTGGGGACATCAGAGACTTATTTTACATCTTGTAAAAAGGGGCATAATTGGTCCCCTTTAACTTATGTTAGTGCACGATCAATGCAGAGTGAATATTTATGTTGAATCAAGAGTTATTACAGCTTGTGTCAGGAGTTTTGATCCATAAATATTACATCTTAAGCACGTTAATGTTTTTGGAGTCCAGCAGAACTGACATAAAAATGCATTATTTACAATGCAAAGTTATTTTCCTGCCTTCAAATACTGTTTAAGTCCAGGTTGAAGTAGCATTTCATTTGTTGGACCTACTAAACAACTGGAGCATTCTCTGGAAGAGTCACTGTTGAGTCACCAACTGAACGAGATGTTGTTCATTCATCAAGCTAAAATGTGAGTCAGTCTCACAATTTAAAAAAAATTAATGTAAGGATGTTACTGAAACTCATTACTTATTTCGTTTCTGTCGCTTTTTTGCCTACAGCTTGATAAAAAATCATGCTGAGCAGTTGACAAAATGGAAGACAAATTATATACTATCATTCAAAAGATTGGTGATACGGTGATAATAATAAGAAATGTTTCTTGAGCATAAAATCATCATATTAGAATGATTTCTGAAGGATCATGTGACACTGAAGACTGGAGTAATGATGCTGAAAATTCAGCTTTGCATCACAGGAAAAAAAATACACTTTAAAATAAATTTATTTTAATTTGTAATAATATTTCACAATATTACTGTTTTAACTGTATTTTTAACATTTTTAAAATATTACCGACTCCAAACTTTTGAATGGTAGTGTAGATCTGCTTTTTTTTTAGGAAAATGCTTCTTTCTGGAGGATTTACCAAGTTAGTGTTACTGAATCGACTGAACGATTCAATGACTCACTCCTAACACACAGAGTAAATTGTCGGCAGCTCCTGATGAATAATGATATATAAAGTACAGACCCCAGATGTGAGTGAATAGTTGTCAGTCATTTATTCTTGCGTCTCGTGAGCTCTCAGAGCCACGTGGGGCTATGAATGCACATAGACTATCCCAGTAATTGGGGTTGACCTCAGCACTTGACCAGTCCAACAATTAATGCAGGAGGCTGCTGTGGCCTTGAGATTTGTGTCTAGTGTAATTTCCATAATGAGTGGTGTGTGAAGGTAGGCTTAGCTGTTCATTAAGACAGTGGCGTACTGCAGCACGGATACAGGAAGAGACATGAGTTTCTGAATTAACTGTCATGCTCACAGAGCGGGGTTTATTTTGCCAGCTAATAAATGTTACACACAACATGTTAGTTCAGAAATCCCTCCGCACAGAGCAATTAAGCAAGTGGAATCACTGACCATGTAAGAATATTTGCATGAAGATATCAAAAGCTTTGACCTACAAGATATGCACAGTTTTGTGGCTTAGAGATGTAGGAAACTCATAATGTTACACAGCTGATTAAAAAAAAATACTCATTAACAGTGTAGCATATAACATTTGATATTTTAACAGGAAAAGATGTAAAAGGCTGTAGGAATATAATGTGTATGCAAATAATTAAGCAGCACTGCTCCCTCTAGGTGAAAAACAGCACTGCAATGACAAATGGCTGATTTACTCGAAAAATGAGCGTTATTGGTGCTCGGAACAGATCCAGAACTGACTGGATCCATTAAGCTGATGTAAAAGCAATAATTTTTTTGTGACGCAAGTCTTCATTCACAAAAAATAACCACTCAACAACACACTAAACATGGTCACCCAGTGTGCCTCACTAACATTTATCAACCTGCAAGTGCTCTGGTGGTCAAACAGAGCGTGAGTGCGAGAAAGATGAGGTGGAAAGGACCTTTTAAAGGCAGAGCTGCCACCCCATTTCCATCCAGGTATTGGTCAATTCATTAGATTTAAGTGACAGACCTTTGAAATGCGTGACAGGAAGTGGCCCCATTCATCTTACTGTACGCTCAGCAGATCTGCGGCACCGCCGCGTGACATTAAATTATAAAGGACAGCGTGATGGATTAAAAATGTCTTTTGCGCTCAGGGCTGTCTGCGCCTCGATTCTTTCCATGGTGCAGCTCAGCTCATTAGCCGCTAGCGGGCTAAAGGCTGTTAGTTAATTCTAAGGGAATATGGGAGCTGAGGCTCGCGGGGTGAAATAGCCCAAGATTGAGCTTGAAAAGAGGAATGCATGGCTGAATATGGAGCAGTGTGTTGAGGCTAATGTCACTTATACACACCCGCTGATGTACAGATCCAAGCCTACTTCCCTCCAGAAAGCATTTAAGGGATTTGTTCAGCCAAAAATGAAAATTCTGCCATCATTCACTCGCCCTCATGTTGTTCCAAACCTGTATAGCAGTTTTTCTTCTGTGGAACATAAAAGTGTGTGTGTGTATTTTTTGTGTCAAAAACAACATTGTATCCAAAAAAAAAAATTATGTGCGAGTGTTCTGCACAAGATAGAAATGCATACAGGTTTGGAACGACATGATGGCAGAATTTTCATATTTGGCTCAACAATCCCTTTAACTGCAAACTGATCAGTTTTCTCTTGGTTTGTCTTCCAGAAATCTCATTTAATTGAGCTCATCTTCTGCTCTGAAAAGTGGAACTAAGTGGAAATTAGAACTAAGTGGAAATTCCCCATGGATATTATAGTTTTATATCGATACAACAACAAGTAAGTGGAAATTTATTGTGGATATAATTTAATAAATAGCTTGAAAAGCTATTATCATATAAACAATTGTCATATAAAATGTGGGGGGTTTACAAAGGTTAAAGGGATAGAACACCCAGAAATGACAATTACGATATCATCTTCCCTGATGTCGTTTCAAACCAGTATATGTTTTTTTTTTTTTTTCTAATTTGGAAAACGACAGGAGAATGAGGAATCTTCACACAACTTTTTCCAAAAAGCACTATAAACGCCATATAAAAGTCTTCTGAAGTCATGCAATATGTGATAAAGACAACAGTTTAAAGTTATGTTCAAGCAAATCATTATGCAGCTCTCAAATCAAACATGTCGCTGGTTGTTGGGTGTCAATAACATCTGGTTTTCACTTGGAGTCTCATGCAGTGATACGATTCGATTTGAGAGCTGCATAACAAATTACATGAATGTTTGATAACGTGACTAATGAACTATGAATTGTTGCTGTATGGAAACAACCAGTGGAAAAATGGCATACAGTTTTGGAACCGTATTGAGTAAACTATCAATACGGTGAAGTGCTCCAACGTTCTTTTCTCAGATGGGTTCTTGCTGAGAGAATGAGAATAACGCCCTCTGCTGGACACCGAAAGCATTACCACGTTTTTGTCTTTTTTTCTTTTCTTTTCTCACTGAATGCAACAGAAGACTGTGTCCTCAGCGCGCTTGTGCTTTAGTTTTGGAGGCATGTTTGTGTTGATGCCAAGGAGAGACAGGAAGACAGTGTGCTTTCTTGTGTTGCCATGGACACGTGTAATGTAATACATGTTTGACTGATCCTATAGAATTTCACAATGAGCTCGAATGCACTTGACTTCATCACTGTCATGTCACATGCTGCATTTTGGACATCAGGGCTATTTTGTTGTTCTTTGTCCCCTTATGTCCTTTTTTGATTTTGCCTGTACATTTAGATCTTATCATCTGGTACACCCCTTACAGGAAACAGTTCTTTTGCATGGATGTTTTTGAACAGATAACAGTTTTTCTTTTTAATTTTCGAAAAATGTCACCCTGTTCTAGTTTACACCAAGAACGATAACTATAAAGATAATGATAACGATATTAGCGTTCATACCAGTGGATGATACCGTTCTGTTTATTCTAAGTGCACTGTAGTTTTGTAGCTCTTTAAAGCACGTTGGATTCTGATTAGCTTTCAGTGTTTTTAATAGTTCTTCTGAAACATTCTGAAACCGTTATCTCTGTGCCGTTAATGTTGTAGTTGTGGTGTGGACTCTGCTATTCATTTTATATTTAGAAAATTTTTTAGAACTATATCTTTATTGTTATTGTACTTGGTTTGAACGGAAGGAAGGATTTGCAGGAAGACCTGATCAAGTTCTTTTTGTACATTTTTTGTACATTTTTGGTTATAAAGTCTCTCTTCGCCTCAGTGCATTCGTATTTTGAGTGTGATTCATTTGTCAAAAAAAAGGAGAAAACGCAAAATAAACAAATAATCAAAATTTCGATGTATATTGCAATAATATCGTTATTTTGAACTTCTTTTGCCCATAATAATAGCATAGTGAAAATCTGATATCACAGCAGCCCTACTGACAACCTGTTTGTGCTCAAATTACGACAATAGTATCATTCAAAAAATCTAATTTTCTTTTTTATGGATTGCATTTAAGAGATGTGGTCTAGTAGTCAGTGCTTGTGTTTAGGCACATGAAGTTGTAATGCTCAAAAACTTTCAGCGATCAATTTTTATTTCATTTTTTCTTTAAATGCAGCTGGGCATTTCCAATAGATCAGCACCTTAAGGTTTTAAAACACTGAAATGATGCATGCAAGTCCCTGCTATCTGGTGCTGCTATGAATTCACCACTAGGAGGAATCAGACACTAAGAAAAATTTCCCATAAGCCTTCATGCCACAACTGAAAGCATTCATGCAAGATGTGCCATATAAAATGCATTTTTGGCTGTTCTTCAAGGGTCAAACGAAGGCATGTGTGTGGTAACGAGAGCAATTTGGGAAGACGTGAGTGAGTGTTTGCTTCCATGCATTTGAGTGCAGCAGTGATATGTGTGTGAGTAGGCAGCGGTGACTCACTGCTGACGGTGAGCACATTATTCTTGATCTCTGCGGTGATTTGGATGCGGCCCCTCCTCTCAGTGTGGTCAGTCCCACACAGACTCGGCACGTTGGCCACACAACGCTTATGGATGTTCATCATACAGTCTGGATAGCAGGAGACAGAAAGAGGAAAAGATGTAACACCACAACCCCAAACGACAAAAGCACAGACAAAGCTCACAATTCTATACGCAATGTATAAAAATGTGACCTTTTAAAGGCCAGACATGAATAGAAGGTACTTTCCTTCTACCAAAGACCTGTTGAGCCAATTCTGTAACTATGAATGGTCATGCTTAGACATGACTCATAAAAATCTCAGACCAACATGTAGACTGCATCAAAGGTAAGTTGCAGAATCTGCACAATGTTAATTATTTTAACAAAATAAGAAGGATCATACAAAATGCATGTTATTTTTTATTTAGTACTGTCCTGAACAAAATATATAAAATATGCTGTTTTTCAAATTCAAAAAGTTTCCTTCTGGAGCATTACGAGATGTTTTCACCTTTAATAATAGTTGCGTCTGAGTCCCTCAATTTTCCTCAGTGTGAAAAGATCTCAAAATCATACAGCTGGAAAGGGTTCAAATATGCTGGGAAACCAAAGAGTTTGCAGGACCCGAAGGATTTTTCTGAAGAACATTGGTCAGTTTAACTGCTCAGGACAAATAAGGGACTCATGGACAACCATCACAAAACAAAAAAACTGCTGTGGATCATCCAGGGAACAACACACAGTCTTAAGAATCAAGTGTATGTAAACTTTTGAACGAGGTCATTTTTATAAATTCAGCTTATTTTGTCTTGTAGACTATATGTAAACATCTTTTGTGTAAAATATCTTATTTAGGACAGTACTAAATAAAAAAGAACATGCATTTTGTATGATCCCTCTTATTTTGTTGAAATAATTAACATTTGGCAGATTCTGCAAGGTGTAATTAAACTTGTCACACATAAAAGTGACAACATTTCTCAATATTACTGTTCTTACTGTATTTCTGGTGAGCATAATATATGGTCACAAAAAATATATAATGTATTATACACTTTTTGACTTTCTCAGTTTGTGTAAATCCACTTGGGGTTCAGAGTATTAATTTTTTCCCACATTAATTTCCCACATGTCTAGCACAATTACGTGGTTTTGTACATACATTGTATACTTTTTTCTTGATTTCCCCCGAAAGAATGAAAGTGAAATGTGACAACATGCCCCATAGGTGGGGTTCATTGTAACATGACCATATGACAGCTTAAAATGTTATCTGATATAATCAAAAAAATATACAAGACAAACTAAAATATTTTGTCAATAAAATACAATTATTAACTTTTTCATATAAAATAATGGCATTTTTGTAATAATTAAAAATAAACACATTTTTGAGTTTGACAACAAACACACCACAAAACACAACTATACAGCATAGTTCAAAACATAGGCTAATAATAATTAATAATTTCTGAACATTGACTCTCAGTCTTTATTCAGCTTTTTCTCATGGTTTCTTAAAAGAATTCATAAAAGTATAGAATAGAATAGCATAGTTCTAATAGGGGCTCATTGTAACGCAGTGTTACAACACGACCTACCTGCATAACCTTCTGCTGGTTAGATCAGCATTAAAGAACTATCTCAACTGTTAAATAACAGATATACGATTAAAATAATATCAGATTTGTCTAGTTTTAAACAAACACAAAAATCAGATAAAAAAATTTACAAGTAAGAAATTTACTTTTGCTATGGTTAAATAAATGTTCAGTGATATCTTCCAAAGATTTTTTTAATTTTGGCGCAATTCTTTCTCTATATAGTGTTGATATGGCAACTAGTAATATACTAAGTTTCATCATGCTGGCATGTGTGGAAAGTTGTGTGTTACAACTAACCCCGCGTTAGGTGCAGTGCAGTATGTATGCAGTGGACAGCAAGGTGACTCACTAGAATTTGGGAACAGTCTTTCCTGAAGGTTGAATATCTGACCAGGAACAAACTAGTCATCAGTTAAGATGACTAGTTTGCTAAGAACATCAACAGCCACCAGCATATGTGTTTTGGATGCTGGTGTGCTTCCTAACTACCTTAACAAGCAAGCCCAACCAGCTACATCAGAAATACTCTAAGCTGGTCTTTACAGCAGGGTCAGTAGGGGCTTAAGAGCAAAGCAGTAGCAATGATGTTAATCACTGTTATGATGCTTTTGTTGTGTTGGATGCCACAGGCCAAACACAAGCAGTCAGACTCAACACAAGTTTACATATCAAATAGCAAAAAAGCACTCCGGAATTCAGACTACTTCTGAAAATGACTGTGAAACAAGCAAACACACTCATGAAACACACACTCCCACACTGTAATTCCTCATGCACTGCAGCACTTCTCCACAGTTCAGTCAGAAGTGTGACGGAGCGCAAGCCATAGCTGGAGTGTAAACACTGTGCAGGGCCCTGGAGAAGACGACTCATGCATTGGAAACTACACAACGGTAATTATAGCTCTCCCAGTCTGCAACCATAACAACTTTGTGTTAGGTTTCAGTTGAAGATGCTGAGTGCCTCATCTTTACACCACCTGTCTGCTCACTTGTAAGTCTGCCTAACTGCCTGTCATCCATTAATAAGAGTAAAGATCTGCCGGTAAATATGCTGTTATATCAATGAATATGTGTTAGCCAACAATCAGATATGAGGCGGTGAATATCTGTGCCCCGGAGGCTCAGACAGCTGCTAAGTGAGTGAAGTATTTTGAATGTTTTATGTATTGGACACTGGATAAGAGGCTGGCTACCGTGAGATGGAAAATCTCTTTGTGAGCGGGACTTCATACAGCCTGGTTATGTTCTCAGGATATTGGCCTTGCAGGGATAGGTAACACACACGGATCACTCAACCATCATACTAGGGTTGCAAGGTTACTGTACAAATGCCAATGGCATCAAAAACAGTACTGCCACACACTCCAAAATCTAACAATGTGCTGCTATTCATATTTGGCAGGCTAAACCAATGAGAACACTAAGTTAGGGGTGTCAAAATGCATCAGTGGATGATTTGAGAATGAAAAAGTTTAATGAATATATTAATAACAGATGCATATGACATTGGGAAGTTCAGCAATTACACTATACTGAACCCTACCTTTTTATATCTAGTCAACCTCTATGCATCCTCCCAAGATACTCATGATAAAAAGTTATCAAAAGAATTTTGATTCGTCGAAGAGTTACAAAAATATTAAGATTAGAATTTAATTAATTGGACAGGCAACTCTTTTTTACGAGTTGACCTATATCAGCTGAACACAATGTCCACACTTGACACACATAGACAACAGGATGTTCTGAGGATGCACACCCAGTTTCATAAAACTGCCAGAAAAATGATTATTAGTGATTGAGCGTCTGAGTGAAAGTCAAGGAAAGTGAGAGATACCCACGGTCACATCTCATGCCCTGGTGGATGAGTCCGTACAGCAGAGAGCCGCAGTGGTCACAGAAGGTGGGGCTGGAGTACGTGTGGACCTTGAACTTGTGCTTACTGCGCGGGTCCTTCAGAGAGACACATAAAAAAAGAGAGCAGTCAGCCATGTTAGCTATAAATAAGCATTATTAGACATATTAGGAATTAATAATACAAATCCATGGTGCAAAATAATCTTAAAGTGGAAGTACATTTAAAACAAGCAGAAGAGAAATACCATATCCAAGGTATTTTGCATGTTAAAAGCCCAAGTGAGGCAAGGAGAAGTGGGTAAGAAAAGCCAGCATACAGCTTTACAGCATTTAAATTTTTTCTATGGGTAAAAGGAAACATTAGAATTAAACCAATTGGATTGCTATTGCATCCACTGCACATAATTACAATACACTTCCCATTACAGATGTGTGAAAAATAAAAACTGTATTACATAATGTATACACACACACACACACACACAAGATTTTACTTAAAGAATAAAGAAATTCATATTTAACTTAGCAAGGATGCATTAACAAAAGTAACAGTGAAAACTTTTACATGATACATTTTTTTATAATTTTATTTTATTTTATAATAATAATAACAACAACTTTCTATTAAATCAAAGAATCCTGAAAAAAAAAACAGGATTCACAAAATGAATATTGACAATATTTTTTTCTGTTTTTTTTTTTATCAAATAAATGCAGCCTTGTTTAACATAAGAGACCCTTTGAAAAACCCTTTGGACGGTACTGTATACATTTTATTTGACATGAATAGAAAATAATAAAGAGCACTTGTTTTTCAATTTTTTTGTTTGATATAACCTAAAAAATTATTTAAAAACAATTATATAATATAAAGTCATATATTAATAAAATTTAACATTATATCAATTATCAGTATTACATTAAATACAGCATTAATGAATATTATATCACAGCATCAGATTTTTTTGTCCTGCCTGTTTACAATCACAATTATTCTGGGTAGACACTGGAGTGTCTACAGAGCACTGCCACCAGAAGTGACATTTGGCAGGATGACACCTGAATGATACTGGAGCACAGGGTCAGCAGGGCACTGGAACAATGGCACACCAAAGAACCCTTCCTGTTCGCCTTCCCCCAAGTGTTGCATCCATTATTAATTAAGCTGGGGCTCTATTATGACTTCCTATTCATAAGAAGCTGTTTTAATATTCTCCCTCTGAATACAGCTCATGGCGGCGATGACACTTGCACAAAAAGAGAGCAGCTTCCATACGGCCTGTGGCCTGAGCACACAGAGAGGCCCCGGTGAGCATATGCAGCACACACAAAGTCCACAGGACTGCGTTACAAACTCTTACAGCAGAGAATATGCAATGAGAAAAGGTCAGAGAGTATTTACAGAGGCTGCCCTCGCATCCAAGAGCACACTGTGTAGGGAAGCAGAGGTGATGATGAGGCTCTTGGTGGGATGAAATGAGAGAGGGAGTAGGTGGATGAGGAGAGAGAGAGAAAAAGAGTAAGGCTACATGATAAGTTGAAAATAAAAATCACAATAACAACTTACAAAGGGGTCAGAGTTTGGCCAGGATCTTTAGCCTCTGCTAGTAGATACTGTAACTACACATTCTGCAGGCTAAAAGTATTTTCCTCCATTGACGGCTATTTAAAAGTAGCCATTTATTCGGACAAATACTTTGGCGAGCATCATGCATTACCGCTCAAAATTTTTGATCTCATGATACTTCAGAAATCATTCTAATTCTGATTTGAAGCTTAAGAAATATTTCTTACTATTATCAATGTTGAAAACAGCTGTGCTGCGCTGCCTAATATTTTTTTGGTTGTTTTTTAGGATTCTTTGATTAATAGAAAAGCATTTATTTGAGGTATAACATTGTCTTTTCAGTCACTTATATTTTTCTTTTTAAATTGATATATTGATCATTAGTTTATAATTTGCCTGAAAACAATAGGCTAATTTTAGGTATAATTGGATAGATTGGTATGGACCGATACTTTACATCATCTACTCGAGTGGATCTATTTTTCTAGCTTTTTTCACCAGACCAGTTGTAAAAATATCAATTTGGGCAGCACTGCACAAGCAACCAAACCTTAGCAACCCATAAGGCAATATAAGCAGCACTGAGCAAACCACAAAACCTGCATGACCCAATGAGCAATTTGGACAGCAATATATAAACCACTAGCGCTGCACAAACCAATTACATTCTAACCAGTGCACTTTCAAAGCTCTATGGAAAGTGGCTAAGTGCTTAATTAAAACCATATGAAACATGCCTGACATATTAAACAGCATCAAGGAAGCTCTTGGAAACAAAAGATGGAAGGTGTTTCTATCTACTCAGTACATTAAGTGGAAAGTATAATCAAGCTTTAAAGCATGGGCCCATGAATTATGGACCAAGCTATCCATTTTCTTCTGCCATCAAAACTTACAAGCAATGATTGTGCTTCACTTATTAAGTGCTTGATGGAGTGACAAGTACGGAAAATGAGAAAAGCTCACAAAACAATTGTATTTCCATCACAAAAAAACCTCTTGTGATTGAAATAATGAGATTGGAAGAAAAACTATACTCAATGCTTTTGTGAATGAATACAAAGATTCTCAGGAGAACAATGCATTGAGAACATGAAAAGTTTTGCAAAAGAATGCAAAAGCAAAGTATAATTTTTCCTCCCAATATTTTTTCCATCACCATGTACCCTTCCGTTAAGAATAATAAAAAAAAGGTATGAACGAAACTACATGTTTTTAGTTGGCTGACTAAATAACTAGCTGACTAGCAGTCATATTTTGAAGAATGTTTCAAATGTTTTTGTCAATACAATGAAAGTCTATGGAGCCCAAAACAGCATCAAACCCTGTTGACTTTCAGTGTCTGGAGAGAGAAAAAACACTGTTCTTCTTTTGTGTTTGAAAGGAGAAAGTCATACAGTTTTGGAAAAACATTGTAAGTAAATCATGACAATTGTTAATATTTAGGTGAACTATCCCTTTAAGAAAGCACCATTTTTCGTTTCAATCCTTATGCATCTTACATAATAACATTCATGCATTCAGAAACAGTCCAAAATATTGGTACATCACATGGCAACACAATTAACAGCACCATCTAAGCGGCACAGATAACAATATGATGCGCTCATGGCTGTGAAGGTCCATTCAAACAAATGAAGGCACAACAGAAGAGGGCTGTGAAATGCAGAGTAGTGTGCAGGTGTGAAGGGGCCTTTGTAGACTCATCTGAATAGTCCAATGACAATGTCACCCCTGTAGCACTGGCCCTTGCGACAAAACACAGATTGACTCATAATAAAGAGAACAGACACAGTGTAATTCATTTGTATTATAATTCCCTGTCATTTTATACAGATGGGACACAGGGAGCAGCATACAAACAATAACAAACAATGAAAGCCTGCAGATGAAATTAAGCCCAGCATATGGGTGCCTGTCCAAACAGGGATCCATAGACAGGAAAAAACAAGCAAATGCAAATAAAATCATAGCACCATCTTTATGCCAGTACTTTAGCTAATTACTTAATCTCCAAAAAAAACGTTTTATTTTTTATAATTTAAAATATTTTTAACAATTCTAAAGTATGCATATTTATCTATACACTGTCATACAAACAACCTGACAGTAGTGATACTGTACGTTTAATGAACCTCAAGTTTGAAGAAACTGTTTATTTTGAGATGGTTGTCATTGCAAATAATGAGTGAACTTGTGGTTCATTAACTGAGCAAGTAACCGCTCCGATAGAAACAGTTCTTCTATGATTTGCCAGACGGAATAGTAACTCCTAAATATGAATGGTATTTGAATAATTCATAAAAAGAATCATCCTTAAAGGGATACTCCACCCAAAAATAAAAATACTGTCATCATATACTCTCCCTCAAGTTGTTCCAAACCTGTATGAGTTTCTTTCTTCTCTTGAACACAAAAGAAGATATTTTGAAGAATGCTGGTAACCAAACAGTTGATGGACCGACTGGACCCCATTGATTTTCATTGTGTATTTTTTTCAGCTGTGTAAGTCAATGGGGTCCATCAACTGTTTGGTTACCCACTTTCTTCAAACTATCTTCTTTTGTTTCTTATTCAAAGAAATTCATACAGGTTTGAAACAACTTGAGGGTGAGTAAATGATGACAGAATTTTCATTTTTGGGTGGAGTATCCCTTTAAGAATCATTAGCTTATAAATATGTACAACATGACAATCTCTGCCAATCAGAAGATATGTGGGAGAGTCTATCACTAATTGCGGCAAATTTAGCTGGTTTGAACACTGTGTAAAACCAGCCCTCACAGAAATCTTTCTGCATTTTAAAATTATTATATAGACATTATTTAATATTATTTTATTACACTTTCCATTGGCTGGACCCCACAGTGTAGATGAGTTCAGGTTTCACTGTCTGTATAAGGGCAACTGATCACAATAATGTAGGCAAAACCTGACCACACACACTGTGTGCAGGTGTGGGGTTTGATCACATCCCCACTCTTCAAAGCAGATGTGATCATGTGATGCTTTGTTCATCACTGAACCCTCATTACAATAAAAAAAAGCAGGATTGCAGGAACTCTGTCTATTCATGGATGTCAAAGGCAGAATGGCAAAGCCAACCAGTCTGAATCTGATCAAAACCCACTGATCACAATACTAATGTTCCTTTGTGGACATAACAGGAGATGATCCTAACCATACTGACCTTCAAAACATTTTGTATACTGAAAAAGAGCTCAGTTTTAGTTGCAGGGAAAATATCTTCAAGAGATCTTTAAAATGTTCTACTACCATGCTTTAACATGTAAAATTAGTGAAAACATTGCCATAACCACCATGGAAACCTTCTCCAAAATATTCAGATTAGTGCTCAACAAATACAGATTTAGGTTTATTATTAAATTACATTTTTGCATTCTGAATATGTAGTTTGAATATGAATATGAATATTCTTGGGTGTGACTAAGTGAACTGAAGCTTCTTCAGAAAGGGGAGTGGAGTGTTCGGATTGGCTGAACTTGTCATGCAAGAAGTTCACAGTTCCCTCTGACAAATGCAGGTGTTTGGAAAACCTACAAAAAACCCCCCACAAAGCACTTCACAGGAAACAACAAGCGTTACACAGGAAAGCCGCAGATTACATTTTAACATAAAAGCACTATGTTTGACAACTGAGAACTGAGAACTGTAATTCTGCAAACGTCCCACAAGAAACTATCAATAAAAGCCCTTTCATAAGTCAGTGCTTTAACACATTATTTGTTTGTCTCTTTTTGTATGCCAAGAAATTGTTTTATATTCAATATATTTTTACATGCACTACACAAACTTCTCTGTGACATTTAAGATTTGATTTCAATGATTTTTCTAGGCCTGGCCTGCTGAATTTCTGGTCTTAAGGCCATTGAGCACCTGTCAGGTCAGTTTTTACGGCATGTTCCGTACTTTCGGACCCTGTTTGTGGCATTTTGGCCTATTGAGCATGTTGAATCAACTTTGGGCAGTCGGTGAGAGAGATCACTCTGATTAGCTGTTCAGCTCATTGAAACCAGTGCACAAAAAGAAAAGCAAAACTGACAAAAACAAGTCAAAAACAGGTTTGTATACCCACAGTCCTAGATTCATTTTCCCCATTTTGATCGACGAATATAGATTACTGCCACCTGCTGGTATGGAGAGTTATTTCCTCTTACACAGGCAAACAAACATAAGTGGTAGTTGGGTGTTGGTTTTTGTCTTTGAGGTGTTTTCAAGAGAAAGAGTACTTTTTAGCCCAGACGGCAGCGACAACACAGTCAGCTTTTGTCGACTCTAGTCTCCTGGCCTGACCAACTGAAAAGTGCTCAAAACCCCTGTAAAAC
Source organism: Rhinogobio ventralis (assembly GCA_039654625.1). Taxonomy (NCBI): domain Eukaryota; kingdom Metazoa; phylum Chordata; class Actinopteri; order Cypriniformes; family Gobionidae; genus Rhinogobio; species Rhinogobio ventralis. Next base: position 22,762,325 of record CM077196.1, read on the forward strand.
CAGACCAGTTTGACCAAATAGGGAGACCAACTAAGAACATCAAATTTTTTGCAGCAGGGTGTTTTAAAATTCCTTAAATGTACAGATTTTCCATTAATTCTATTAACTGTTCATGTTCTCTGAAAAACAAAATCAAGTGACAAACACAAACTGTAAAGTTGAACCTGTCAAATATGTTATGTAAATTGCTTGATAATCATTTTTGCTGCACTTGAAAAGGTCAAAGGTAAATTGTTTGAACTTTTAGCAGTACATTACAATGCTTAAGATACCACAGCAGCTGATGCTTTGCTCCATAGAGTCTAATGCATTAAGCAATGTTGATGCGAGACATGCGAAATGACCTTAATACTTCATAATTATCTCACCTAAGCTAGCGTACACTGCATACAAATGCCATTATGTCTGTCATAGATGAAAACGCTGCTGTTTTTTCTGACAATGCAACAAAGACTCTTTTCAGATAGAATGTGTGCACAATCCTCCCACTTCCATGCTTCTATCACACAGCACACATCGCACTGAGTCATCGAACAATCAGTACTAAATAAGAAGGTGCAGGCAGTTCTGTACTAAAGAGTTCAAATGGAAAGACAGGGGAGGGAGAGGAGATGCAATAGAAATGCAGTCGCAATAGAGCCCTCCCACCCGGTGGCCTTCAGAGGGTTCCCATGGTGATGGCCAAAGCCCATCGCCCAGCAACAGGCTGGTACCTGCCACAGCGAGAGTTCGTGGCGGTTGTCGCGTCTGGCTGAAGGAGAAAAAAAAACACTTGAGAAAGCTGAACATTTCTGTGTAAAGACACACACAAGCACATTTCCATTTCCTCTTTTTTTTCAAATGTTTTTCTTTAGTAGCAGCTGTAGATTATAATCATGTCGGAGAAAGGGGTTGTGTTTAGCATTTTTACCAGTGCCAGTACCACTTTATGCACAATTTCTGTGGTTTGGTGCTAGAAACAGTCATGACCAGAATTTAATGGTTATGGTGGATAGCACTAAGGGTTAAGGGTTAAGGGTTTATATAGACACCAATCAGGCATAACATTGTGACCACTGACAGGTGAAGTGAATAACACTGTTTATCTCTTCATCAAGGCACCTGTTAGTGGGTGGGATACATTAGTCAGCAAGTGAACATTCTGTCCTCAAAGTTGATGTGTTAGAAGAAGGAAAAATGGGCAAGGATTTGAGTGAGTTTGACAAGGGCTAAATTGTGATGGCTAGATGACTGGGTCAGCGCATCTCCAAAACTGCAGCTCTTGTGGGGTGTTTCCGGTCTGCAGTGGTCAGTATCTATCAAAAGTGGTCCAAAAAAGAAATAGTGATGAACCGCCGACAGGGTCATGGGCAGTCAAGGCTCATTGATGCACGTGGGGAGCGAAGGCTGGCCTGTATGGTCCGATCAAACAGACGAGCTACTGTAGTTCAAATTGCTCAAGAAGTTAATGCTGGTTCTGATAGAAAGGTGTCAGAATACCCATGCTGACCCCTGCCCACCGCCGAAAGCGCCAACATTGGGCATGTGAGCATCAGAACTGGAAGAAGGTGGCCTGGTCTGATGAACCACATTTTCTTTTACATCACGCGGATGGCCGGCTGCGTGTGCGTCGCTTACCTAGGGAACACATGGCACCAGGATGCACTATGGGAAGAAGGCAAGCAGTGTGATGCTTTGGGCAATGTTCTGCTGGGAAACCTTGGGTCCTGCCATCCATGTGTACTAACTACCTAAGCATTGTTGCAGACCATGTACGCCCTTTCATAGAAACGGTATTCCCTGGTGGCTGTGGCTATAAGGATAATGCGCCTTGCCACAAAGCAAAAATGGTTTGAGTAGCACAGCAACGAGTTTGAGGTGTTAACTTGGCCTCCAAATTCCCCAGATCTCAATCCAATCGAGCATCTGTGGGATGTGCTGAACAAACAAGTCCGATCCATGGAGGCCCCACCACACAACTTCTGCTAACATCTTGGTGCTAGATACCACAGCGCACCTTCAGGGGTCTAGTGGCCTTTACGGAAAGAAAAAATATTTCCCTATATATGGACGATCAATATATTAAATGATATAACGGTATATTTGAAAATATACAGAATAATATACACTCACCTAAAGGATTATTAGGAACACCTGTTCAATTTCTCATTAATGCAATTATCTAATCAACCAATCACATGGCAGTTGCTTCAATGCATTTAGGGGTGTGGTCCTGGTCAAGACAATCTCCTGAACTCCAAACTGAATGTCAGAATGGGAAAGAAAGGTGATTTAAGCAATTTTGAGCGTGGCATGGTTGTTGGTGCCAGACGGGCCGGTCTGAGTATTTCACAATCTGCTCAGTTACTGGGATTTTCACGCACAACCATTTCTAGAGTTTACAAAGAGTGGTGTGAAAAGGGAAAAACTTCCAGTATGCGGCAGTCCTGTGGGCTAATGGGCCGACTGATTCAAGATGATAGAAGAGCAACTTTGACTGAAATAACCACTCGTTACAACCGAGGTATGCAGCAAAGCATTTGTGAAGCCACAACACGCACAACCTTGGAGGCGGATGGGCTACAACAGCAGAAGACCCCACCGGGTACCACTCATCTCCACTACAAATAGGAAAAAGAGCCATCCTCTGATGGCTACTTCCAGCAGGATAATGCACCATGTCACAAAGCTCCAATCATTTCAAATTGGTTTCTTGAACATGACAATGAGTTCACTGTACTAAAATGGCCCCCACAGTCACCAGATCTCAACCCAATAGAGCATCTTTGGGATGTGGTGGAACGGGAGCTTCGTGCCCTGGATGTGCATCCCACAAATCTCCATCAACTGCAAGATGCTATCCTATCAATATGGGCCAACATTTCTAAAGAATGCTTTCAGCACCTTGTTGAATCAATGCCACGTAGAATGAAGGCAGTTCTGAAGGCGAAAGGGGGTCAAACACAGTATTAGTATGGTGTTCCTAATAATCCTTTAGGTGAGTGTATATTGGAGAGATTGGCATGATAATGGATATGGCAATGTTAATGTATTTGGTCTTGGCAGAATAGATATGCTACACTGCTGCTGCAGAGCAAGTACCAAGACTTGCTACTGTCAATACATTCATAGACATGCTGCTGCTGCACATGTAACATACATGATTTAACCCCCCAACAAAGCAGGAGACAAGAGAAAAGGGCAGAGCCCTCTTTAACACAAACATCTAATCAGATCATTTACAGGTGTACAGCCAATTTCCCAGCACATATGAATGAACATAGACAGGACGAGATAGGACAACTATTTGTAACATCTTTAGTTTGGAACTGGAATTGCTGCACAGAACTAGATTTTTTGGTTTTACTTATTGTGATGGATGATTTAAGGGAATTTGGCCATTGTGTTTCCTCATATTTATACTCCTGTGAAACTAGAAGACATGGCTGGACAATTTCATGTTCCTAGTCACCCCGGCATGCTAAAAATGTAAATATGAATGGGAGATATTTTACTCATAAAAAATTATAGGGTTGCCAATAATTGTGGCCAACGTGTTTTGGAGAAAAACACTGATTTTTATAATGTGATTCATTTTTTGAATAAAAAATTATTGTTGTTGTTGTTGTGGTATAAAATGAGCCACCATAACCTGAAATAAATGTAATTGCTTTACAACTGTCAAATGTGTTTTTCTACGGAAAGTGTGTATGGCAAAAGAATCAGGGGTGTGGGCAATCCTATTTTAATCACACAGAAACACACCACAGACAACCTCAGTTCGTATCAGTGCAGCCATGTTTCCTTCTTAATGCTTTCTGACAAGCAAGCAGCCGCACTGCTCAGCAACAGAGTGACGTTTGGTTTCTCCTTGAAACTGCTCTTTAAATAACTGCACAATGGCTTGAGCTGGAGCATATTTACACAGAGAACAGCACAGCCACACAAACAGCTTACATGTGAATACAATCTCTCTTTATACCTCTATGCCTACAAGCATGAAAGGTAAATCACCCAATCAGAGAAAAGTGTGACTGGCGCAGAAACCGTGTTTATGCAAATGCCTGCCTGGTCTTATTAAACCAGTGCCCCATGGGAGCATGCAACCAGTGTGAGAGGGGTATTTATAGACATCACCCACTTCTGGAAGAGCATGTGGGCGCATCTATGACTATCCCAGTGGGATTTCAAATAATGACAGTGGGGAGTGGGAGATGCCGTGGAAATTTCTAGAAAGGGTTAAGCTTTGTGAATGGCATAAGATGAAAAGGGAGCCTAAGGGGGTCTCTTTGTGTTTCTAAAAAAACATTTTTAATCGACCCACAATATTTCCTAAACAGTTATGGGACATCCATAATCATCCATCACATTTGCGACCAAAAATATGAATTGGCAAGAGATACCTTTGCTGGGCTTGCCACTAGTGACAATAAAATTCACATGTTATGATTTTAAAATGTACAAGTAATGCCTTTTTACTTGCATGTTCTCTAATAAGTAAACTATCACATCTTTTGTTGTGTTGTTGATGTAATAAAATGAGACAACGCGCATCAAAGTTTCAGTGAGAAAAAGTTTTAGAGCCAAAATTCACACTGGGAAAGTAAGGATCAGTTTTGTCAGAACAAAAAAATACCAGTCTTTTTCAAATCTCTGTTGAACACAACGACAGCACACTTGCTAATAAAAAAAAGCAGGCTCCAGTTGTGCCAGCATGAGAGAGATAGAAAACGACAGATCATCTTTCTGTCAATGAATGCACACAATAAATCCAAGTAAAAGTGCAGAAAGGCAGTGTCTATTTCGTGCATATGTGGATATGCACTACAACAGGTAATCATATCAGCTGTCATAGCATATCATTAACAGTTCTCATTTTTTAATCAGTATTGATATGGATTCTTAAATCTCAAGATCTTTTAAGGCCCAGGTATACTTTATTTTCTGTGTTACACTCCGACACCTTTGGCCGTGAGTGCAGAAAGACGCGTTCGCCGTGTGCACACTATCTAGTGGATTTTGTTCTCAAGTGCTCAAGTTACTCCCACATGCGCTGTTGTATGCGCATCATCCACGTGGACACAAAAATGGGTTGCACACAGATTGTGTGTGCGGCCAAAGTATACCTTGGGCTTTTGTCTATCCTGTTTTCTGTTAATCAGTTGAAGAACTTCACATTATTTGTAGCATGCCTGCCATCCAGCCACAGAAAAGTCATTCAATGACTTAACTCGTTAGTCAGCTAGACTAAAAAATACTAATAAAAAAAGAGCATTTTGTTAAATATATGCACTATATTACATATTCATTATAATTTTTCTTAAAGGGGCACTTTAATGCTGGCAAAGTGGGCTTTCAATATAACTGGGCTGTCTTTGCAGTAGAAAGGTGAAAATGTTTTGAAATTGGTGCTATCTGACTAGAGAAAACAGAGAAATATTTTTGCCAAATAGGAAAACTTCAACACCCATAATGCACTGGGCATGTTGCCATACAAAGCCACTCCCACCAGTCTGCTATGGATAAGCTGTCTGCTATACCAGAGACAAATACCACCCTTGCTTGAGTAGGAAATACTACTTAGCAAACATTTAGTCATAATGGTGACGACTTGAATTGTTTCCGGGTGCAAGAATTCAAAGAGTAAATGCTTAGCTTTTTTTTTAAAGAGTTACTTTCATTTCCAGTGAGGGAACCATGGAGAGAACACCGCAATGGAAAAGCTGTGTTTTTAGTCAACATTTCAGACTGGATGACCACGAACACAGTGTTTTAGGCCAAACAGAGGGGAAAAAACTGAAAGAAACTGCCATTTTGTCAGTTCCGCTCAAACCCCTGAAGCAAAACGCCGTCGTGTACAGGTAAGAAAGCAGTTTTTACCATAATGTTGTTTAAAAAGTAGACAAAGTATGATACAATTGTCAGTGATAATACAATAACCTTACAATAGCGTTTCTGTTAATAACCCTCTGTCAATCCGACTGTACGTGAGCATAGACACAAAAATGCAGAAATATAATCTGTAGTTTTCACGAAAGCCCTGGAGCTGTCAAAAGTCAAAACGTGTCTTCCGGCAGACTTTTGCTGAAAAATAATTCTGAACTTCTCTGTAACATGTAAAACAAGTAAACATTATTAATTTACATATAATACCGATATTGTAGCAATGTAAAGTGGGTTGAAAATCAGCGAAGTTACACTTTAACCTGTTGTCTACAAGAAAAATAAAATAAAAATCAACACCGTCTAAATGATTGCATGTGAAGAGGCATGTGCCTTTCACCAAATTTACCACTCAGATATTACTAATGAAGAAAAATGGACTGGATATGTGCAAGACAATGTTTATAGGATGCATTTAAGGAGGCCATACTACACTCAATAGCAAAGTGATGCAGACATAATTCTGGTCCGTGACACTGGCTCAGATTCTGTGTAAAGAACAATTGTTTGTGACTTTATATGGTTGTCAAGTTGGAAAAGACATTCAGTTTCCACTTTGTGAACCTTAACATTCAAAAGATGGATGAAAATGCTGATGCTGCAAAAGAAGGACAGATGTAAACACATGACAGGATGACTGAAATTAAGTGTTTAAAATGTTTTAAACGTATGTGGTTTAATCGTAAGTGGGACTAAATCATTTTAATTCAATAATTTTTTCTTCTATAGCCATATATATACTCTCCTCTGTTTCTCATGCCAGAAAGTTAGCAATACAGGTAACAAGCTCTGCTGTGGTGAATGACAGCATTGGAACAATTGGCTTGTCTGTAGCCAATTATTCCAGTGGAGCTGTGTGTCTCTTGTCTGTAGCATTTTTAAGAGGTAACGATCACCAGGGCTGAGAGGATAAACTGGGAAACTCTTTCTCTCTATCTAAGGCCCTGTTTACACCTGGTATTAAGAAGCGTTTTCATCAGTTCGATTACAAGTGGACAGTGCTATATACAGGTATAAATGGGGTCTAAAACGCTTTGAACTTGTCTACTTTCGACCACTTCCAGAGGTAGTCGAAAACATATTCGTCCATATTGCTTTCGTAGTGTAGTTGCTCAAGTGGTCGAATGCGTAGACCGCCTACTCTCCGCCTACTGACCTAATGCGTAAACTAGCCAGAAGGGATTTAAACTTTGGCTGGAGACCCAAGTTTGGTTTCAAAACCCACCTGAAGTCTGTGCAGTAAAAACCAACGGTCTGGTTTTTATTTCTTAACTGCAATCAGAGTTTGGTTTCAATACGATACAGAGCTCTTTAAACGTGAATGAGAGTTTAATGAGACTACCGGTACAGAAATCCCATGGGGAACGTCTAATTAGCCCACTTCTATAATTGAAGCCTAAAACGAGCCCCTTCGAAAAACATCTTTGAGTCCGCCTTGCTTGGCTGTCTTTGACATTGACTATATTTATACCTATAATCCCCTTTAGTGGCTCTTCGGAGACTAGCTAGCAGATTTACACAAGATAAAACTAATGACAATGTCACAAGGCCAAGGCTTCATCAAATAGATATCACGCCTAGTTTACTGGCACACTGATGTCCAGAGCACACACGGTTTTGGCCGAACTTCTAGACCGGTGGAGAACAAACGTGAAAACAGAATTAAGCATGAACCTCATAGCCGCGGCTCTGGAGGAGGATGAAAGGGCGCGTTTCATCTGCATGAATGAGATGAATGGAGGGGCTTCTTAAAGAAGTGGTGGGACAGAGCCAGATCACTAATGTGGATGGAGGAAATGTGCTAACGACATCCCAGTAACGTTCTCCATTTTAGATCACTCTGAATCCCTTTGTGGAGCGTCTGCCAGCCATGTCATATCGCCTGTCCCTGCTGGGTGTACTGTGTAAATATGATGGTATTCTAGGCAAGGGAGCCGACCCAAGACTTGCAGAGTGCTCCTCTGAGAGCTGAAGGTACATCTGACTGAGAGAAGGGCACTGAGAGGGCTGTCAGATGCACAGCACTGGGACTTTCACGCTTACAGCACAAGAGTTCACAGGGCACTTCTAAATCAGTTGAAGAATACGGCATCTAATCTCAAGGCGGAACGTTCCAACATCTCATAAATGAATCTGTATACTCAAAAATGTCATCATATGTATAAATGGCAGAGAATAGTGACACACCTGACACCATAATTCACGTATGGACTATATTCATATTATATTTGTGTATACTTACAAAATTCAGTTTTTACTTGTCAAGAAGTTTTCCATCAAACACAGTACATATTACAGCTACAATTGTCTTTTTGCAGATTTTTAAATACTTATTAACTTCAAAACAAATATGTGAATCATCCTGGAGCAGATGGACTGTACTAGTCAGAGCCAGAGAATATATGCTGCATGGAGATAGTATAGTTTAGTTTAATTATGGTTATAACTTGTGTTGTCATCTTGCTTTTATCCAGTATTAATACAAGCCTGTTGTAGCGGACCCTGTCAGAATGATGGCCAAAACTTTACTGATGAGTTTTATGAAGTTTATTGTACATCACACAAAAGATGAAGCGTCTCTGTTTGCACTCCAGAAAATCACAGCAAGAGCTGAATACACAGAATACACAAAACACACAAGAAGTGCACATTAAAGTCTTATCTATAAACTCTCTCTCTCCCTTGCATTATCATCAACACACACAGCGAATTAGACAAAAACACTTGTTACAACTAACAGTAAACAAATGTACAGTATACAGACCTTATCAGGGGGTGCTTAATAAACTGATAAACTTCATATCTGTAAAACGACTCTGATGAACTCTAATAAAGTGTGCGCTCTCCCAGTATCACTCCGGAGACTATAAGCTGGATAACGAACAGTTGGTACTGATCCATCCTTAAGTAACAACTGTTTAGCAAAACCTGTGTTTTGTATTGTCCCTTTGTATTGTCTGGTGTAAAATGATTCGCACAGACATAACAAATTTAGGTATATGGGGGGCACATTCCCTTCAAAAATAAAACTAATCCATTGCGTCTTCAGCGGTTCAGATGTCGGAGTACATGAAGACTTTTATCAACAACAAAACACCTCTACGAGACATTCTTGTCGCTACAGCTGCGGGGTCTATGCTAATACGGCAGAGTCCGTCAGCAGTCGTGGGTGGTCTTATTCAAATGGCAAGCTATCTACGTAGAAACCAGCTGCAAATTGAAACAGCTCACTTGACACAGTTTCAGACTCAGACAGCCCATACCAAACTGTCTGCGTCTATTCTTTTCAGTTTTTCTGAGATGGCAGACATGCCAGAAACCTAATTAAATGAAGAAAAAAAAAAGCTAAAAAAAGTTCAACTTTCATCTAATGTCCCCTTTAAGAGTCTATGATTGGATCATTATCGCAGTGATTATTATGTTTCTAGCATGTTATATGTTTGGCAGTTCTTCTAACCCTAATTGATGGAGTGTGTAGCTTTTCATTTCTTAAACAACCATGTAGGAAGATACATTATGGCCATATTCCAGGATGACAATGTCAAAATGTATTTGTTTACTTCTTATTTTTGTTATATTGTATTTGTCCTAATGGCTGTAATTGTGCTTCTTTTTTCTTACATTTAATAACAGAAATTAGAGAAAATAACACAAAATATTAACTATATTGAGATATTGTGAAATAACATTTCTCATATCATGAAGTAAGATTTTGGTCATATCGCCCACCCCTAGCCAAGCACTGTATATAGTTCTGGTTGTGCAGTGAGATATTTTTTTTGTGTATTTCTGGTGAAAAACACTGGTTTAGACATAGAATAAAAAGTGTGGGGGAGAGAAGCAGAATTTTTTTTTTTATAATTACACCGATTCAAAGAGCAAAGCCATTTCCCATAACTGAACAGCGCCATTCATTCTCCCTTCTGTTCCTGTGTGTAGTAATTGTAATGATGTGATTGAGCTGGCATTCTACGTTCACTCTCATCCACACTAACAAAAAAGAGCACTGGTCCCCTGTGTGGACGCGCTTCCTGTAGCTGTCACTATAGACCAGGTAATTTGTTGATTTAAATGGTTGAATAACTCAGGGGCCCGAGACAAAGTGAGCGAAGAAGACAACTCCAGGAGGAAATCTGAAACAGAGAGGGTTATCTTCACTGCAGCTGTCTCACACACTTCCTCTGTGACAGTGCGTCTGATTAGATTTGCCAGAGGATGACAACTTTTGCCCACCTTCTTTCTCTGTTCCCTCATGTGGGATTGAGAGATAGACAGACACAGATTGAAGAGGAGAAACAAAGAGAGGAGAGACGGAAGAGGAAGATTAAGGGGGGAAAGAAGGGGAAAGAAGAGATTTTTGTACTCACATCTGATGCAGGACCCTTATCTGCTCCGGGGCAGGAGAAGGTGACGAATTCATGGCAACGCTTGTGCACCACAAAGCAGCAGACTGAAAGAAGGGAGAAAGGAGAGAGAGACAGACAGATGAGATAAACTGTGAGAATCAGAGCACATGGCACTCACAGACATTTATCTGCAGTGACAGAGATCCTGTTTGATTTCACGTTATGCTCCAAGACCCAACCTGAACCCGCAACCTGAACCATCACATACATACAGCCATGACAATCGCATCACAATGTAAGACTGCATATGGCTGCATAAGGCCTTTCTACATCCATTTAACAGAAAAATGGTACTTGCACACCATGAGTACTTGTTTATTGCGGTTATTATTATTACACAATTCTTAGTGTTTGAATTATTCCCAATTTGTGTGCTCTCCACAGCTGAAACAAAAGATATGTGTGTGTCTGTTTTATGGGCATTTAAAATACTGCTCTGTGTCTATTGCCACACATCACAGCAGTTTCTATTTTTGTTGTGCCGCACACAGACTACACGCAATTCTGTCTGAATTAAAATACTTGCCAATTAACTCACACATGATATTTGCCAATAAAATCATTTTATTTACCGGTGTTATTTAAATGACATATGCTGTCAGCATTGGAGATGTCAGCAATTCCCTCCACATAAACTGAAAAAATTCAATGTAAAAGCCAGCGGGCATTGGTTATGTTACAGTTTTGGAGATGTCATTCATGTTTATTCTCTCAAAAGTACATGAAGCACAAGCACGCATTTCTTATCTTTTCATCTGCTATAACAAAGATGTATGATAAAAAAAATAGCCTTTTTGATTACTTAACTAGCTTAACCAGCATTACTGCATGACAAACTTTTTTTTTGTTTTTTTGCTGTTGAACAGCATAGCTGTCCTGGTCTAGCAGTTAGACCAGCACCAAACCATTATAAAGCTAAAAAATAGTTTGCACCTTTAGCTTTTAAATGATATATTATAATTATAATATAAAATAAATGTTTAATTCAGTGACTGGTGTGTGCTGTGTGGAATGCTTATAGCTGCCTACTACATAATATTACATATACAGTACTGTATAAACTATGCCGTAAGCAGCATGACAGTATTCAACAACCTATGACAGCAGCCTATCAGCATCAGAGCTATAGGAGCTGAAGCTACTATGCAAATAATGCGCTGTGCTGGACTGTATGTATAATGCCCCTGGCACCTCTGCAGCGTGACATATCCAGGTCATCAAAGGGGCATCTTCCTTATTGCTACAGGTTAATGCGCCCACTCACTAAATAGCACAGTGTTATTTCTGATACCATCTTATTTGAGCAGGTTAAAGCTGTTTTCTCACAGGAAATGACACAAGTCTCTCACGTTTATAGTAATCTCTTTAGAAATCTGCACTTCAAGACTAGCAGCTCCGGCCAAAACACAACGGCCAAACTTCAGACAGGCTGAACAGCCACTGTCACCCACACACTCGAAATACTCCAGTGAGAAAAAGAGAGATAAAGAAACAGATTTGGAAGAGAACTGAAGCATATGATTCAGTAAAGTTTGCTCTTTTCATCATTGTGATCTAAACCAGGCCAAATACCACCTATGAGCTGAACATTCAAACAGCAACCTATTTAAAAACAATGTTCCTTCTAATTCTTTTAAGAACTGAGCAAATGTTCTTTTTGGATTGTGAACTGGGTGACTTAACACTATATCTGGATTAACTTTAACATTCATGCAGTTAAAAGAAATCACGGTGCTACACATCCTTCATCAGTCCTTTGACTAGCACTTTTGCAGATCTGTGGAAGCACATTCATTTACATTTAATCATTTAGCAGATGCTTTTATCCAAAGCGACTTACAAATGTGGAGAACAATAGAACATTTAAGGCATTTAAGTCCCAGTTTGTCTAGCACAGTACACATAGCAAGTTATTTTTTTTAATAAATAGAAAAAAAAAAATAGAATAGAAATATAACTTAAAGTGTGTTAGTATTAACGGGTCAAACCCAAGTGGCTTGGGTTGAGTTTGGTGAATCCACCAGCAAGGAACAGTCAAGGAAAAGTGATTTTGTGCCTCTTTGCAATGGCGCCACAAGGTGCCGTTCACTTACAGAGCGCAAGCTTCTGGAGGGCACATAAGTCTGAAATAGTGAGTTTAGTTATAGGGATCCAGAGGCAGTGCTTGTTCTGTAGGCATAGTTCTGTAAACATCAGTGCCTTCAATTTGAACTGGTTGGCAATAGCCACTCACATCAAATTCATGATGAGAGGTGTGTGCTGTGCTCTCTTCAGCTCATTAAAGACCACTCTTGCTGCAGTATTCTGGATCATTTGCAGATTTTTGACAGTGCATGCTGGAAGGCCTGCCAAGAGAGCATTACAATAGTCCAGACTGGATAGAACAAGAGCTGTGTAGCATGCTCTGATAGGAAGGGCCTGATCTTCCTAATGTTGAATAAGGTACATCTGCAGGACCAGGTATAATTATTGAAACATGATTATTAATGTGCTTTACCAGTGGAAACAACAGGAGAATCTGTAAAGCACACACAAGTTGGAAAGATTTGATGACAGAGAAAATCCTGAGTAGTGATGCCCATTTTCTTTATTTTTTATTGGACATGTAAGGGAATTAATTATCGCATAGACCGCTAGCATCAGTAAAATTTAGATAAAACTCAAAGACAATAATGCAGATCCACGTATAGATGCCAGTGCAGCAATTAACACCACGGCGGTATCTGTACTTCAAGTAGTCAAAGAAAAGGAAAGAAAAGTAGACGTTGACTACATCCGAAATCTGACTTGTTGCCTCGCTGCCCTATCAGGCAATAACTTGTATGATTTCGGGCAGACTTCTAAGGCAGCGTAACCGTTTAAAGATCTACAGCAAAACAGAGCGAGCTTTGGTGAGAACTAAACAAATATTTAATTACTACTCTCACTAGAAATGACATCAGAAGTGGAAAACGTTGGTCAAAAATGTACATTTACACACAGACTGACCAGCAACCACAACTTTCAGATGCAATCTTTATTTTTCTAGCTCAACTGTCACCAAATGGAATGCATAGGATTGTGGGATATCAAAGGCAGTGAAGTATACATCTATGCTGCCTTTAAAAATCAATCAGATGAAGGTATCTTAGGAGACAGGAAGTAAAGCTAACATTGAATTCGGACGTGCCTTGATGCCTTCCTACTGTCACGTTTATGTTCTGTCCGTTTCATAATCATGGACTTTTAGTTTGTTATTTTCAGTCACGTGTTCCTTTGTTCAGTCGATCTGTTGTCATGGTTATTCATTTTATGATCACAGCTGTTCATCATTGTCTCATTATCACCATGTGTATTTAAGTTCCTCCTTTTCACTCAGTTGGTGTCTGGTATTGTTTGTGTGTAGACACTCTGTTACGGTGCATTTGGATTATTTGAGTTTGTGTTATTAAAGAACCTTTTGTTTGTAGAAACCTGTTTGAACCTTTTTCATCATCTTCATCTGAACCCAACCGTGACACCTTGGAATGCATCCTCTGAAGGCAGTGTTTTTAAGTTTTCAGATGCAACCAAAGACAAAGGGTGACCAGAACAATCTTCAAAATGTCATATACTGTAGGTTTGAAAAGACATGATGGTGAGTAAATGATGACACAGAAAGACCAGAAATTTAAAATAAATCAAAGGAAATAACTCAAATAAAACACGTATATTCTGTTGTTTTGTACATTTCCACAGCACATTTCCATGTACCACTCTTTGAGATTCACTGCGCTTCACCTCTGGGTCAAACAAACGAACAAAATGCAAACAGATTTGAATACTGTCCTATCCTTTGAAATACAATCCCACAAAAACAGCACAATAAGGAAGGAGAGAAGTTTACAAATAACAACAGTTCCTAAAATATATTTTTTTTATATCATCTATCAAGCGTTAAGATGCAGGAAGTGACAGGGTAAAGATCGACCCAGAGGTGAAGCGCAGACTGCCATCTCCAAACGGCTCAGTTAAACAGCTTCTCACAGGGCCTATTGAGTGCACGCTTACATAATGGCCAGTCTGATGGAGAAGGATCAGGCCCAGTAGGAGTTTCCCTGACTCTTTCTCTCTCCAGCACTCTTAAAAGGTCAGAACGAGAGAAAGGCTCATGTAGCAACTCACGTCCCTTCACAGCGAGACTGATCTGGCCCTTCATAATTAAACAACCCATTAAATATCCATGCCACGCTAGCGGCTCAGCACCTAGCAAACGCGCCCATGCCGAACACCTCGGTACAACACCAAACTCTGTCACGGCAGATGCCGCACAGAACTGTTCGGAGACAAATTCAATTAACTCGGAAAAACATGAGCATTAGTCCTCTTCTGCTTATCAGTCAGTCGCTCACAGACAAACAGCAACAGTGTACACCCACGTACTCGCACAGTAACAGCTCAAACGCACACACATACACGAGTACGCCCACACAAACACACATGCACTCGACATCCAAGCATATCTGCCTTCTGGACAACTGCGAACCTTTAAAAAGAGCCTCCAGTTATAGCAAGCCGCGTCTGGCCGAAGGAGCTGCAGAAGAACCTTTCACGATTTAAATTCACGGGCGCGAGAGACGCGTGAGCGATCCCAGAGATGACTTGGAACGTACATCTTGATATTGAATTCAGCCCAGCTGTCAGTGAGATGCAGATAAGGAAGAAGGGAAGAGAGTTTGTGTGCTTGTTTACTAGAAAGGGAACAGCATGCAAAAGATATTCCTCATGTTGCAACATCATTAAGGGTTCATGAACACAAGAAGGTGTTAGAGCTGCTAAATTGAATCAAGCTGAAGGAAGGGAAGGATGAACAACAAAACAGCTTGTTTTCCCCCACACAACCCATAGGAAGCCTTTATGCCGAGAGAAGAATGAATTTTACAGAAAGAAGGAAAAACAATCAAAAACAAGTCATCTATATGCTAGTGTACTCCTAAAATCAACCTTTGTGCATTTCTAAATGTAAATAAACTGAGATACAAGTTGGATCTTTTCTCAAAGTTTCCATTGTTGAGCAGAGCGTTTGAAAAACGTATCATAAAATTATAAAATTATCACCATTTTGATTCACAAGGAATCAAATATTCAAGTCTCAAGGAAAATGTATGTAAATCTGCAGTCTGCACAGAAACTTGACATATCTGACATTGTCTGACATTTCATCCACAATCCATCTCCATCTGAAGGTTTCTGAAGATCAGAAGAGAAAATTCTGTCATCATTTACTCACCCTCATGTCATTCCAAACCTGTATGACTTTCTATAACATAACAGATATTTTGAAGAATATTGGTAACCAAATAGTTTTAGTAACCTTTGACTTCCATTGTATGGAAAAAAAATTCTCAAAACATATTTTATGTTTCACAAAGGAAATTCATACAGATTTAGAGCTACATGTGGGTAAATGAATCTTCATGAAAATAAATTTTTAATTTTGTTCATCAATTTAAAGTAACTGAAATTTAATTAAAAAAGCTAAGAAAAGCTTAGGGCAATAACAAAACAGTATTCTGATCCTAATTATGTTAATATGCAAACCTAATATTTGTATGCAGCTTTTCCAACCATGACTAAACTTGGTTTAACTGTCTGGAAAATTGATTCCCTTTACTGAGGAGACACTCATAAATTATCAATTTAGGATACATAAGACGTGCTGTGAATTCTCACCCATAAGCAAACATTCACACATTGCAAAACATACACACAGGCCACACTTACAATGTGAATTTTTCTAAGCTAAATCATACAAGAAGTCTCACAACCCACCAGAACAGTGATCAGGAATACAATACTGACAATAACAGCTACCTTAGCTCTTGCCACCGGTCATTAAACACTAATAGACTACATCCTGTTGTTAAAATTAAAAACAAGCCTGTCTTCCAGTCTAAGTGCGTCCTCATTCTAAATATGATTATAAAAGTCACTGCAGTGGTGAGTGACATGGTGCAGGATGCAAAGGATACACTTACATGTTTGTCTAGCTAAATTAAGACTTAAATTAAACTAAATAAGATAGGTAGAGAGTAACTCCAACCCTAACTTGCAACAAATTAGACATTTACACTCACCTAAAGGATTATTAGGAACACCTGTTCAATTTCTCATTAATGCAATTATCTAATCAACCAATCACATGGCAGTTGCTTCAATGCATTTAGAGGTGTGGTCCTGGTGAAGACAATCTCCTGAACTCCAAACTGAATGTCAGAATGGGAAAGAAAGGTGATTTAAGCAATTTTGAGCGTGGCATGGTTGTTGGTGCCAGACGGGCCGTTCTGAGTATTTCACAATCTGCTCAGTTACTGGGATTTTCACGCACAACCATTTCTAGAGTTAACAAAGAATGGTGTGAAAAGGGAAAAACATCCAGTATGCGGCAGTCCTGTGGGCGAAAATGCTTTGTTGATGCTAGAGGTCAGAGGAGAATGGGCCGACTGATTCAAGCTGATAGAAGAGCAACTGTGACTGAAATAACCACTCGTTACAACCGAGGTATGCAGCAAAGCATTTGTGAAGCCACAACACGCACAACCTTGAGGCGGATGGGCTACAACAGCAGAAGACCCCACCGGGTACCACTCATCTCCACTACAAATAGGAAAAAGAGGCTACAATTTGCACGAACTCACCAAAATTGGACAGTTGAAGACTGGAAAAATGTTGCCTGGTCTGATGAGTCTCGATTTCTGTTGAGACATTCAGATGGTAGAGTCAGAATTTGGCGTAAACAGAATGAGAACATGGATCCATCATGCCTTGTTACCACTGTGCAGGCTGGTGGTGTAATGGTGTGGGGGATGTTTTCTTGGCACACTTTAGGCCCCTTAGTGCCAATTGGGCATCATTTAAATGCCACGGCCTACCTGAGCATTGTTTCTGACCATGTCCATCCCTTTATGACCACCATGTACCCATCCTCTGATGGCTACTTCCAGCAGGATAATGCACCATGTCACAAAGCTTGAATCATTTCAAATTGGTTTCTTGAACATGACAATTTCACTGTACTAAAATGGCCCCCACAGTCACCAGATCTCAACCCAATAGAACATCTTTGGGATGTGGTGGAACGGGAGCTTCGTGCCCTGGATGTGCATCCCACAAATCTCCATCAACTGCAAGATGCTATCCTGTCAATATGGGCCAACATTTCTAAATAATGCTTTCAGCACCTTGTTGAATCAATGCCACGTAGAATTAAGGCAGTTCTGAAGGCGAAAGGGGGTCAAACACAGTATTAGTATGGTGTTCCTAATAATCCTTTAGGTGAGTGTATATGCCACTTTAATAACAAATACTGAATTTCAGAAGTGAATAAAGGGATTTATGTTCTTCAGTGGTCAAAGTGAACGTATCTGGATGGATGGATGGATGGTCTCTTAGCATTATGGTAATAAGAATTTCAGAAGAAAATGTGTTAAATCTGCATGGAAATTATGTCACAATGTAAAACATAAGCTTTGGAAATGTAAGAAAATGTAATATATCTTATTTTCTTTCAATTTTTTTTGCCTGAAAGCTAAATTTGTGACCAGTACATCAAGCCATATGAATGATTTTTTTTTTCTTTTAAAAACTTTCAGATTTCAAAAAACCTGCGGCAATGTCAAACACACACACGCACACAGATTACGAATGTTGGCTGTGACATTAACCGGATTAGCTGGGCTTATCCTGCGCTCAGTGCTGATGGGACTGTTAAGAGTGAGGCTTCAGTGAGATTAACACACAGCACAGCAGCAAACACACTCCTTCTGTCCGCCACACAATCGACAACAAGATGCATCTTACACAGCCATTACTTTACGCTGTTCATTTACACTGATTAATCTGCCAGTGAACTGGAGTGGAGCCACTCCTGACGAAGAATGGCAGGCACAGAGGAGCTTGACATTTTGTGATGTCTTTAAGCTTGTCAGTTTCAAATCCCTAAGAGGTGTAACATTTAAGGTTTTGATGTGGTGTAACTTGTAATAGAATCAGGATTAGTTATGTCTACAGGTATGACATAATGGAATGATGTGAATGGTGAGGGACAGTGTTTTGGGTGTTTAGTGTGTGTGGCTCTGCCACTGAACACTTGTTAAACAGTTCACTGAAAGATTCAGTAAAAGCTGAAGAATGAAATCAAGGATGGACATTGGATTCTTCCACACCACATATACGAGGATTTATTACATGGTGTCCAAGTGCCGTGAGGAACACATTAGAGACTGTATTGTGTTAGGAATCCAAGACAAAGAACTCTGGTTGCAGCTCATCCCAAATCTCACACTCAATATGACAGTGCAAGAAACCTGTCAGTCAGAGGAGGTGAAAGCACAAGTTATGAAGTTATGAATTCAAGAGGTAGCACACAAACGACACACACATCGAAACACGTTCCAGGACCAAAGTTCAAACAACATTCCATGGACAACAAAAGAGAGAAAGTATGTGGCAGATAAAAAAAAAATCACTGTCGAAGTCTTCAAGCAACAGATGTAGGAAAACAGGGCACTGGGAAAAGATGCGCAAAAGCAAAGTGGTGAGTGAAGTAAGAGATGAAGAGTGAAGAGTATGATTATCACTTTCTGGGCTCAGTTGATGGCACAACTTCATACAATGAATGGACTGTAAACTAGAGATTGGTAGTACACCAGTAGGCTTTAAATGGGACCTATTATGCAAAATTCACTTTTATATTGTTTTTGAACATATTTATTTATCTGCAAGTGTGTGTACACAACCACCCTATTGCAGTAAAAATCCATCCACTCCGCTTGTCCCCCCATGAATCTGAAACAGTGTCTCAAAATGAGCAGTTCAGGAATGTGCTCAAATATGACGTCACATTGGAACAGGCCCCGCCCACGACTGGCACAGAATCTGTCCTATTAGCACAGACCTTGCCCTGGGTTAGCTGTACACAGTCCGCCATGTTTATCTCTTCGTCAGGGCATTTAACAGCAGCATTTAAGTAATACATGTATTCTTATTAAAGCTAGTGAGCAGTGAGAGATTTTCTGTTTTCCTTTTGTTGTATGATTTATATTAACAGCATATACAGCAGCATTTACTGTATATTACACTGCTGTCACTTTAACACACAGATCTAATATACACATGGGATTTCTTTTCCTGCCTACGTTCACAGACATAGCCAACTGTGTTTATGTGAACTGAGTGTATTTGACAGGTTAAGTGCAATAAGACGTGAAAGAGAAATTAGTTTTCTATGCGCGTGCTTCGGATGTGTGCGCTCAGAAAACCATATATCAGAAGTTTAAACCGATATGGCTTTAAAACGCAAGCAAATAATAAACTTTGATGATAATGAAAAATTGCAATGTCACGCGAGCATGGCTGCAATAGAGATGATAATCAAAACCAAACTGAGGTTTTGGCAGAGTATCCAATGCATCTGCACAGGCTCCGCCCTCTTCTGGAAAGCAGGGTTGGGAGAAGCAGCTCATTTGCATTTAAAGATAAATGCACGAAAACAGCATGTTTTTTCTTCCACTCAAAAATTGGTGCCTTATGACAAGTGTGCATTATGACTGAAGAAATATTTAGATTGCTCAAGCATGAGAAAAGACTGTACTGAATAGCACAGGCGACCAGTTTACACAGAATTCAAAAACAACCGGTAGTCATTCAAAGTAACAACCTACATAGCCGATCAGTAGTTGAGATGACGTGCTGGTGAAAATAATTCAGAATGTGCACATTGCTGTAATGAAGGTTGGCTTACTAAAAACTACCAGTGAATATTTCATTACACAGGATCCCAATTCCCCTCATGAAACCCATCGAGGAACTCGACAGTATGGAAGCTGAGGGCATAATAGAGAAAGTGACCAAGCACACAGAATGGTGTGCGCCGATAGTGCCAGCTCCCAAGAAGTCCGGACAGGTGCGTATATGTGCCGACCTCAGGAAGTTGAACAAAGCTGAGAAAAGTTTGTCTTACAGACCGCAGAGGAGATCACAGCAAAGCTGAATGGTCCAATGTTATTTTCCACACTGGATGCACTCTAGAAGACCTGGATGGGGTGAACGTTTACATGGATCATATTATCATCCACGGAAGAGACTTCTTTCTGATGAGAAACAAACTGTCAGTTCAAGATGGGATTGTCACCCGAGGCAACATAATGGTTTTACCCAAAAAACTGAGGGCTGAGATCATAGATTGCATATATGACGGGCATAAGGATCTGAGCAAATGCAGAGAAAGAGCAAAGACATCAGTATGGTGGCACGGCATATTGCCCCAAATTAAACTCAATCTTATCTTGTCACTGTCCTGTAAAAATACTTTAGCTCAGGCCAGAGAACCACTGATTTCCACGTCACTTCCTGAAAGGCCATGGAAGAAGATTGGAATTGATCTGTGCGAATACAAATAGACCTACCTAGTAATCTCGGACTTCTACTCACGTTTCTGGAGGTACTACACATGTACACAGGTAGTGCAAAAACTGAAGAACACCTTTGTTCGATATGGTATAGCTGAGGAAGTGGTCAGCGACAACGGGCCACAATTCATACATGGAATTATACCCATACCCTGGATCACAAAACCAGTCATATAGGGTTTATAAAGATTTGGTATGTTAGGATAGGGCAATATTTGGTTGAGAAATTTGAAAATCTGGAATCTATTTGAAAATCTGGAATCTGAGGGAGGAAAAAAATCTTAATATTGAGAAAATCGCCTTTAAAGTTGTCCAAATGACGTCCTTAGCAATGCCTATTACAAATAATAATACATTTTTAATATATTTACGGTAGGACATTTACAAAATATCTTCATGGAACATAATCTTTACTTAATAGCCAATTTTTGGCATAAAAGAAAAAATGATAATTTTGACCCATACAATGTATTGTTGACTATTGCCACAAATATACCCATGCGACTTATGACGGGGTCACACATATGGGAAGGAACATTTTATGCCTAAAAGTAACATAACACAATAAAACAGCTGTCACAAAGCTCAAACAAATAGATTTGTAAAAGGGGGAGATGTAATAGAATGAGGATTAGTTATGTCTGCAGGCATGACGTAACAGGATAATGTGAATGGTGAGTAACAGTATTTTGAGTGTGTGTGGCTCTGCCGCTGAACACTGAACACTAAAAAGTTCACTGAAAGATTCAGTAAAAGTTCAAAGAATGAAATCAAGGCTGGACATTAGATTCTTCCCCACCACATAAGGGTTTATTACATGACTATACTGCATTAAGGTCTGGGCTGGGACAAAGGGTGTAGTTTTAATGTATAAACCATTGT
Source organism: Rhinogobio ventralis (assembly GCA_039654625.1). Classification (NCBI taxonomy): domain Eukaryota; kingdom Metazoa; phylum Chordata; class Actinopteri; order Cypriniformes; family Gobionidae; genus Rhinogobio; species Rhinogobio ventralis. Next base: position 22,783,962 of record CM077196.1, read on the forward strand.
CTATTTTAACTATCACCATTGTGCCCTTGAGCAAGACAACAAGTCGGCCCTTTAATAAGTGTCAATAAATTATTAGACATATTTGGATTTTATTTGTCTTTATTCCCCTTTTAAACATTCTAGCAAAATATCAGAATTTATAGCATGAAGTTGTTGAATTCTTGATTCTAACTGGTTGACACTCATTCCACAAGCTTATTACATAATATTAGGGATGCACCAATAATAAAATTCTGTCCAATACTGATACCAAAAATAATTATTATTTTCATGCTATAGCAGTAAATGACAAATGGCCTATATTATTTTGTCTCACAAAAATAAAAATAAACCACTAAAATATAAAAATAAACATTTAGGAATCACAACATTATAATTCACAGTATGGATTTGGAACTTTTTTCTTTTTCTTTTACTATTTTTGTGTTTAAATGAGACATGATGGCAAAGGTAATGTGTAAAAATAGGAGTAAAGAGTACGAACAATTAATTAGCCTTTTTTTATTCATCCATGTATATATAAGCATATAAATAATAAATAAACGTAATAGGAATATATATTACACTATATCCAAGCATTGTTGCTTAATGTTTTCCGATGTTTACTGTAACATGACATCTCAATGTTTCTGTTATTAGTGTCATAAAGCCCTTGAGGGCTCAGGGTTCCTGTGCTTGACGTGTGCAGTGGTGCAGCCCTGATCATTCACACATCATACCAACACACCAACCGAGACTGGGTGGATCTCACGCACACTCACGCACACACACACACACACACACGCAAACACACAAACACACACACAAACACCTAGCGCAATAATCAAAACCATCACTGCACTGAGTCATTCCTTTATTCTATCCATATACGACCAGCCCAATCGAAAATGAGGTAACACTTTAGTTTAGGGTCCAATTCTCACTATTAACTAGTTGCTTATTAGCATGCATATCACTAGGATATTGGTTGTTTAGTAGCACTTATAAAGCTTAACAACTACCATACTAACTATTAATAAGCAGTAATTTGGAGTTTATTGAGGCAAAAGTCATAGTTAATAGTTAGTTAATAGTGAGAATTGAACCCTAAACTAAAGTGTGACAGAAGATGAAAAGATTGTAAAAGACTGTGAGAAAAGACTAGAGTTTGTCTGATATCCCTTCACTCCCATATGGCCTTTATATAATACAGCTGCTAAGAACTAAATCAATGAGGCTTCCGCCCACCAAACGTTAGGCCACTCAATAAAGGAGCTGAACAGTCGCAAAAGAGAAGTACTCTTCTTTTTTCAAAACTACTTCTTTTTCATTCTCCTTCTCTCTTTCTCACCCCCTCACTTCAATCTACGCACAGGCTGGCTCTCCAGTTTGCCATTCCTGCTTTACACTGCCCTGCGCATGGTGAATCGGTCGCATGCCAATTAAACCTGGCGTTCATTCCTTCTCTCCCTCTTGCTGTCTTTCTAATCTTTTCCTTTCTGAGACATTACAGAGGAAGACAGATCCACACACACCTAATCCAGTCTTCAGCCAAGGCGGCGCTCCCACCAGCCTCGGCGTTCCCGCTTCCTGAAATCTAGATAATGAGAGAGAATGGCTTTCACTGCTAATGACTATCTGGCAGCTGATGTCTGTCACAGCCTTGGCAGAGCTGTTTTGAGCTGACTGAGAGGGAAGTGGAGCTCAGGGCTTCCTGTTAGAACAGGACATACACGCCAGAGACACTGCGAGCACCTGCGTCTCTCGGCTGGGGAGAACAGGTTTTCATCTAATGATCTGGGGCTAGAGTATCATGGCTGCTGACTGTGGTTCTTGGTTATGCTTTTAAAACAGATTATTTAAATGTACACCTGGAGGCAACAGTTTTTTTCATTATATTGAGCATACAGCACAAACAGCTTTCCTCTGAAGTGAAGGTGAATTGTGACTAACTAGTATGAAGGACTGAGACAGGTTAAGTTAGTTTTTTCTTGCTCATGCACTACTTCACCTTCAGTTTTTGTTTGATTTCTGTTTCTTAAATCATCTGTGACACTCCTATATGAATTTTTCAAAAGACAATATAAGATAAGGGAAGTCTAAACTGCTCCTCAGAGAAATAAAGCCTAACATACACTCACCAAAAGGATTATTAGGAACACCATACTAATACTGTGTTTGACCCCCTTTCGCCTTCAGAACTGCCTTAATTCTACGTGGCATTGATTCAACAAGGTGCTGAAAGGATTCTTTAGAAATGTTGGCCCATATTGATAGGATAGCATCTTGCAGTTGATGGAGATTTGTGGGATGCACATCCAGGGCACGAAGCTCCCGTTCCACCACATCTCAAAGATGCTCTATTGGGTTGAGATCTGGTGACTGTGGGGGCCATTTTAGTACAGTGAACTCATTGTCATGTTCAAGAAACCGATTTGAAATGATTCGAGCTTTGTGACATGGTGCATTATCCTGCTGGAAGTAGCCATCAGAGGATGGGTACATGGTGGTCATAAAGGGATGGAAATGGTCAGAAACAATGCTCAGTTAGGCCGTGGCATTTAAACGATGCCCAATTGGCACTAAGGGGCCTAAAGTGTGCCAAGAAAACATCCCCCACACCATTACACCACCACCACCAGCCTGCACAGTGGTAACAAGGCATGATGGATCCATGTTCTCATTCTGACTCTACAATCTGAATGTCTCAACAGAAATCGAGACTCATCAGACCAGGCAACATTTTTCCAGTCTTCAACTGTCCAATTTTGGTGAGCTCGTGCAAATTGTAGCCTCTTTTTCCTATTTGTAGTGGAGATGAGTGGTACCCGGTGGGGTCTTCTGCTGTTGTAGCCCATCCGCCTCAAGGTTGTGCGTGTTGTGGCTTCACAAATGCTTTGCTGCATACCTCGGTTGTAACCAGTGGTTATTTCAGTCAAAGGCATTTTCGCCCACAGGACTGCCGCATACTGGATGTTTTTCCCTTTTCACACCATTCTTTGTAAACTCTAGAAATGGTTGTGCGTGAAAATCCCAGTAACTGAGCAGATTGTGAAATACTCCGATTGGCCCGTCTGGCACCAACAGCCATGCCACGCTCAAAATTGCTTAAATCACCTTTCTTTCCCATTCTGACATTCAGTTTGGAGTTCAGGAGATTGTCTTGACCAGGACCACACCCCTAAATGCATTGAAGCAACTGCCATGTGATTGGTTGATTAGATAATTGCATTAATGAGAAATTGAACAGGTGTTCCTAATAATCCTTTAGGTGAGTGTACAGTGGGATGTAAAAGTCTAAGATATAGTATTCAAAATCTCATTCAAACCTGGAAACAAAATAAATGAAACATTACAATTCATTATGTAATACATACTGTATGTATAGTATGTATCACAGTTTGCACAAAAAATATTAAGCAGCACAACTTCTTTTAACATTGGTAATAATAATAAATGTTTCTTGAGCATCAAATCAGCAAAGTAGAATGATTTTATGTGACACTGAAGGCTGGAGTAATGATGCTGAAAATTCAGCTTTAATCACACGAATAAATCACAATTTAAAATATATTAAAATAGAAAACTATTTGTAAAAATGTAAAAATATTTCACAATAATGCAGTTTTTACTGATCTAGTAAATGCAGCCACAGGCCACATACACACTGTAAAGTTTCAACAACTGCATTTAAAAATGGTAATGAATCATCTAAATTATCGTTTCATGGGTAGAGAACACGACTCACTCCTGGATTTGTAAAGATTGACACTATAGCAATGTTCTGACATCAACTACTTTTGATTATGTTTGTCAATTTTAACCAAAGCACCGTCGACAGAGGTGTCATGTTTTGTTCATGCTTTTTGGGGTTTGTTGTTTGGGCTTAGCTCATAAAGCAATCCAGTTTATAGATTTAAATAGGCATGTGTGGGTTATATCAATATAATTATAATCTCAATATAATCAATATAATCTCATCAAGGCTCTTTCCCTCGGCTTCATACACACTGCATAGAACTTTGTGAATGTGGTTGTCACTACCTAGAATTTTCGAGTTAATTTGTTTGTAAAATGCAATTTTCACTCCCATAAATTACTGATGTTTGTGTACAGAACAGGATTAAGCATTAAAAGGTGAACTGGCTACCAAATTTAGCTGCAGTGTATGTGGCCTTAGTGAGCATAACAGACTTTAAAAAAAACATAAAAACACTTACTGACCCTAAACTTTTCTAGAGAGAAGAACTTTCTAGGAAGCACCTCAGTGCTGTCTCGTCTCACTCGGCTGTAGAGCTGCATGTGAAATGCAATGTGACATAAAAACTAAGTATTTTGTCACACTACACCACTACTTGTTAGAAAACAGCTTGTTACAGGAAAACCTACACCGTTTTGAAACAGTTGAGCTGTCGTGCAAAAAAAAAAAAAAAGTAGTTAAAGAGATACTCCATCCAAAAATGTTCTCATTTACTCATGTTGTTACAAATGTATCCACACAACCCCAGATGATGAATCAATGTCTTCTAAAGCAAAACGATTAATGTGCATGAGAAAAATACTCATATTTTAAACTTTTTAAACCATGTACACATACCTACATTTCAGAAGACACTGATTCATCAACTGGGTTCAACTGGATTACTGCCGAGGATTGGACTGCTTTAGGATGGCTTGAGGGTGAGTATAAATATTTGGGTGGAGTACCCCTTAAAGTGTACAAGTCCAAATGGACAATTATTTTTTATGGAATATTGTATTTTTTCAAAATAATTTACCAGTGCATATAATTATTTTTATAAACATACAATCAGCACTTATAACTCTTAATAAAAAATCTAATCTCACCCTACATTTTTTCTTGTTCAAGAAGATAAAGTAATACAATATGGAAGAAAACACTATCACAACTTCAGTTTCATGCCAACTTTAAGTGGTGCTATTTAGATATTCTCCAACAATAATTGTAATGCACCAACACATGGCCACCAGTTTAATCTGGGCCTTTGTTATACAAAACAAGACCCAGTAAATTGTTCAAAGTAATTTGTCTTTGGAAAGTTAATTGAGGTCTAAACACACCATCCCTTCAAGCACTGTGTGTGATCTCACACTGAATGAGAGACGCTCAAAGAGGAGAAGAAACCTTTTATCTGGCCTCCCATCCACTTAAACAAGACATTCTCACTCAAGCTCACGAACATTATAAAGTCAAATAACAGAACAACAAAGACAGAAAGAGAGAGAGTGAGATAGAGGGAGGCGAACAGCGCTTGAGCGCTGGTAGACAGGCAGCGAACACTCTCTTTTTTCAACAGGAGATACGAGTGATTGTTCACAAAGAAAAAAATATATTTGATTTTCACCTTTCCTGCCTGTGCTAATGGGAGTTATGCAAGTGAGTAGGGCCAGCCTACGCGCTAAATAAAAATACCACGGCCTGCTGAGCGCTATGCTGAGCTGACTTACAGAAATGCAGGGATGAGGTCAGTGAGTCAGCCGTCAATCCACAGCTGTCCTCAACTTCTCTCTCACACACACACACACACACACACACACACACACACACACACACACACACACACACACACACACACACACCGGCCTCCTCCACCTCCTCTGTGCTGCTGCCTGCAGCTAACCACACTTCGCAGCTGTAAACATGGTGTGGTGTACTAGCTCTCTGCCCTGCACTGGATGATGCCATTTACAAACCTGAAAAAAAATCTGAATAATATCTGAGTTAGACAGACTGGCGACCAAGTGCGATATCAGCAGTTTTAATGAGGCTACGTATTAACTGTGCCTTACTGTATGCTAAGAAAACAATCCAAGAACACCAAATAATGAAACAATACCCAAATAAAACAACCTGCATTTGTTGAGTTTTAGATACTGGACCCCAACATATTATACTGGTGTTCTTTACTAGTTTCACCAGCAACACTTCACCAGAATTAGCATGCTGGTTGGCCAGCATTTTTGATAGTGAACAACATCAGCTAAACCAGCACCAAATCATGGTGCTGCAGGGGTGTATCAAAACTTGTAAGCAACCTAAAAAGCATTTTTGGGCATAATGAGTTTGCTTTAGTAACTAGAGTATGCTATTAGCTGGAATGACTTGAGACCAGTGGTGGGAATAACGTGAGAAAACAAGATTACTCAGGTTTCCAGGCTAAATACATGACTAAGAATATGAATTCAAATGAAGCATTGCTTGTCACCAGTGGTGATAATAACATTTTACAACATTTTCTGATGAAAGTTGTGATTAATTTACTCCCAATCTTTTGAGCCCTGTGACTTTTTGGAAGTAACAAGTAAAATAACATAATTTTTTTCTTTACAGTAAATTTACACCTGTTTAACTCCAGAATAATGGTTTCAAATAAGTAACAAGCATTTACCTTCTATATATTTACTTACAGAAATATAACTGAAACCTTCCTCATAACATGAAGTGACTGTCCAGATGCTGAGTTGGCAAACCCTTGTCAATAGCACAAAATACCTCTTCGTACTAAAAAACACGTTAGTCCTGGTTTCACAGACAGGGCTTAGATTAAGCCAGGATAAGGCCTTAGTTCAATTAGGACATTTAAATGGCTTTTATAATCGTTCCGTTAGAAAAAAAACATTACTGCATCTTGAGACAAAACAATGTCAGTGCAAGTTGTTTTCAGTTAAAACAGCTCAAACATGCATTTTAGTCTGGGACTAGGCTTAAACCTGGTCTGTGAAACCGGGGGATACTGTTCTGAAAGAGATGCTCAACCAAATGATGGTGACAAAAAGAAATGCAATAGGTGTAACGCAATACATTTATCATTTTCCCATCGCTACTTGCGACTGCACCACAATAAGACAAAACTATACCAAAGGATAACAGGTAAAATACGCATTTTAACAAATCAGTCATCTATTCAACACTGTACCATAAAACAATTTTAAACTGTTGTCACATGTTTGAGTTATGAGGGAGTGTGTGTGTGTGTTTGCCCCGTGACAGGCCTGTGTCTCTACTTTACCCATCCCATCTGTTTGAAGAAGCCTCTCCACTGACTGCTTGTGAATCCGCTGAAGAGTCTCTCCGTGCAGCTCACCGCCCCCTCTGGACCATGACCCCCCGCTATACCTGTCCCCCACACAACCCTTCCCCCCGCCACCCACGCAAAAACACACACACACACACACACACACACACACACACACACACACACACACACACACACACAGAGACAGCAAACTGGACAGATTCAAATGACAGACAGACAGATGATAATGCAGAAGTGGGGAAAAGTGAAAGAATTAAAATAATACAGAAATAAAAATAATATAACTTATAAAAGCAGAAAGAAAGGGAGCCAAGTTAAAAAGAGCACCACAAATTGAACAACAGAAAAATAAATCCTCTAACCTACAGTAGTAGCGATGTGCAAAACTACTTTTCAAAACGGATTAGTGACCATAATCATATGCGTTTCTTAGGGGCCTTTACATGAGACACATGAGCATTAAAAACAATTAGATGGAATGCCACAGAATGGATGGGAGGGTGTTGAGACTAGCCAATTTAAACCTTGTATCCAGTACAAGTCACTATTGAAATATTCATTGCATAGCATGCAAAAGTAAAATATAATTATAAAATATTTTAAGAGCAGATAAAATTGCCTGCCTAAGGGTTTTACCTAATCTTAAAACAAAATAATAATAATAATAAATAGAAAACGTAAATAAAAGTTAACAACATTTTTAATAATATAAATGTAATTATTAAAATAAAACCTAAAATTAAAAATAAATAAAACCTAATCATCTAGTTGCACATAAATACATCAAATGAAAGTACCTTGTTATATGAAAACTGTAATCAGCACAATGGAATAAATGTAATAAAAGTATTATGATTGCTATTACCATTTCATAAAAACATTTGACCAATAAAAGTAAGGGAGGAAAGAGAGAATGAGATGAGGAAAGATCAGGAAACATTGAGAATGAGTCTGATTTAGAGAGGGAAAGGGAATAATCTCATCATCAAATCTAATCACACATGCAGTGTAACCTCCACACAACCCACAGACTGCAGCTCAGTCCTATAACAGCTCTAATGATATCAGTATGACCCAGCAGCATTTGGCATACTGAGAGACAATAGCTGCTTTGAGTACAGCGCGTGCGCTCAATCTACAGCCAGCGGTGACAGAGGCCCAAGTAAATCACTCCTTCTGAATAGAGCTTTGCTCATCACTGATATTGAACAACATGAAAAGTGATGGGTCGTGTATGTGGGTGTCTATGTGCACGTACAGTAATAGATTCCAGTTAAAACAGAGCCGTTATCTCCCTTTCAACTGATCCAGGATAGGATCCAGGATGATCCAGAGGACAGACGACGTCAGCCACAAAGTTTGGCACTTTGATTTATCTATAAATTCACTGCACACATGCTAAAAATCCTCTTCAGACAAGGCTGTTATCCCCTAAGGTTCATCTCAATCTGTGTTTGACAGACATGTCTTGTGATTTTTTTCCCCTTTTGAATTGACCATGTCTGTGTTTTCCACACGCAAACACAATAAAATGGAAAATAAATAGTATTCAGTACATGTAAATACCCAACATTGATAGATAGCATAACATTCACAGATATCTGCATATATAAATATATATATATATATATATAGTCAAACCAAAATGTATTCAGACACCTTCAACATTTTCTCACATTAGCACAGTTTATTCGCTATAGTTTAGAAAATGGTAATAAAATATGACAAGAACTCCGAGTTAAACTGGTTCAGAACAAATTCATCTTGATAATGTCAGATAACTTTGATAGAAAGGTATGTAATGGATTACAATCAACCAATCAGCTCTCAGCTGTTAAATTTAAGTACATAATTAGATAATACCAATTTAGGTCAACCAATTACCAATCAATGCTTAATTTGGTTCAGTCTGTGGTGTAAAATGTCACATTAGCAATTAAAGAAAAAACACTTGGCAAAACATGGTCAGGTCTGTGTCTGAATAATTTTGGTCCCAAATTTTTTATAAATATATAAACATGCACAGGGAGATACGATCTTGGTCAGAGCTTTATTTCACAATATACAAATCAAACATTTCCTTTTTTTTTTTCATTGCAGCTGTGATGATAAGTAAGAAGAGGAAGCTAAAACTGAAACTATAGTCACTTAAAACCACCAAATGGAAGGTAAATTGACTTTGATACACAACATTTTTTTGCACGCTGACCCAAAAACAATTCTATTTAGCTGGATATAATCACAAGAAGCAGTGATATTTGGGACAGTGTATCCACAAGAGTGACAGAAAGAGAAAGAAAGAGAGAGAGAGAGAGAGAGAGAGAGAGAGCTTCAAAAGTAGTCATGTACTGTGAGGCTATACCCATCTCCTGTTGCCTAGCAACTGCAGCAAGCAGTTAAATGGTCTTATGGGTTAAATTGGTTTGAGGAACACTGCAGCGCTATTACTGTAGCCCTCTTACAGGTCTTCACTTCACCAATCATCATCAGCACCATTTACACACCCTGTTTACTTCCATTCAAGCCACATCATGTAGAATGTAATATATAATTATTCATAAATGGAGTATGAAATTAATCAGTGTGACACTATGAATCAAAAGTGATACATTTCTTGTTCTGTCTGCATTTAGTAGAAGCATAAACAGCTCATCATTGATTCCCAGAAACCCGAAGCATGTTCATGGTCTCTCCTCAGGTCTCTAAGGCTGTTTTGGTATCTGCTGAACTGAACAAGAACATTCAGGTCAGATATACAGATTTTATTTATTTATTTATGAATAATTTATTTATTCTCAGAATGTATTTATATTGGAGCTTAGGAACAAGGGAGCCCTAAAAAAGCAAGAAAAAGTATCTTGCATAAGTGTTAAAGCTTGTGAAAGCCTTAAATTGAATTCTCATTTAACTTCAATCATAATTGTCTTATCCTTTCATTCCAAAAATTTATCCTGTGTTCTACAGCAGAATGCCCAAATTAAATTGCTGGTCAGAGGGAATTCACTGCATTAACACCGATCAGGCTCATACAATAGCATCAATACCCAGTTGGGTCAATACTGAAAGAACCTGCCATTGTTCAACCAGACCTGCCCTGACCCTGACCTGGCATTTATGTAAAACATACATCTCATATTATAAATGAAATCATTGAGACAATAAAGTCACGAACTTCAACAGTTTTCAAGAGTGACTCTTCATTCTTTATCAGCTCTGCTTATTTTGTTACTAATTACACAAAGTTGGTAAAGTTTCAAAAGTTTGGGGTCAGTAAGATTTTTTTAATGTTTTTTACTCTTATGCTCACCAAAAAGTTGCATTTATTAGGTCAAAAATACAGTAAAATTATTGTAAACTAGTATTATTGCAATTTAAAATAACCGATTTCTGTTTGAATGTATTTTAAAATGCATTACAATTCATTCCTGTGATTTCAAAGCTGAATTTTCAGCATCATTACTTCAGTCTTTAGTTTCACATGATCCTTCAGACAAAAATTTCTTATTATTATCCATGCTGAAAACCCTTTATTTTAAAAATTTGTTTGTACGTTGCTAACTCAGATAGCTGGATTTGATTGTTGACGATTTGGCATGATCTTGGATTGTTTGGTTCTTTGCAGCTCATCCTGGACTTGCTGTCATAGCAACAGGTCCATGAGCTTAAACCTGCTCGGGAGCAGGCTTATTTCATAGAAACAGGATTAGATTGTATCTTTTTAAGCGGAGGTGATACTTAAAATGTGTCCCAATCACTGCTACATTATTACAATAGTTCCTTACTGAACCAGGGGCAATAATAATTTTAAATAATAATAATATAAAAATGTATTTGAAAATAATATTATAATGTTGTGTATAATACTATAGACACAGCCACTTGACTGAGAGATTTATTTGTGATGGAATAATTACTTTTTTTGGAAAGTTTAATTTTATTGGAGGTTTACACACATGTTGTACCGTTAATCTGAGCCGTGCACTAATTTGAGTGGTGACAGATATTATGGGATGGCTTGATGCAGCGCAGGAGATGCAGATAACTTGATCTTGACCCTTAAGAAACTTGAATACTGTCACGTAACAAATCTGCTTCGAATTGAATTAAAAATTAAATTACAATATTGAAACAAAAATGTAAAGGGTGTACAAATACTATAAAATCGTGAATATAAATAATTAGGAATCATCATCAAAACAGTGCGCATTTAATTTATCTATTATAACTTTTATGTTGGTTTAGTCATTTGGCTTTTTTTAATTTGTCATGGTTTTTTTGGCAGGTGGCTTTTTAAATTATATGATGTCATTACGTTGCCGCCAGCCAATCGCTGCATTACTGATCGTGGTTTCGAGTATCGATACATCTGCCCTCTTCAGGGAACACAGTCCAGAACTTAATACAGATATTTTAATCCAATCCACAAATTCGTTTGAAGAACCAAATTAGCCAGAGATCAGTTGTCACGATTAGAAGATCTGGGATCTGTCAAATCATCTCAGATGTATTAAGTGAGGTACGAAGAATGGACCCCAGAACTTTTTTTAATGATAGTATATATTTTCAGCAAAGAAAGAACTGAACTAAGGGAGACCTTTATCACACAGCAAAAATCAAACAAAAGTAATGTTCTTCATAAACAGTCTTGGAGGCAATTTGTCACACCATCTTACAATAGGCCTACCTAGAGAAAGCTAACTGTTAGCGTTCCCATTCATCTTAATGGCATTTGCTATTTTGTACATTGTGTATTTATTTTATTTTTTTATCTGTGTCTTGTCGCTGTCATTCTGTCTGTGCTGTGGAAGCTTCTGTCACCAAGACAAATTCCTTGTATGTGTAAATATACTTAGCAATAAAGCTCATTCTGATTCTGATTCAAAGCTGCTGCTAGCAGTGGAGGCTAACTGGACCATGATAACTAGCAAAACACTTGTGTAAAGTGCAGTAAAGTGACCTGAATCACTCCCTGAAGAAAATATCAGGTATTCTGCAGCTATCCCTTTCTTTTGTGTAGTATTCATGAAATCTAATACATGCTGTTTCTGTCAGGTAAAGTAGGCTAATTGTATACCTCACTGCTTTTTGATATATTTTTAAACATTCAACTAGAGTCTTCAGTCTTTGTCAGCTCAGGTAAGGCCAGTAGCTGTGCTTAAAAACAGCCCATGTGTCCTAACATACTTGCATTTCAATTAAAAGTGTGACTGATAGCCTGAGGAAGTTTTTAACCTAGCTGGCCCACTCTGAGATTGCCCATTTTTTAATTTGTGACTGACAGTGATCCCAGCGGTGAACCTGACTTCACTTTAATAAATACACACCAGCAGATAAAACTGCCCCTCTCACTTCACCTGGCACAGCTCACCAGTACAGATTCAGCCTCCACTCACAGCTGTACCATGTGTGAACATTTCAGTCAATCAGTTAAAAATTATCTTAAAGAGACCCTTCACCCAAAATATAAATTCTGTGAAAGCCCTATATCTCTCAAATCTCATTCATATTTCGGCACATTTATTCTCCACCTTCTTCTTGTTGTATATGGTGTTGAGTGTGCTGCACTTCTGACTGTACCAAATTGTTTATTGGCAGATAGGCTATTGGAGATTCTTAATTGATCGGCATTGGTCCATATTGGATATTTAATGGTTCATGCTCATTTCCTTTAATTTTACAATTAAATGACCTCTGCCATCATCATTTTATAATGAACCTTTAGTCATCACAACATTAGTCATGTTGTGATGACTAAACTCACCTGTAGCATTTTAAAAGATTTTTAGTTTTTGCTGATGTTTTTAAAAATATATATATTTTTTTATTATCAGCCATGACATGACATGGCATATTTATCAATATAATAATTGGCATATTTTAATATCAGTGCATCCTAGATTGTTATAGTTATAGATATTTGTTCTATGAATTTTATTGAGATTCAGCAATACTGAGCAAATCCAGTTCAACACGGTTCAAGTACAATGCACATTATAATGGAAAAAGGCCCACTTTCTAAATAAAAGAGCCTATCAGAAATTGGTAAAACACTGGTTATCGCATCATTGCAGCTGCTGTTAGAGACTCCCATAAAAATAGTCAGTGAGACGTGCTTGGAACTGCAGATGCAGATTGGCTGGAAAAACTTGAAAGATGATATCAACAACAAAATCTGGCATGAACTATGTTTCTGAAAGCAGTTTTCGAGATTTCAGGTATTCCCTATTCAAGTAGACAGGTGTTGGTCCTGCATGCCTGAAATAGCTGCCTGAAGGCATTGTAAATAGTCACAGAGTAAAGTGACTTTCCTTGAAAAGGACTTCTTATTTACTAATATTATAGCATCATTATCTAAAGATCAGAGTGGTCGATGACCAATATTTGTCATCAGCCATTAAAAAACTGGCAAAAAAATTGGGCCAAGCCCAAATGGCTAAACACTAAGCTTTTAATTGTCTTAACCACAAATTTTTGGTCAGGAAATTAATGAAATTTAAGCAAATGCATTGCTTAAAAAGTCATTGCTATTTTAGAAAAACACCATAGACATAATTAAGTTTTTGGCAGAATATGGGAAGTTGTGTGTGGAGTGATGAATCACAATGAAACACAGGTTGCATAGTGATGCTCCAGAGTGGTGTCTTTGAAAATCTGATGAGAAATATAATAATAAATGCATTTCTACCAGAGTGAAGCATGGCGGAAGAGGTGTCATTGTGTGGGGAGCTTTTTTAGCTGTTGGTATTGGTGAGCTACTTCACTGTGAAAAGTAATTTAATGCTTTGGAGTACAGGAGAATATTGCAGAATGGCTTGCTTCCTACAAATGAAAAGTTATCTAAAGAGGAATGATCAGATGTTATTTTTCAGCAAGACAATGCTTCTACCCAAATTGCAAGAAGTGTCTTTGAAACAAGTCCATCAGGCTGATGTCATAGTCAGAGTCCAGAGTTGAACCCTTTAGAGAATATTTGGTCTCACATTAAACTCAAACTAACTGGGAGACATTTTTCAACTATGCATGAACTGTTTGAAGCCACTGCTATAAAGGTCCAGCTATAAATGAACTGTTTCCGTGCTAAGTTACGTTACAGTATTTGTGCAATTCTCGCTAATTTCCTGACCAGTGATTTGTGATTAAAATGGTTAAGACCATTAAAAGACCACTAAATATTTTGCCATTTTTGGATTGGCTCATTGTTTTTGCCCAGTAGTGCACTAAAAGCATGGCAGCACTACTTAGCATGTGGAAGTTGTCAGCGAGGTTGATATCTGGACAGCGCAGCTCAAAAGTCGTTTCTCTGGAGAAAGGGCTGTACTCATGTGTTTTCTCTTCTGACAGCACTCTCTGACTGTGGTCTTTGAATCATTGTCAGTCATCATAACGCTGAGACTCAAACAGATAGATAAAATAAGGAATTAGACATGTTGATAGATTTGTGACAGGATCCCACACTCAAAGCACTAGCACAGTTAAGTGGAGGCCTGGGTGGGTGATGTATCTGACATGGCAGATAAGTGTTGGCATCTCAGGTTTACAGATCCCCTTGAATCTCCCTTCACTTCTCACAAATGTGGGCGACCATGCTGGAAAAAGCAGACATTGTTTACTTAAAGACAGATGATAAACCAAAGTAGTACTGACACTGCTCATACTACGCTTAGATCTATATCAAGCACAGTGAGTTTCCTTTGCCCATTTAAACAAATGTAAACTTTCAGTCAGATTCACCATGACATAAAAATCCCTCAAAACAGGGATAAAACCAGAATTAATTATTGATGTTCTTATTCTATAGATTCTATGAAGATGAACTGACAACAAGAGAGACTAATATCAAGCATCATTAAACAGAATAAATCCTCAAAGTGTCTAACTGCGGCTCAGAGCTGGACTGCCTCACTGATGGAGTGAGCTCTCTCTTATGGCCCATTTAAAAGTAAGGCCAAATAAAGACAAGATGGTCCCAACAGGACCCCCAGCCAGCCAGTTTCAG
Source organism: Rhinogobio ventralis (assembly GCA_039654625.1). Lineage (NCBI taxonomy): Eukaryota > Metazoa > Chordata > Actinopteri > Cypriniformes > Gobionidae > Rhinogobio > Rhinogobio ventralis. The sequence continues at coordinate 22,798,995 of CM077196.1, forward strand.
ACGCTCAGCTGGTGGCTGCCTCTCCTGTCCTCTTAACCCTCTTTCCAACTTCCAATGGACCCGTCGGCCAGCACATACATAAAATTCAGCACCAGCTGCCATCAAACAAAGAGCACCTGACCAGCCAGCTCGTGAGTTAAAGTTCAAAACTCTTCCAAAAAACCCTCACAATTTGTCTGAGCACTTTCAGGCCATCGAAACTGAAAACTGACAATGACATAAATATTGAAAGGGCTGAAGTGGGTTTAATTTAGCAGAGAGACTGAATAAGGTCCAGCAGAAGGGAATATTGAGCCTCATGCATCTTGTCCTCTGGGACATTGGAGCCACAAAGGTCGGACATGTTTGTTCTAAACAAAAGGATCCTGTTCTGCAGTAAACAACCTTGCAGTGTCAATAGAGCAGGAACCCTCCCTCAAGTGGCCTGGAAAACACCAGCATGATCTAATCTGGCTGAAAGCACGGGGAGAAGCTAACCGCATTCAGGACTAAATTGAGTTTCAACTGTACTTGCTTAATATGGAGGCACTTTTACAGGCAGTTGAACGTCCTTATTGCATTATTACACGCATTCTCTTCCTGCAATGTGGCTCTCGGCAGGCCTTTTTATTAGGTCTCGAAAGCCGAGCAGATGGCCCTTGTTGGGCTCTTCTATCCATGTGTAATTGGCTCTCAACATTCATTAGCAGGTTGAAACATATGCAATCAGCCAATGACTGCTCAGATTTAGCTTCTAATGCAAATGGATTTAGATCAAAATTGGATCATAGCAACAATGGGACTTTTGGGGAATCATTTTTTATTTCTATTTGAGTTGAAATGATAAAAGAGCACACTGTTATAGTGGCAGAACCTATAAAATACAGCTGGACTACATTAACACAGTCACTATTGACTTGCATCTACTAACAGGTGTGAATCTCCAATTGTCCTGTTTATACAATAAGTATTTGGCATTATTTATTAGCTTCAATTGAGAGTCCAATTAAAGTTGATTCTCAAATGCAGATGTAAGTCCTAAAAATGTAAGGGATTCATTCATGAATGTGCTTTTCAATCTAGTTTAACTAAACAGAAGCATATTTTGTGCTCAAATCAGGACTGACATAGTGATGCACAAAAGCTAAAAAAATATTAATTATATTAATAATATTTGAGCGGGTAGAAATTAAAACATCGCATCACGTCACACATTAACTCCGTTTCAAAGCAAATGTACAACCTGAGGCCACCTGTACTGGATTAATGCAATTTCAGTGGGACTGAAGTGTTCACATGACATCTTAAAAAAGATGAATTACTGCTTTATGAAATCAAGCTTCTAAGATCTTTCTCCTAAGGAAAAACAGTAATCTCAAATGTGTATCCTAAAAGATCTCAATGTCTTAAACTACTCACATTTGCCACAATATCAAAGTCTGCAATAAGAAGTCAAACATTTCAATATTAACTTAAACATTTCTCATCAAATTCCTCCAAAACCAAATCTGATCTATGCAATCTATATTCATTTTATAGCTCTATACCCTTACTGAATGTCAACAATTGTCTATTTTTATTTCTTCAGGGAAGAATTAGGAGAAACATCTAAGACAAAGTTGATATTTCGAGTGAAAAGACTAAAAACAAACTCAAAATGTTCCTCAAGGCTGATCCACACAGCTTCACTCCTCTCTACAGCTGAACGCAGCAGTGCCTTATGTCGCCATTGATCATATATATTTTTCCTCTTGAAATGAGGCTACTGTCTGGAACATGTCATTCCAAAGCTGCAAAAATGGAGCAAACACATGAATTATTCTTGCAAGAACAGGGTGATGACGTGTATTAACTAATGGCGTGTTCTCTGATTAAGGTTCTTCTATGCATTTCATATACTACTGATCTCCCTGAACGCCCACACATTCACCCCCCCCCCCCCTTTATTTAAGCACTGCTTCATGGAACACTTATGCTATTTATAGAGGCTTTAAACGGCCCACACCTTCAGATGTGGATATGTTCTGCTTTTGCACAGAACAGAGCGAGGTGTGAGACACCCCCTGCATCACAAATATATAAATGCAATCACAGTCTGTTTCCAAGGGCATTTAGGCAGAAGGTGAGTGGTTGGTGACATTCAAGTGAAATCATCAGGTTCGTTTCAAAAGGTGTACAAATAATGAAAATGACCATTACAGAGACTTTATGGAAGTCCGAGTCATTCTGATTGGTGAATCTCCAACACTGTTTTCTCAAATCACTGCAGTTTTCTATTCTCACATAATAACATTTTTTAAATAAAAAAAATCAACATTTCATATCCATTTACTTGTCAAGCAGACATTGCATTTCCCATAACCATATTACTCTGATATATCATTCAATTCAAAATTTCCCGTTTCTTCTTCTTACCATCTCTCTCTCCCTTCACCATCGTTCATGAGTTTTCTGTCTCTGTTTCTCAGTTCTATACAGATGTAGCATTCTGCCAGCTCTTCCCTAAACTCGTAATTTTGCAATTAAGACTGAGGAGGCAAAAGAGGCTCTCTTAAGCAGCTAGTTCACCATCAAGCTGACAGCAAGTGGAAATTCTCTTTTATTATTTACTCACTGTTTTCCACACACTGATGATTAAGGAAGAACCAGATCACAGCTGTGCTGGTATTCCACAAGGTTCCTCAACCTTCCTCAGATAATCTATTTCTCTTTTTCTCCACTTAACATGCACAAAAAGTCCCATTAAAAAGGCTTGTAGGAAACTGCATTTTCTATACTTTCTAAGTACTACTAACCCCAATTATGAATAGGAATTAAATCTGAAATCTGAATTAATCGTGGATCTGCAAAAGAAAAGATGTCTTAAAGTATGGTCACATACACCATTGTTCTGGGAATTTTCATTGGCAAAATCTTTGGCGTTTTCAACAGTAATCCATGTGATCTGGCATTTTGCATGAAAGATTTCCCAACCAATATTTACAAACGGGTTGAAGTTGGTCACACAGATGTGAGATGTGCTTCATTCATCACTTTTTGAAAATATTGCAAGAAACATAATGCAACAGTGCAGTGATTGGCGCAGGGAGACGGCATAAAAGCCAAGGAAGGACAAGCAGCGAGGAGAGAGACAGACTGGAGACTGGTGGCTTACGTGGTGGACTGAAGGAACTCTGAGGAGCAGTGGAATGTATTACTGAGAGTGAATGAGTTTATTAGGAGCGCTGTGAGCGGCACTTTATTTATTTTTTATTTTATTTTTTTTTGGGACTGGTGGTTTTTATTCACTGCACTCTGGTACATACAAAAATAAAGTGGCGCTCACAGCGCTCCTAATAAACTCATTCACTCTCAGTAATACGTTCCACTGCTCCTCAGAGTTCCTTCAGTCCACCACGTAAGCCACCAGTCTCCAGACTGTCCCTCTCCTCGCTGCTTGTCCTTCCTTGGCTTTTATGCCGTCTCCCCACGCCAATCACTGCAATCAGACACAGGTGTTTATCATCATGCACTTGACCTACTTACTCACTGCCACTCTCCTGACTCTCTCTCTTCGTGCAGACCTCGCTAAACCACGCCCCCCCTGCCACAGCTATGTATTACATTTCATTATGGAACAGTGGCAGCACAGGATCATTAATGGGAACACTGAATGATGTTCCTGGCCTGCCGCTGCGCTGAGTGAGTGACAGGAGGCATGGCTGTGTACAACCGCTGGGGAGAAGAGAGAAAACGTTGCCAGTATCAGTGTATGGATACTGCGGGAACGCGGTATTGACCCATTTAACATATTTTAGTAGAGATATGTATCGAAAAATTATATTTTTACAGCATGGTAAAGAAACCTCAAACCTGAAAGATTCGGGGCTTTTGAAAAAACATTCGGGGCTCCAGCCCCCTTAGCCCACCCCTAGCGCCGCCCCTGGTTCTACGTCACTAGAAAAGACATTCACATAAATGTCCGCCTATGTTGCACTATCCGCCCGCAAACAACTTGACCCGGCCACTAACACCGTGTCAAATCTCGAAGTTCAACGTGGGAATGGCAAAACGCTTTCTCTGGAAAGATGGGTCAGTAATAGTTTATTTGGACCAGCTTGCTCCTCAGAATCACGACCTGTAAGTATGCTCAGTTGGGGACACTAAATTTTCAAATAAATATCCAAATAAATTTAATTACTAAACTAAATTATATCAACTACATTACTTGAATATATATGATAATTGAAATGAGCTGATGACATCACCGTTTTCTCCAGAGCGGCTGTACAGCCGAATCAAATTCTGTTCATTATTTTCCTGTTTAACACTGTGAAGCTGCTTTGAAACAATCTGCATTGTAAAAAGCGCTATATAAATAAAGTTGACTTGACTTGACTTGAATAATTACTGATGTATATATTTTCTACCGGGTGTTCAAAAAATGTATCTGTTGTGTCTGTCGTTCTTAGTTAGTTAGTGCTCAGCTAACGTATGCACCGTTATTGATACAGTTCCCACATGTGCACTGCAATAAATTAGAAATACACACACATTGGTTTGTTGATGGACGTACTCTTGTTAATGCTGCGTAATGAGGAATTAAAGTTGCAACATCTCATAATGTACCCTAAAACTGAGCAGCGTATCACTGAGAAACGTACTTCTCAAGTCGTCCTTGCGATAAAGGTTCAAGTTGAATAGCTAGTTCTTCCAATGTTTCATCATCGGACTCGTGCTCGGATTGATATGGTAAAATCATCATCATCATTACTGTCTTTACAGTGTGTACAATCACTGAGCTTTAGGAAGCCTCCGGAGCTTAAGTTGTTATGGTAATGGGAGTTTAGCTCGCTGTACACACGCTGTAAGCGGTAGACCAATTGTAACAGACCAATTGCAATCAGAGCAGAGCAGGCTCACGGAAAGGAGGGATTTAAAGAGACTGATTCATCCAACTAGTCGTTTGAGAATCATTGAACAATGTGATGTGCAATGTATATTATGAGAAAATGAAACTGCCTTTTGAACTTTGATGCATGTAAACCTGTTGTAGGAGACCTCCAAAACAAAATTAGGAAACTTTAAAATAGCATAATAGGGGCACTTTAAAGGGAGTAATCTAGCAAAATGTCCAAGCTGCTCTTTTCTATTTAATAGATCTAATTTATATAGAGATATAAAATTATATAGGCCTAAATTAAATCTGTCTGTGCATCATATAAAGTGATCGTGTCTCTTCAGAAAATTTAGACTAAACCGCTCCATCCGTATAGATTAGTTTTATGAACTCTTTATGAACTTTTTGAAGCGTCAAAGTGGTAGTTGAATAACTGTCTATGGAGGGACAGAAATCTCTCTAAATTCATTCAAATATCTTTATTCGTGTTCTGAAGATGAACGAACGTTTTACGGGTTCCTACATTGTTCTAACAGCTTCACTAGGCATAACCTATATATAGGCACAAACAGCTTTTCTCTCCTGCAGAGACCCTCAGGTTTTAGCATGTCTGTGCATGACCTTGCAGAAGAATTCCCTTTCTCCCTCAGTTCCTATGGGGTCCGGCAATCCAGATACAGGTTCAACAGGTTTAGAGGAGATGTGAATAGATTTGAGAATGTGACTGATAGAAAAAAAAGAGCGAGGAACAGAGGGAGAGAGGAGTAAGATAGAGCAAAAGAGTGGGTTAAGTCATCATATACTTATCTGTGCACCTGTAATTAGAGCTAGTGCTGAAGCCTACGGTGGAAAAATGGAGAAGACCAACACCGCAGAGGGTGCCACTGACCTGCTGTGACCGGTAATCGCAGTCGCCTTAAAGAACATTTAGTGGCTTTAATGTGTAAGAGGGGAGTAAGAATTAAAATCACTTTTCAAAGGTTATTTAGACTCATACAGTAAAGAAAACTGCTATCCACTGGTATTCAGGTACAATTTTTTTCAATGTTAGAAAACGTGCTAAAACTTCACACTTCTATGTGATACTGCCTGTGCAAGAGTTTGACAAAAATCTATTCAGGTGGTCTTATATAATTTCACGATTTCATATGAGAAATGCCAAACACAAGGGACAAATGGGAAGCATAAACTTCTCCAGTGAGCATAACAGATGCTTCAAATCTCGACAGTTTTGCAGGTACAATTACCTTAAAACAGGATACAGATTTACTGTGAAAGACGAAATGTAACTAACTGAGAATCTAAATTGTGTAATTTAATTGATTTTATTTGAGAATCGAATTTAACAAAGATATGTAGTTATCGGAGACTGCTTAATAAGGAATATCTGTCTGACCATGTATTTTACCAGTGTGCAAATATCTAATTTATTAAATGTCTAATTAATACATTGCCATTATACTGTCAAAATGTGTTGTACGATACCACCGTATCTACACAGCGATGGATCTACACTGTGAAAATGAAAAGATGAAGCACCATTTTGAGGTTCCTAAGATCATCACGCTGATGGAAACCTCTAGAAAACCTCAAGGCATCTTTTCAAAATAGACCTTGCAAGTTCCTGTAAGACTCTAAACAGTCAACAAGTCCTCTACTAACACCATTACGAGGGAACATCTTTGAGATGTGTCAAATATACAATAGCGAAGGTCCTTGAAAAGACTTTTCACTGTACATGTCCCAAGATGTTTCAAAATATGCAATGATAGTAAAATCCTACCTTGACACTGAAATCCTTGTTTCCCAAAACCCCTGAAAGATAAAAGCAAATATTACAACCATCATTTTTAAAAATATACACTGACTAAATCACTTTATTGTTTGGCTATATGACTCATTTCATATTTCTTGTACTACAACTACAATGAAGTCTTTTTTCCCCATTCACATTTTCATTTTACTTTGCACTTTACATACTTTATTTAGGGAAATCAATGAAGCCGTGTCTCAAAGTGAGCTCCTTCTGCTCAGCATAAATGAGTGCTGTTTAGGTAGACAGTACAATATGTCTAAGTGATAGAGTGATACACCTGAGCTGCAACAGTAACAGGTCCACCTCTATGGAAAGCCATTTTAACATATATTCCTTAAAATTAACTATTTAATTCATCTTTTTTTGTTACTTTTTTTATTTGTTATTAATTTGTTAGACAATAATGTGATTTCCATTGCATTAAAATTTCTAATCTTACTAATAAGAGATTAAATTTACCTACAAAGGAGCAGTTATAACGAGCCATTACATACAATAACTTTTAAGACAGATACTAGTGCCTTATATACAGATACTAGTATCACTTTATTAGTAAACAAAAAAAAAGTTAAATATGTATAGTTACTACTAAGGAATGAGTAATACTAGTATCTAATGGAAAAATTACATGTATTTAATACATAGTTGCTTGTAAAATTGCAAAGGCTACTAGTCACTACTGGATTACTTACTAGTAATTACACAAAAAAAAGCGAACTAGTTACACAAAATACTAGTTAGTTTTAATAAATAAATGATAAAGCAGCTTGCCATACACTTCAGTAGGTAATGAATTGTAGTTTTAGAGGGCCTGAACTCTCTTACCAGATAAAGTCCGTGCAGTGGCTGCAGAAAGTAGGCTGCTTGAAGAAGCGAGCGATAAACTTGTGGTTCTTGACTTCGTGAACGTTCTTCTGTCTCAGGGCACCTTGTCGGGCAAAGCCTCTCATGGGTGCGCTCCCCTCCTCTCCATCGCTGTTCGATTGTGCCGGCTCTGCCATTCTCAACGCGGGGAAAGTTTTCGCGAGCCTGTATACTGGAGTTAGTTGTGCGGAGTGTGTACATATAATGCGGAGCTTCAGAATACGATGAACTCTCAGGCGCGATGCTTTGCGTCCCTCTCTGCCCAAGTGCCCTCCTTACGCACCGGTACACGCACACACACTCTCTCACACATACACTCTGACGCGCTGGTACAAGACTCCTCCCACCCTCCCACTCATTTACCTTTGGCAAGTAGAGCTGATTGATAGAGATTGTCAAACCTCTCTCATATTTACATGAAAGCGCTCAACAGCATAATGAGGAGGCAATAGGAAACGTTTACGAGTAGATTATGAAATATGAAGTTCATGAAAATATTGAAAGAAAACTGTCAATCATGCAGCCTGTCACTGCCTTGCTGATACTGCATATGAAGTAGCCCTAGATTTGCGTTAAAACACCAAGTCTATGTGATAAAACTTAAAGATGCAGTCAGTATTTTTTACTAATAAAAAGTTTTACACAAAAATAAATAGCACTTAAGATAAATATTATTAAATCATATACAACCATAATAGATGAAGACTATACTGTAGTCATCTAGAAAAAGAGACTTTATTCTACATGGAGCGGGTCGCCCCCTCATGGGCACTAACATGACATCACATGACCTGCTGTACAAAAAATGCACCAAAATGTCGAAATTAAAAGAGAAAAACTAACAAAATAAGAGATATACAAACAGTTCATGTGTGAGAGAACAGAAACAAATTAAACAAGTTTTATTTCACAACCACTGGTTAAAATGTGCCAGTTAATAAAAAAAAAAAGAGTTTACCTTTAAAAAATAATTTGAGCACTGCATATTCTGAAGACTGATAGCCTATATTAAACAATATCAAGATAATTAGGAATTGACTGCTAACTTTAATTAACATGCGTTTAATTTTTATATTTGATAAAATGTCAAACTATGAAAGAATGACTATTGTACACCATACAGTGTGATTTTCAACGGCTGATCCTTGCACACAACCTAACCAGAGACCTGAACCAGTATTCTGCTTTTAAATATAATAAAATAAAAGTAATAATAATAAAAAATATTGGCTTTAAAACTTGAACACAACAACCAATTTCCAAAACCATAAACCAGCAGACATAAATTTGGTCATCCCAATCCTGTGGTTAAATATGAATATCATAAAAATGTCTCTCATTAGCACCAATGAATCTGTGGTTAACATAAAGTGCAATATTGGAAACAGACCCCTTAAGTTAAGAACCCTATTAATGATAATACTCTTAGAATTGTATCAAAGTATAGGGGTTCAAATGTAACAGGCTGCATCATGTTCTCTGATCTCCCTAAAGTCTGAAGCTGCACGGATAGCCAAGTTATTTCAGTGGCTGCTCAGATAAATTGACGTCTAAGCTCTGTTACATAAATTACATAAATTTGTGTTGTGTCCCAGATGACTCTTTTCAGCAGTTACTTCAATCCTTTTCTGTGACGCACTAACAAGTAGGAGGCAAAGACAACCAGCGGCTGAGTGTACAATGGCACCATACACTTACCGAGAGAGTGAACTTCAACAGGGAGCTTGAACTTCTTGTGCTGATGTTGTCATATTCCTGTATCATTGTGTGATTCATGCTTGTTGCTGAACTGCTATACTCCAGGGCTGGCACAATCATTTAAGTAGCTTTTATAAACTTGCCTTAAAAAAAGATTACTGGTGTGCATCTTGAGACAAAACAATGGCACTGACATACAGTAAATACCAGCAGAACATTGACATGTCTTTGTTTTGTTTGTTTGTAAAGGAATTTAAAAATTCTGGATTAAAATGGACCTAGAAGTTCTAGGTCTTGTATTTATGTTGTAATCAATTTGAACTAATTGCACATAATAAGTTATAAGGAATAATCAATGGCTAGCTGTGCAATAAATTATTTTAATGCACGATGTGGAGGCAAAGAACCGCTCAACACGTATAGTGCATTAAAATTGTTTAATGCACAGCTAGCCGTGGATTATCCCACTTATACCATGCAACTTGCTAGCATTGACAACTCAAAGCTGTTATTGATGTTTGCAGTGCAGTATTTGACCGGCAAGGGTAAAACTGACGTTTTTGTCAGTTATTAGGCTTGACAGATCTAGCATTCTACCCGCTTTGCTAAGAGATGCACAAAGATAAAGTAGTGCAGTAAGATTACATTTATTTGAATGAATTAATAATGAGAGAGAGAGAGATACATACATGACTGTTCAGCGTCTCTCTCTCTCTCTCTATTTAAAATGAAGCTGTGAGTTGATTACTTCAAAATAACAATGTAACCAACTCGTTGCTAATATAATGTAGCAATTCAGTAGTTAAGTTATTTTATTTCTAAAAGTCGCATTAATATAGAACGATGATTCAACTGACTTGGAACTACCTGTGCATTAAGCAGTTTTATTGCAGACCTTCCAGCCAATCAGAATCGAGTATTAAGACAGACCGTGGTATAATTTAATTTAAAATATGAACACATCATTCGAATGTCTAATATGTCGAAAACGCGAAACGTTTCTTGTCTTATGTTATGTAATGTTAAATCCAAGAAATTTAGTAGGAAGGTTTAAACACAAACACAAGCTACGTGGCTAATGTAGCATACTGCATACTTTCGTCTGTGGAACATAAAAGGAATAGCTACAGCAGAATGTCCCAATTCACTTTTATTGCATGGAAGAAAAAACAATTGACTGGAGTTTGAAACAACGATGCGTCATTTTTGAATGCTTTTACTCTTTAAATTTGTGTTCAAAATCTTTTAAGTGATGTTGTAAAATTCATCTGTTGCAGTTAAAATAGCTTATTTTAGCTTCTAGAGCTGTTATGAGGATTTGTGTTGTGAAGTCCAAGTTATTATTTCCCCTTAGTTGACACTGTCTTTTCCTGTGTTAAAGCAGTCAGAGGAAACCGTTAAATGCACAACAGCATGTGAAATGGGCAGAAATGCAACCTAGAACTGCGTAGTTTGATGGTGGTACGGGAGATAGTGTTAAGGTCACAGAGATCACCTGTGAGTAGTGATGCCCACAAGCTAACAGCATCTAGAGCAGCTTACCTGCTCTTCGCCCACTACGCTTTTCGCTGGCAGTCGCCCACGCACACACACCATACCTACATGCGCTGAAATCCTGCGATCTTTGCAATCTTCTTTGTGAGTTTGTGCATTATAAGGGAGGTTCCTCAAGACTGGAACCAAAGACACCTGTAGTTTCTTTGTTAAATGTATGTGATTTTCAAGCACATCCATCATTGCAAAATCTTTCATGTTTTTGTCAGCAGAACAAGATTCAACAAGATAAAATAGCTAGCTGCCACCTACTGTTGGAATATTTGTTAAGCATATATGCTTCAAAAGGTATAGAACTTAAAAATGAAAATCCTGATACATTTACTCACCCTCACGTTGTTACAAAACGGATTGAGTTTTTGTAGAACATAAAAGATATTTGAAGAAATGGCTGGGGTCAATTAAAGTCAGTCTTCGCCAAAATGATTCTTCCTTTTACCTTCCACAGAAGGAAGTCATACACATTTGGAATGACATGAGGGTGAGTAAATGACAGAAAGAGAAAAAAAATCTTGAATTTTTCAGTTTAAAAGATTGTGACTAGCACATTACTGCACTTGTTTACATAATTCACAGTGAGGAAAATTATATTTTACACTGATACAGACCTATTGTTCCTAAAAATATCGTGTAACCTTTTCTAGTGCCTGATCTCTGCCTCTCTGTGACACTTTGGAGTTAAATGGAATAATAATGAGTGTCTTTCTTCCTATGGTTGCTATGGAGATGCCTTTACATAATGATAAATATAGGTTGATCACATCCTTTAATACACTTGGGATTTTTGCTCTTCTAGAATCTAGATGAAGAGCACACAAAATCTCCAAAGAACAAGGCAATTTGGAATTGTTCATTCAGCTATATTATGCGTTCGTTACAGTACTTGTCTTTAAATGTCTTTATGGTCAGCATAATTTCATGTAAAATGGATGCAACTTTAATCTGAAAAATAAATACAATTAAAAATCTGTCAATACATGTGTCTGGAACAAATGTAAAGTATGCTTTCACTAAATGAAAAAAAATAATACTGCTTTTAAATGGATTTTGCTAAAGAGATGATCAAGTTAAGAGGTGTTTTCAAATTAGATTTTGATTTCAAACAGGTTTGCTTTGCATAAATTACAGTCTGTACAAAATCTGGAAACCTTCTTTCCACTTAAAGTGATATATGAAATTAAGTAAAAATCAATTTGTAGCAGCGGTTGAAATACTGTGAATTACCTTGCACACAACCTAACCAGAGACCTGAACCAGTATTCTGCTTTTAAATATATTAAAATCAAAGTAATAATAAAAAACATCAGCTTTAAAACAACCACCAATTGCCAAAACCATAAACCAGCAGACAAAAGGGAGCAGATGTTTAAAACAGACATAGAAATCACTTTATTGAGGGAATACCTTCCAACAATACAAAATAATCCAGAGGTAATAACGTAAAGTAATACGATTCCATGAAGATACCAACAGAACAATGGCCCTCTGCTCTGTGCAGTCAATCTGGAAAATCATGACCATGTTAGCATGGCTTTATTTTGAGTAAAAATAAACTACAACCCACAAGACTACTCAACCAAACTATGAAAGGATGAAACAAAGATATACCATAAAATAACTGCCACAGGTAGATAAAACAAGCATTTGGTGACTGTAGGATGCAAGTGTTACATTTTATTCAACATTTGCCCAAGTTACTTCCACTTTAGAATGATAAAACAGCTTTTGTAATGGCCACGAAGCTCTAAAGTACTCAAGTGGACTTGTCACATGAGGGTCAGCGTGTCAGACCAAGTAAAGAGGTGGAAAGCCAATTAAGATTCTGCTGTCCTTACAAAACATTTCATTGTGGAATATTGTGGGGGAAAAGTAAAAATCTTCACTGTTCTCACTCACTGTACTGGCAGGTCATAGGATTAAAATGACAAATCCTAAAGGACGTATGACTCTACACAGAGTGAAGTGAGACTTGGTTAATGAACATGTAGATTAAGGGGGTGGGGTTATTGTGTCTGGGTGGGCAGCCGCTCCTCAGGGGTGGTATCTGAGGCCTGGGGTTCCGCTGGGGGTCCAGAGCTGCTCTCAGACGGAGCGGTGCTGTCGCTGGTGCCCTCATCTGTAGCGCCCTCTGCAGGCTCAGGCTGGGATGGTTTCTCTCCCACTGCAGCCGGGGCAGCTTGCTCAGCCTCCTGAGATCCTTCAGAAGCTTCAGCCAGAGTTTCTGCAGGACAGACGTCACAAAGGTCAGTCAAACATCTTTTATTCTTTTATTTTTGTTCTATATTCAAAGTTAGAGAAAAGAATGGTGCAGGTCTGACCCGTCTCCATCGGGGTGGACTTGTCTTCTCCATCCTTGGTCTCGCTGCTGGAGGTTTGTTCTGTGTTGGCATTTGCCTGGACCCCGGCTGGCTGTTGCTCTTCTTGAGCAGCTTTCTCCACCTGCTCTGCAGCTTCCCGCTCTCTCTCCTCCGCCCTCCGGCGAGCCGCCTCCTCTGCAGCTGCCATTTCGGCTGCCAGCTTCTCCATGTCCACCTCCACTTTCAGACTGCACAGCTAAATAAAACACAAACTGCACAATCACTGACAGTTCGTTTGGCATTTGCGCTCAGGCTAAACAGAAGGGCTATTAGTTCACCGATCAAAATTAATTTCACACCCGTTTGAGCTCTGTATTGAAGGAGTCTGTGCTCTCCAGGAACCTCCTCTTCTTCTCTTGATGTCGGTCCTCGATTTGAAGCAGCTCTGCTTCAAGCTTCCTCTGTTTAGAAACCAGGATGATTAAATCAGGTGAGTAACAGTCTTGTGTTTGATTTCTTTGGGTCTTTAACATGCCCAACCTACCTGGTGCACCATGAGGGACTGGACTTGACGTTTGAGGACTTGCATGCGAGCGGTGGTCACCACTGAGCGAACATCAGGCACCACAACCTCACTCAGGATGTCGCTGATGAGCCGGTGGTTCCTCTGGAAACGAGCTGCCGCTGTATGCTTCATGGAGAAACCGTCGTCATAGTCTAGAAGACATTTCATATTTCGAATCAAATCAATACGGAACAAGTTTCTCAAAGTGCGCAAGTTTCAGAACATCCTTTTAAACTTTAGACCCATTTGGATGGTACTTTTCTCAGTAAAGTATTATCTGTAAAAGATATACATTTTTTTTATTTTTTATTTTTTATATATATATATATATATATATGTTGTTGCCATTATAATGGCCCATTTTAACTGGAGTCTAAAAACAGTAGGTAATTCAGCCTGGGATCCAAATATAGGATGAAAACTCAACATACAAGAGAAAAAGCACCAACATTTTTGAATCAGACTTTAAATCATAATTAGCATGTGAATGTTTATTCATAAGTAGCACGTTTTACTACATTGTATCAGAGGTGCAGTCACTTGTTCTGCACATTTTTGTGGGCCAAAAGGCTTGCTGCAATAATTGGTGTTACTGGTGTTCAGCCACAACACCAGTTACATCACTTGCATGTAACCAATCAGTTACATCACTTGCACAACTTTACTGATGGTTTATGAAGTTTATTGCATCCCTTTTCACTCAAAAAAAAAAAAAAAAAAAAAAAAAGGGTAAGAGTTGAACAAAGCATAAGACGTGCGCATTAACGTCTCATTCACAAATTCTCTCTCCGATTATCATTAACATACACAGCAAATTACACAAAAACACTCATACTGCTAACGAGTAAACAAACATATACAGACCTTATGCCGTTTTGGGGGGTGCACTTGGAATAAACTGTTTTGCAGATACAAAGTTTACATCTAAACTGCAAGCTCTCCCTTTCCCATATTGCTCCGTAGATTATAACACCCATCAAAATAGGAGTCCTCCTTAGTTAGACAGATAATGCAGACCTTAAAAAATATCTAAACTCACAGAAATATCAAAAATGCATACAAAAACAAATTAGAAGATAATCACAATCACGTTTTCAGTTAATTCCTATTAGTTATAATACATAATAAACATAGGTTGACTTAATATTATGTATATTACATGTATTTCAGCAGTGTGGTTCAATAAAACCATGATTACTTGCTTTTGATACATTATTTGAACCAATTATAATTGCCTTATTGTTATTATATGCATTTTAAAGACTACTGTTCACCATAGGTCTATTTTTAATCACCAAAAAAAGGATCTGATTACCATAATCGTTCCTGTTTGAAATCAAAATAATGACTAACAAAGCACACAACAGTTTAAAAACATACAAGTCAATCTGAGAGGACAGTCTCAGCAATATTCACATAAATCACTGTATTATGTTTGTGCCATCAAGACGTCAATCTCACCATCAGGGTCCTCAGCGGGCTGGATGCTCATATAGGGTTCGCCCTTGTCTAGGCGCGACTGTCTCTGCCGACTCTCTTCTTCTAGAGCAGCTTCAGCACGGTTCTTAGCGTTGACATACGCCAGGTAGGCTGGAGAGTTGTGGTAGGCTTTCAAAGAGTCATTATACTCTATCTGCAGGGAAAGAAATTGCTAAGTGCCTATAACAATTTCCCAGGAATCGTTTTCAAATAAATCTCAAAGTAAGGGCAAAAAGGCTAGAAACAAACCTTCTCAGCCTCGTATTCATTTAAATAGTCCTGTTTTTCCTCATCAGTGAGGTCCCTCCACATGCCACCGATGATCTTCCCAATCTCCCATAGCTTCAGGTCAGGATTAGAGGCTTTAACTTGGTCCCAAACCTATGAAAGACAAGTGTCAGTAAAGCGTCGACATAGAGCAGTCTGGGTTCCTGGACGGAGAGGGTTGCATTTTTCCAAAAGGATAGAGAGAAAGTGCACCAATTTTTGTCTACCTTTCTGTCCAAAATTAAAGGATGAATGCAGAGCAGGAGAGAGATATAAGAGTAACTGATCTGAGCATGTCGTTTAGATTTGAAGTATCTATTAAAGATACAAGTCCTGATTTAAGCAGCACTGAAAACCCTAACTGCTTTATACACTCACCTAAAGGATTATTAGGAACACCATACTAATACTGTGTTTGACCCCCTTTCGCCTTCAGAACTGCCTTAATTCTACGTGGCATTGATTCAACAAGGTGCTGAAAGCATTCTTTAGAAATGTTGGCCCATATTAATAGGATAGCATCTTGCAGTTGATGGAGATTTGTGGGATGCACATCCAGGGCACGAAGCTCCCGTTCCACCACATCCCAAAGATGCTCTATTGGGTTGAGATCTGGTGACTGTGGGGGTCATTTTAGTACAGTGAACTCATTGTCATGTTCAAGAAACCAATTTGAAATGATTTGAGCTTTGTGACATGGTGCATTATCCTGCTGGAGGTAGCCATCCGAGGATGGGTACATGGTGGTCATAAAGGGCCAAGAAAACATCCCCCACACCATTACACCACCACCACCAGCCTGCACAGTGGTAACAAGGCATGATGGATCCATGTTCTCATTCCGTTTACGCCAAATTCTGACTCTACCATCTGAATGTCCAACAGAAATCGAGACTCATCAGACCAGGCAACATTTTTCCAGTCTTCAACTGTCCAATTTTAGTGAGCTCGTGCAAATTGTAGCCTCTTTTTCCTATTTGTAGTGGAGATGAGTGGTACCTGGTGGGGTTTTCTGCTGTTGTAGCCCATCCGCCTCAAGGTTGTGCGTGTTGTGGCTTCACAAATGCTTTGCTGCATACCTCGGTTGTAACGAGTGGTTATTTCAGTCAAAGTTGCTCTTCTATCAGCTTGAATCAGTCGGCCCATTCTCCTCTGACCTCTAGCATCAACAAGGCATTTTCGCCCACAGGACTGCCGCATACTGGATGTTTTTCCCTTTTCACACCATTCTTTGTAAACTCTAGAAATGGTTGTGCGTGAAAATCCCAGTAACTGAGCAGATTGTGAAATACTCAGACCGGCCCGTCTGGCACCAACAACCATGCCATGCTCAAAATTGCTTAAAATCACCTTTCTTTCCCATTCTGACATTCAGTTTGGAGTTCAGGAGATTGTCTTAACCAGGACCACACCCCTAAATGCATTGAAGCAACTGCCACGTGATTGGTTGATTAGATAATTGCATTAATGAGAAATTGAACGGGTGTTCCTAATAATCCTTTAGGTGAGTGTATGTTCATATTTTAAAACACTTTGCTCACAACAGAAAGGAAATGGAGCAGAGTTTAGTCTCAAATGAGTAGATCAGAAAAGATGTCAGCTTCCCAGCCTTGTTGAACAGAAGAAAGCAATGAAGCGATGTTGGGGTCTACCATCTGAAGGGGCAGAGTCAGGCCACTGACCGCCCCTCAGCCTTCGAGATGATCGCAGAAACGCTCTCCGCAATTTACAAGCAGTAAAAGCAGACACCGTGGGTGTCTTACCTTCCTGCTTACCTTCCGGCTATACCGCATGTAGGGCATCAGCGGCTTGTCGGGCGGTTTGGGCGGCTTAGGAACGGTGATCCCTGAGGAGTTCTGTGGGAAAGGGAAAAAGGCCCACACGGAGCATTAGAGATCACAAAGGGCACATGTGGTCATCACAGAAAACATAGAACTGTCATAATGGAGCACTATGGAGAGAAAGGGACAGGAGGCAAAAAGCACAACTGAAAGAAACAATGACGACATGAAGCACATCGCAAAGGGAGCGGGAGATGTACCTGAACGGCAAACGAAAAACAGCACGATAGCTCGTTAACATTACGCCGACAAGGCCATGCATTACGTTCTTTTGGACACAAAGCAACTGACTTTTACAGCCGAAAATTATTCTGCAGAGGTTTGGATGAAACCAGCCAACAACTAAAATGCCTCAAGCTTGCTAAGAAGTCGTGCAAAGTTGCAGAGTTTGGCACGGGCATCTAAAGCCATGCGAGCAGACGGCCGTTGGCTCTCGTACATGATGAAGTGATAGGAAGGCCGACGGGAAAGGGGGAACAGTTCTGAGAAGCAATCACTCTGAAGCTACAAATCATTCTGCGTCAATCACACCCATCCAGACATTACAGAGAGTGACTGCTTGACAGAAGCATGAGGATTATGGAAGCTACTAGTTAAGAGCTACACAACTACCAAAGACTCGACTCTACTACCCGACAGACACCTTCAACTCTATGAAACGAGTCTGTACAGTGTAAGAGCAAAGCATTTCACTATTTCATATTCAGGCCATGTAAGTTAGCTTTAGCGTCCTCTCGTCTGGGCTTTTAGTCCCTCGGCTGTTGCTAGGGCCCTAGTTGGCACCGGTCGAACCATTACCCTGTTGTTCCCGCCGGGGTTCCCTCCCAGCCTGTAGTTGTTGTAGGCCAGATGGCTGTATGGGTTGTACCCCACAAACCCAGGGGTGGTGGGCATTTGCTGATGGAGACAAATGAGACAAAACACGAATGAGAAATGACACAAACAAGGGAGGAAGGGACAAAAAAAATGAAAAGGAGAACCTGCTTTTGATTTCTGTCATGATTTGCATAAAACATGCAAAAAGCAGCAATCTTTGATAGCAGCACAACCCTGGCATTACTCTACATCCATTTGTAGCAAAGCCACAGGCACTATGGGTGGTGGTGGTTGTGGGACGCAATGACGTTCAAAAAGGCTGTTAATTTTAAGGATTCAGATCAGGAGTATTTGAGCCAAATCTCATGGTGGCGTACAATCTGAATAATGGCTCTCTAACCTATCAGGAATAAGAGTTCTGGGACACTAAATGTAATTAACAGCAATTTGGATTTATTTCAACCACACGGTATTCAAGTTTTCCGAGGATGCATGTAGAGCAACGCAGCAATGCTAAATTACTCTCAATGGTTCTCGGTGTCTATTTTAATGTACAACAATTAAATTATATGTGAAAGCCTCAAAGCACAAGAGGCTCACATACTTTATGCTCCAAACGTAGTGTTTAATGAATAACCATGAAGGCTTAACTTTTCATGGGTCTACATGGTCATTAGGGCTCCACAATATACATCAAAATAAAATCGACATTATGATATGGCTTAGTGCAATTATTAAATTGTAAAGGCTGTGATTTAAATATGTGCACTGCAAGTTTCAGAACAGAGCACAGCACTTTATACTGTGTAAACTCTGAGCCGCTCTGAGACAGAAATCACAGAGCCACGTTTCACTCTGAAACCCCCAGCGCATATTAATTTGCCAGAAAAACACCAAAATAAAAGCTTGACGGTTTAACATTTGAAAATGTAGAAATTAAGACGCAACTAGTAGTATTGTAATTTTATAGTTATACTATATCATTATTCTAATACCTTTCTATTTTACACTATGACTATTTTCACAATACACATTGTATATTTATTTTTATTTATTAAAATCACAATAATAATTGTTATTATTGTCAAAAAAATTACCCCCAATCCTTCTAGAATGATTAATTCTTTCTATTTAAGTCAACAAGCTAAAATTCTGGAATTTATTCATATAGCAATTTATAAAATTGCAGTAAAATAATATATTGCCAAGTCATTTTTTACAATCAGGCAGCCCTAACGGTTATTAATTATTATTATTATTATTATTAAATACTACTTTTGGAGTCTAAAGTAAGTCGTATCCTCAGCAACTTACAGATTGACAGAGCATTTTCTGTGCACAAAAATAATAAAAGCCACCCCATGTGATACTGTGACCTTCCCACAATCCTCTCCTCTCATCTCTAAGGACCCTAAGGTATAGGTTTGGGTGATGGAGGGGAGGGGCCATATGGATGATTGGCATGTTCTGGATACTTACTGTTGTGGGGGCTGGGGTGGGGGCAGGGGCATAGGGTGGCCGCTCTGTTAGAGGGAGAGAAGGTGGGAAAAAAAAATTTTTTATTGACTTTATTGAAAATAATAAATTATTCACCAGTGGTAAAGCCTACTTATTCGTCACATCTGCATCAGTTCAATGTGCACAAATTAATTCACAACACAAATGCTATTGTCAATTACATCTATAAGATAAGCAGACCCATATTTACACATTTACACTTTATTTGGAGAAAGTGGTAATATCAAATAAAGAAATGGTAAAGCATCTTTAATAAAATCATTTCTCAAGATCTGATAAAGATGGGGGTGCTTTAACCAATCAATTGAAATGTGCTCTTACTTGACATCTTGTTTGTAGGATTGAGGATATCAGGCTATCCCCATCATTTGGTTCTGCAATAGGGCAAAAACTTATTAGACGAATAGGCATGCTTTCAATGTGTGCACAAACATGATCAACTTGCTCGTGCTGCAAACATCCTATCAACCTGCTTTTTGATCAAACATTTTTGGTTTAAAACAGCAATGCACCCACCTGGCTTAAATATGAAATTCGAAGCCATTGTTTGATTGAACAGCCCACTGTGTCTGTGTGTGTGTGTGGTAGGTATAAATAAAGAGGTGGATTTAATAGGAATTAAATGAGATGAGTTTATGGACCTCAGGCCTGTACTGGATGAGGATAAATGGCGTACACGAGGCGAGTGGGCTTGCAGCTCGCCAAGAAGTTTATTTATTGATTAACGTAACAGAATAACAGCTACAAGGAGGAAAAAATAAAGATTATTCATACGAAATGTAATGTAAAGGTGTTGTACTTGGAGGGCTATAAGCAACCCGAGGACATGAACACATGAACGTTGGAGATGCTAACATGAAAAACATCAATGAATGAAACTGGCTAACACTAGCTGAATAACATAGCAGTAAAATGTCATATGAAAAACAAATTCATATTCGCATTTCAGGAAGAAAATGTGTTTTAAGGTATTTGGATTGTGTATAGCTTTTACAAAATGTTCTTAATTTTGTTAATTTATAAACACAACCCAGTGTTATAGCATTAGCTAGCGGGCTAAAACTAAAGTCCGACAACCGTTTAAGATATGAAAATCATGATAAGTATAAAAAAACCCTGCATTTTAAAACCAGCATGTTTGTTATATTACACCACAGATAAGAAGTTGTTTGCTGAAACCAGTCATTTGTAATACAACGCACAACGTTATCGAACACTCACCCCAGCTTCTTTGTTCCCTCAATGGTGCTCCGCCAGGATGTGACACATTTTGAGCTGCATCTGACCTGATTTTCCAGCACATTTCTGCCCTCTAGTGGTCACAATCTAATACTGGACTGACTGAGTCTGACCACCAGACGCCAGGATAGAGAACTATGGGCGCAAAACTGCCTATTCTGTTTGATTTAGCATGAAAATCTGCCCAGTTTAGACTGATTTAACAAACAAAACTTCCCAATTTAATCATATACACAACTGTTCAAAAGTTTTGGTTCAGGAAGACTAGATAATTAATACGTGTTGTATTCAGCAATGATGCATTACATTGATCTAAAGTGGCAGTAAATACAGTTATAATAAGGTTACAAAAGATTTATATTTTAAATAAATGATGTTCTTGTGAACTTTCTAGTCAACAAAGAATCCTGAATATTAAGACGCAATGTTTGTTTATTTCTGAAAGATGATGATCCTTTGCCATCACATTAATAAGTTACATTAAAAATAAATTTCAAATAAATCATTACAATATGTTTTTTAATGTATTTTTTGATCAAATAAATGTAGCCTTTGTGAGCATTAAAGTATCTTACCAACCCCAAATGGTGCATATATCAGCAAAAACGCCAATATTTTGTCAGGTTTTTAGCAGTAAAAACAATGACCAATTTTTTAATTGCATTTTCTTTTAAATTTCTCATATTTGTACATACATGTATATTTGATTGAGACATACATACATACATAAATTATATATATATATATATATATATACACACACACACACACACACACTCACCTAAAGGATTATTAGGAACACCATATTAATACTGTGTTTGACCCCCTTTCGTCTTCAGAACTGCCTTCATTCTACGTGGCATTGATTCAACAAGGTGCTGAAAGCATTCTTTAGAAATGTTGGCCCATATTGATAGGATAGCATCTTGCAGTTGATGGAGATTTGTGGGATGCACATCCAGGGCACGAAGCTCCCGTTCCACCACATCCCAAAGATGCTCTATTGGGTTGAGATCTGGTGACTGTGGGGGCCATTTTAGTACAGTGAACTCATTGTCATGTTCAAGAAACCAATTTGAAATGATTCGAGCTTTGTGACATGGTGCATTATCCTGCTGGAAGTAGCCATCAGAGGATGGGTACATGGTGGTCATAAAGGGATGGACATGGTCAGAAACAATGCTCAGGTAGGCCGTGGCATTTAAACGATGCCCAATTGGCACTAAGGGGCCTAAAGTGTGCCAAGAAAACATCCCCCACACCATTACACCACCACCACCACCAGCCTGCACAGTGGTAACAAGGCATGATGGATCCATGTTCTCATTCTGTTTACACCAAATTCTGACTCTACCATCTGAATGTCTCAACAGAAATCGAGACTCATCAGACCAGGCAACATTTTTCCAGTCTTCAACTGTCCAATTTTGGTGAGCTCGTGCAAATTGTAGCCTCTTTTTCCGATTTGTAGTGGAGATGAGTGGTACCTGGTGGGGTCTTCTGCTGTTGTAGCCCATCCGCCTCAAGGTTGTGCGTGTTGTGGCTTCACAAATGCTTTGCTGCATACCTCGGTTGTAACGAGTGGTTATTTCAGTCAAAGTTGCTCTTCTATCAGCTTGAATCAGTCAGCCCATTGTCCTCTGACCCTAGCAAGGCATTTTCGCCCACAGGACTGCCGCATACTGGATGTTTTTCCCTTTTCACACCATTCTTTGTAAACTCTAGAAATGGTTGTGCGTGAAAATCCCAGTAACTGAGCAGATTGTGAAATACTCAGACCGGCCCGTGTGGCACCAACAACCATGCCACGCTCAAAATTGCTTAAATCACCTTTCTTTCCCATTCTGACATTCAGTTTGGAGTTCAGGAGATTGTCTTGACCAGGACCACACCCCTAAATGCATTGAAGCAACTGCCATGTGATTGGTTGATTAGATAATTGCATTAATGAGAAATTGAACAGGTGTTCCTAATAATCCTTTAGGTGAGTGTATATGTCACATAACTGAATCTTAAGTGTAAATAAGCACTAATTGGCATGACATATAATCTCACAGTTTAGATTATACATTTATATTTACTGCAAAATGTACATAAAGATTATATTTAAAGGTGAACTATACAAGTATGGAAAATAAGACATTTGAAAATGCAGTGCTTAAATGCTTATTTCATTAAATCCAACAAAATAGGGCAGTTTTTGTTACCAAATCTGCCAGATCGGTCTGTTCTGTTACACACTTTATTACATATTTTGTCACTAAATATTCATTAAATCCATTACATAACATGACTGAAACCTTCCCTTCTGAGCACTATGTCAACATATTTTATAAATCACCAATATTCAGACTTTATTTTGCTTTATCTTGATTGGCAATCCATTAGAATCAACTTCACAGCTCTGCGATACGCCAGATTCAAAAATGTAATAAAAAAAAAGTAAAGAGAAATATTCACCACTTCAAAGATTTATTGGGCAGATATAACTCAATTCATGTAGCACTGTAAACACTTACGTAGAGAAGGCAACATGCTCCAAATATACCAAGATATAGGCTTGAGATCCTTTTGTTTGCCTGGTGTTAAAGTAAAGGTTCAATCCCTGTCCATAGAGCAAAGGTATTTTTTTTTTATTCGCTGCAAGTCTTGAATGCACCTGCTGTCCGGATGCAAAAAACAAGAGCAGACAACAGTTCTTCTAGAGTGAGCCGAAGAGCCAGTGTCACTGAGAACCAGTCCTGTCTGATTGAAATGGTTTTCAATGTCTTTGATATACATATATATTGTTATAAACATGTAAACAAGTATAAAAGTCATTTCATATATTTTTATTTAAGAGTATGTATCCCATCTTCCTCTGTCCGTTGGCCACATTGCTGAAGTAACTAATCCACATCAAGCCTTTATTTCAGAAGCCATTCATTCACTGAAAAGAGAAGCAGAGAATGTGCTGTCAGATAGCTTTCTTTGTAAAGCATAACACTTATTCAGAAAGACAAATGTTTAATTTCCATCTGTTTCAAGAGCAATGATCATAAGCGTCTAATTAGAGTGCTCAGCTTTATTGAACGCAGCATGCATGCAGCAGTGTGTTTACGACACCTGCGTATGTAATTGATGTGGAGTGTGACACAGACCTCTGTATTGCGGCCTCAGCACACGGTTGTTAGGACAGTCCCGTCTCTGACTGAAATTGATGTTGGTGCGGATACAGCGTTGGTGCAGTGGCTGGGTCGGCCGCATGTTGTCACCCATACTGAGAAAGATCTGAGACGGCTGGTTTTGACTGAGAAGACGAAGAGACTGCATCTGAAGAGATATTAAAAGGTGATTAAGTGTTAATCTGGTTATATTCAATAATAATATAATATAATAAGCAGAGAAAATTGTCAGAGTTTTCAACATTTCACCTCTATCTGCGAGATGTAAATTGGCCTATTCATTAATATCCAGGTGGCTGTCTCAAGGCACGGTGGAATAGTTATCGACCCTTCATATGTGATAAAACGAGAGGTTTCGGGATACAGCTCCTCAATATCGAGTCCCATCAGTAAGTATGCATCATCTGAAAAGATATAGTATAAAACAATCACAGAGATCAATCACACACACTTACAATGTATCACATGTCTAGATACATTCCTACAGGACAATACAAGATATTATCATATCTCTATTATTATTTTGTTCTGAAGCCAATGCTGAGAGAATAAAATATCACTTCTTATCCAAGACCACCAGGTGGTAATATGAAGCCAAGTTTGTTTTTCCTGTCTTTTTTCATTAAGAGTTATGAAGGTCTATTGCACATTTCAGACTGAGGAAACCATTCGATTTAATAATACTTTTGGAGGCAGTTGTCAGTCAAATCTTAATACAAATAACATGATTTTAAATGTAATGCTAATAAAAACCAGCTTTAAAAGTTAAAAAGCGTAAAAAAAAGAGCACCCCCGGCTCCACTGACATTAATAACAAAGTATTTGTGGGCACTTACGTTTATATGTAATCCTTGTAATGGTCTCTCTGTTCAGCATACGGTTTAGAAATAAATTTGTAGGCTCTGAAATCTGAAGAGTCAGATATCAAAGAAAACATTATTTAAAACCAGATTTCTGCAGCTTTTTTTGATGAAAAGGCAGATTTCATAAAACATGGGGTTCAGTACATTAATCACAAATGACATGAGCTTTAACTTACTGCTGAGATATTTCATTACGGCTTCACCATATCACAAGCATAATCAATAATAGTCTAGTGGAATTTATTCTAGGGGCATCTGGACGTGTTTTTTCCATGTACTGAAGATGAATGGCTTTCATCCATGTGCCTTGATTAGTAGCAGAATGGTGGAGATTCCCCGACATCACGATCACTGCGAAGCGGGATGAAAGTGAACGGGGTGGAGTTGGATGGGGCTGTAATACTGCAACACCTTCATCTGAACTGAACTGGCAGTTCTGCCCTAATTTACACAGAAGTCACGATTCAAACCATCAGGGAGGCGTTTCCTGCTGCAATCTGTGAGTCTTATCTCATGCTGTGTGATGAGGTTAAATGCCAGGGAATCTCCACCATTATCTCACTTTAGTTTGGAGGAGAAAAGTGGTTAATAAACAGAAATCAACACAAGACTGAATGGTTTTTTTTAGATTAATTTGTTTACAAAATGTTTATGTAAAACATGACATTTTACGTCTTAAAGGGGTCATGAAATACATAGATTTTTAAAAATTATTTTAATGTTTCTATTGGTTCACTTATGAAGTTAATAATATTTTTTGCACAAAAAACATGTGCGCAAAAACTGAACACGCATCTGTATACTGTGTCCAGTGTAGACAGCATCAGTGATTATAATGGGTTATATTTGCTTTCAACGTGACACTCACATGGCAAATGTTAGCCGTTAAGCACCCGAACGCCAGTGGGCGGGGCCTATGATGCGATGATGCACATCCATTCATCTACGTCTTGATCTGGAGGCAGTCATATACAAATGCTTCTGTCCGCGTGACATCACATATGCCGCAATATCAAAACAAGCCATTTTTGGAGCTTGATTAAATAAATGCCTTGTTTATAATGAGGAGGACATTTTAAGCTATGAAACCTGCAGGTTTTTTAATGGTACAAAGACCTCTTATATGTCAAAAGATCAAGGCAAATTTGATTTCTCAAGTCATGACCCCAAATTTAATATCTGCCATCTTTATAACATTTAAATATATTAAATGTTTTTATATTAAGAACTTTCAGGAACACAAGTCATGCATCTCAGTGCAGCTTTAAGCACAGGTGACTGCTTTTTTTGTTAAAATAAACCTACTATAGATTAGTGGTTCCATCCCATTCTCCCATTTCCCAGCATGCACTGGGGTATGAATAATTAATATGGTTTGACCACTTGCCAGTTTTATTTACACTGCTGTTGTTAATTTTGTAATCATGCAGAAGTCAATCCCATTACTCTTTATGACATGTAAATGTCTCATAAAAACATAATATTGAACAATTCCACAGAGCTCTTTTTAAGTTATGACTTCATAAACATTTTTTTTTTTAAAACATTGTTAACATAGGAATAGTAAGTAAATAAAAAACTACAATTTCAAGTTTTTTTTTCACTATTACTTGATGAATCAGACTCTTTTGCAGTGCACTTTGCAAGCACAGAATGCATATGACAAGGCAATACTGATTAATAATGAAGTGGTGACTTTGAATAAAACAATAAAAAGCTTTTAGTGGTTATATTTTATCCTGGCAGTCAATTAGAACATCTTTTTCTGGCCTGGTGCACATTTTTTCCCAATAAAATTGTTTTCAGAAAAGTATTTTATTTATTTTGCGGCAATGAAAAATGATTATTGTCAGTGAGTATTATCATATGTTTTAAATAAGTTAGATTCATAAATGAATTATATTTTATTAGGAATGACATTAGCTTGTTCCCTTGAAGCAACATGAGCAACATGGATGCATAATGAATGTGGTGGATATGAGACAATGGTGGCCTTAATACTGCAGTCAGATTTTTATATTTGCTTAACATTTGAGTAAAACGTTAGTCTAAGTGCAAATTCTATTCCATATTAAATTTTAAGTATTCATTAACACTAACATTGCTTTAATAATAGGGCATGCAAAATTTCAATGAATAAAATTACTACATTATATAATGCTTAAAAATAACAAACTATTACATTCAAGTTATAACTTTTATGGCATATTGATTCATGGTTATTAATATGGATCTGGTAAGTGTACTGTATAATGTTTGCTAAAGATGAATGAAGTTTAAGACTAATTAATGAATTGTCTCCTTTCCACTGTATACATTTAAAAGCAACGGAGTCTACAAACCTTCATGAAGATAGAAACAACTGCAATTCCATTAGGACTCCTGGCGGCATCACTGTAATTTAAATATAAATCCTGATTATAATGGATGAGCTGCACCTGTAAAAAGAAAAAAAGAAGTGTGACTTCCAGTAAAACACTAACTAACATCTGCTAGGTAAAAGTGTGCACGGAGCCAAACCATTGTGACTGTACGACTCGCTGCACTCTGCTTTTTTAAAACAGCCATAATCCATAAAATATGCCCATAAATGATGTGTATATAACAGCATAACTCAATTAACTTCCTTTATGTCAGCTTGTAATCTCGTGTGACACACTGTAATGAGGGTCAGTACATTAATCAGAATAAATATTTTGCTGTGTGTTGTGTATAAATTGTTAATGGGAACATTATGAAGCTCCTTTACGCTCTTCAATTCTACTTTATCGTTCTTTCAGCGGAGCTCAATGAAAGCAGAGAGATGGAAGCCAGGAAATCTGCTGCTTAATTTTCAGTGGCTCAAAATTGCATTGGAACTCATTAGAAAATATGCTTCAGTCATCAGTTATAATGAGCTTGCTTGTCAGCTTCAAAATGAAGTTGTTGGAAAGCTGCTACCCATATAACCTCATTTGGATTAGGAAAATGAAGAAAAGCTGCTGACTTCAGTGAAATCAGAGGTGAGGTGAGGATCAGAGAGGGCCGCACATCTTTGCACCAATATAAAGTGTAAACATTTCAACTCATTAAAATTATTTGATATGTCTGGCACAATTTGTTGTTTTTGACAGTTTGAAAGCTGGCTCTTGTTGAGCATTAATCTTTGTTCATACTCTTTAAGTGTGAGGGTCAAACTATATACACACTGTTTTGTTTGAAACTTTATACACTTTTTCTTTTACACTAATGTTTTTGCAAGTCTCTTCTGCTCACCTAGGCTGCATTTATTTGATGAAAAATACAGTAAAAACAGGAATACTGTGAAATACTGTTACTATTCAAAGTAACTGTTTTCTATTTGAATATATTTTAAAAAGTTATTTATGTCTGTGATTTTCAGCATCATTACTCCAGTCTTCAGTGTCACATGATCCTTCAGAAATCATTCTAATATGATGATTTGATGCTCAAGAAACATTTATTATTATTATCAATGCAGAAAATAGTTTTTTTAGGATTCTTTGATAAATAGAAAGTTCAAAAGAATGGCTTTTGTCTGAAATAGAAAGCTTTTGAAACATAATAAATGTCTATATGATCAATCTAATGCATCCTTCCGTAATAAAAGTATTCATTTCTTTCAAAATCTTACTGACCCCAAACTTTTGAACTGTATTGTACAGTATAATGTTACAAAAGCAAAAAAAAATGCTGTTCTATTGAACTTTCTATTCATCAAAGAATCCTGAAAAAAAAATTGTACACAACTGTTTTCAACATTCATAATAATCATAAATGTTTCTTGAGCAGCAAATCATCATATTAGAATATGTGACACTGAAGACTGAAGTAATGATCACATCACAGGAATAAGTTACATTTTAAAATATATTCAAATAGAAAACAGTTATTTTAAATTGTAATAATATTTACAATATTCCTGTTTTTACTGTATTTTTGCCTTGGTGAGCATAAGAGCATAACTTCTTTTAAAAACATTTAAAAATCTTGCCGATCCCAAACTTTTGAACGGTAGTGTATGTATGCATTGCATTTTTAATATATTTTTGAATAGATTAGATTAAGACAAATTAGTGTCAAGAACTAGGCTCCACAAAAGCTTTAATGAGAACCAGTGTGATGGATGGGGTCCGTCTGTACTCAGCCTGTTTTTCCTCATTATAAACATGTGCATTTACAGCACAAGACCAATTCATATCCTGTGACTGTGCAAACTGGAAAATTATTCATTGCTTTATGTTTTTATTTAGCCTATTCTTACAGCAAAATCACTTCCATAATCATGACCCTTGCCCTTAATCCTGAATAAAAAAAGACTAGACTTTATTAATGTAAACTCAGTGACACAATGCACACATATTCAGAGAAATCACAAATTTATCACTAGTGAAAGTTGCAACAATTGATTTGGCTTTGGAAAATTTCTTAGATCAGCTTAAATTATATCTCATAGCCTTATTTTGTTTCATGTTGTCAAAGGAAAGCAGACGGAGGGAAGAAGAGTTTTCATTTCTAGTGTAAAACTAATTGGATAAAAGGGACTCATTTCACAATTTTGCCTACTTCATTAACTTCAGTGCCAGTACTTCAAGGTTTTGTCGCCGCATCCAGGCGTTTGAAGGAAGACAGGTTTAATTGAATCCCACAGAAGTGATGTATTTCCAGGCTCTATGTTGGCTCACCTCTCCAGGGAAGGCCTGACCATTGAGCAGGTGCTCGGAGCCCCGGCTGTCCTCGCTGCCAAAGTGAAGCCGTATCTCCTCCAGCCTGTAGCTGTAGCTCAGCGGCCCGCCAGAGATGTTCACCAGGTGTGACTTGTCTGGGCGCAGGGACACGTGCCGGCCCGTGTTATACATCGTTCCACTGACCTGAAAAAGCTATTCTAGATCAGACATTCTTATTTCTGACCTTTTATGATAAAACAATATTATGTGATTTCATGTTTACAAGGAGTACATTTGGGAGGACAAAGGTGAAGCCGTTTTAGGCTATAGGCTAAAAGGCATTACATGCGCTGTTGGACATCGTGTCTCCTGCACAGGAAATTCCTGGAAAAATAGGTACGAATACAATGAACACATTAGTTAGTTCTGATGGACTGAGGCTTTTTCAGGTAAACCTGGTTGACAGGTGCAACTGCTGAGGTAGAAATTATGTAGAAAGTGCATCTGAGCAGAAAGATGAGAGCTAAATGGAAAACAACACCTGGAATATTTTGCTTTTACTTGGTGGTAACTTTTCTATTTTTATGATTAATAACCGAGACCAAAATGTGTCTTTTTATGGCGCCCTAGTGATCAGAACATCTTTGTAAACAGCTGTGAGAGCATTTGTGAATGTATTCTAATGGGAGATTTCAAATTAGTGAATATAGTTGGCTCATTTGTGATCTAGAGACAGTTTAAGAAGTGCTGATCCCCCAGGAACATGAGAATGAGCAATACATTTAGCCTGACATTTCATCTGGATAAATTCTGAGCAAGAGGTAATTACGATCACTTTGAACTGTAGCTCTGAAATAATTTAGAATAAAACATCAACTTAAGCTGAACTATAGCACTTGGAATGACACTCATTATTCACAGCATTAATCACAACAGTCCTCCGAAACACAGAAGACTGTGGAAGCCGTTTCCAACTCTGACTTTTTTTCCTCATAATTGCGACTTGATATCTCACAACTTTATTTTTCACCAGCAATATTTTAGTCATATTTATATACTATTATAGTTTTCAATAAGATTTTGAATTAGCTTGTTTTTATATTTTAATTTTAGTCGACATTTAGTAATTTTGTTATGTTCTTTTATTCATTTTTAAATATTTCTATTTAGCATCCATTTATATTTATTTCAGTTTTAGTTTTAGTCATTTTAGTACTAAATTTATTTTATTTCAGTTAGTTGAAAACATAAACATTTTTAAGTTTAACATTTTCATCTAATATTTATATTTTATTTCAGCTTTATTTAAATTAACAAAAATCATTTTGAACAGTTTTAGTTAACAATAACAACACTGTATCTCACAGTCGTGACTTCATGTCTCACAGCTGCAACTTAATCTCACAATGTGACTTTATTTAATACTTTAACCTACTGTCAAACCAAAACAAATTCAGAACAAGATTCATCTTGATAATGTCAGATAACTTTGATAGAAAGGTATGTAATGGATTACAATCAACCAATCAGCTGTCAGCTGTTAAATTTAAGCACACAATTAGATAATACCAATTTAGGTCAACCAATTACCAAGCAATGTAAATAAAACATCCAAAAACCACTAGAACAATGTTGTATATTTTGTTGGCTTGTGTACTTACATTATCCCAGATGTTTCCAAGAATATTTAAATCCAGAGAAATTAGCCTTTTTTACAAGGACATGGACCGTGTCCGTGCGTCGCCTAGCAATGACATCATACCTGCGATTTTTTTATTTTGTTGAAACCATGGAAACACCAGAGACGCTTTAATATATTATGTTTTATTAGACAAGCGAACAACTGTTTGGATACATTTATAGACAGAAAACAAATCATTGTTATAGTATAGCTAAACACGTTTAGTCTTATTGTTTGAATTTATTTTTCTTGATTTTCCGCGATGTTTTACCATGCCTAATATCGATCTAGCTTACTGCAGAGTGCAACAAGTGTCTCATAGTAGCTGCCAAGCAAACACACTGAGTAACATTAGAACATAATTTTCAACACGCTCAAATGTATCTAATATGATCAACAGCGCTGCGTTACCCCACATACGCTTGACCGGAAGAAGCAGAAGCGGCGACTGTGACATAATAAAAATTCCACTGCTCTCCAGCCATGTTTCGTGCTCGTCTCTCATTAGCCATCGCTCCAGCAGCCATGTTGCGCTCCAACAACACTCTGCCCTGCTCTGCTTCCTACTGCAGTAACGGTAATAATGACTGTTTATGTATTACTTTAATACAGTAAAAGACCTGGGTGTTATATTAGACAGCAACTTGTCTTTCGAAAATCATATTTCAAATGTTACAAAAACAGCCTTCTTCCACCTCAGAAACATCGCTAAGCTATGGAACATGTTATCTGTCTCTGATGCAGAAAAGTTAGTTCATGCATTCATGACCTCTAGACTAGATTACTGTAATGCATTACTAGCTGGCTGTCCTGCATCCTCAATAAACAAGCTACAATAGTCCAATATGCAGCTGCTAGAGTTCTTACTAGGTCAAGGAAATATGAACATATAACACCAATTTTATCATCTCTGCACTGGTTACCTATTAAGTTCCATATCAATTATAAAGTATAGCTATAGACCTAAAAGGCCCTAAATGGCCCTAAAGCTCCCGTGTATTTAACTGATCTTCTATCGCCCTATAATCCATCTCGCTCTTTAAGATCACTAAACTCTGGGCTTCTGGCAGTACCTAGGATATCTAAGTCCATTAAAACAGGGAGAGTGTTTTCACATTTGGCTCCTAAACTCTGGATAAGCCTTCCTGATAATGTTCGGGCTTCACTCTCCCAGTTTAAATCTAGATTAAAGAAGCCTCTCTTTAGCCAAGCATTCACATAATGCATGTCATAACCTTGTACTCCAGTTATATCAGTGCACATGATTTTCTTTGCCTAAGGTTATGAACAGCAGCTACGCTAATTAGGTAACTAGAGAGTCCGTCAGCTCCAGTCTGGATCCAGCCTCCTATGAAGACTTCAGATGACCAACACCTGTGAAGAGACGACTCAACTCCTGTGAGGACTTTAGATGACGCAGCTCTGCAACAACACGCACCCATGCTCAATTTCTATATACCCTAATCATTGTTAACTACATGTATTATTTTACATAGCCCATTGTCTGTGCCTTAATTTATAATTTATTTTATATTGATTAATAATACATTGTTAGTTAACTGTGTGATTTGTGTATGTACATTTCTGAAATAAATAACTTGGACGCAGTCTCCTCTGATAACAAACCACTTTAAATTGTAATGTAGAGGCATGCATTTTCTGTGAAGCGGTTTTGAAATGATATGTATTGTGAAAAGCACTATACAAATAAATGTGAATTGAATTGAATTGAATAATCTCTTCCATAAACATGATTTCTGCCCGAGTCCCGTCCCGATTCTTTTCCACCGGTCATGAGGTGAAGACGACATCTCCCATTAATCTGCGCTCAATCTCGCCGTCATCAAGCCATGCCTTTGTTTTAAACAGGCGACCTCTAGTGGTGAAAAACTACATATTGTACCTTTAAGCAAAACATGGTCAGGTCAAAGTGTCTGAATAATTTTGGTCCCAAATTTTCTGTATGAAGAATTGCTGGGTATAATATGTCACAGTTTACTTTATTTTGCTATCCTCACTTACATAAATGAACTATAGTCCTGCACCCACTAGTAAAAAAATATATATCTGATGTCTGAATCATTTTTGGTTTGACTGTATATCTCACAATTAACTGAACTAAAGAGACCAAAACAAAAAGAACAAAACAAATCCGATATTTCCATTCAGCAACTTAAGAATGAATGAGTGCCTTGTCTATCTAAAAGAGACCATAAACTTTTCCATTACAGCCTACAGTTTTCATGCACAAATTCCATTATTTAACAGCCCTCTGGTAACCAACGTCTCTAACCAATCAAACTGACTTGAATTCATGGAGAACATTTAGGTCTCCAATGGAATTTTCTCTAGGAATAACATCAACTCCCCACATACAGAGCACAGGCATAACAAGCTCAAAGGAGCAATGCATACATAAATGTAATTGGGTCTCTTGAAATAAGAGCAGAAAAACCTCCAGAGGAAAAAACAAGCACACTTTTATTCCGGGCTCCTGACTAAGTCTAGGGTACTAATGTATTATTGAGAGAAGATGAACTATGGTATATCATCCATAACCACAACCTCTTGGAGCTTCACTGGAGAATTCTTCACTGACAGGCCCTGTCAGCACAGATGGTGAGCCTGCCTAATCTCCCCCAGCAGATGCACAGCAGCATTAATCATAAAACAGGATGTTAAATGAGAAATTAACTCCTTCCTTTCCCTCCAGCTCTGTGGAATAATATTCCCCCCTTTGCACTCAAGATCTTTATGACAACAACCGCATTGAAATCACTTTAGAGGTCAGAGTGATATTTGATGTATACCAACCATCAACAATCAAACACTGCATTTGTGTCTGGTAAATGAGTTTAGTCACACTAATCTGCTGACCGACTACAGGTGCACTTCATTGAAAGCAAATGGCAAGCAATTTTGCACGGCGGAGAGAATTAGCGATCTCATTACAGCACCGTTGTAACAAACTAACAGTCGTGAAGCATTAGCCATCTTTAAAGGCTTCATTTGGAAGGCTTCACTATTATGCTTGGCAAAAATAATTGAAGATCTGCTTCATTGGCCAATAAAGGTATATGAAAAAGTCATCCAATGAATTAAGATTCAGCAACAAACCAAACAGCTAGCTGTCTAAACTACAGTCATAGAAGTAAATATAGAATGTGATTAGATTTGACAAATGGACCACTAAGCCGGGGTTATGCTGCGTGACCCAATCTTGTCAAAATTCCAGTCAGTTATGGGACAGTGGTCTAAATTGAATTGTGTGATTGCACAACTTATACCAGTTTAAATAATGTGAAAACTAGCTACTTTATGATTAAACAGATATTATAGAGAAAGGATTATGATGCAACTGTCAATCACAGTGTATTTAAAGAAAATATGATATCCAGTATCCTTTCTGGTACTTACCTTACGTTGCCCTGCATTGAGTCGTAGTGGGTTGAGGAAGGGGTCAAAAATCATTCGACTGGTTTCGATGTTGACAGGCGACTGTCTCTTCCCAACGGCGCACAGGTTCCAGGCAGTGTTAACTAGTCCCCAGAAAGATGGCACTAGTAAAATATAAACATAAAAAGTGAAGTTCAGTGCATTACTGATGCGTTTGCCGTTTTGTAATGGGTCATGATCTGATTGGCAGGGGATATGTTAGGGATTATCTCAAATTGCTCATCCCAAATTTCCTCCTTTAGCCCCATCCATGGTGTAGATGTTGTTTTTGAGTTTGGATCTAGTGGTTGATATCTTTTGAGACAACCTTTTGACAAGCAATCAATTTTACCACTTAATTACCAGGCACAGGACCGGTTCTCTTTTGAGGTCATTATTGTGCGTCTAAATTAAAGAACTGCATGTTAATGCGATTCGCTTCGCGAAAACAAACTCATGAAAAAAAAGAAACACAGATGGAATTAGTCACATTAGCCACACAGCCAAAGGACATACTTGACCTTATATGAATAATTTAGTCCGTCCTAAAACAGTAAACAACTTTATTGCTGATTGGAAGTTTTTTATTAGTGCATTGAACCTGAAACCTCATATTTGTTTTGAAAATTAATATGACAGATCAAGAGAGGAGCCCAACACCTAGGAAGTCCCTGTCTTTAAAAGGGATATAATATCAGCAAAAAATTCTGTCATGATTTACTCACCCTCATGTCGTTCCAAACCCTTCTATCTTCTGTGAAACAACAAAATACAACACTGGAGACCATCAACTTCAATTGTACAGGCAAAAAAACACAGAGACATTTTTCAAAATATCTTATGTTCCACAGAAGAAAGAGTTATAGAGTTTTAAATGACATGAGGGTGAGCAAATCATGGCAGACTTATTTTTGAGCTATCCCTTTAATGGAATCCAGCATGAGGTTAGTGACAGGAGCATAAGCGCAAATTATATTGCGACCCTGACCTCCACAGTGGCCATGTCAATCACCAAGAGCTTGGATGTTTCAATGCAAAGAGTATCACCTTTTGTCCCCATAGGCTGAGATTATAATCAGATTTATCCAGCATGAACAAGCGATCCCCGACCTGATTTTCCTCTGTGGGAGTGAAAACGAACTAGGCTACGTGATGTGTTGCCGTATTAAATCAGAATGAGAAAATGCATTAGAAACAAAGATTACGCTATACTAGGAAACTGTGGAATAACACAAGCTCTGTTCCTTCGAATGCATGAAAGCTATTTACGCGCTATTCGTGCATTTTTAGCATCTCTTTGTACAGTGACCTAAATAAATGATTGTTTCCAAAACTGTGATCTAACTAAGATGTAATTCTGCTTTTGTCTGGCATCCTAACAGCCACTGAGCTCATTACGTGAAATGTTTTTTTATTTTTTTCACTTCTCACTTTCACTGCCTCTCTCTGTGCTTTCTTAAATATCAAGGACAGACAGAATATGCAACTTTTATCAAATTGAAGGAGGAATGAGTAAGAAATGTGTGCTGATGTAAGATATAAAAATTCTAAAGCCACAAGATCACTACACTATAGTGTCAGACACTATAGTTTTGTCATATTGAATTGGAAAATGGAGAAATACAAAAACTGTAAATATAAACATTAATACATTCAATTTTTTTTATTAGCATTTTTGCCCTCAAAACAGGCATACTTTTTTTTTATGCTTTTGAATGCACCAATATTAAAATTCTGGCTGATAATTATTTAAATGCTAAAAGTGAATTTAGTGTATGAAACATCGATATTCAATTTGAGATTAGTTAAAGATTACATTTTATGCTATTATTAAATTATTATGTTTTTAAAGAGGAACTTGTGTATTAGATGACGGTAAAGGTAATCTAAATGTAAAAATAAAGAAATTGGGTATAAACAATTAAGTATCCAATATCATCCATTATATGTCTTGTACGGACATTTTAAAATATTTTAACATATCTGATACTGGCTGATAAACAATATGGTACAGATATATCTTGCATTGCTTTTTTAAAGAGAGGCAACACAAAAAAAAATGAACAACTCTAACAAACCTTGCATTAAAAAAATAAAAATAAAAACAACAGCGTTAGCCTGTGTTTATGTTTAAAGGGATAGTTCATTCAAAAATGAAAATTATCCCATAATTTACTCAAGCCATCTTAGGTGTATATGCCATTCTTCTTTCAGACGAATACAATCTGAGTTATATTAAAAAATGTCCTGGCTTTTTTTGTAAGTTGAATACAGGAGTCGGTCCACCGGAAGCTAGATATTTTACTTTATAACGTGTTAAATATGTATATTTTTCTTACAAAAACCCATCAATTCACTTCAGAAGGCCTTTATTAACCCCCCAGAGCTGTATAGATTACTTTTATAATGGATGGATGCACTTTGTTGGGCTTCAAATATTGGACTGCCATTCACTGCCATTATAAATGTCACAAGCTAAGCTTGGTGACATAAGGAATTACATGGACTTGACACACATGCACATATCACTACCTAATTATGCCGGCATTTAACATCCTATAAATCAGAAGGTGTTGTTTAATTGTTGTACCCATTTCAAATGAGTGTGATACTGTTTTTTTTTGTCTGTTTGCTCCAACATTTTGTTCAGTTCAATTATTCCTTGAAAAAAAAAAAAAGGCTTGATCCAGGTTGTCCAATTGGTATGGGTCGAGGGTGGAGCTAGCCTTATAAATGGGGAGCTGTAGAGCTTAAAGGGGAGTCTTGGTTTGCTGAAGGCCAAAGGATAGACCTGTTGCAGATTGGACCAAATTACTTGGTGTAGCCTTTTTTTTGCACATTGTTGCAGTTTTGTTTGTATGTGATTTTCATATTAATAAAACCACCTTCTTTGGGATCCACCAAACCTCTGTCCAGCTTGTTAAAATGTATTTCCTATGACCACTGGGCCATCTGTTACAATAAAGCTTGGAAGAGCCAGGACATTTTTTAATATAACTCTGATTGTATTTGTCTGAAAAAAGAAAGTCTTAAACACCTGGGATGGCTTGAGGATGAGTAAATTATGGGGTAATTTTCATTTTTGGGTGAACAATCTCTTTAAGGTCCTGTTGAGTGTCCATTGTTAAGGTCAGCAGAGCATTTTGAGCTCTGGTGCCAACAGTCTGTCCTTTCCAGAGTGATATAGTGATTTTGCTGTAGCAATTGATGAGTGGTAGACAGATGGTACCCTCATCCTCAGGGATCTGTGCCAGATTTGGCTTTGGGTTCAATACATTAATGAGATCTCTGTCAGTGGTTTTTAGGTATGACAGGAGACTAATACATCAACTGAACAGTGTAAAGTACAATGCAAGGCTGAGCGCTGATGTTACATCATACTGAAATCTGCATACAGTCTTAAATATGGAAGAAGAACACACACATATATACACCAACACCAATTATTGTTTAATTTTTAAATGTTAAAAGCAAGCAAAAGCTTTCCACTTAATTATTTTTTTTTTTTGAAGAAAGTCTTTAGAGTAACATGATCCATCAGAAATCATTCTAATATGATGATTATACACACACTGTCTCTGATTTTGTTTGTGAACACACGTTGCTTTTTTGAGCAGGTGTGACAAGTTTTCACCATGCATTTCAAAAGTAGAACATCTCATGTAGCAGCTTCAGCATAACCCTCAGGAGACAGAAGAGATGTTCTCAAGCAATTAACAGTGTAAGAACTTTCTGCCATAGCTATGTAAGCATATAATGAGTGTGCCAAAAACAGGACAGAAATATTCATTCATGAATATGCACACATTAAAGAGACGTTCATATCTCACTGGTGTGAAATAGTCCATGACTGAAAATAGCCAATGCTTGTCAATCATGAGACTTTTTGGCATATCACATTCAACTGATAAGACAAAATTATAAAACAGAAAAGGGTTTCTTCTTCCTAAACTCAAAATAGTCTCTCAAACCTCTTAAAATAAAACATACCATTTTAATTGTAGAATACTTTTAAGTGTGGCTGACATGATCAAAGTGACTGAGAGTTACATTTTATTCCTGTTGTGAGTATGATGAATTAATCATAAATGCACTTAAAGAGATAGTTCACCCAAAAATGAAAATTAGCCCATTTACTCACCCTCAAGCCATTCTAGGTGTATATGACATTCTTCTTTCAGACAAATACAATCAGAGTTATATTAAAAAATGTCCTGGCTCTTCCAAGTTTTATAGTGGCAGTGAATGGCAGCCCAAAATTTGAAGCCCAACAAAGTGCATCCATCCATTATCGAAGTAATCCTGTCACGGTTCATGAATTCACTTACTCATTCTCTCTGTGTGTGTGTGTGGTTGTGTTGGAGGTGTGGTCACTGATTGCTACCGATCTCCTTATCACCACCAGCTGCACATCATTAAACCTGCCTATTTAATGTCTCATCACCCACTCTGTTTGTTAGATCGTCACAGACTGTCCGGTGTTCCAGTGTGTGTTTGTGTCGATCCTGAGTTTACGTTCCAGTTGCTGTTCCTGGATTCCCTCGGCTGTGGATTTGCCCATTGCGTCACCAGCGACTGCCTCCTTGTCCTGCTTTCCTGGACTCACCTGCTGGTTTGGACGCTGCCTGTGTTCCTGTGCTGTGCTGAATAAACCTTACTCACTTGAACTCGCTACTGGATCCTTTTGCAGTTATTTCTACTCGGCCCTTTGTGACAAATCCACGCAGCTCCAGAGGGTTCATAAAGGCCTTCTGAAGCGAATAGATGGGTTTTTGTAAGAAAAATATCCATATTTAAAACTTAGTAAAAAAGTAAAACAAAAAGTAAAATATCTAGCTTCCGGCGGACCACCTTCTGTATTCAACGAAAAAACGTAACTGCATGGCCCAACGATGACATCAGACGTAGTGTAAAAAACGTAATTGGTGCAACGATGACGTCAGCCATAGTGTAAGCCCCCCTGGAGCTGCGGGATGCACTTTTTTGGCCTTCAAATTTTAGATTGCCATTCACTGCCATTATGAAGCTTTAAAGAGCCAGGACATTCTTTAATATAACTCTGATTGTATTCGTCTGAAAGAAGAATGTCATATACACCTAAGATGGCTTGAGGGTGAGTAAATTATGGGGTAATTTTTGGGTGAACTATCCCTTTAAATCTGATGTGTGTAATCTTTTTAGTGTAAAATACTTCTTCCTATTGAATATGCAGAGACGGCTATAAGGAAGCCAATTTGTAAGGTTGATTTAGCTAAAAACTAAAAAAAAGTGTAAATGCTTTCTCTGTGGTGCTTTCAAAACTTTTTTTTTTTGAGCATCCGACCACAACAATCAAACAACAGTGGCTCAACAAATGATGTGCTTTTGGGGCGGGGTTATCTGTTTGCCTGACTAATAGCAGATAAGGAGAGTGTTAGTGGTGGTGTTGGTGTTGGTGGTGCAGAAATTACACACTTCACCTGAACTATAACTGATATTTTACAGTAAGATCACATTTAACCATAACCGTGAATCTTTGACAACTGAACAAGTGTCACAAGTGCTTAAGGCAAACACTACATTTTAAAAGATTACTATTAAATCGCTGCCTGTAGTATTCTCAAAACCATTTGAACAAGCAAAAGAGTGTTTTACTTGTGAGAACTGTCTTGAGATGAATCCAACATGCTCTGGGAAACGGATGATGTTTGGTATTTGAATGCTTTCTTTTCTTCTTTCTTTCATAGTCCTTTTTTAAGTCTCAAGGACATTTACGCAATATAAATCCAAAGAGTTTTTCTCCCTTGCAGAATGCTTAATAAAGAGGTAAATGTATGTGCAATACATATATTTATGAGTTGCTATAGGGCTTACTTGATATCCCTTACAACTATGATTGATGCTGCACTGTTGTGTCCTTGTAAGTAGATCTAGCATAATTTTTAGTTTTAAATATAAAGACCCTTCTTTGTGAATAAGTAGGAATTGTATGGATCTGTCCCCTATAGATATATTAAAATGTTTTACGCATACTAAATAGAAATTACCATTATAGTCCATAGTTTTCAGTGTTCAAAAGGGGTCCTTTTCCTGGTTACATACATACATACCGACTGACTACATAATTAAGTACTTCAAATAAAACTCATAAAGTGTCTCAGACCTCCACTTCAACAGTAAGCATTAATCAGTTGAGACCACAAGCTGTAAAAATAGATTAAGCTATAACTAGGCCCACATGGGATCTGCACCCGCAGAACAAGATGTGCAGAGAATTCATTCATCCACACTGTTCTACTCCTGCCTGTTCAACTATTAAATATTCTAGCTAATTTGATTATTATTGCATTTTACAATGTTTAAATACATTTTGCCGAATTTTACAGGTTTTGTATCAGAAAGTCACGGGACTATACACATCTATTTAAAAGTTTGAGGTTTTAACAAACATTTTTTAAATGTTTTTGAACTAAGTTTATTTACTAAGTTTAGTTAGATATTATTACAATTTAAATGTTTTTTATTTTAATATATTTTAAATGTAATTTATTCCTGTGATCAAAGCTGAATTTTCAGCATCATTACTCCAGTCTTCAGTCGCCATGATTCTTCAGAAATCATTCTAATATGATGATTTGCTACTCAAGAAACATTTATTATTATTAGCATCAATGTTGAAAACAGTTGTGCTGCTTAATATTTTTGTGGAAACTGTAATATATTTTTGACTAGAAAATCAGAAGAACCGTATTTATTTAAAATAGAATATTTTTGTAACAATGTAAAATTCTTTACTGTCACTTTTGATGTAGTTAATGCATATTTGCTGAATAAAAGCACACTTTAAAAAACAGTGTCTGGGTAACACATTAGAAGTAACGCGAGTTAGGTGATCTGGAGGGATGTGCCCGAAGCACAGAAAATTTGTAACGCATTCTACGGAGCCCCTAAAAGAACATGAGTAGGCTTGCTGCGGTAGTTGGATACATTACAGCACATCAGATTTCACTTTTCACGTGAAGATAGTAAGGAGAGATGACTGACAGAACGATGTCAGATGATTCGGTGTGCAACAGATCCTAAGCGTCATTGACAAATATCTTATCTTGTAAAATGTGTGGTCAGTATCGCCCCTCCCTATACACAGAGTATGTGTAATTGTGAATTCGAAAAAGTAAAGTGAAAGTAAAAAGCGAAGCCATTTCAATACCCTGTCGCATATTGATAGCAGCTCCCTGGCATGCACTCGCAAATTATATACAATATAATTACCCAACTATATAATTGCAAGAGAAGGCAAAATCATTGTAAAATTTTTTCCCCATCACCATGTCTCTTTAGGGGCTCCATAAAATGAGTAATTTTCTTTCCGAACATAGCTGTCATAAATGTACCTGCATCTGAAATACCACCTCTTCACCACAGGAGGGAGTCGTCGCCTGAATATTGACTTCCGGGTTACTGCGCACCTGAACTGCATTAGGCTTGCACACGCTTGAGTTGCAAAGTCTTGTTATTCCTTTTGGGTACATTTCTGAGCGTTTCTTCTTGGTGTTGGATTTCCGTGTTTTTCCCGTTTGCCGTATGATTTGGATTTGTTTGCTTCGTTCAGATTGTCTACCCTGGTTACTGACCCTGCCTGTTTACTTATGCTGTGTACTGCCTGCTGATTTAATAAACTCTCTGCACATGGATCCACACCAGCTTGCGTCCTCGTCATTACAATAGCATTCGGCTTCGGGCACATCCCTAGTAATCAGATTACTTTTTTAAAGTAACGCATTACTTTTAAATTTACAACAAAATATGTCTGTCTTTTTCAAATAAGTAAAGAATTTAGACTAAATGTGAGCATGCATTTACTCATCTTACTTGCACAAAAACAGATTCAGTATTCTTCAAAATGTATGAAAACTCAGAATATTACGCAAACCTGCAATAATTAAATGCGTTAAATTACACAAATACACTTAATGTATTTAATCTCAATTTAATCCCAATGTCTTTGCTGCCGACCTTCGATAATCCAATGAAACCATAACACTTTCTTTTCCAAAATCGCAGCACAGCTGAATGGTTTATTTGAGCTGCGCCCTCTACTGTACAGGAGTGAATTTGCATTTCCATCAAGCACAACCCCGGTGAGAAAAACTAACGCAAAAGTAATGTAATGCATTACTTTCCATTAAAAGTAATTAGGTAATGCAATTAGTTTTTTAGGCAGTAACGCAATATTGTAACACATTACTTTTAAGTAACGTTCACCATTAAAAACTGTATATAAAACAAAGATTGTTGGAGTACGTTGGAGTACAAGGAAATAATATTTCAGTTTTTCTATATAAAATTTCTTGTTTAATTCAATGTTGTGCTG
Source organism: Rhinogobio ventralis (assembly GCA_039654625.1). Classification (NCBI taxonomy): domain Eukaryota; kingdom Metazoa; phylum Chordata; class Actinopteri; order Cypriniformes; family Gobionidae; genus Rhinogobio; species Rhinogobio ventralis. The sequence continues at coordinate 22,841,970 of CM077196.1, forward strand.
TTTCTTTGCAATTATTAGTAAAAAATTACTTATAATTTCTGAGTGAAAATGATTTAAAAGTAAATCCTACACCATTTTTTCAGTGTACTAATTTCTTTAAAAGAAGCAGACTGGGGGAGTGTCTGGGAAACTAGCGGCACAAAAAATACACACTTCAGCTTTTAAGTTCCCCTTTAAAATAACTTCTATCTTGCATGTATCATTTAGCAACCTTAAAAGTCTCAGGCTAACTAATCTAGTGAAATGTAAGCACTATAAACTCCCCATTTAATCTCTCAATTATAATGCAGCACGTGCAAAGTATTGTTAAATACTAAAAATCCACCTCCTTCACACTGTGTATACATACATTAAACGTGAGAATCAAACAGAATTAAATATTCATTGGCACCCTGGAGTTTTATGTGCTATACGTCAACACACAAAGCCTCTGCATATCTTGCAAGTCTTATTGTGGCAAGCAGCATTACTCTTGACAAGACACATTCGGCGTACTCTCACACTGTTTTCTTTTCTTTTTTGAAAGGCTTACCTGGTATAAAGCTCCCTTGGACAAGATCTTTGTATGCCCACCAACCATCGTGCAGCTTTGATGACACTGGCTGTGCTGCGGGAAAAGAAGAGATTCACACATCACTCACCCACAGCTCTTTGAAAATACAGTCACACCTGTAAAACACCCCAGCTCCCCGTGGAGCTGAAGTTCCTGTTGTCAAATGAGAGGATGAAGTTGTCACTAATGCTTCAAGGCACATTTAAAAAGTCTTTTTGAGGCATTTGACAACAAAAAAAATGCAAGTAGAATGCAAATTTATAAAGTCAATATTTGCCAAGCCACCACTTAATTGCAAGAAGGGGAAGAAAACACATTTGTGAGATGACGACAGATGCATCCTGGATCCTCTGCTCTGGGCCCTGTCAGCGTAGCTGGAAAGTAGGTCACAGAGGCAGCAGACTCCAGCATTCTGAATTCACTCTGTTATCTCACATCACTATTCCCCTCACCTCTCTCCCTCTGGCTTCAGGCTGCAGCTTGCATCATATCCACTGCCAAGTCAAGCACTCAGGGCTGCTCTTTAATATAACACACCACAGCTCTACTCTCAAGCCAGGTTGCTTTGATGTGCCCGACAAGAACGGGGCGAAGGATTGGAGCCCAGTTTACTTCCACCCCAATTTATTGACATCTGTATCTATGATATGAGAAGCTAGTGCACTTTCACTTATATGACTCGTAGGAAGCTGCTATTTCTGAGGATGCAGTATCTAGAAGCATCGAGAGCCACGGACTTGCTGTAAGTGCAGGTGCTGAGATTCATGCACCGGGAGATTCGCAAAATGCTGACACTCGATTGAGCCCCGCTACCCATATATCCTCTCTGTTGTGTGTGGCTCCCTGTGTGCACTGTGCAATATCGAACTGAACATAAAAAGGCTTGTATATTATTTTACACTGCACGGTTTTGACACGCATGAGTCACTTTGATATTATTGGCTGGAATGAGGAAAAGAATCCTCATGCATTTAACCAGGTGGCTTGGTTTTGATTTTCTTCATAGTCTCTTCTGTACTAGACTGACCTCCTTTCAAACATATTACGGCTTTTCTGTAGAAAGCCTTCATGCACATATCTCGCTCTTTGAAAATCTAACTTGTGTCTGTATTTTATAGATGCCCATCCCCAGGAGCAAGGATGAATTGCCAAAACAAACTGGGTACTTCAATAGTGCAGAAGAACACCATAGACTCCAGAAGAGATGCTCATGCCTCACTGACAACCTCTCTACATTGTTTTTTTAATACTCACGTTTTTCTTTTGTCCCTTTTTATGTCTGTCTTTCTTTTTTATTTCTTAGCAGTGAAACTATGAGTATGACCAAAGGATTGAGAACTCTGTTGAAAAGAAAGCAGTTGAAACCAGTCTAAAATGGTTTGCTGGTCACCCAGCCTGGTCAAACACATCTGTTGGCTGACTTTAAAAAGGTTTCTGCACTTTTTAGCTGATAAGCCTGGCAGATCACCTGGACCATCTGAAGACCAGCTTGGCCAGGATGGGAAGCCATTTTAAACCTTGTTAAAGTCCAGCAAACTATCTTAATCTGGTTTAAGATGATATTCTTTGAATCTCTGTTCACTCAAAACCTGTCGTTGTTGTTTTTAGAAAATAATACAAGAAAACATAGTTATGCAGGAAATTAATTTTTGGGGGAAATCCCTCCAAATCACTGCTATTCCATTTAAAATATTTTCATTTTTGACATGATGACCTTGTTGAGAAAAAAAAACAAAAAAAAGCTAAAACCAGATCTGGTCTCACAGTCAGGTTAAATTGTTCTGTAGACTGGTTTTAGACGGGTTCTGGGTACTTTTCAGATTGGCCAGACCAGCTAGACCAACATAAGCGTGCATGAACCAGCTAAAACTAGCAAACCATCTTTAGTCTGGCTTCAGATTGTTGTTTTAAGCAGGACAGTCAGTATAAACAATCGCTTCAGACAGTAAATATACAGCATTTTGTTATGAGAAAAGAAAAAAGGACACATTCAATGTAATAATTATGTAGCTTTGGGTGTTTATGCATTGCAAGCATAATGACAATTCCGCTATAGTCGATTAACAACAGAGCTGCCAGCAGTTACATCTTAAGCATCGTGAGAGTGAGTTTTCATATGTGAGCAGTTTACCTTCTACAAAGATGACATTTACGTTGAGAATCAGAATGAACTCCCAAACGTGCGGCATTCTTCATTTAGTCCATCAGGTAATAATTAACTTGATAACACTTGGCCAAAGTCTGAAGCGTCATTCCCCGCGAGCGACGCTGACTCGCGCGCTCCCGTCACTCTCAAATATGATGAACATTGTCCTCTCCAAAAGATGCGACCCCCTGCTCAGATTTACGCTGTAATTTACAAAACGATAGACCACTTGACAGTTCACAGCGTAGAAACTTGCAAGTCCAGACACCGACCTGTCAACTGGTATGGCGAAAACCAAATTAGACCAAACCAATGTCTTTATTTATCCTTGTTTGTGCTGTTAGGTTATTCGTGGATGGTGTTTGCGGCGTTACCTGACAGAGCGCGCGGATCTGAGGTTTAGCTCGTGCTAATCCCCCTGCAGGCGGGGCTCGCGCTCCCGCTCCCGTGACGCTCGCTTGAGAATGCGGTTAGTTTTGACATCTATTCAAACCCTAATGCAATTACTTTCCTGCTGGTGTGAGGCTTAACAGGATTAGAAATCATCACATTTCTGTTCATTACTTACAAAATTAGTAACATGAGTGCGTATTAGGGGGAAACGTGCAATCATTGTCTTTTATTAAGCTATTACTTTATTTATTTATTTACTAACAGATTTGAGAGCTAATTAATGCACATGCTCTAAAAAAATTTTGATTTACAGGCTTTTTGATACATGAGATTACAGGATTTATTTTCAACAAATTAACGTTTAATTTATAGCCTACATTTAGCATAAACAAGATCCACGTAATTACTAAAACGGTTACAATATAAAATATAAATAAATAACTGTAAAAACATCCATATAAATCATGACTAGACAAATTTAATTGTCATATTTACATCATACATAAACACCCACAATATCTAAAATAAGACTAAAATTCACTAACAAGAATCAGGGCAAGAAACACACATACATAGTAGCTACACATCACCCAACACTACAGCATCTCAGAGTGGAGCTAAAACAGGCTAAATTTGGGATTGGGTATAGTCCCAATTGCATAGGCGAGGAATATTTGTGTGTCTGTTTACTTCTCGTGTGGAACAATTCACATTCGGTAGATGTTCGTATTTCACATAAACGTGACCTGACGCAAGATAAAAATATATAAAGCAAGAACCACATGAGAAGGATGAAATAGTGAGTCATGATTGGGCAACAGATTTTAGCACTATCAAAAAGTCTGAAGAGAAAATTCAGTGCTATTTTCAGTTAGGGCACATAACATACCAAATCCTCACACAGATGTGCAAGAATGAAAATCAAAATACAACACAGAGCTCAACAGTAAATTCACACTGATTTTACATTCACATTCATTAATGTTTAAAGGTTTGGTTTTCTGTGATATATTCTACATTACCTTAGTGACAAATCACCAGAATTTGGAACAACAATGTCATCTAGTTGTTATCTTTTTTTCAAAATGTATCATTCCTTTGTGGTGGGGACAAAAAACATCCTTGTTGAGCCCTCCAGCATACATAGTACATGTATTCAGTTGAAAAACAGTAACAAAATAAACATCAAAACAGAAATATCACACAGTCTTCTGTATAATCAGTTCATATAGCAGTTTTATATGAACATGTTAATTTGTATCGGCTATCCAGATGAAGTTCCAATCAAATCAGGTAGATTTGCAATGATTCAGATAATAAATGTCTGTAAACAGCCATTCCACTGTCTAAGAAAGACAGTTTGAGAGTGCATTCATCAGTAGTACTGTTTCATTTCAGTCCAGTTTGTGATCCAGTGTTTCTTGTTGTTTGTTGAGTCCACAATCAAAAAGCCCTGGTTTACCTGGTACTGTTCCTTCTTACAAATCTTCACGCCTTGGTATTTTGGCATAGTTCGGAAGTAGGCAGCCCGCTTAAAAAAGCCACTCTGCGAGAAAACATAAGAAAGTGCATTGTGAGCGAGGCGAGCATCTTACCACAGAATGTATCAGAGAAGCTTTGAGAGATCTAAGAGCATCAACTGAAGTATTTTATGAGATTACAAGACTAACATTATATAGCAACTGAGAGAAATCATTCTTTAAACTCAAGTGAAATTATGAAAGAGCAAATTATTATGAGATAGATAATCTGCAAAAATGTGTGATAAATTCTGCGCCAGATTGTAAAGGGGAAAGGAAAGCTTGTTATTTCTGTAAAAGATGTGATCAGAAGGAATTTGTTTCCTCAGTTGAAAGCAAGCCCTCAAACGGCAAAAACTAAAAGAATATGGTAACGCAGAAGGAAGTTATTAGTCTTGTCAAAGCAAGAAAAGGCGTTCAGAAGTTGGATTAAAGCAATATACAGTTCATGTTTTAAGACATCATTCTATCTCCAAGATAACAGCATCCCAAGCCTGAGGACATAACAAAGAGCCTCACATACTAATTTGTTTCAGGGAAAAAATAACAACCTCTAGTGTTTTTGAGAGCAATGATGAGAGTCTAAAACAGACGAGGCAAGTGTTGGGTCTCAAAAGGGAGGAGGAAAGACAGTATTAGCAGAGCTTGCATGGAATATATTATTGTTAATCAAGCCAAGCGTTTTAGGTAGGGAGCTGTTGGCTGTGGCACCTACGAACTTGCTATTTGTGTCAGAGGCCCACAAAAGCCAGCGAATCTCAGTCCTCCTCTGTAAGGCGGTCATTTTCTGATGGCTGTGTTTTCATTTCTGCTTTCTGGGCCTTGGCCTCATAAAGCTCTCTGGTGTTGGCTCTCTTGAAGAAACCACACTGGGGAACAGGATTCAGATATGAGCAATTACACAAAACACAAGACAAGATGGATGGAGGAATCAACTGCTCTTCTGGTACAAATGTTGTGATATATGTGTGATATATTTAAAATTATAATTGAAAATATACCCATACCCTATGTGCAGCATCTAAAAATAATTAAAGTAAAAAATAAATACATGCAAAATATTGTAAAAGTGTGTTCTGTGAGGAAATCAAAAGCAGGAATTGTAAATCAATATACTATTTAACAAAAACATACACATACTTTCACAATATAATGTGGTTAAAATGTGATTTTTTTTTTTTTTAGTGAAAAAATATTTTTCTATTATTATTATTTGTCTGTGTAACAGTTCACTATATAGTTAATGGAATATGATTGGTAAGTTTATAGGCAGCAAAGTTCCATCATGATGCCTGAAAAGTTGGCTCAAAGAAAAGGATGATTAAAATGTGTAGCAATATATCTTGCTGCTTAAAAAACAAACTTCACACTTTGTTTATGGTGTTAATGTGTCACTCCATCCACAATAACATGCAGATGTGAGAACAAAAGGAATGTGTGAAATATAGAAGCACAAAAAGTTCCTCACCTTCCACAGAAAGGTGACAATCAGGCCCAGCAGAATCACTCCAGCCAGCACAGACACAATGATGATCCACAGAGGCGCTTCATACGGAAGCTCTTCTGACACTGCAGGGTCTATATCTACTGTAAACTAAACAGAGAAAAGATGTTTACTGTCATCAATCTCTAATGCACCAGAAAACATATACAGGAAAATTGCCTCATTTTAATAATTATTTGATTTTCCCTCACTTATGCTAAATGTATGCAAGCGAGAGTTCCAGATAGAAAAGGAAACTTGGAGATGTTGAGTTTGTACCTCACGGGTGTAATTGCTCATCTTGATGGTTGGTTTGTCTGTTTTTAGTCTCAGTGTGGCACTACCAAACACATGTACTCTTACAGCATTGTAGTCCTGTAAACAGAGCAGCACAAATGTTATTTTTAGGACTTTAGAATGAGTATCATGTACAGTAAGGGTTTTCAAGATCTTCCTGGAGCTTCCCCAGCATGGGGAATGATTTCCATAATGATTTCTTCATTTGGAATATGATCAAAGATTGTGCATGTGAATAATAATTGTGAAAAATAGAACATTTTCACTCTGTTCAAATGAACGCAGTGTGACTTGAATAAAGATTAGTTAATGTTGCTAAATGAAAGACTCAATGAGAGACTAAAATGATCAGATTTTCCCATATTGGACACACTCTGCTCAGGTCATGGAGTAGTCTATGGGACACATCTAAAATGTTCAGGATCCATGAACAGTTAATGTTAAAACCCCTTACGGCTTGCGGGGCTGCGTTTCCCAAAAGTCTTGTTTCTGCTGTCTACTTAGGCCTATGGTTTTCTTTTGGGAAGTGCAGCACTGCACAGTAAAGGCTGACAAATAAAAATAAAATAAAAAGTTGCTATAATTAATGCAGATAAGTCATTTGAACATTCTTTAATGTATGTCACACTGTAGATCATAATTACATTTTAAACTTGCACATACACTGGCTCCAAAAAGCATTTGAAATTGTAGTTAGAAATGTTTGAATGTCACTGTCAATATTATACAATGTTAATATTGCATAATTAACAGTATATACATAACATAAGTGTATACATTTATTCATTTTTATTTTTATTGAAAGAGATTAATAGTCTTTTTCAGCAATGACTCATAATCATATGTGACAGTAACGACATTTAAAATGTTATAAAATGTTTATATTTCAAATCAATTATGTTCTTTCTCTTTATCAAAGAATCCTGGAAGAAAAAAATCCTGGTTTCCACAAAAATATTAAGCAACTGTTTTTAACATTGGTAATAATAATAAATGTTTCTTGAGCAGCAAATCATCATATTTCAATTATTTCTGAAGGATCATGTGACACGGAAGACTGAAGTAATGATGCTGAAAATTCAACTTTGACATACCAGGAATAAATTACACTTAAAAATATAAATCAAACATAAAACAGTCATTTAAAAATTGTAATAGGCCTAATATTTTATGGCTGTCAAATCGATTAATCATGATTAACGCATCTAACATAAAAGTACATGTTTATATAATAGGCTTACTCTGGTAACACATCAGTGTACATTTTCAACAATGTAGGCTTTTTTACACCTTTCTCGTTCTCACTAATTCAAGCAATAATCGCCTTTTATGCAAAACCGCGCAAACGCATAAAGTGAATTACAGCAGTGTGTGAGCACGGTGACAAAGCTTAAATGTAAAATATAAACCTGCAGAAATAACAAACCCCAAACTCGAGCACAAAAAAATATGATTGAAAAAAAAGTTGACTTTTGCCTCAATAAACTCCTAATTTACTGCTTATTAATAGATAGTATGGTAGTTTTGTAGCGTTTAAATTAGGCACTGGGTAGGATTAAGGCATTAACCCATTTAAGCCCACCGGCAACTATAGTTGCCGCAGTGTATAGTTGTCATTTTCCCTTTGTAAGTATTTTTCTAGATGTTATCCATGTTTTATGTCTCAATGACATGCAAGCAAACAACCAAATTAAGGATTTCAAGAAGAAAAAAAAGGTATTCACTTCCTTCCTGCCAACTTTCTACCCCTACTTACAGGAATCATGGCAAAGGCCAAACCTCTCAAAGAAAGGTCATTTTCATGTTACTAATAAGTATTTTTTGTTGACTAATATATATATATATATATATATATATATATATATATATATATATATATATATATATATATATATATATATATATATATATATATATATATATATATATACACACACATATATATATATATATATATATATATATATATATATATATATATATATATATATATATATATATATATATATATATATATATATATATATATACACATACACTCACCTAAAGGATTATTAGGAACACCATACTAATACTGTGTTTGACCCCCTTTCGTCTTCAGAACTGCCTTAATTCTACGTGGCATTGATTCAACAAGGTGCTGAAAGCATTCTTTAGAAATGTTGGCCCATATTGATAGGATAGCATCTTGCAGTTGATGGAGATTTGTGGGATGCACATCCAGGGCACGAAGCTCCCGTTCCACCACATCCCAAAGATGCTGTATTGGGTTGAGATCTGGTGACTGTGGGGGCCATTTTAGTACAGTGAACTCATTGTCATGTTCAAGAAACCAATTTGAAATGTTTCGAGCTTTGTGACATGGTGCATTATCCTGCTGGAAGTAGCCATCAGAGGATGGGTACATGGTGGTCATAAAGGGATGGACATGGTCAGAAACAATGCTCAGGTAGGCCGTGGCATTTAAACGATGCCCAATTGGCACTAAGGGGCCTAAAGTGTGCCAAGAAAACATCCCCCACACCATTACAACCCCAACCACCAGCCTGCACAGTGGTAACAAGGCATGATGGATCCATGTTCTCATTCTGTTTACGCAAAATTCTGACTCTACCATCTGAATGTCTCAACAGAAATCGAGACTCATCAGACCAGGCAACATTTTTCCGGCCCGTCTGGCACCAACAACCATGCCACGCTCAAAATTGCTTAAATCACCTTTCTTTCCCATTCTGACATTCAGTTTGGAGTTCAGGAGATTGTCTTGACCAGGACCACACCCCTAAATGCATTGAAGCAACTGCCATGTGATATATATATACACTCACCTAAAGGATTATTAGGAACACCTGTTTAATTTCTCATTAATGCAATTATCTAATCAACCAATCACATGGCAGTTGCTTCAATGCATTTAGAGGTGTGGTCCTGGTCAAGACAATCTCCTGAACTCCAAACTGAATGTCAGAATGGGAAAGAAAATTTCAAATTGGTTTCTTGAACATGACAATGAGTTCACTGTACTAAAATGGCCCCCACAGTCACTAGATCTCAACCCAATAGAGCATCTTTAGGATGTGGTGGAACGGGAGCTTCGTGCCCTGGATGTGCATCCCACAAATCTCCATCAACTGCAAGATGCTATCCTATCAATATGGGCCAACATTTCTAAAGAATGCTTTCAGCACCTTGTTGAATCAATGCCACGTAGAATTAAGGCAGTTCTGAAGGCGAAAGGGGGTCAAACACAGTATTAGTATGGTGTTCCTAATAATCCTTTAGGTGAGTGTATATATATATATATATATATATATATATATATATATATATATATATATATATATATATATATATATATATATATATATATATATATACACATAATCATGAAGGTCTCTAGAATCATCCAAACAAAACAAATCTTACAAGAGATCCGTAGTTTTTTGTATACTTAGTGAAACGTCCAAGCGGCAAATGTAGTTGCTGGTGGGCAAATGACTTCTAAGTACATATATCATGGGGAAATGGGGTATACTGTGGTAATAGGTTAATAAATCAAGATTTTTGGTCTTGTTTATGGCTTTTTGCATTCATAATATCCCACCTAAAACACAACTTAACCCTTTAACTGACATCTCTACTGTACAGTAGACCTTAATTCGATAGGGAAAAATATCATATTTTATGATATTATGTCTTGTAAGGGCCAAAATATTGAGGGCCCTTCATCCAGTTTGGATGCATTTCATTCTAATCAGTCAAGGCCCCTAATTCTTTTTATGACTGGTAGCTTATGATTTCATTATAATGTGGAAATTCAGACGAGTAATGAGTTTACATTTACATTATTATATGAAATCACCTACAGTCAGCCATTGAATACTATGGGACTACTTTTGTTATTTGTTTTTTGTTATATAGATTTGTCATTCTATTTATTTTTATTTATGTATTTTCATGTAACTTTTTGATACACAATGCCCTGTTGGGGAAACTTAATGGCTGCACTTTGTTCTGCACTATGTTCCACCACTTTAAGACAAATGTATTTGTTGATTGTTGTGTTTTCACAGATTATAAGATATCACAAGATTATAAGATAGATGAAGCTTTTTTGAGTTTGCATCGAATGTTTTTTCGACTTTTATACATAATACATTTGTTTATGAATAAAGATTGGCCTGTTGAAAGCAGTTATTTTGAGTTAGATGCCAAATGTTTTCCTCATATTCAAATTTGACATTGAAGGGGTGGCTTACAACATTCAGAAAAAGGTCATGCAGAATATAAGGCATTAATATGTGCGTTATAAGTATTAATAAACAGCCAATATCCTAGTAATATGCATGCTTATAAGCAACTAGTTAATAACCCTAAAATAAAGTGTTACCGCAAGTTTTTTTCTGCACGTGCCTTGAAGTGCCTTGAAACGTGCAGCATTATTCAATGTGTTGTATTTTCCAGTAAAACAGGAAGCGTTTTCTTTATATCACAGATCGGTAAAGCCGCAGTTTCCTCCTAATCTCTAACCATATCTCTTCCTAATCTCCTCCATTCTGCTTTAAAATATCACATTGTGTGGAGAATTCAAATGGGTCCGATACCACTTTGTGTTATTGTGTATCTGGAGTCTGGACCGAAGCTGTGGCAGTTCGTGTGACACTAATGTCAAACCAGATTTCATTTGCCCCAAAGGAAAGTATATTTACACTGTCTGAATAGTTCCTATCCCCTATATAGTGCACTATATGCCATTCACCTTGTAGAAAATACTTCAGTGTCTATAATGAGGGCTCTCAAGTTCTCTTTAAAAGTTTGGAGTGAGATTGCATCTGTTAGGGGAGGAGCCATTCAAATAGCCTACTCAAATATTTTGCAGCAGCGGCCCTACCTGTTCATAATTGACCAGCACAAATAGAAATTATGTCGCTTGTTGACTAAAGTGCCTGTTCTTTGGCCTGATGCCCTTTACTTTTTACATGCCTCTTCACAGCTTGATGGGCACATGAGTTCTCCTGTCTGCAAACAGAGCACCAATAGTAGGAGCTGGTGGTGCCTATAATGAATGGCCATTTAGTTGATCACTCACTTAAAAGTACACCTATAGGTGGCTGCTCCACGTAATGCTTTCTTCTTGTCCACTGACTTATCCACTCTATGGTCTCTTTCTCCCCTACTGTCTTCTCCACCATCTCTGCCACCAACTCTTCCACTGTCTCCTCCTCTGATCTGGCAACCTTTTTATGGGGCTGACCATTTGCTGCCCAGAATTAAATAATACTCTTTTGCTTTTTCCCTGACATCTTTGAAACAGACAAATGCAATGATTAATGTATGCATAATGTACACACTCTTCTTTAAGAGTTGTAGTCTTAACATAGCTGAAAAGAGTATTAAAGGAACACTACAGAAGAGTCAAGTAATATTATTGTGCCTGCTGCACCCATGGTACGGCAGCAAAGTTCCTTGATTATTACGCAGGAATGAGAGTATAGTTCCTAGCCATATCGGTCTAGAAAAATCGCAAACATTTTACACACATGGGGAAAACCAATAGTTTAGTCAATAATTCAAGAAGGTCCAGACTTTAAAGCTCTTGATTCTAACTTGCACTTGGCCTTATGAAAAAGTAACATAGTTCTTGTAATTGTTGAACTATATAATTGGTTACAATATATATAATTACAGGTGAGACCACTGATGGCTCCTCTTTACCATGATAAGGCAAATGTTAACTTTTTTTTTATCCATAGCTTTTGTTATGAAAAAATAGTATCCTACACATAGAAACTATAGCCACAACATGCCACAGTTGTAATATAAATCGTTAATGAAAAATCTATTTCAATAGTCTAGTCAATATTTACCATAATACATACAAAATAATGTGACAAATTCTAGAAAAGGTGGTCATGAGTAGCTTAAAACGTTCTATTTTATGTTGGTGCACGATGATGTTTTCTCAGCTCACACAAGTCACTATTTTTGAGTGCGCAGAGTTTACGGTGATTCGCGTGCCACTCATGCGCAATTAAATAAACCGTGCTTCAGTCATGCGCAGATAATTGGTCTAATTGGACCTGAACTTGATGCTTATAAAAGCTCTAAACGTGCAATGTATAATTAATTAATACCCTGACTCATGATTCCATTAACCGTGTTATAAATATTGGAGGGTTGTACTTGATGGTGATGGTTATCAATTGTACATGTAATCGTACAATTATCCATTAATTGTATATGGGTCAAGTTATCCCTTCTCAGCGTGAGAAATACAAGGTGTGGCGTGTGAGTGTGTAAACTGGTTGAAATGCGTGTCTCATGGTAAATGCATGAAACTTGAGAGCCCTGCTATAATGTAAAGGACGGGATGCTTTCGAATATAGAGAGCATTTTGATTAGATAGAAAATCAGACGAGAAGCTGAAGTGAGACACTGCACGTTTTAAAAGCTTATATCTTCTAAATGTGAATTTTGTCATTGTTTTGAGCACACTAGCTTATAGATAACAGTATGGCTAACATATTCATACTAAAAGCCAAAAAACTTCATTTTGAAAAACTTCAAAAACTTCAAATTGAATTAAAAATTAAATGAATTGCTAATTACAACATTGAAATAAAAATGTAAAGAGTGCACAAATACTATAAAATCGTGAATATAAATAATTTCTGAATCATGTTTTTTTAAAAAAAAAACAGGGCACATTTAATTTATCTATTCATTTATCCTTTTTTTAAGTCGTTTACAAATGTGTCCGCTGCAGCTCGGTATATGCAACAATTGAAGATATTAGAAGACATGTTTGTCGTAAGAGTTTTATAGTAAAAATATAGCACAACAACAGTGATCAGCAATAATGATAAGCCTAATACTCTATATATTATTATACTAAAATAATAAGGTCATATAAATCATAACACAGTCTCGGAGGTAGTGGATTATCCTTGAGCTGAAATGTTTGTGTTTTCATCCGGAAATGCGAGGCAAACGTTAGATCACAATAATTAGGAACCACAGTTTTCACGAATCCCTTCACTTGATTGGGATGTTCTCTTTTGTTCTGGACGGCAAGGGCAGTGGCTGTAACATTGAGCGCGTGTGTGTGTGTGTGTGTGTGTGTGTGTGTGTGTGTGTGTGTGTGTGTGTGTGTGTGTGTGTGTGTGTGTGTGTATATATATACACACACACACTCACCTAAAAAATTATTAGGAACACCATACTAATACTGGTGGTCATAAAGGGATGGACATGGTCAGAAACAATGCTCAGGTAGGCCGTGGCATTTAAACGATGCCCAATTGCCACTAAGGGGCCTAAAGTGTGCCAAGAAAACATCCCCCACACCATTACACCACCACCACCAGCCTGCACAGTGGTAACAAGGAATGATGGATCCATGTTCTCATTTTGTTTACGCAAAATTCTGACTCTACCATCTGAAAATTTTTCCAGTTTTCAACTGTCCAATTTTGGTGAGCTCGTGCAAATTGTAGCCTCTTTTTCCTATTTGTAGTGGAGATGAGTGGTACCCGGTGGGGTCTTCTGCTGTTGTAGCCCATCCGCCTCAAGGTTGTGCGTGTTGTGGCTTCACAAATGCTTTGCTGCATACCTCAGTTGTAACGAGTGGTTATTTCAGTTGCTCTTCTATCAGCTTGAATCAATCGGCCCATTCTCCTCTGACCTCTAGCATCAACAAGGCATTTTCGCCCACAGGACTGCCGCATACTGGATGTTTTTCCCTTTTCACACCATTCTTTGTAAACTCTAGAAATGGTTGTGCGTGAAAATCCCAGTAACTGAGCAGATTGTGAAATACTCAGACCGGCCCGTCTGGCACCAACAACCATGCCACGCTCAAAATTGCTTAAATCACCTTTCTTTCCCATTCTGACATTCAGTTTGGAGTTCAGGAGATTGTCTTGACCAGGACCACACCCCTAAATGCATTGAAGCAACTGCCATGTGATTGGTTGATTAGATAATTGCATTAATGACAAATTGAACAGGTGTTCCTAATAATCCTTTAGGTGAGTGTATATATACACACACACAATCAGACAACAATTTTTGCTGCTGCCACAGACCTTATGTAGCCCTGCCCCTGCGCTCGCTGTATTTTTCTGCTTTTCACAGCCATTTCCACAGCGATCTTAAAGGAACACGCCACTACTTTTGCAAATAGGCTCATTTTCCAACTCCAACTTTTACCGTTTTCGAATCCATTCAGTCGATCTCTGAATCTGGCGGTAGACCTTTTAGCATAGCTTAGCATAGATCATTGAATCTGATTAGACCGTTAGCATCTCGCTCAAAAATTACCAAAGAGTTTCAATATTTTTCCTATTTAAAACTTGACTCTTCTGTAGTTACATCGTGTACTAAGACCGATAGAAAATGAAAAGTTGCAATTTTCTAGGCCGATATGGCTAGGAACTATACTCTTATTCCTGCTAATAATCAAGGAACTTGGGTGCAGCGGCACAATGATATTACACAGCGCCTGAAAATAGTCCCCAACACGCTCCCTGTGCAAGCAAGTTGTCACGTTGGTTATGTTGATGGAAGTTAGCCTATTTTCATGGGTTCGAAAACGGTAAAACTCAACTGTTTAACTCTAGGGGAGTTGGAAAATAAGCCTATTTTTAAAAATAGTGGTGTGTTCCTTTAAGGAATTATGAATGAACCGTTAGGTCTACTGAGCTAGCTTGTACGTGTGTTGTTTGGATTAGAGTCACTTTCCAAAAATTGCTAAAAGTTGCCAAATAAATGTTAAAAATTTCGAAATTTGTTGCTAGGTGCTTTTTGAAAAGAAAAAAAAAAAGTTTAAAAGTTATTTAAAAAAAAAAAAAAACTACGATCAGCAATGCAGCGATTGGCTGGTGGCAAGACAGCAACATAATGACATCATATAATTAAAAAGACACGTGGGCTGCATGGTCCGTGTATCATCTGATCATTTAATTTCCTACTTGGAATGGAGTAACGAGAAAAGATAATACGCCTTTTTTATTCGTGTTTTCTTTAGATTAATGCACGGAAAATGAGATTTCAGCTAGATTTCTCATTTTTTGTTTGTGGTTTACAAATCGGTTTATGGCTTCGATATTTCATTTGCACACATTTTAATAGTTTGTTTTCCAATTTGAAATGAAATAAGCAGAAATTAAAAAACGGCGCCTTTATTAGTTTTTTCGTTTAAAAAAAAAATAAAAAACAGGTTAACAGGTAAAAAACGGATAAATTACTTCAATATTTGTTTTTCACATGTGGGTGGTCATGAGACACCCCTTTCCGACCGATTGGTCAAGCAAATCTGAGTGTGTGACGTCATCTGCCGTTCCCCAGTCTGTTCAACAAAATAATAGTCCTGTACAGCAGTAGTAGGCTTCCGCTTCTTAAACTGTACAGGGCAGGTCCTAGATCGGGCTTTCTTCTGTGCAACTTAACGCGTTTCACACAAAAAATGATATCAGAAATATGAAATATTAATCTGCACCCAGCCTGTTTTATTTAGATGTGTGGAGTTTAATCTGTGGTGAAGCTGCACTAGACAACAAAGAGCAGGTGTGAAGCACAGACCAATGTTCAGTCAAGTGTAAACACAGCAGTCATAACCTTTCTTTACAATTCG
This sequence comes from Rhinogobio ventralis, assembly GCA_039654625.1. Classification (NCBI taxonomy): domain Eukaryota; kingdom Metazoa; phylum Chordata; class Actinopteri; order Cypriniformes; family Gobionidae; genus Rhinogobio; species Rhinogobio ventralis. Next base: position 22,857,996 of record CM077196.1, read on the forward strand.
CTCAGTTTTGGACAGGGGATGGTCATTGCAAATACTGTCATGCAAATCGGCTGAGGGTGGGCACCGATGATGGTGAATTTAAATTTTATTGTAACTGTAATCATAGCTGCAAGCAAGAGTGAGACAGATGAGCCAGATGATTGACAGGAGGATAGCGGAGGCAAAAGCAAGATAGCTTTTGTTAATAAAAAAAAATATAGGCTATCTCTTTGTTTAATATAAGAGTTTGTCTTTGTTTTATTGTTGTTGTTGTTTTCAATCAAATAATAGTGAACCACAAACTGAGCATTCGTTTTAAAGGGGAATTTCCAAATATCTTTTATTTATTTGTTATAATGCGGGTCGGCTATTTTATGTCATCCATCTTAGCCTATTCGTTTTTTTTATAAAAGTTTAATATAGCCAACGCAAGTTTTTTTTATTGTATAGGCTACTATTTTATTGTTGTATTTTCATTAAAAATAGAACGTAGGCCTACAGTTTTAACGATTTGGATACAGCCAGTGTCCTTACAGATAATGATGTCAATCATGATTGTTATAGGGGTGTCACGATTTGATACATATCATGATGCTGAACTCGAGTCACAATATGATATTATTGCGATAGTCCAAGACATGGTAAAAGGTTAAAAAAACGTTGATTAAAAAACTAGTTGGTATTACATTGGGGGTGGAAATAAATAGGCATGGACTTGGTGCTGGTAACACGATGCACAAGACAATGGTGACACCAGAATAAAAATATTCATGATTCTGAAGCTGAAAACACAGAATTATTTTAGACTAATATGCTTGCACTCTGTCACTGACTAGATAGCTATAGGTCACTTTTTACTAGTAACAAGATATTTTTGTATTATCAGGACCCACATTCCCCCATGGCATTATTATAGCCTACATTGTATAGTTTGACATTTGCTCAAAATATTTCTCTTACAAAAACCTCAGTAATATGTGCCGGTGAGGACATTTTCCCACTGATTAATTAACTTGTGACAACACCAGTGTTATCCATTAATCCTGTAGGCCTACATTTAGCTATGAAGAAAATATTAATTTGTCATTAGCCGAGTTTCCATCCAATCTTTCCACTGTTTTGTTATCGACAAAGTGAATATGCGTAAAAAAATAAATAAAAAAAAACCCTGCACAATTTGCAGTCTCAAGCCTGTTTCCATCCAATATGGGCCTTTTACCGATAAAATAGGAGAATGGTGTGCGTAATGACATCATCCCTAAAAAAACGCATTTGTTTTGTTCTATGGCTAAAAAAAATTGTTTCCATAGGCTACATCATTTCACGTATATCGCAAAGTATATTGTATCTTTTGTGTCCCAAATATTTGTAAAATGCAGAGAGTAATTAAAAGATTGCAATGTAGGCTACTTTTTTCAGAATAATAGACTATTACTAAATGAAGAAATATTAATCAGAAGATCACAGAGAAGTGGGACAGTTTGTCTAACAGGACAGAAACTAACTGCCTTTATGACGAAGCTCATGGGTTTGGAGTTGGACACAGGGCAGCTCATTTGTCCTGTATGCAACATTTTACTATCCATAAAAAGATTGGTAGCCTACAGTTAAATGTTCGGTCATTCTTTACTGTAAGCCTTGAACATGCAGTCAGTCGCGGTTTGACGTGGCCGATAACGCATTCAGATCATTCAAACCAGAAGTTATTCGTTCTGGTTTCAGGATTCAATAACATCAAATCGATCAAAAACATAAAATCTCAGATTTTTTTTTTCTCGGAGACAGATGCAGTAACCTAAACGTTTTATTTGTGTAGCCTAGCCTATAGCTATTTAACCTAGCTTAGATGCCGTCTTAACAAAACTAAAATTCGTTTAGAGCTTTTTGGATTCAACCGACTTTATTTTTATTTTTTTATTTGTTTGAGATAAAATTAATTTACATATTAATAAATTGTATTTACAAAATTATTGCATTAACAAGTGACATGTTTGTGATTTCCATTTGTCAAATAGCCAGATCCTGCCCATGAAATTGTGATTTTATGGCATTAATTTTATTTATTCAGATACCAACGTAATATGTTGTGTGTTTTACCTTTTTTTTTTCAGTATCAGAAACTCCAACAGTCGTCCTTGTTTGACAGATGCCACATTTTTATTTTCGACAAGCTGCTGAGATTTTCAAGGCGCTTTATTTTCCTCATCCATTCTGAAACAAAACTTTATTTGGCTATATGTTATTAAATTGTAGGCATAAAGTCATGTTTATCATGTTTTTTTTTTACTCCGTTATAAACACCGTTTAGATCAATAGGCCTACTTGATCAAGCAATATTCAGAAACGGGGTGCAGTTAGCTATTGTTTTTCTAAGTTTTTAAGTTTTATTATTTATCATAAGTTTTTCTGATTATTCTGAAGTTTTATTAGATTGTAAAAAATAAAATAAAATTACACCTGCTCTTCGCTGTCTAGCGCAGCTTCACCAAAGATTAAACTCCACACATCTAAATAAAACAGGCTGGGTGCAGATTAATATTTCATATTTCTGATATCATTTTTTGTGTGAAACGCGTTAAGTTGCACAGAAGAAAGCCCGATCTAGGACCTGCCCTGTACAGTTTAAGAAGCGGAAGCCTACTACTGCTGTACAGGACTATTATTTTGTTGAACAGACTGGGGAACGGCAGATGACGTCACACGCTCAGATTTGCTTGACCAATCGGCGGAAAGGGGTGTCTCATGACCACCCACATGTGAAAAACGAATACTGAAGTCATTTATCCGTTTTTTACCTGTTAACCAAAAAAAAAAACGAAAAATCAAGCCGAAATCTCGTTTATTTTTTATTTATTTTTTTTTAAAACGAAAACACTAATAAAGGCGCCGTTTTTTCGTTTCTGCTTATTTCATTTCAAATTGGAAAACAAACTATTAAAACGTGTGCAAATGAAATATCGAAGCCATAAACCGATTTGTAAACCACAAACGAAAAATCTAGCCGAAATCTAATTTTCCGTGCATTAATCTAAACAAAACACGAATAAAAAAGCCTTTATATCTTTTCTCGTTATTCCATTTCCAAGTAGGAAATTAAATGATCAGATGATACACGGACCGGGATTGAACACCCTGTTCTGATGACGAAAGAGTTGCAACTATGGCAGCTGAGAAGGCCAGTCTTTGTGTTCTGTTTGAAGTATTGTCGGAGCCTGATGAAATCTATATAAATACGTGTTTAATACTGCAAAATACGCTCAATGTTACAGTCACTGCCCTTGCCGTCCAGAACAAAAGAGAACATCCCAATCAAGTGAAGGGATTCGTGAAAACTGTGGTTCCTAATTATTGTGATCTAACGTTTGCCTCGCATTTCTAGATGAAAAGAAAAAACATTTCAGCTGAAGGATAATCCACTACCTACCAAACAAGAGAAAACGTATCTCAAACCCCATTGCACACCGTTTCCAAGAAACATGTCGTTCAACCCGGAAACCGTAGCAAAACGTTGCGCACCGGTTTGAGCTTGAACGTGCCCCTGGTTTGCCATGTGTTCCCTTTTGTCATGTGACTTCCTTGCCCTCATGTGATCATGTCTTGTGTTATGTTGTCATTGGTTAATTGTCTTGATCATGTTCACAGGTGTGTCTTGTCAGTCATTAGTCCTCGCCCTTGCCTTGTCTAGGTTTGGGGGTTCTCGCAGCTTGTTCTCGACACATCATCTGAGCAGAACTTTTTTCTTGTGGGTGTCCGTGAACTATTGTGTGGAAGTGGGCGGGATTAATGTGGAGAAACGGAAATGTTCGGCACCTGCTTTTCTCGTGAAGTTTGGAAACGAACACATTTCTTTGTTCTTGTTCTTCACCTTTGTTAAATAAAACTTCACTTCGGTTCATCTACACTTGCCTCCAGTGGAATATTGTTACAGAGATCATTAAATGTTTATTTAACTTTTATAGACCCCAAATTTGATTAAATATATTGGTGTCCATTTAAAATGAAGATACAATTTTATTTGTCTTTAGAAGAAAATATATTTTAAGACTTCTATAAAGACACTTATATACTGTTGCGGTATGAATTAAAAACGAAACACACAGACAGCACATTCTAATATAACCTAAGTGTATTTTTCTCTCTCTAACATGCTGTCTTAAATATGACAGTTTGTTCTGTGTAGTAATTCCAGTATTATAATTTCTACAAAAATATTACATTATTTATTACAGTGTTTCCTTGGTCATGAGTTGGTCACAAAGTCCCCACAAAACAAATCCCAATTTATATACAGTGCACAGAATAAATGATTACATCCCCTCTAAAAAATACAAAAGATGTATTTTCTTAATGATACCTAATGCAATTCATAGAAAGATGGCAAAATTTAAATGTATTAAACAAACTTAATAAAAACAGAAATATGTCATTATTATCTGTAAAATAAGTAAATTTGCCAATTGTGTTTAAATGGAGGATTGCAGAAATGAGTACACCCTAGATTTAATTCAACAAATGTATATTATTTTAGTACTTATGTCCTCCATAACTTTAAGTATGCTGGCTTTTTTTTGGCAGAGTGTACAAGTTCATGACAAATGGTCACATCTGTCCTGTTTAATTCCTGGATGATGCCTTCCTTAAATGCCTTGATCTTTAATGGGGAGTGTTGCTCAAATTGTCTCTACAAAATCCCCCACAAGTGCTCAAGAGTGGATGCTGTTAGATCCAACATGATTGACTTGGTCTCATGAGACCAGAGTATGGATTCCCAGATGTCTATATTTTGTAAAAATGGGCCTGGGAAAGGCAAATGAACTGTATTATTGTGATTTGGCTACAGTAGGTAGTTCCAGTGTGGACAACAACCATGCATGTCACTTTTGCAGGCTGCATCTTACTCTGTAAGATAAACAGTCACTCTTTTTTATAGCTTTTGCTGGCTCTGAGACACTTACTTGGTATTTCTCCTGCTCTTTGTCTAGCAAAAAAAAAAAAACACATCACTAAATGAAAGCTTAAAATGAATGCCTGATTATTTCAGGGACCTTGTCACAAGTCCATTGTTTTTGAATTTCTGTTACTTTTGCTATATTTTCACACTTAAAACAATGATTTGGTGATCCTCTTGTACCACTGTCTTCTTTTGTGCTAAGAAATACGTTTCCTGACAGTTCTCTCCCACGTGGTTTTCAATCTTGTCAGCATTAAGTTTGAGAATGATTCAGTAGGCTATATAACACTTTTATTTGTCAAGAAATTATTTCTCTTTAAATGTTTTGGTTCAACATACTTACCCGTTGATCAAAAATTGCCTTTAACTTGCACCAGAAAAAGCAGCAATCAATTAGTCTTATTACAATCACTTGGTGCTGTGCAAGGCAAATAAAAAGGCAAGGCAAGAAAAAAAGTTGTATTTAGTAGCTTTCAGGAGGGTCTTCTCATTTTTGCAACGCAACATTTTATCACTTTGATAATAAAATCTTATTTTCCTGAATAATTTTGACATGCTTCTTTGGTAATTGATCAAGCAGACTTCCTGGAACATTATATCTCTAAAGAACCCTAACATGTCTTCTAAGTAAATATTAATTGCTGAATTTTCAGAGGGGGTGTACTCATTTATGCTGTGCACTGTATATATATACACTCACCTAAAGGATTATTAGGAACACCATACTAATACTGTGTTTGACCCCCTTTCGCCTTCAGAACTGCCTTAATTCTACGTGGCATTGATTCAACAAGGTGCTGAAAGCATTTTTTAGAAATGTTGGCCCATATTGATAGGATAGCATCTTGCAGTTGATGGAGATTTGTGGGATGCACATCCAGGGCACGAAGCTCCCGTTCCACCACATCCCAAAGATGCTCTATTGGGTTGAGATCTGGTGACTGTGGGGGCCATTTTAGTACAGTGAACTCATTGTCATGTTCAAGAAACCAATTTGAAATGATTCGAGCTTTGTGACATGGTGCTGGAAGTAGCCATCAGAGGATGGGTACATGGTGGTCATAAAGGGATGGACATGGTCAGAAACAATGCTCAGGTAGGCCGTGGCATTTAAACGATGCCCAATTGGCACTAAGGGGCCTAAAGTGTGCCAAGAAAACATCCCCCACACCATTACACCACCACCACCAGCCTGCACAGTGGTAACAAGGCATGATGGATCCATGTTCTCATTCTGTTTACGCCAAATTCTGACTCTACCATCTGAATGTCTCAACAGAAATCGAGACTCATCAGACCAGGCAACATTTTTCCAGTCTTCAACTGTCCAATTTTGGTGAGCTCGTGCAAATTGTAGCCTCTTTTTCCTATTTGTAGTGGAGATGAGTGGTACCCGGTGGGGTCTTCTGCTGTTGTAGCCCATCCGCCTCAAGGTTGTGCGTGTTGTGGCTTCACAAATGCTTTGCTGCATACCTCGGTTGTAACGAGTGGTTATTTCAGTCAAAGTTGCTCTTCTATCAGCTTGAATCAGTCGGCCCATTCTCTTCTGACCTCTAGCAACAACAAGGCATTTTCGCCCACAGGACGTTTTTCCCTTTTCACACCATTCTTTGTAAACTCTAGAAATGGTTGTGCGTGAAAATCCCAGTAACTGAGCAGACTGTGAAATACTCAGACCGGCCCGTCTGGTACCTTTCTTTCCCATTCTGACATTCAGTTTGGAGTTCAGGAGATTGTCTTGACCAGGACCACACCCCTAAATGCACTGAAGCAACTGCCATGTGATTGGTTGATTAGATAATTGCATTAATGAGAAATTGAACAGGTGTTCCTAATAATCCTTTAGGTGAGTGTATATATATATATATATATATATATAAAAACATGAATAATTCACAAAATTATTTTGTTAGGTTTTAGATGATAAAACAATAGATACTTTGTTCAAAATGAAGGCAAACATTATTTGCCCACTTTATGGTTGAAGAAGTACTTGAGGCGATATCACTGATTTCATACATCCACTAAAAATCACTTTGAAGCAAGAGAAAAGTGAAGTTAGTTCTGAGAAAAAGTCTAGCATTACTTGTTTGCAGATGCCACTTTAGTTTGATATGTTTCTAATGTGGTTTTTAGGTCTGTCTTAAAGGATTAGTTCACTTCAAAATGAAAATTTCCTGATAATTTACTCACCCCCATGCCATCCAAGAAGTTAATGTCTTTCTTTCTTCAGTGGAAAAGAAATTAAGTTTTTTCAGGAAAAAAATTTTCAGGATTTTTTCTCCATATAGTGGACTTCAATGGCAACCAAAATGTTGAAGGTCCAAATCAATGCAGTCTCAAAGGGCTCTGCACGATCCCAGCTGAGGAATAAGGTCTTATCTAGTGAAACCATCTGTCATTTTCTTTAAAAAAAATAAAAATGTATATACTTTTTAACTTAAATTGCTCATCTTGCACTGCTCTGCGACACATCACGGATTGTGCAATCACATCGGAAAGTTCACGCTAGACGTAGGCAGAAGTACCGCCCCCGTATTTACAAAGTGCTCGTGCAAAAACTAATACAAACATCCTTTAGCAAAAAAAGGTTAAACAACCATTTTGAAGTTGGAGATGGAGTTTTTTTGTAAAGGGCGTTTGTATTAGTCTTCGCATGTTCGCTTGGGGCGGTACTTCCGCCTACATCTAGCATGACCTTTCCGATGTGATTGCGCAATCCGTGGCACGTCGCAGAGCAGTGCAAGATGAGCAATTTATGTTAAAAAGTATATAAACGTAAATTTTTTCTTGAAAATGACCAATGGTTTCGCTAGATAAGAACATATTCCTCAGCTGGGATCGTGCAGAGCCCTCTGAAGCCCTTCGAAGCCCTTTGAAACTGCATTGTTTGGACCTTCAACCTGTTGGTTGCAATTGAAGTACATTATGTGAAGAAAAATCCTGGAATTTTTTCTTCAAAAACTTTTTTTTTTTTCGCCTGAAGAAAGAAAGACACAAACATCTTGGATGAGATGGGGGTGAGTAAATGATTAGGACATTTTTTATTTAAAGTGAACTAATCCTTTAAGTGTCCAAATACTTGGGGCCACTGTGTCAACTTTAAGCCAAAGTATATAGTGTATTCTGAAGGACTGGACCTGGTGTAACAAATGAAATCACTCATACCACTTCATAAACATTGTCACAAAGCAAGTGTGGGATTTATCCTTGAGAGTCTGGTATGTGACAAGCCTGCAGTAATGAGATGTGGAGGTGAAATTTTAAATGAAAATGGAGCTCTGACCTCAAGCATTGTGCTGTTCCATAGGCGCGCTCTGACAATGAGATTGGCCGAGGTGTCCATGCCAAGCAAGGGACAGGTGAATGTCTGACAGAGGGCGGTACCCTTGGTACAGTCCTGACATTGAGAGAGAAAGAGCAGTGACAGCAAAAACACTCTTAATTTTGTCTTTGTCTGGTCCCTGTTGCATGATACATCATGCAAAGTATCAGAGGAGACATGACATGCTAGAATCATCCAGTTGCCTAGCAACAAAACAATGGTTGAGGGAGATGGATATACTCACCAGGTTGACAGACAGTCTCCTTTGGGCGGCCTGCAGGTTCGGTAAAGCCTGCGGTTTAATCTGTTCAGACACCAAGGAGCCCTCATCTCTTTTCCTCCTCCCAGACTTGCGCTCTGACACCTAATCCACAGGAGGTAACACGTCCATCACATTAACATGCACATTATATTAAGTGCATGACAGTAGAGTGCTGGAGGAATTACATATTTTTGTAGGCCAAAACCCATAAACAAGTTAGCATTATAGCACTTTTAGTTCCATCTTCCCAAAATCAGTGAGGTTTTTTTGTTATTAAATGTGAGAAACGTTTTATTCACAGACATAAATGCATCAGTAATACCCCCCTTTTTTTAAAGCTTTTACTTGAAAAGGGCGGTTGCATTTACAGTTGCAGTTACATTTTCAGGGATATTAAATGTATTCATGCGAACAAGAAAACTCATGTACTAGCCTGCTTTCACAACCTCATTCTATTTACAATCACACTCTTGCAAACTATTCTAACTCAACATTTCTGGTATACATTTTTTTAAAGAAAGACTGAAAGAGTCGGAAACTTAATGGTGGTGACCTTGAAGTCATGCGGCTGTGTTAGGTTTAGGCTATAAATGTTTAGACTATAATCCAAAAGCCAATTGAAAAATCCTAGGTTTTTGTCGAGGGGATAAAATACGTCACTGCAGTGCTCTGTTGCATTACGTTCTAACACATTACACAATTCTCATGTTAATAATCATGCATGTTGAATTTGAATATTTGATATTCTGCTTGGTATGATATTCTCTCTTGAGTTCTTATGCTTAGGAGGTCTAGATGTTCTACAAATAAACCCATGTTGCACTGATGTATAGGCACAGAAAGATAGATAGTCCACAAACAGTCCTCTGTTTCATATTAGGAGATGGACTTTTTGAAAATAAATCCCGAAGGCTTTGTACATTGAGTGAGATTGCAGTGCGAACTGTGGGTAATATAGTTCTGGGAAAAGAGGAGGTCCCAGTCCCAGCATGATTTCCTCGGCAGCTTCTCTGTGGGATTCAACTGGCTGGATTCTGCTAAACTTCTCTGTCTCAACACCATATTGCAGAAATACAATCAGTGATGGTGACACACATACATCTGATCACTTACTGTGAGATTACGGGGGTTTACAATGTTATTTTCGGGGACACAGAAGGGCTTGGACGTTCCTGTCATCTGAATTTCTGACAGGTAAAGCAGCCACTTCTGATTAGCCACGGCATAAGGCCACTGAAAGATCACTTCCAGAAACCCCAGATTTCCCAGAGGTTTTCCAGAAAGGTCCACCTGCAGACAAAGAATTAAACACAAGAAGTAACTATTTATAGTAGTTTTTTAACTTTTTTGGAATAATTATGTTTTTTAATGCTTACGCTCACCAAGGCTTCATTTATTTTAGCACAAATACAGTAAAAACAGTAATATTGTGAAATAATATTACAATTTAAAAAAGAACTGTATTCTAATTTATTATATTTTAAAATGTAATTTATTCCTGTGATGGCAAAGCTGAATTTTTAGAAATCATTACTCCAGTGTCACATGATCCTTCAGAAATCATTCTAAAATGATTTGGTGCTCAAGAAACATTTTTTTATTTTTACATTACCAATTTAGCACTAATAATACTTGAGAACCAAATCAGCATACTAAAATGATTTCTAAAGGATCATGTGACACTGTCAACTGTCCTAACCAGTTGTGTCTGTGGCAAGCAACAATACATTTGATCAGTCATTTGGTTTCTATTTCCTGTGGAATGGTGGTAAGTAGCTCCGCCTAGCCTGACATCTCATTGGTCCAAAAGCAGTATGGCAAAAAGGGGTCATATTATGCCATGACAAGCATAGTTTGTCTGGAATGTGCAGAAAAACTGAGTGATACAAGCAGTAGGTGTGCCCCAATTTGCATACTTATGCACTATTCTATGTCATTTTGTAGTACAAATAATGTTAGTATTGCGTTCACTCTGAAAATTCCAACAGGAATAAGTGCACTTCAAATACCCATATAATGCATTTATTTAAATGAAAATACGAAGGATGCTTCTCAATCAGTAGGCAGCATCATGGGCTTCGAAGTTTTGTTCTCCCTAGTCCAGTTCTTCTTGTGCTCAAAATGAAGGCAAACATTATTTGGCCACTTTAGGGTTGTGAAATGCTAATGAAACGTTTTCATATATAATGTGTCCTTCCTTGAAAGTACTAAAGTAATAAATCTGAGCTTTTGTCCTAACTAGTTGCATTTGCAGCAAGCAACAAGACATTTAGTCAATTATTTGGTTTCTATTTCCGTTGTACTAGATAGCCTTGCCTAGAGTGAAATCTCATTGCTCCAAAATCCCATTCCAAAATGCAGTATATTAAATGTCACACAGTATTTTTTTTCCTTACAGTATGGACAGACAAATTATCCAAAACTGCAAACTTGCCACATCACGCCTAGTTAGGACTGTAATTTGACTGTAAAAAGTCTCTTGCCGTGAAGTTGAATTCCACTGGGCTTCCAATATCACCGGTACTTTTCATGGCTGATTCTCCTATTACATCGCCACTGAATTCTGTCTTAAGGTTGGAGATAGGGCTAAAAGAAAAATAGACATTTTTCAGATTATTATTTTTTTGCACACTCATTTGATTTTTATATAGCTCTTGCTAAAGTTTGATGTCAGGCAAAAAAGTAAAAAAAATTTTTACTTTTGCTTGTATGCAATACTGAAATGCAACATGAGTCATTCTGACATCACTTTGAAAAGCAGTAAGGCAGAAGTGAAGATCCAGTGAAATGCTCTAAGGACAGAAATGGTACATAACTCACATATTAAAGATGGGCTGTAGGATGTACTCCACCATTAGCACTCTCGACAGGGGCCGTAGATCAGTCTGATCGCTCCACCTGAGAAGTGTAGAGGAAATCATCAGCTAGTGTCCAAATTTAAATCATACCCTTTGAACAAACCTTTTTCACAGACAATTGTCCTTTCATATGCATATAAGCCGTATGTTAATGGTTAAAGCTGCATAACTGAGCAGTGAATCACTATGTATTTGGCCCTGTTTATCCACCTTCCTGTGGGCGGGTAGGGATGTTAATATTCTTTCTATAGAATTCTACTCAACTTTACATAACTCCTTACAGAGAGATCATAACATTGTTTTTTTTTGTTTTTTTTAGTACTACCTTGAAGCTATTTGATGTGATATAATGACTGAAATTACACAAACTCATACAAATAAAAACCATCACAAAATGCAAAATACGATATTAAATAAAATGATATGTAAACTTTTGAACAGCATAAATTAGTAAAAATAAATAAACAAAAATGTAATTTGATATCATTTAAAAACATCCTAAACATCTTAGAGATTCTGCACTGGGTTTGTATGAGCACAAGGGTTTATCTTCAGGATTGTGTGTCTTTAGTAGAGATATTGATTTTTTTGCAAGCTCATTTCCTGCAGAAAATGTTGCCAAATCATGCTGATTTCTCATACGTTGAGAGCTGCAGTTCAGTCTGAATCTCCTGCATGTCTATTGTGATTCCTGTCGTTTCAAAGGTGATCTCAATCTCCACCTGTAAAAGACAGAAGTGCCCGCAAGAAAATAAAGTATGACCATTATTTTCAGATTCATTACATCTGCTCCTAGAAATTTATTTTGTTAAATAAATTCACATTCTATTATTACATAATGTGTGCAATAAATAATCCTCTAATAAAAAAGTCTCATCTGATGCCTATCTATTATGGTATGTCTGCTTGTAAATCCCTGGGTAACAGTGCACTTCAAACCTATGCATGTCAAGTCACTGATACCAATGAGGACTTACTCTCTGATTTCTTTGGAAGGGGTCCCCCAGTGTACACAGAAGATAAGGAACCTCGGGAGACCATTCAACATTCAAGTTCTGCAAGAAACAAAAACAGGAATTTTCAGCATCATTACTCCAGTCTTCAGTGTCACATGATCCTTCAGAAATCATTCTAATATGATGATTTGCTGCTCAAGAAACATTTATTATTATTATTAATGTTGAAAACAGTTGTTTGTTGTGTAATATTTTTTGTGAAAACTGTTACATTTATGAATAGAAAGTTCAAAAGAACAGCATTTATTTAGAAATATTTAAAAAACTATATATATACACTCACCTAAAGGATTATTAGGAACACCTGTTCAATTTCTCATTAATGCAATTATCTAATCAACCAATCACATGGCAGTTGCTTCAATGCATTTAGGGGTGTGGTCCTGGTCAAGAAAATCTCCTGAACTCCAAACTGAATGTCAGAATGGGAAAGAAAGATGATTTAAGCAATTTTGAGCGTGGCATGGCTGTTGGTGCCAGACGGGCCGGTCTGAGTATTTCACAATCTGCTCAGTTACTGGGATTTTCACGCACAACCATTTCTAGAGTTTACAAAGAATGGTGTGAAAAGGGAAAAACATCCAGTATGCGGCAGTCCTGTGGGCGAAAATGCCTTTGACTGAAATAACCACTGGTTACAACCGAGGTATGCAGCAAAGCATTTGTGAAGCCACAACACGCACAACCTTGAGGCGGATGGGCTACAACAGCAGAAGACCCCACCGGGTACCACTCATCTCCACTACAAATAGGAAAAAGAGGCTACAATTTGCACGAGCTCACCAAAATTGGACAGTTGAAGACTGGAAAAATGTTGCCTGGTCTGATGAGTCTCGATTTCTGTTGAGACATTCAGATGGTAGAGTCAGAATGAGAACATGGATCCATCATGCCTTGTTACCACTGTGCAGGCTGGTGGTGGTGGTGTAATGGTGTGGGGGATGTTTTCTTGGCACACTTTAGGCCCCTTAGTGCCAATTGGGCATCGTTTAAATGCCACGGCCTACCTGAGCATTGTTTCTGACCATGTCCATCCCTTTATGACCACCATGTAACCATCCTCTGATGGCTACTTCCAGCAGGATAATGCACCATGTCACAAAGCTCGAATCATTTCAAATTGGTTTCTTGAACATGACAATGAGTTCACTGTACTAAAATGGCCCCCACAGTCACCAGATCTCAACCCAATAGAGCATCTTTGGGATGTGGTGGAACGGGATCTTCGTGCCCTGGATGTGCATCCCACAAATCTCCATCAACTGCAAGATGCTATCCTATCAATATGGGCCAACATTTCTAAAGAATGCTTTCAGCACCTTGTTGAATCAGTGCCACGTAGAATTAAGGCAGTTCTGAAGGCGAAAGGGGGTCAAACACAGTATTAGTATGGTGTTCCTAATGATAAAATAAAAGTAGTAATTAAAAAAAAATCTGACCCCAGTTGACCCCCTAAACTCTTAGGCAAGGGAAACTCAAAGGGATAGTTCAACAAAAAATGAAAATGTATTAAAGTTTCTCATCCTCGTGTCATCCCAAACCCTCAAGACTTTTGTTCATTTTTGGAACACAAATAAAGACATTTTTTACATTTCCTCATCATTTCTGTGCATTTATTGAAAGACATGGAACAAGGCTGTTTCGGAAGCTCAAACGTGTGTGCTTGATGTGCAAGAAACAATGAGGTTTGTTCTTGTACGTGATGCACGTACATTGAGCTTCCGTTGACCATATTTCATATGTGCTATGTATGTAATTTGATACATTTTATATGTGAATATTTATTTATACCCTAAACGCCTACATTAAAATCCATTTAAAGTGGCCGATCGTGTCTCGTTAGAAGACTTGGAATAAACCTGCTCGCTCTGTGTAATACTTATATTATACTAAGGAAAATGACAATTAAGGGGCTTTATGCAATGTTTTTTAAGGGATTACTTAAGTGAAAATAGACCCTTATGTAACACTTAATGGTTATTTTCTGCAACACCCTAAAGTTTAAGGGAAACCTGAGGGCAATCTTGAGGGAAAATTATACTTAAGGTGCTTTATGTAATCAGGCATTTGTAACTAATTTTTACAAAAAGTTGCCAATATGGCTTGTACAGCTATGAAATTAAATAATCAATGTGAACGCACAAAATACTTATTGTAAATGTCTAAAGCAGCAGTGCAGCAGTATTTTCTAAAAATAAATAATCCTAATTAAATCCTAGTGCTGCTGCTTTGACTATACACTGCAAAAAATGCTCAGATGTTTTTTTAAGAAGCTATATTATTGTTGAAACTATTGCCTACAGACAAAAACAAAAGATCAAGCATTCCAGTGTGTTGTGTAATACTCGCTTCCAGTGCTATCTGACTGCTGTATATGTTTGTTTACAATTTTATTAATTAATGAGAAAATGTTCTAGATGAAATCACTCCCGGGTCTGGATCTGGACTGTAGTCTGCTAATTGGTAAACTATGACGTAGATTGTTACATGACAAAACTGAGGTGTAATTTCTGAGGACATATGATCTTACCTTGGGATTCAGGCTGGAGAAGCTGAGTGAGGAGGGAATGGTGACATTTAGAAGAGCCCTGTAAGCGTCTTCTGCTTTCCTGTCCTGTGATTCAACGTTGGACACTTTCACCATCAACTTCAGCTTCTTCACGTCGGTAGTGTAGTGGAAAATCTGTTGGCCGTTCTGCCTGTAGAAACACACCAACAGGTTAGAAGCATTTCACATCACCTCTATGATGTCATGACAACTTCCATTCCATTTACGGCTCAGGTAAGTGGATCAAAAGTGTTCATGAGCAAAACTGGGTCATCCTTTAAAGGAAGTAAGGATCAGATTGGGTAGATTTTTTCTTTGTAGCATCATGGGAGATATTCAGTTGATAAATTCATCTCAGTTTAGTCATCTATTTCTCCTTTCACATGAAGCATGAAACCGAGCTTACATGGGGAACGGTGTGTTCTGCTCATCTGTGAATGCAGCTGTCATCTGAAGGTAGCTCTCACATTTGTTATCTACTCCACATTGTTTTTGTATGTGGATCTAAAGAAAAATATGACATTTGTGGAATATAAGTGAGAATGTGAGCAGATGGTGAAGGGCATACATTGCGTTTCCAATAAAACATTGTTTGTGTTTGAGCGAGGCAAAGTATGCTGTCAAAGGTACCTCAGCTCTGGCAGTCAGAGCATCTCTATGACTGATCACAGGAAAAGCACTGAGGTCCTCCAATTTCTGCCCGCCTGAGGGAAAAGGCTCCACCAAAGACACGGTCAGCGAGAAAACTATCGGAGCCACCTTGTCTTGAATCATCTTGGACTGTAAGAGTTAAATGCAGAGACAATATATCAAATCTCTGACACTTAGCACAATTTGAACACAGGCTTAATGAATCAACCTAAACATTAAGATGTTGGCCCACTCAATACATATGTTAGATCCTTTCCATCACAAAGAATAAAATGGCAGTTCAAAGTATGGCCTTGAGTCATACCACCAGCTCGAGTTTCAGAGAACGACAATCTCCAGACGGATTAACCGACATTTTGCCAGTGTATTTGCCCTCTTTGTTGTCAAGGAAACGAACACGAGTGCTCCGAGACGATTGCTGATCCGCTTCCACCGTATACTGAAAAGCTGAGAAAACAACAGATCTTTCTTACAGCTACTTCATGTCGGATTTCAGGATGTGAAACAGCACACTGAATTATACATTTCACATGACAATAACATTTAGAGGGTTGCATTTATATTTAGGGTAATGAATTGAGATGTGGGACTTACTAATACTCTTCTGGGAATTGGCAATGCCAGTGCTGAATGTGTAGGACAAACAGACCTTTGCTTCAATACTGTATAAGGAAAACACAAACAGAATTAACTGAATTTGTCACATAGACATTAAAACAACAGTTGTGTCTAGAGCTGTACAATTAATCAAATATATAATCAATATTAAGATTGCTGCTGTAATTAAATTAGGAAAATACAGATTACAGCGTAACATTTAGAACTACTCTCGTTATGTCAAAGATTTATATTTAAAGCCTTTTTTTGAGCGTATGAATGCAATGGTCAGTCAGATGTGTTTAAATTAGTCCATAAACAGTCAGTAATGATAATTGATCCTATATAACAACTATGTTTTAATCTGATCCAGTGTTTTATGTTTTGGGAAATAATTGACAATTATTAATTATTATTTTGTGACACTGTAGTATTTTGTAGTGGGCTACCTATGAAGGTAAAATGATGGAATAAAAAAAAAAAATCACATGTGCAGGATAAGATTTGTGAAAGTGTACATAAAATTGCAAGCGTAAATTAAATTTGCATGCGCAAGAGAAGCTTTGTAAAGGTGTAAAAAATTTGTAAAGCTAAAAATCTTAGTGTTAATGATTTGGAGACTGTTATCCATGCATTCATCTCAACCAGGCTGGACTATTGTAATGCTCTATATGCCGGAATTAATCAGTCCTCACTCTCGAGCCTACAACTGGTACAGAATGCTGTGGCTCGTTTTTTGACAGGGATGAAAAAAAACAAAAAAAAACAAGAGAACATATCACGCCGGTGTTATCATCACTTCACTGGTTACCTGTTCAATTTAGAGTTGATTTTAAAGTTTTAGTATTTGTATTCACAGCACTTCATGGTCTTGCCCCTATCTATATTTCAGATCTTCTCCATTCCTACTCTCCCGAGAGAACACTCAGATCGTTTTACCACCCAGCTGTTATTGACTGTTCCAGAATCGCACCTTAAATCCAAGGGTGACAGGGCTTTCTCAGCTCTTGGTCCAAAGCTCTGGAATTCCTTACCTTTTTCCATTAGATCATCCCCTATGCTATCCATATTTAAATAATCTCTTAAAACATTTTTTTTTCTCTGGCTTACGCTTAATTTGATAACACCTTTAGTTTTAATTAGGTTTTATTTGCATGGTGGTGTTTTGTATTAATTTTGATATTTCCTGATCTGTTTCTTTTGATATACATATTTTAGTATTTAACTTTATAGTATGATGATATTTTGTTATGTTATGATATTTTGTTATGTTTGTTGTGCAGCACTTTGGTAGTGCTATATAAATAAACTTGACCTTGACCTTAAATCACCTGCAGCATTTTACTGTTATTTGTAAGTGTAATTCATGTATTGTGTAACTGCAGCTTCATATTGACACAAAATAAATATGATCTAAGTATATTCTTCTGACTTCCATTTTTCCACGCTTACACTTTTGGCATGTTTTTTCTGCCAAAATATGGCCAAAAGCATTGCAAGACTGTGAACAGCAATTTGCAAGCGAAAAGAACAGTCAGGAACTGCAAAACATATAGCCAATCAAATGAGCTTCTTGCTGATTTATTCTTATCTGATTGGTTGAATAAACATGTCAGAACAGAAAACATCCTTATCTTCATTTGGCTCAGCATTGTTTTCGTTGCCGGAATTGTACTTTTAATGCACACATACATGGTAAAATAAATAAATAGAACTAAAAATGAAATAAAAAATAAATAAAAATGGAAGTCAGAAGAATACAGATCATATTTTTTTGTGTTAGCATGAAGCTGTAGATTCACAATACATTAATTACACTTACGAATAACAGTAAAATGCTGCAAATATTTTTTTTCTTACACTTTAAATGCAATTTACCCCTTCAAAGCTTCTCTTGCATATGCAAATAAAATTTTACGCTTGCAATATTATGTACACTTTCACAAACCTTACCCTGCGCATGTGATTCTTTATGGCATCATTTTACCTTCATAGCTGCCTTCATGTCCAAGTGAACAAAAAATGTGAAAGTTGTTGCAAGACGTTTAGTGATTTATTACCAGGCTTCACAGGTCTGAGGGTTGATAACTGCTGGTGTCACAGTGAAAGTATTCTTTAGGTGAATCACGGGGCGTGCCCTAAGTAGGTGGAAGATATAGAAAACACAGTGAGGTAATGACCCCAAGCCTGAAGAAGGTCACTATGCTAATCAAAGTACCATAACTTACAATTGTGCTAGAATGGTTAACTGATTGGTTAACGTTTTTGGTCTTTGTCTTCTAACTTGATGCTAAACAATTATAATATGTCAAAAATATGTAAAATAGAAAAAATACAGTTACACTATCAAGTTACCTAAGCAAGACCACACGATCATCTAACGATCCGACCGCTATGTCTGGGTAACTGTTTCTGTCCACATCCATGCCACGACTGATGGAATAGCCAAATGTCTGAAGTCCACCACCTTGGATGTCTTTTCCATCAATGACCTGAGGAATTAATGTTGGAGCAAAAGTTAGACATTTGCAACGTCCTGTCCTGTCTAAAGTATGTCTAGTTTGAAAGCAGTGTGGATATATAAAGTAAACACATATTACACAGTTAAATAGTCAGGATTAACCGCTAATAGTGTAAGACCAAACCTACACAAAAAAATGGGTCAAATATTTTTTTCACACAATAAATTGATCAAAAGTGATAGTAATAGTAACAAAAGATTTCTGTTTCAAATACATGATGTTCTTGTGAACTCAGCAAAGAATCCTCAAAATAAACATTGTATCACAGTTTCCACAAAAATATGAAGCAGCACAACTGTTTTCAACATTGATAATACTAAGAAATGTTAATGAGCATCAGATCTTCAAATTAGAATGATTTCTGAAGGATCATGTGACACTGAAGACTGGAGTAAAGATGCTGAAAATTCAGCTTTGATATCACAAGAATAAATTACATTTGAAAATATATTCTAATAAAAAAATATTTTTTAAATGTAATAATATTTCACAATATTACCGTTTTTACAGTGTAATTTTTTTAAAATAAATGTAACCATGGCGAGCATAAGACATTTCTTTCCAAAATAATTTTTAAAACCCCAAACTTTTGAACATTCAACATTGTAAATGTTCATTTATCCTAAAATTTTACTTTTATACATCTGTAAATAATGACTACGCAAGAATGTGAGGAATCAGACTGTTGAAGTCCTTACAGTACATAAAGTTTGAGGTATGACTGTTTAAAATTTATGTCATAGAACTAAATAAAAGTCTTCTCAAGTAATGCGAAACATTCATTCATTCATTCATTCATTCATTCATCATTTTATTTCAAAACCTTCTCAAAATCCTAATGGCTCTAACATGCTTAAGAATCTAAATACTTTTTAATATTCCTATCTCACCTGACTTGGCATTTGGGAAATACCCATTTTGCTGCCCATCCATATAGATACTCTGCCTGTATTATGATATGGAGCACCAACAGCAAAATCTGTGAAAGAAAGGAGGAGTGAGAAATTCTCAAAATACTTCTTAGTAATGCCACAAGAAGGCAGCAAAGTAAAATGTCCTCGACTGCTACTCTGACCACTGCACACAAAAAAGGTGACTTATTGCAAATAACCAGCACATTAGCAATAAATGAATAAAATCTACATACATGTTACTTGTACATGTAACAAATCCTACCTTGGAAGCCGTCCTGGTTCAAATCACCAATAGCAACAACAGCCATGCCAAAAGCGGAGTCCTTAGGCCCAGTGAGGACCATGTCAGCATTGTTACGAAAAGACCCATTCTGGTTCATATAGACATACACCGCCCCGCCTTCATCTTTTTTCCGGTCAAAATAGAAAGGGGCTCCAACAAGCAGATCCTTCCAACTAGATGGATAATATGAAAACAGCTCCACATCAAGATCTTCTGTTTCATTAATGACCTCTAGTTAAAGCGGAGCAAAAACCCAAGAATTGTCTTTACCCATCATTGTTAAGGTCCACAACAGTAACGCTGTTGCCAAAATAGGATCCTACTTGTTCCCCCATGATAGTTATTTTGACTTTTACACTGACAACATTATTAAAAACTTCAGCCATCATCACCGATCCTCTGGCTTCATCTCTTGGAGCTCCTGTTACCACTGTGTCTTTGTCTTTGCTTAGTACATCTCGATCCACAGCTATAGAGTAACCTGCAGAGAAATCAGTCAACAATAACCAAGTGCCATGTCTACATATTTACATAGTTGTAAAAAATACATTTATATTGATAAAAGAAAGTGTGTGTCTGTATATGTAATATATATATACACTACAGTAAAAGATATAAATAACTGGCATAAAAACATTTTTCGTGTGAAAATACCAACGTGCCTAAGACTTTTGCACAGTACTGTATATATATTGTGGTTCAGTATTAAGGCAAAACATATGGATTCATTATGTAATTAGGATAAATATCAGTGAACAATCAGTTAACAACAAATTAGAATGCACACACACACACACACAAACACAAACAAGAAGAAAAATATTTTAAATTCATAAAATGTTGATATATATCATGTAATATATATCAACATTTTATGAATTTAAAATATTTTTCTTGTTTTGAAAACTGAATAAATGCCAGAAAAAACCCCAGAAAGCATGGTTGTGGCACTGCCTTACCAATGTAAATATTCCCTTTTTTTGTCCTGTCTTCAAGCTTGCTCTTCACTTTATCAAACTCATCATTAGGGTTATGCCACTGTGAAAATGTATTTCCTGTGTACAATGGAAAATTATTAGAAGGGAATTTAAGAAAGGTCATTCTTGCATTTAGAAAGAAAAATGTTTGTTTACAGGTGACAAATTCCCCTCACCTTGCCAGTTGAAGCATCCAGGTGCACCAAGGAAGATCTCCGTCTGAGTGACGGCAGCAGACATTCCAACAAGACACATGCCTTCACTGTTTTGATCTTCTCTGGGGTCACACACCTCATCGTACGACTGCCACTGAGAGTCTGTTCTGTCATACTCTAAATCGTTTCCACGAACAAAGCACTTCCCAATCATGCGAAAGTTGGTTGCGAAGTTCCGTATATAACGATGGCCACAGGCCTATTAAATAGAGTGATGAATATTATGTTAAGTTGGAAAGAGCAATGGATGGACTTTTTGTAGACCAGAAGCCAACATTATAAGTAATAGGGGTCATTATTATGAAACTCACCAGTACACGGCCCCCTGGTTGACTCTGAGTGGCTATCGACACACCAAGCCACATCCCATCCATTACATAATTTTTAGGGTCTGGTTTGTCTTCAGGATCTGCATAACAAAAAGCAATTATTCAGATCAGTTCTTTCTGTAGTAACACGGAGACATGATTGCTGTCACACTTTGAAACGGTCTACACGTAGTAATAATAAATAATAATAATAAAAAGAATAATGACAATATGTTTTATTAAAAGTAAATAATATTATCATTATTAATTAATATTTTTTTTAAATATTATCATTATTAATTAACACTTTATTACCATTTTATTATTATTATTATTATTATTATTATTATATATTATTATATGATGATTATTATTATTATTACTATTTTAGTATTTTTACAAATAAATAAAATGGAGAAAATTATGTCTCCTATGAATGCAAGAAAATTGTATTCAAATTGTATTAAAAATGTTAAAATAACAACAATAATAGTAGTTACAAATACTATAAAAGGGGATAAAGTGAAGCACGAGCAAATGTAAGGGTTGTATGAATGGCAGGAAAATTACTTGAGTTGAGCAGATTCAGTCTTTTGCAGTCTTTGGGATCTGCAGTGATTTGACAGGCATATATATCTCCAGTCTCATTGGCTGACAGTCCAGACTCTGCTTTCTCCTTCGGTGCTCCTACAAGAAGTCTAAAACATGCATAAACCTGATTGAGCTCAAATCTGTCTCAAGGCATGGTATTATGCCAGTTGCTGCAGTACCACAGTAATGGTTGTTGGAGACAAAAAAATATCACATTTTTTCACACAACACTTTCAAGGATAAGACAAAAATTCACATTCAGCCATGTGCCAGGTATTGCTTGCAAAAATTACACTGCAGATAAACTTCAGAATGTCTAACCCTTATCTGTCCAGGCTTGTCGGGCTACGTGAACTGATTTTGACTGGAAGGACTTGTCAGAACCCATTACTTCCATGCAGGACGCAGTGAAACTATGGACAGAAAACGCCACTGTAAAAGCTACAGTCTTTCAACTACTTTCAGAAACTTGCTGCATTTTACTCAAATGAATATTTTTAGACAACATGAAGAATGGGTTTGTGTAATACTCGAACGAATAGGCATCTCTCCTTCTCTTCCTTGCATTTTCATAGGTGAGCTATTACGACACATACATTCTTCATTCCTTGCAGGGAAAAATCGCTTACTCAAGCTCCCCCTATGGACAACTAACCATTTTGTTTTTGGTTATTAAATCTAGACAGATAAGAGTCAGGCCTAAGATACCCACATCTGCCATCAAGGGACAGATGTAATCCTCTAGAGCTCTTGAGGAAAGTGAGTAGAATTAAAGAGGCATTTCATAAAACTATAAAATCACAAAATCAATGAATTTTATTTCAATATTTGTGAGAACACGACAGACATAATAATGACTAAAGCAGTGCTGCCTTCGAGTTTGATTCATTAATATTTCATTATTTTTGGAGACACGCATCCTAGTTGTTATTTTATCCACCTTGCAGCCTGAGGCCTCATAAAAATTCCACTCTGTGAAGGATCTCATCAGATCATGGCTCGTGTCTAACAGGATTATGAATGGGCTTTAGTGGGCAATGCGGTCATTTCAACTTTAAAATTCAGTTTGGCGAATTTTAACAGAAATGTATTATGTGTGACAGTCTAATCATCATAGATCAGAACTTAGGTTATGAATAACATGAAGTTTGACACGGAGTAGTATTTTTTTATTCTTGTATGCCACCTTATTGTGCAGAGACAACTATACGTAAGCATTGGAATTTTAAAGAATTCTACACACTTGATTAAATATCAATCTTATGTAGACTTACTTAAAGCCATAATTCACTCAATTCATTCAGATTCTGTCATCATTTACTCCATCATTTACTCGTTCCAAACCTGTATGAATTACTTTCTTCTGCTGAATATAAAAGAAGATATTTTGAAGAACTGTTTTTGTTCATTTAATGAAAGTCAGTGGGGTCAAAAGCAACACTGGACCCCATTGACTTTTATTATATGGACATAAACTAAGGTATTTTTTTGTTCTGCAGAAAAAATTAATGTCATACAGGTTTGTAATAACATGAGGGTGGGTACTAATTTACAATTTGGGTGAACTATCCCTTTAAATCATAGTTCTTGTCCTGTCATGTACGCAAATGCTACAAGTGAACATATTATTTCTGAAATACGCTGTCCCAAGTGAACAACAAATGCACAGTCTGAGGTTTCCTCTGTGCTCATTTTGACAACACTGCTTTCAGTGGTGATTTCTTCTCATTTCTGTACTTGTTCATATGCATCACACATTGTGGTGAGGTAGACTGTGATGAGGACACAGACTGATGTCAAAGTCAAAGGGAGGGAAAGAGAGGAGGAAGACAAGGAGGGGCAACAAAATAAAAAAGGTGAAGTGAAAGACATCCCTCCCTCACCCTATGGGCCTAATTTCCTTTGGACCCCCACTATTGTCCCCCTCCACCACCACTAACCACAATCGGTTTGCGTCTTCGCCTCATTCCTGTCATGTGACTCTAAATCTGCTTTCAGCAAGGACAAGACAGGAAATGAGAAAGTCAAGAGAAGGTGAATGAGCTAGAAAGAATGTCAGACTCTTTCTCGTCGCTGCATGTTTGCCACAGCAGAACCTTTTATGAGTGCTGTTGCTCATCTTATATAGAAAAAGGGTGTTTACTTAAAGTCTTAAAGGTGCGGATGCAACAAAATGGTCTGTTTAATTCTAAACGTCAGAAAGAGTGTGGAAAATAGTCATTTAAAAACAAAATTCTAATAGGTTTTAGTGTAAAAAAAATAAGGTGCTTAATTTTATGGACTAACTAACTAAATGGACTGCATGAGGAAAAAAGTTAAAAGGATAGTTCACCCAAAATTTTAATTTTTTTCATCATTTGCTCACCCTCATGTCACTCCAGACCTTAATGGCTTTCTTTCTTCTGTGGAACATAACAGAAGATATTATAAGAAATGCTTTTTTTTTGTATCCATACAATGGACGTCAACGGTAACTAAAACAGTTTGGTTACTAGCATTCTTCTAAATATCTTCTTTTGTGTTTTACAGAAGAAAGGAAGTCATGCAGGTTTGGAACAACATGAGGGCAAGTAAACGCTGGTCAGCTATTCAGATGAACCATTACTTTATCTCTTTAACACAGGCTAGAAATCAGTCATCCATAAGTAGTACCTTTTAACCTAAAGATTTACTGGTCATAAACAGCTCAAAGGAGACAGACTATTTGGTTACAATTTATTTTAAGGTGACATAGTTACATTGTACTTACTCAGATAAGTACTGA
The DNA here is from genome assembly GCA_039654625.1 of Rhinogobio ventralis. Lineage (NCBI taxonomy): Eukaryota > Metazoa > Chordata > Actinopteri > Cypriniformes > Gobionidae > Rhinogobio > Rhinogobio ventralis. Next base: position 22,882,757 of record CM077196.1, read on the forward strand.
GTAATATGAATTACTTATAATAAAGTGTTACCAATTATTTTACTCCAATGTGCGATAAATGTCTGATTTATAACACAGAACAACTGCAGAGAGGTTTCCTGCAGTTTGTTCAGTGAATCCCAGCACCAGTGCAGTCTGTTTATCCTTACCAGTCCGTTTATACAGATACCAGTCACATGACATGGGGTTTGCAATTATCTACAGGTCTGCTGGTGAGCAACACATACCTCAGAGGCAAGTTTATAAACCATAAGCTGGTTTACAGGTTCTTCATTTTATGTATCCACTGGTGCTTCATTTTATCAAAGCTGCTCAGTTTCAGAGCATATGACTCAACCTGAATAGATTAAATGTAATCTTTTCCACAGCATTAGTCTTCATTTTGCTTTTCTGTCAGATGGAAACATCATTCATTACTTTTGAACTGCAAAGACTACACTTTTATTTCTTGGTCTTTTGAAGATACATGACATTTAAGGGCATTCCATTTTCCTTTAGTAGTTTAGAAGCTAGAGACTGACTAAAACAGCTATGAGTCAGATCACAGGGAACACAACTTCCTGTAACCTGCAGAAGTAGGTGTGTCTGCTTCAGCGGTTTCAATTAATGAATTTCAGGGCCAGAGTTCACGTGTTGTACCTTTTGTTTGATGTGTGTGCCTTTAAATACAGTACATAAAAGGACACGTTTTAAAGGCCCGACCTTTCAGTAAATAGTCCTTGCAGAAAAAGGTCCCTTGCTCAGTGGCCACGCTCAGTGTTTGAAACTGTCTGGCCATGAACAAAGAACTTGATTAGGAAAGAAAAACTTTCTGGCTGTGTTGCACACATTCAAGTTCAGGCAGGTGAAATGCATGTCCCTTATCTCTCACATATTGCGATGAATGAATGTGAAAGCAACCAAAAATAGTCTGCACAAAGTAGTACAGTAAATTACAGTTCTAGAGAGCTCAGTACAAAAAGTGATCAAAAGCAAAGACAATTATAATGTTACAAAAGATTTCTAATTGCTGTCCTTTTTAACTTTTTTATTTATCAAAGAATGCTGGAAAAAAAGTCATCATGGTTCCACAAAAATATTAAGTGGCACACATGATATTAACATTGGTAATAATAAATGTTTCTTGAGCAGCAAATCGTCATATTAGAATGATTTCTGAAGGATCATGTGACACTGAAGACTGGAGTAATGATGCTGAAAATTAAGCTTTGACATCACAGGAATACATTACAATTTAAAATATATTCAAATAGAAAACAGTTATTTTAAATAGTAATAATATTTCACAATATTGCCGTTTTTACTGTATTTTTTTTTTTAAATACAGCCTTGGTCAGACTCAGCATAAGAGACTTTTTTTCCAAAATATTTAAAATTAACAACCCCAAGAGCAAACAGTTGGGAGAATATCGGATGTGAATCAGAGTATAGGGTCTGTGCATTCGGCCTTAAAGTGACAGCAGCTTTGTAATGAGCTTTGTAACTTTTATACAAGTATTGAAATGAGTTTAAGGTAGTCATATGCTAGCATGTCGGATGGAGCATCACTGACTGGCTTAAATAATAAAATAATGCATTGACATAAAGGAAATTTACTTTTGATACTTAAGTAATTTTAAAAACAAATACTTCTGTACCCAAGTAACTTCTGTAAGTAAAAATCTGTTTTTAGAACTTTCACTTGTAACGGAGTAATATTTGACCAGTCGTACTTTTACTTTTACTCAAGTAATAGAGTTTTGTACTTTGTCCACCTCTGACAGCAAGTCATTATCCCTCCAGGCCTTCCAGCCCAGAGACGAGACAAGCCTACTCTACTTCAGCTGAAAGTGTTGTATGACATGCTGACTAGACCACACAGTGATTTTAAAGTAGTGGTTGCCAAAGATTTCAGAGTTCCTCTCCTATTCAACTGATAACTTAATCACCATAATGACATTTTTTAACTGTAATACTCAGATGAAACTTCATAATTTTGTTGATTATTATTTATGGGAGTGTTCTAGTCTTGTCACATGACTCGCTTGTATACATGGTGTAAGTCTTGATGAATGGGCATGCATGTTCGCACAACATTAACAATAATTTAGCACATTGTCAAATTTTGCTACATGTAAAAGAGCACTAAATACTAATTTGGGGCTTTTAAATATCTGTTCAGCTGAGTTTAATCTATTATGCGAACAATGTAGACAGACAGGTCACATACTTATTTGACACCTACAGCTGTGAACCGCATAACCACAGCTGCTATTGGAAGAATCATCAGACAACTTAAAGCAGACAGGAAATCACACAGGAAATTCAAATCACAGAAATATAACGAAAGTATCTAAAGTAATTTCAGGATGTTTCCTAGCATTTTAAATTATCAGAATACATCTATGACAAAGAGTTCTAAAAAATATGGCTTCTTATAAAAAAGTGTTCATGTGGATCAATTTACCCCAGGTTAGGGGTAATTTGATCCGTGTCAGTGGGTAAGTTCCACCAACTGGGTGTAAACGGACCAACTGAATCTGAATCAAACCCATGTGAGATTGTAAAGATAATTTACCTCTGTTAAAAAAACACCTTCAATAAACAAATTTTCTTTTACAAATAGTCATATTTCTTTTTTTAAAGCTAACTTAACATAAAACCAACCAAATAAAGTTGAAATTTCAATGTCTTGAAGTGTTTGCATTTCTGAATCAGTATGTTGAACACCAAAGTTGTAACCTTCCCAAAAACAGACTAAACAGAGTTTGTTGAGTAAAATAAAAATAAAATAAAACTGAATTAGAATGAATGAATAAATGTCACTGAAACTAATAAACATTTTAGTAAAAAGGTTCTTGGCATGGTAGTTTTTCTGCAGTGTCGAACATGTTAGGTCATTAGGGACTACAGATGGAAAGATTTATATGGTTAAGCATCTTCTGGTTCTTACCTGAGAAGGATTTGGTGTATCCTTGTACATTGTTCCTATCAAATAAACTCAAACCATTTTTTTTAAAGAAAATTCTAAAATAAACCAGTAGTGTAACATTACATTTAAATTATACTAGTTGTACTTCAGAGATTTAACTTAACTACAGTGCTTTATGGCGGGGTAAATTAAAATGCTGGCTCAATTTACCCCACAGCATCTGGCTCACTTTGCCCCATAGCTGCCATTTTGGACAAAACTAGCTAGCTTACCAAATCAGGCTAATATTTAGCTGAATGATTTGCATGGTTTTATACATTGCTAAATCACCAATATAGATCATAAATATTTTAGATTTAGACAAATTTGCTTTGCTGTAACAGCCATTAGATTTGTTAGGCTAAAATTTTGGCTTGTCAAAGTAAATGGGTGCCTTCTAATCCTCCCATGTGTTTCTCCTTTTCACAGTCTGGCAGAAATGATGGGTGGTTCCAAAATATATGGTCACATGACAATAAAAGTATACAGTTGCTTGCGGCCCTCTAACTTGAATGACCAAGCAGCGCATCAGTGTGCTATATTAACCAGTGGTGAGCTAACTGAAATTACTTAGCAGTTCTTAGATATGTGAAATCTCACTGTCAGGGTCGGGTTGTATAAATACACACGACAAAGATGATTAAAGCAAACAGATATATTTAATAAATCCAAAGAGCAATCCAAACTGGCACAGAGAAACACACAACACACCCACAATAGACGACACCAAACAATGAACTGAAAACAGAACCAAACATACACGTGATAATGAGGGTGATGATCACATCATCTAAGTCTCGTGCACTGCAAAAAAATGCTTTTTTTATTTAGTATTTTTGTCTTGTTTCTAGTCTAAATATCTAAAAATTCCTAAAATCAAGATGCATTTACTAGATAAGTAAAATGAGGTATGTTTTCTTGTTTTCTGGAAAATAAAATCAAAATGAAGAAACTCACTTCATTTTTGATTGAGGCTGTGGTAAAACGACAAACACAACCCTATAGGTAAATTTATTTGATACAGTGGTTAAATTAACTAGAAATAAAACTTTAACTACAGACGTTTATAAACAGCACAGCAGTAATGACTTTATGAATTTCTTTACATGCAAGATTAGAGAGAAAAGTATAACCATGCTACAGTCTACTTCAGTATCGCATCAAACATTGTGCTATAGACCCCCTGAGGAACAATTCCACTCATTATTTGCTACCGAAGAGGTTTGAGGAGGATTTGTCTAAACTTGTTAAATCATCAAAATTAACAACATGTATATGCTAGACCCTATACCGACTAAGCTACTGAAAGAGATGCTTCCGTTTTGTCAAAAATACTAGAAAAGGCAGTATCCTCACAACTATGTTTTTAGAAAGCCTTTTTGTTTTGTTTTTTTAGAAATACATAGTATCTGCAAGGATTTCCAGCCAGGATTTAGACTGTATCATAGTACTGAGACTGCTCTCATTAGAGTTACAAGTGATTTGTTCTTATCATCTGATCATGGTTGTATCTCTCTATTAATTTTACTGGATCTTGGAACTGAAAGTAACTGGAAGTGCTGCATTCGATACTATCGACCACAACATTCTTTTAAATAGACTCAAAAATGATGTTGGCATTAATGAAATTGCATTGGCATGGTTCAATTCATACTTATCTGACCGTTATCAGTTTGTAGCAGTTAATGAAGAGATGTCATATCGATCATAAGTTTAGTATAGTGCAAGGCTCAGCACTAGGACTGTTGCTTTTCACCCTGTACATGCTACCCTTGGGAGATATCCTCAGGAAGCATGTCATTAGTTTTCACTGTTATGCTGATGATACTCAGCTTTATATTTCTTTGCGCCCTGATGAAACAAATTCACAAAATTAACTGCACAATGGCTCAGTGAGTAGCACTGTCGCCTCACAGCAAGAAGGTCCCGGTTAGAGTCCCGGCTGAGCCAGGAGTCCTTTCTGTGTGGAATTTGCATGTTCTCCCTGTGTCTGCATGGGTTTCCTCCACAATCCAAAAACATGCAGTAAGGGTGAATTGGAGACACTTAATTTTCCGTAGGTTTGAATGCATGTGTGTGTGATTCCCAAGCTATGTAATAGGGAGGATTGGGGAAAGACCTGTCAGCCTACCCCGGAAAAATAATGGACAGTCTCTCGTGTATGGCAAGAGATTGCCATAGAAACACCAAGAGTCAAATACGAATTAAATGGTAATAGATAGATAGATAATTGATATAAAAAAATTGGATGACTAGTAATTTCTTGCTACTTAATTCTGATATTTTCATTACTAGACCAAAAACCTCAACACGTAAAAAAAACCTAGAATACTGTCTAACTATTGATGGCTGCACTGTCAAATCTTTATCATCATTTAGGAACCTTGGTGTGCTCTTTCTCTGATAGCAATCTTTCATTTGAAGGCCACATTTACAGCATTCGTAAAACCAAATTTTTCTATCTTTAAAAAATCAAAATATGTAAATTACGACATGACCTCAAGGCTAGATTATTGTAATGCTCTACTGGGTGGTTGCCCTGCATGCTTAATAAACAAACTCCAGGTCGAAATGCAGCAGCTTGAGTTCTTACAAGAACCAGGAAGTATAACTATATTAGCCCGGTTCTGTCAACACTGCATTGGCTTTCTATTAAACATTGCATAGGCTTTCTATTAAACATTGCATACATTTTAAAATCTTGCTAATTACTTACAAAGCACTAAATGGTTTAGCTCCTCAGTACCTGATGGAGCTCTTAGCGCATTATAGTACTTTACATCTATTGTGATCTCTGGCCAGTTGATAATACCTAGAATATTAAAATCAACTGCAGGTGATAGATCCTTTTCCTATTTAGCACTAAAACACTGGAATAGTCTTCCTAGCCTTCCTAGGAAGCAGACACACTCTGTCAGTTTAAATCTAGTCTAAAAACATCTCTTTAACCAGGCATACACATAACATTATCACATTTCTATAATTCACATCTGTTAAAGGATTGTTAACCGGAACTGGGAACACATTTCATATAACACCTGATGTACTTTTTACATTGTAAGAAGAATGCCATGCGCTAATATTAGTCTCTCTGACTATCCCGAGGTTACTGCAGCCAGCCGGATCTGGTCCTTGTCCAGAATCCGATCTCCAAACAGAAGGAACTGGCTGAATATTTGAATGCTACCGATCCCAATCTGAATTCTGACTTGTGATGCAGCCTGAATCATAATCACACCGCGTTTGTTCGTTGGCCAAATTAGAAATGGCCTGACTGAGCCTGGTTTCTCCCAAGGTTTTTTTCTCCATTCTGTCACCTGATGGAGTTTGGGTTCCTTGCTACTGTCGCCTCTGGCTTGCTTATTTGGGGACACTTAATATTCAGCAATATTATTGATCTGACTGTACTGATGTTGCAGTATGAGAACTAGACTGAGCAGGATGATGACATCTGCTTAATAGATTAAACTAATTTAATAATTGATGATCTTTAAAACAGAACTAAATCAACACTGAACTGACAGCCGAAATGCATTATTTTCCTGTTATCACTATATAGCTGCTTTGAAACAATCTGTAATGTATAAAGCGCTATATAAATAAAGGTAATTTGACTTACTTGACAGAATTACTGTTAAATATATAAAGTTAAATATATTTGTCATTCATTATCTGAATTCATGCTATAGCCCAAATCTGTTAATGCCTCACAAAAGCAGAACACTCACAAAGAACTATGAACCAAGTTCTGTCTAGTTTGGAGTAATGGGACAGTACAGCAATAGAGGAACTAGGTCAGATAATGGAGAAAAACAATGCTATTTCCTCAACAGCATGTTCCAAAAAAACGTCACAGTGGTCAGCTGTTATGATCAAACTAATGGTAGGTGATATATAACCTGGTTAATCAGTCAATGAATAATGTCAACACATTTATTAAAACAATTATATAGTAGTATTATTTAATCCTGTGACTGCAAAGCTAATTTTTCACCAGCCATTACTCCACTTTTTGTGACAATCACAGTCACCTTTTTCAACTAAATGTGTCCTTGCTGAATAAACGTATTTATATCAAATCTATATCTATCTATATCTATATCAAAAACTATATATACTCACCTAAAGGATTATTAGGAACACCATACTAATACTGTGTTTGACCCCCCCTTTCGCCTTCAGAAATGCCTTAATTCTACGTGGCATTGATTCAACAAGGTGCTGAAAGCATTCTTTAGAAATGTTGGCCCATATTGATAGGATAGCATCTTGCAGTTGATGGAGATTTGTGGGATGTACATCCAGGGCACGAAGCTCCCGTTCCACCACATCCCAAAGATGCTCTATTGGGTTGAGATCTGGCGACTGTGGGGGCCATTTTAGTACAGTGAACTCATTGTCATGTTCAAGAAACCAATTTGAAATGATTTGAGCTTTGTGACATGGTGCATTATCCTGCTGGAAGTAGCCATCAGAGGATGGGTACATGGTGGTCATAAAGGGATGGACATGGTCAGAAACAATGCTCAGGTAGGCCGTGGCATTTAAACGATGCCCAATTGGCACTAAGGGGCCTAAAGTGTGCCAAGAAAACATCCCCCACACCATTACACCACCACCACCAGCCTGCACAGTGGTAACAAGGCATGATGGATCCATGTTCTCATTCTGTTTACGCCAAAGTCTGACTCTACCATCTGAATGTCTCAACAGAAATCGAGACTCATCAGACCAGGCAACATTTTCCAATTTTGGTGAGCTCGTGCAAATTGTAGCCTCTTTTTCCTATTTGTAGTGGAGATGAGTGGTACCCGGTGGGGTCTTCTGCTGTTGTAGCCCATCCACCTCAAGGTTGTGCGTGTTGTGGCTTCACAAATGCTTTGCTGCATACCTCGGTTGTAACGAGTGGTTATTTCAGTCAAAGTTGCTCTTCTATCAGCTTGAATCAGTCGGCCCATTCTCCTCTGACCTCTAGCATCAACAAGGCATTTTCGCCCACAGGACTGCCGCATACTGGATGTTTTTCCCTTTTCACACCATTCTTTGTAAACTCTAGAAATGGTTGTGCGTGAAAATCCCAGTAACTGAGCAGATTGTGAAATACTCAGACCGGCCCGTCTGGCACCAACAACCATGCCACGCTCAGAATTGCTTAAATCACCTTTCTTTCCCATTCTGACATTTAGTTTGGAGTTCAGGAGATTGTCTTGACCAGAACCACACCCCTAAATGCATTGAAGCAACTGCCATGTGATTGGTTGCTTAGATAATTGCATTAATGAGAAATTGAACAGGTGTTCCTAATAATCCTTTAGGTGAGTGTATATATAAAATTAGGGATGCACCGATAGGATTTTTTGGGTACGATACTGATATTTGTCACTTGCCCTTATATTTGAAATTTTGTCATTAAAATAGTGTTTTGATCATATAAAAACGAGCCAATAACGTTGGCATGCGGTCCACGCACCGCCCCGCAGCGTGGGTATAAATACGGAAGTGGAATACCGCATCCTCGCTTTTCTAACTGAGGAGCCGAAAAAGTGAGTCAGCCCTTCAGCGGAAGCACAGCTCCTGGCGACGGGACGTACGTCTCCATTCCCTCCTTCAGGGAACAAGGGTTACATACGTAACCGAGACACTCCCTTTCAGTCGGTCACGTTCGACGTATGTCGGAACTGACCGACGAATTGGGGATCCCTACCAACACGCCAGGAAGGCTGGCCCTTCCAGCGCCCTGCTTGGGCTCACTGGTTGCTCCTAGGTTGGAGCAGAAGTCAGGGCACCAAGCAGGGAAGGTCCGTCACAACTGTTTCTACAAGACCCACTCAGCGAGACTATTGGATAACGCTGGGAAAGCGTGCCGTCAGGTAGACGGGACGCTGAGGAGCCACGTCCTCCAGGAGGAGAGGTGGAAACCCATAAGGACTAACCTGTTAGGGGAGTGCCATATGGTGGTCTCCGGGGTGGGTCCAACCTGATCCAGGGTGGAGAGAACACCGCCGGAGACAACAGAGAGCGAGCTCTGTCAAGGGAAGACACGGGGCTAGCCGGATAGGGTAGCTGGTACTGTGGAGAATACACATATGGGGTTACCGTTAGGGAACCGCTACATATGGACCCAGCCTAAACACACGTTCCACAAGCATACGGGTGCAGGCCTAGCGTCAGACGGCCGCAACATCTGGCACCGGGGGGTGACGGAGGAGCTCACAGGGTTAGCCATTTCTGGGGAACACAACTGGAGACAATAGACGCACGTATCCAGCCCGGTGGGCGGGAGTGGCGTTGCAAGCCGACAAAAGAGCGGGTTCTTCACGTTACCGGCCACTGGAGGCGAGTACACGAGAAGAAACCGGCTCTACGCGGAGGCTATAGAACCTAGCGAACGTGTTTGGTGTCGCCCAGCCCACAGCTCTACAAATATCTGTCAGCGAGGCGCCTTGAGCCAATGCCCAGGAGGACGCTACACTCCTAGTGGAGTGAGCTCGCAACCCGAACGGGCAAGGCACGTCTTGGGACTGATAAGCCAAGACGATAGCATCCACTATCCAGTGGGCTAACCTCTGCTTGGAGACAGCCTTTCCCTTCTGCTGGCCTCTGTAACAGACGAAGAGCTGCTCTGAGGTCCTAAAGCTTTGAGTCCGGTCAACGTAAGCGCGAAGAGCGCGGACGGGACACAACAAAGCTAGGGCTGGGTCTGCCTCCTCCGAAGGCAGCGCTTGCAGGCTCACCACCTGGTCCCAGAAGGGAGTGGTGGGAACCTTGGGCACGTATCCGGGTCTGGGACTCAGGATGACGTGAGAGTTGGCCGGCCCGAATTCTAGGCACGATTCGTTGACCGAAAGTGCATGCAGGTCCCCTACCCTCTTAATGGAGGCCAATGCAGTCAGGAGTACTGTCTTCATAGACAGGATCTTTAACTCCGTAGACTGCAAAGGCTCAAAGGGAGGGCCCTGAAGTGCTCTTAGCACCAGGGCTAAGTCCCAAGAGGGTACCGAGGTTGGACGAGAAGGATTCAGTCTCCTCGCACCTCTGACGAACCTGATGATTAAGTCGTGCTTACCCAAGGACTTACCTGCTACTACATCGTGGTACGCTGCTATTGCGCCGACGTACACTTTGAGGGTGGAGGGAGACAGCCTTCGCTCCAACCCTTCTTGTAGGAAGGAAAGCACTACATTAACCGAACACCTTCAGGGGTCTTCCCGACGGGAAGAACACCAGTCAACGAACAGGTTCCACTTCAGCGTATAGAGGCGCCTCGTAGAGGGGGCTCTAGCCAAAGCGATGGTGTCTGCCACAACCTGTGGCAGGCCACCTAGAACCTCCGCGTCCTGTCCAGGGACCAGACATGAAGTTTCCAGAGGTCTGGACGCGGGTGCCATAGTGTGCTCCGTCCCTGAGAAAGAAAGTCCTTCCTTAGGGGAATCGGCCAGGGAGGGGCTGTCGAGAGGAGAGTCAGTTCGGGAAACCAGGTCCGGTTGGGCCAGTAAGGCGCAACTAACAGAACCTGCTCCTCGTCCTCCCTGACCTTGCACAGAGTCTGTGCTAGAAGGCTCACTGGGGGAAACGCATACTTGCGTAGGTCCCGGGGGCCAGCTGTGTGCCGAGGGTCCCCCCGGTCAGGGAATAGTACAACTGGCAATGGGTCAAGTCCGGAGAGGCAAACAGGTCTACCTGTGCGGCTCCGAAAAGGTCCCATATCAGCTGGACGGTCCAGGGGTGGAGTCGCCACAATTACTTTGTTAAACTGAACTTTTATTTTATTTAGACCTTCGAGTTCCTGTGTGTGCGTTTATGATATGACGATAGATTTTGTTGAATGAATGAAGTGACTGGAGATGCATTCATGGCTGAAAAAACAGCGAGTTTCAGTGTGTGTGAGGTAAATGAAACCGTGCGTCTGTCACACAGAGACACACAGAAACATGCAGGTTTCATATATATATATATATAAAAATAAAAAATAAATGAATCCTTATGGAAATTAATCCTTATGAAAGTTACAAAATGTTGTTTGATTAACATTAAAACGCAGACAGCAGCACAGCAGGAATATTGCATTATAATCTTGGATTATGCAGCAGATGTTATACAGCTCAGTGCCTTCACGCAGTTAATTAATAAACCATCGGTTTGTTATATCTGCCTTTTTCATGCTATAGCCAATATGCAGATGGTTGTAAATTGATCAAAAATCGGTCGATAAATATCGGCGGCTGATACATCGGTGCATCTCTATATAAAATCATCCATTGCTCAACCCTGCACTCTATATTAGCATCAGGTATTAAAAGTCTGTAGACCAAGCCATTTTCAAAGTCATCCTGAGAGACTAACAGATAAAACAAAGATAGCAGTATGTATTTTTGTATTTTGTGTTAAATGTATTTTTACTCTACCATTTACCCACACTGACTTTGCTATGTATCTTCTGACAGGATAGAGTCATCACCATGCAAGCTTTAACCATCGGCTGCAGTTGTTCAGCCAAAAGCTGGACCACATGCAAATTTTAGAAAACCTAAACTTCTGTTTTCTCCAGAGCAGCTGTACAGCCAAATCAAATTCTGTTGCATTATTTTCCTGTTACCACTGTGAAGCTGCTTTGAAACAATCTGCATTGTAAAAAGCGCTATATAAATAAAGGTGACTTGACATGAGTTGTTGTCTGTGGTCATGAGCTTCTGAGAACTACACTAAACTTTCAGCACACCAGCAGTGTTAAAGATGCAGTTCTGCTGCTCTAGCTAAAGCTGACACATGAAGGAAACAGGTTATTAGTCTATGAGAGTGCATGAGACAAATGAACAAAGATCAGGCCACAGGAAGGCAGAACACACAGGACGTCCTTGTGTGTCACTGAGCCAGTCCTTTATGTGTTCGACAAGATGATAAATGTCTAGCCAGTCCAATTAATATAATCGCGACTAGATCTCGGTTCTCAAATTGTCCTTTGTCAGTGCAGATAACATCAGGAGGACCTCTGAACAGTTTATGCATACATAAATCATAAACCGGGGGCAGGGATGTATTTTCTTAATATGTAAAAGCAAACTCCAAATTACAAATTAAAATCCTAACACTTAGTTCAAAAACAGCAAATTAAGAGCTTTATTTGCAATTTTGCAGCAGACAAATGCAGCACCCTTCCTTTGAGATTCAATGACAGGCATTCAGGAAGTCACCAGAAAATGTATTTAGCAACACAGACAGCTTCACATTAGCTTGGGATGGCTCCTCTAGGACAATGGCAAACATCAAATCCGTTTTTCCTTTGTTTGAACTTTAGTCGCACTACATATGACAAACAGCAAACATTTACACCACACTGCTTTTGAGACTAAAACATTTATAGTCCGCAGAGGAAAATGAGCCAGTTCAGACACCACTAGTCTCTTGTGGTATAGTTTCTTACATCTGTTAACAATGAAGAGACATGTCTTATGATTCATTTAGTCTGCTTTAGTCTACATAGTCAAATAAAAGCATTATAAAATCAAAGCACAGACAATTGATAATCTCCATTGTACTTGCAGAAATCACACACCCATTTAACATGATACATGTTTTAAGATCGGATAGATTTGTGGTTTCATTGTGTATTGCTTTAGGCCTTTATATAGAAGAGCCTGTAATGTGTTGTGGTTTTTAACATATTTATCCTTGTGGCTCCTTCATATGCTGACGACTAAATTGAAAAATCAGGGTGTTCTGTTATAGCACCATATCTGTCAGCAATTAACATGCTTCAGCAATACCTCTGTTTCAAATAAAAGCCACAAAGTGCCAAAGTATTTTTCCTGAGCCATAAATTGTTATTTTGCTCTGCATGGTCACATTTATTGTTAAATGCTGGCAAATGCAGTTTCTTTCTTTCGTTTTTTTTTTTTTTTTCAATTGGATGCATGTTGTCAAGGGCTTATATCCATCCATAATAAAACAAAAATAACAGCCTGTCAATGCAGTTACACGGATGGCTTTTGCTGTGAAATCTGTGGAATACTTATTTCTTGGGGATATGAAAAAGAAGCATTGTGTGCAAACCTCACATTTTCTGCAAAGGTGGTGTTTTTCTACTACTCCCACTGAGCATCTTTAAAAAAGATTTTATGTCACACTATAAAAGTGAATTTATAGGTGTTATGCTGCAGATAATATGATATTGTTGTTGAGTTCAGTCTTCTTGCATGCTAACTCACTGGACGGCTCTGTACTAGTTATTGCCTTATGAGGCTGGCAATACAGGTCTCACAGCACTCATAAACTCCCATTCATTTAGAGAGAATCATAAATAAGTTAACTACAAAGCCAAATATACTGCTTCAGTCATCAGCAAATGGGTCTCAGAGGAACTTACTGACTGACTCCTGTAAATGATTAGCTGGTTTATAGACATATTTGACTACAGCAAGAGGTAATTGGTCAATGTCTACAACTCAGCCTTAACCAACATCTAGTTATTTTGCTTCATTTATTCAGTTATTATGCTCATTTCATACTCTTTGCCCAGCAGTATCCATCGGGACTTTCATTCATTATTACATTTCGGTCTCAAATCTCAAAATAAGTGTTGTCAAAACTAAATATTTAAGCTAGAGTTTTTAGAACAAAGAAGGCGAAGTTTGTTGTAGCAACCATAACGGCTATAAAATATTAGACAAGCGGGTGCATGATCTGCCCAGCCCCTGCAAGTCACAGTATTGGGCGGACTTATCTCACTGTCTCATATCCTCTTGTGAAATAGAGCTTTTGTGTTAATCATTTACCTGAGTTAATCGAGTTAATTCAATGCCACAAAAACTGAAACAAGATGATGATGAGGGCATTTTAAAAGATTTCGCACAATGGCACACATAACGTTTTCAGGTTTTTCAATCAAGTCACAACAGAAAAGAATATAGTTTGCACACTGTAGTCGTAATAAGATGCAATTGTTACATTAAGGATCTATTTTTTTCCTGATCCTGTCCTTAAGTTTTGTTGGTGCAAAAATTACACCATCTACATTTTTACTTTAAACCCTTAAACCATTATTTAAACAAATGTACGGGGATAGTTCACCCAAAAATGAAAATTCTTTCATCATTTATTCACCCTGAAGTTGTTCCAAACCTGTATGAATTTCTTACTTCTGTTGAACACAAAAGAAGATAGATAGAATTAGATTTGAAGAATATGATCTGTGGGGGCGGGAGGATAATACAATGGAGGTCAATGGGATCCATCGACTGTTTGGTTTCAGACATTCTTCAAAATATCTCCATTTGTGTTCAGCAGAAGAAAGAAATTCATACAGGTTTTGAACAACTTGATGGGGGAGTAGATAACAGGCCTATATACAATTAATTTCTAAATAAAACAACGTTAATGCAGAGATCAAACGCTCAACAGGTGCACATCCGTGAGAAGATCTTGTCCTTCTCATGACATTTGACATGAGGTCAGTTTATTTACATTGAAATAATATACTTACAGGTGTCTCTTCTCTCCTACGACCTGCTCGTGCAGTGCAACAGAAAGTCCAAACAAACTGCCAGCTGTTTTTCCCTCTTTGACGACTGGAAACCTCACATCCAAGTTATACGCTTGACAGCAAAGAGCGGCGCTCAACACGACAACCAAGACAACCGTGTTTTTACTGAGCCCGTACCTGTAAAATGCATTCATTTTTTCTTATAGTCTCTGCGAAGTTTTTGTTTGGCGAGACAGAAACAGAGAGTGGAGAAAGAAGAGTCTATGAGTGTCTGAACAGGAGCGGATTTGTCAGACACTGTGAACTGATTGTTCATATTCGTCATTCTTCCGGGATGTACGCGCGAGTCGTCTCGTTGGTGAAAACCTGACCGGAGGGCACTGAAATATAGAGCGCGCGAACACCTTGATAGAGGACGGACGTGCACATGCCAGACAACACTCGCAGTTGCATTCTGTTATAATGTCTAGAAAATATTAAAACGTTTGAAAAACTATGGTCCCCTAAAGGACGCTTTCCTGAAATATCAACTGTATATTTCATGTGTATGAAAAATTAGAAAGACTTTAAATGGGTTTTTCTTCTCTCTTTACATTCACTTTGCTTTAAGTTGACAGTGTATTTTTCCACCTATTAAGATGTAGCCTAAACCAGAAAATAAACATTTTCAATCTACTTTAAATGTATCTTTACAAAAAAAAAAAAAAAAAAAAAACGTCTAAAGCAAAAACAGAGCAAAAAAATGTTATGTGCTATTTAGGTGTCACATTACATGTAGGATATAAGCTCACAGAGATGAGGGTGAACCGGTAATAAGAACTTTAATAATACAACTCAGAAAATTCTTACACACATAACTAAAGACAAGAACCGACAAACACTGAGGGAGAACTGAGGGCTTAAGTACACAAAACAAATAAGAATAACAAGGTGATTGGTATTACTAATTAACAAGACACAGCTGGGACAAATTAACTACTGAGAGTAACCATGGGAACACAGGAGTGGCGGGAAAATAAACAAAGGAACATGTGACTGTATCAAAACACAACATAAAGACAAACAGACATGTGACATTAGACTACTTAAAATTATGGTAACAATATTAGGCTACACGTGATATTTTTGAGTCGTTTTTAAGGCTTGGTTTCTTTAATGGAATCTACCTGAATAAATCATGTAAAATCTCCTAAATTATTTAGTCTATGACAATTAATTTAATGAATATTTTTAGTGAAATGTGCTTTTTTATTTTAAGTTGCCTCTCAAATTACTTGTTTGTATTTGACTGAGTTATGTTGGACAATTAAAAGAATGTATGCTGCTAGCACAGCACAAGTAGGAACAAACTTGTTACTGCACTGGCATTAGTAAAGCTATTTCTCTATCTCTACTCTTCTGCTCAATCTCAATGCTCAAAAAACTCATTTAAATGTCAAACATAACTAAACATTAAACATTAACAGATGTTTCCTTTCACTCAAAAACACATAAAATAACACTTAATTTCAATATTACTCTCCATTTCCAGCCATATGCAAAGCATGGTGGGAACTAACAATGATGTGTGTGTCTAAATAAAACTGCATAATTGAACTATAATTCTCTTAAAATAAATAGGTAGCCTTCTTTTCTTAATTTTATCAGATTAATCGGTTCCTCAATTCAAGCCGCAGAACTGCCTGCGTTTCCTTCTCTTGTATCTCTTGGTTTTATTAGTGAAACGTTCTCTATTTTCTATACAACATGGAACCACAAATTCTTAATAAAATATACACACTATTTTAATTATCACCTTATTTTGTTCATTTTAATGTTAAATAGGACAGTCAATATCATAAAATAATAGTGATTCATTTTCATGATCTTTAGAAAGCAGAATGAAACAATACAAAAGTGAAGTTAAAATTACATTTGCAGTCAATGTCTATGTTTTTTCCTTTAAAATTTTCCTCTGATTCTGAAATATTAATGGAACTTGTATCTCTCAAAAGTTAAATTGGGCATAGTCACCACATTCACAAATCCTCTCCTGTGGCCTTATGGGATAGTAAAGTGTCCATCATATGCACACTTCAGAATCTCACTGTAAGAAGTAGGTCATCCGGGTACTTTTGGCCTACTCTTTTATGAGTACTGTGAATTTGAACATACTTTTTTTGTGAGATACTATTTATGCCTACTACTTAGTATGGGAAGTGTGAAATTTCCGACATCTTTTTAAGCACACCAGCTCCAGACAAAGACAACCTGACACCAGGCCTACACTTGTATGCATGGTGGAACCTGTGTTAGCCTAGGTGTCCATATGTAGTGGTCCCTGCGGCGACCCCATATGTGTATTCTTCCATGGTACGGCAGTGATGACTCTCCTTGCATAAGCGTCTCCGCCCCAGAGGTATGGGGGTTTTAGGAAGCTTATGCAGGGAGCTGGAAGGGGCCAGTAGCATGCCGTTTTGTTAGGGATCCCATTTTGTCGGATCATCTCTGACGTACGTCGAGAGTGACCGACTGAAAGGGAACGTCTCGGTTATGTATGGTAACCCTCGTTCCCTGAAAGAGGGAACGGAGACGTATGTCCCATCTCCATACCTGCTGTACCTTCGCTGCGACCGGGTCACCAACTCGACTCCTCAGTGAAAAGCAATCTGATGCGGGCACCCGCTGCCGTATTTATGCCCGCCTGTGCGGGCGGGGTTGCGGCATGCAAAGGTCGCATTCCAATATTCATTGGCTCGTTTAGTTACACTCGAAGAGGATTGGTCTCACCAGAAGTGATCCCATTTCATTGGATCATCTCTGACGTACGTCTCCATTCCCTCCTTCAGGGAACAAGGGTTACCATACGTATCCGAGACATTTCTAGCTGGTCAATAATCTGGTCCATGATAAATTGTAAATTGCAATCAATTCTTAAAACAACCTTCTCAAATCACGATGAAATCAAAATGGACAATTCTTTTTTTTTTAAGTATTGTCTTTTGTTTTTGTCTTTATTTTGTATATTATTTAGTTGATTAAAACAGGTAGTTTTATAACTGTTCCTCCTCTTCTATACCCTAGGCAGGGGAGAATGTAACATTATTATAAATGATTTATCAGTGCACATCATTATATTTAAAAATTAATGTGCCCTCTTAATCTTTAATCATATTAACTTCCCCTCCCTTTTGCAGCAACATCTCTTCTTATCTATGATGATGGGCATGGGGGCGGGACAACCTGTCACTCACATGACATCATAGCAATAGCAAACTACAACCATCCAATAATTTCCCCATGGACAAAATCAAGTCCATATTTCTTGTGCAAGAAGATTTTTCACTCAGATATACACGTCCCGATAGGGAAGAAAGCACTATCATGTCTTCCGTTTCATGCTAACTTTAAGGCTGCAAATATACAGCTCCTTGTGACTAGTGCTCAGAGATCTATAAGGAGCCATGGGTTCCTGAGTTTCACTTGCACTAATCCTAGTTATCAGCCCTCAACATCACATATTCTCTCCAGCTTGCTCCAGGCTATACTGATCCAATGTCAGTGTGCACGTGCCATGGGAATGTATGTCTGTCAGAATCAAGTATTTTCTGTTATTCCAGAGAGATCTGGATCAGATTGGTGTTTTTATTATTTATGTTTTATAATGTGTGAAATACTCAACATTAAGCGCTCATGTTGTAGAACATTCATCTGTTAACCTCACTAAAATGTCCTAACATCATGGGCGTCACTACACCTTTTTTAGGGGGGCTTCAAATTCTTGCAAATTCTTGCAAATTCTGCCCAGCCCCCCTTAAAAAATATGTGATTAACTCCCATTTGAAACATGAAACTGGCGGGAGGCTTCAGCTGCGTCCTGTCTTTTAATCAGCGCGTTCTTTTATCCGCAGCGGCGCCGAGCAGAGCGCACGTCAGAAGCAGAGTTGTGTGTGTGTGTGTGTGTGTGTGTGTTGATCTAAGCCTCATTGGTCGGTCACCGCTCGTCAATGTCAAAATATTTCAGAAAACCAATCAAATCAGAGTAGGCTAAGCGCGTATTTTAGCAGCGCGACTCGACGTCAAGTGAGAGATATGTAAGTAGCTAAACTAAACATTTCGTATTTGACAGCTGCTTCAAGTCAGAAATGTTAAACAAATGACAAAAATATTCAGGCAAATTAAACCTTTGTCTAATTTCGCCATTTTTAATTGAAAATAGGCCTATCTAATGTGATTCATAATGTGGCTTTAATTAACGAACAAGAAATATTAACAAAGCCGTTTTCATCACATTAGGCATAATATTAATAATGAATGTGTACATATTGTAAATTAATATAATTCCATTTGTAGCCTTTATTAAATTAAAAAAGCTCAGGTTTTTTCAGCCTGTATTGGGCATAAGATTAGTGATGAATGTGTGCATATTGTGAATTAATTTAAAAAAACCTACCCTTTTCTGGTAGCCTTCAATAGATTAACGCGTCTACGAAAATTATTCATAAAACGTATAAATATCAGCTAACCATATGTTTACTTTCTTCACTGATGGAAAAAATAAATAAATATATATATATATATATATATATATATATATATATATATATATATATATATATATATATATATATATCAGTCAAAGTTCAGCTTTAGGGGACGAGACAGGGAAAGAGAAAAACAAAGAGAAAAAGAGAGATGTGGGGATAAGAAGAAATACAAATAATCTACTGCCCACAGACATGGTTTTCAAGCTATATTGTTATCAAATTTTTTGGCCTTCAGAACATCTTAAAATGCACATATGTAGATCATAGAAATCTAAATTTTCTCGGGGGAGCATGCCCCCAAACACCCCTAACTACATCACATTTGGGATCTCACTGATTATAAAAACCTACCTAAATTCCTGGATATGATTAAGGGATTTACAATATGGTCATGCAGAATAAGCCATTAATATTTTCCTTTATAAGTAGCCTAATAAAAAACAGCCAGTATCCTAATAATATGCATGCTAAAAAACTACTAGTTAATAGTGAGAATTGGACCCTAAACTAAAGTGTTACCATTTGTTTCATACCCTCACTGGGGGATGAGCAGCCCTAAAATGAAAATCCTAGAATCGCCCCTGCCTAACATATCACCATATCAATAAACAGTAATTAGACTCAGTGGATTTATTCTTTCTTGTTAGGTGTTCTCAAGTCAGTGATTAGAATCAGAACATGCTGTGTAAAGGCTGCTTGATTTAGTCACTTGTCCCAACATGCAAGATCACGTAGCAGATGCGAACATGTTTTTTTACAAAAGTACATCAGGCAGATGTGCGCTGATAGTTTTGAGAGTCTGGTCTGGACAGATGCTTCAGATCTATGTGAATTCTGAGGGTATAGACGAGTGTAAGTCACAGATAATGTACCGCTTTTTGGTTATCATGTTAAGATAAGAGCATTAGTACAAAATAAGTGTCACAATCACAAATGAGAGTGCCCGTGGTTACCACCAGAGGGCACTCCATCCCGGGCGGTCACTTCATCTAAGGACTACATTTCCCACATCACTCAGTACCCGGACTTCCTTCCTGATTACATCCACCTGCACCCCATTACCTTGTTAGCTCACACTATATAAGCCTGGTTATCTCAGTCATTCTTTGTGAAGTCTCGTTTAGTGCATCACTGCATTTCTGAGCGTTTTCCCTGGTTTCTTGTCTCTTGGTTTTTGATTACTTGCCCGTTCCGTGGATTACCCTTTTGCCTGTCTCTCCTGCCTTGTTTGCTTGTTTGGACTGCCTGCCTGTGTTTTGAGCTTGCCTGTACTTTTGACTACGATTGTGGATTACCCTTTAATAAAGCTGCATTTGGATTCTCAACCTTAAGTCTTGGAGCAGTACGTTACAGAAGACTTCGACATGCACAGATCCAGCAGCCGAGTGAACGTCCGTCCACAAATGAGTCCAGCCACACAGATCATGCGTCCTATCGAGGACTATGTGCAAGACTTTATTCAACTGGCATATCTCTCCACGATGGACACTGTATGTCTGTCTGATATTTTTTGCAATGCTGTGGTGGTCGTCAGCACCACCATGGTGGTCAGCCCTTTTACCCTGGTCATCAGCCCAGCCTGTTCCACAGAGAGGACTCCGTCTCCTGTCCCGAGTCCCGAGAGGACTCCAACCGGGCCACCTGCTCAGCCTGCTCCGCTGTGGGCATCTTCAGACCCATCTGCACTACAGTGGTGGTCATCTGCTCCGCCATGGGCTTCAAGATCGTCTGCACTGCTGTGGTGGTCAGCCCTTTTACCCTGGTCATCTGCCTGGCCCGAGCCACCCTGGTCATCTGCCCAGCCTGTTCCACCCTGGCTGCCTGCTCTGCCTGAGTCTCCAGGCCCTCTTCCGCTCCACGGGCCTGGCCCTTTATCCCGCCCCCCGGTTCCGCCTCCGCTCCACCTCCCTCCTGGACAGTTTAGGAGTGTCTGGAAGCCGCTCCTTTGAGGGGGGCTATGTCACAATCACAAATGAGAGTGCCCGTGGTTACCACCAGAGGGCACTCCATCCCGGACGGTCACTTCATCTAAGGACTACATTTCCCACATCACTCACTACCCGAACTTCCTTCTTGATTACATCCACCTGCACCCCATTACCTTGTTAGCACACTATATAAACCTGGTTATCTCAGTCATTCTTTGCGAAGTCTTGTTTTCCCTGGTTTCTTGTCTCTTGGTTTTGGATTACTTGCCTGTTCCGTGCATTACCCTTTTGCCTGTCTCTCCCGCCTTGTTTGCTTGTTTGGACTGCCCTGTGTTTTGACCTTGCCTGTACTTTTGACTATGATTGTGGATTACCCTTTAACAAAGCTGCATTTGGATTCTCAACCTTAAGTCTCAGAGCAGTATGTTACAATAAGATTTCAACTGAAAAATTCCTTTAGCTCCTTCATAGCTTGAATATTATATACACTGTAAAAACTGTTTCCATGATTTATTAACTTTTTATTTTTGATCAAATCAACTTAAATAATAAATGTGGTTCAGATCACATAATATTGAGTTTCTATTTATTGAATTTCCTTCATTGTATTAATTCATTCGAATCATCCTTAAAATCTGCAAAATGGTAAGTTAATTTCTCTCAACAGTTCATACAAACAGCACCACACATTGGTTTACCTGCAAAAGCATGCAACTTGCTCAAAATCATCAGAGCACATATTTATGTCAATGAGCATCAGTGCCATAAAAATGACAAGTCCTTGTGTCATTGTTCACAAACAAATAGTTAAAATGTTTAGCCACGTTGTCAATAAGAGTGTACACTGTCAGAATTTTCAGATGTAAACTATATGACTTGAATTGAAACCGCACCTTTTCTGTACAAATGGACACATTACTGTATATGGCATATTGATCGCAAGAGACAGGATTCACAGTTTTTTTTTTATCAAATTACTATAAAATGTCATTGCCATAGAGAAAAAAAAGAAAAACACAAGACTATATACATACACTGTATATATTCATGTGTATGTGTGTGATATAGTATGCATCTCTATAAAATTTATTTAGCCTACTATATACTGGAAGTGTAATATGCTACTGTAATATGAAGACAACAGTATGTATACCATATTAGAATACAGTGTACATTGCTGAAATACATACCTTTTCTGTCTATGAAATGCTTGAATGAATGAGGAAAAGGTTGTTCTCCCAATGTTCGATTGCACCTTTAGACCCACCTCAGCCATTATAAGGTAATGATTCAGAACATGGTCCACAATCGTGGTCCTTATTTCATCAGAAATGTGACTACGTGCTTTGCCTCTTTTACCTCTTCCTCTGTTTTGCCTCCATACTCTTTCAGCACACACCCTCACTCATCTTCTTCTCCCCAACTGTTGATCCTGTCTGTTTCCTTGTTGTGCTCTGTCTATAAATGCTTTCCAATTGAACATTCATGACATGCATCTCTGAGCAAAGAGAATTTGTTGATTATTGATCTAATGCTTTATATTCAACTGCGCAATTCATCAATTCAGGGCACATTTACAAAAACATAATAGAAGTATATAAAAAATATACTTGACACATCATGATAACTAGCTCAACCATTTTGCAATGAATGGCTTATGCGAGAACTATACATTTTGAGCAACATGACATTAGCAATTGACAACGTAGGAAATGGCATAATGTATATAATCAATTGCATGAATGTACCAAAACATTTGCAACTTGTTCAAAAGAATGAGAAACTGATTTCATGATGTGCACAAGTGACTAGATGATGTGGAAGTTGAACAAGTAGTTTTGAGAATTTAATTTCTGATCAGAGAAATGTACCAAAGCCACTGAGGAAAAACTTAGTGAAACCAACAATTTTTATTTTTTTTACTATTGCATACTATTAATTGTAAGATAAATACTTTTAACACTTAGAGAAAGCACATTACAGTTTTTTATTCACTTTGGTGATATTTCCACATTTTTTAACTCTTATTACAAAAATCACACGTTTTTTTTTTTTCAAAACAAGATTATTATAATATGAGAGCTATAAGAACACTCAAAAAAAAATTATTCTAGATGTTTGCTCAGTTTATTTAAATAAAATAAGCTGAAACAACACAAATCTTTAGTTTTTCACTTAATTGCCATTTTACTCAATTTTATTACGTTAAATTAAATAACATTTGTAAAATGTTAAGTTAACCTAAACCATTTGTGTTGGGACTACATGAATCATTTATGTTGCGCTGACTGAACTGGGCAGTGTATTTCTAGTTCCCAGCATGCTTTGCATAGGGATGGATCAGGAGATTAAATGTTGAAATTAAGTGCTGTTTAATGCGTTTTTTAGTAAAGGGAAAGACCTGTTAAAGTTTGATGTTATATTTGACAGTTATATTTGACATTTAAAAGTTGTGTTATGTTGTGTCGATTTTTGAGGTTACTATTATCATGAAGTGTAGACCTTGTGGTTAGGCTATGCTGTTCTCAATGAGCTGTAACTTTGATAATTCCATTGATGAGAAAAGTTTTACTTGGTCATTACTTGCATGCTACAAGTGTTACACTTAGCATGTGAATTTTTTTTAGTAGTCTTGACTAAATGAATTTAAGTTCATACAACAAGAGTACAACAAATCATTGCAAACCAATTAGATTTTGTTGGAAAAACGTAATTCAATTTTGTGGAAAAGTTTTCCTTAATTTAATTAAGTTGGTTCAACAGCTTGTTTTTTTGAGTGCAGAGTCTATAGAAACTATTTCTATGCTATGTCTATAGAAATCTATAGATGTACCAAATGAATGATTGATTAACCAGTTAGATTAAATAACAGACTAATATATTAAGCTGAACAAGAAGAGATGCAAATGAAAAGTTTGATAGTAAGAGCTTTATGAAAGGGAATTACTGTGAATGAAACATTTATATAGATGAAACACTTATTTTGTGTAGTGAAAAGGATACCTTGTGATTTTCTGTATTGTACTAACACAATTGAAAATATGCTGATGTGCACTTTTGATGATCTGTTGTGATATTAAAGAGTTTTAAAAAATGTATCATATTGGTAAGCATTTAAAAAAAACTGCAACTGCCCAAACGTCAAGCTCTTGTCATTGCAGTATATCATTGTTATTTAATGAGCTTCTGTCGTGGGTGTTAATTTAAGGGGATGAAACTGTGAAGCAATGACACAGACCATAAAAATGAGAACCCTATTGAAATCACACCATGTCCTAATAAAGAAGGATTAAGCCAGATCTACATAGGCCTAGTGCTAAAATATGGTAGACATCAAATTACATAAGCAATGGCCTAAACATTTATATGACATTCTCATAAATGTTTGATAAATGTGTCTGAACATTTCCTAAATGACAGTAAAATTAAACTATAATTAAACTTTGCCATGGCTTATTCTACTCTCAGTGATGTGTTAATATTTCAGCATTCTGGAACGAGCCAAAAAATTCTATTTGGCTACGTGAGTATAATTATAAAGGAAACTATGATGTTATTCTGTGATAAAAATGCAGGCAGAGTTTGTCACATCCAAGGTTTTCTATTATTGATCACAGTCTCTCTCTCAATTACTGTCAGCGAAACTATATAAACAACTGTGGAAAACTCAAGCCTCAGAGAAACAGACCACAGCCTGAGTTAGAGTGTGCCGTGAAAATGAATTTCTTTTACACCTCTATTTCCTCTTGATAATCTGGTGGTTTAGGATAATTGTGTTGACAGGCTGAATCCATATATTATTTTGTGTGTGTTCAAAAGTCATGGCTGTGAGGACAATTATACTAAGTGTTTGTTCATTTTAATAAGTTGTTTTCAAGATTTTAACAGAATAACAAGGACAGAATAATTAGAAAATGTTAATTACACACAATATTACCAAGCCCTAAAGTCTTCTGCAGGGACACACATTTTCGCTAGTAATTTATCGGTTCAATAATTCAGAATTGACTACAGCGTTGAGAAATTAGTAAAATTCTTTCATTATGAGCACTCCATTTTTCCATAAATCTCTCCAAAAGAACCTCTACATGCAAAAACTGAACAGACTCTTATCTTTTCAGAGACTATATCTGTCTCACTAAAAAGACAGTTTAAATGTAATTGCAATGTCATTGATTGATAGATTGAGTCAGATATGACAATGAAGGTGCATTGTGGATATGGATATATTACAGTCTAGCAAATAGATCTGTTCAGTCATTAGACATTTCTGATTATCATACCACTCCCACTAGTGTAGAGAAAACACTGCAGATTTACACATGCAGTTTGAGTGCCACCTGCTGGCCACTCATTGCATAATACACAAATGGGTCAACACTAACAACATTTAACAATAAATATCTGTTACATACATTCATATTTAATTCATTTTATATACTTTTAAGATGATGAGTTTGCCATATGTCTAGTGTGGTGTGTGTAGTGGCTGTGCTGTATCTGCTGTGACAGTTATTGCTCCATGACAGTCTGTTGTGTGTCTCTTTGATGTGGCATGATGTGTTGTTCCATCTGTGTTCTGCAGTGTGCACATGGTAGGAATATTCAGGAACAGCTGGATGTCAACAGCTGGCTTACAGTGTCCATGCTCTTAGGCTGTAAATCGGTATCCTGCTTACAGAGACATGGTCAACCTGTTTAACATAGCCAGCATGCTTTATATACATATTTTTGCCCTTGAGTGTAAACACCTGCTAACTGAATTCACAATAAATAGAAATTCTTATTTTAATGAATTAAACTGATATGTTATAGCTATACAATTAAATGCGCATTAATTGATAGGCTATATAATCTTAAATCACATTAAAAAGCGATATTGTAGGTCCAATCAGACACCCAAATGAATTTAGCTGGATTTTAAAGACCCCCTGTGGTGAAAATCAAGTTTTTAATGTTGTTTTATGTCTATGTGGTGTTTTAATATGCTTTAAGACAAACCATGTGCAAATTCAAGTCAACACAGTTGCTGAGTATTTTCTCCTTAAAACTGCAGTGAAAAAAAGGCAGAGAGAGCAATAGAGACAGAGCGCATTTAGGCCACGCCCACACGGGGGGGGGGGGGCGGCAATCCAACGCTCTCCATTGACTTTGGTTTTCTGTACACCTTGTCACATATCAGCTTTTAGACATTGTTCGTTTTTTGAAATAAGTCAGAAATGGCAAGGAGGCCGCTTCACGCAATAGAAAGTAAATGGAGACGGTTGGTTTGTCCCCCCCAGTGGGCGTGGTTTTCAGATTATGACGCGTGTCGCTCTCGCTCTAGACGGTTGCCACGGTTACGCGCCTGGCCCGAAGTTATCTGTTTGTGTTTGTTTATCGGTCTGTCTAGTGGCTAGTATGGCGCACTACTCAGTAGAAACACATTTCTTACGTAGAATTCTTGGACAACATGATATAAATATTAACAATCAACTAGAGAGAATATGATACCAGTGCAAAAACTGTGTGACTCACCAAAAAGCCTTGAAAGCTTTATTAATTTCCAGTTTGACTGCATACGAGAGCAGCGTTGTGTCTTATGTCTAATGTAATTTAATTATTTATTTTGCTTGTTATCAGAAATAATCTACTTTAGAGGGACTTCTGGCAGTTACACTTGGCATAAACATGCGATCACCGTGTCCGATCAAACAGATCGGAACATCAGTCAATCAGGACACGGCCGTTTCGCCGTGCATCTTTGCTCACCCTCTGCTAAGGGATGGCAGGCTAAAGTGGCCCACCCCTCAAACCCCTTCCGTACTACGTCAGTTCTCGCTTTCGAGTATACGCCTCCGCCCTTCACACAATGGCAGTACTGCAAGTGTTTCAGGCCAAACTTCTCCGCTCTCTGGATGAGTCTGTCCCTGATCCGGAAGCGTTTAAGGACCTGCACAGCGCCACTGACCTGGCCCTGTGCGCAACGAAAACCACTGCCCAGGCGATTGGCAGGAGCATGGCAAACCTGACTGTACTAGAGCGGCACCTCTGGTTAACCCTGACGGACATGAAGGACGCGGAAGGATGACACATGAAGGATTCTCCCATCTCCTCCACCAGCCTGTTTAGCCCAGCTGTGAAGGGGTTCGCTGAGCGCTTCACAGAGGCACAGAAGGCGTCGCAGGTTATGCCCCATTTTCTGCCGTAACGCTCCACCTCAGCCTCCTAAAGCAGCACCGCCACTCTTCCAGCCTCGTCCAACTGCGAGACCGCGCCCTCATTCACACTCCGCGAACCGCCATAGACTGCCAGAGCGAAGGGGACCGCGACCCAAGATCCCCAAGATTAAGTCCCACCGAGGCTGGACTACCACAGACTCTCATCTCGCTTCTCCCAGCCCCCTCTACTCAGGTGACTGGAGATGTCATTTTCACAGCCAATGAGCCTGCTGCAAAGCACGCTCCCCTGTACACAAACAACATTTTAACGGCGACTGTAGGCAGTGTGCCCACTAAACAGTACGCACCCATACACATAAGCACGGTTCACACAGTGACACACAATCACACAGATTCCCCCCTGTTGAGTCGCTCGCCGGCTCACGCTGTGAACGCTGCACAGCGCGTGCCACCACACATAAGCAAAGTGTCACAAGCACAGACCGGCCGGGCAAACGGGTCCCTTCTACAAAGCGGCCCATCCCCAAGCTTAATTCAACCCCTTGAAATGCGGGCCAAGGCCTGGGAGGCCATCCCGGCTATATCAAAATAGGTTTTGAACACAATACAACAAGGTTGTGAGACGTGAGAAGCGACGTGAGTTACGTGCTTCGTGCCCATGGTACGGCAGCAAAGTTCCTAAATTATTACGCAGGAATGAGAGTATAGTTCCTAGCCATATCAGTCTAGAAAATTGCAACTTTTCATTTTCCGTCGGTCTTAGTGAACGATGTAACTATACACATCACAACATGTAAATAGGAAAATGTTGGCGTTATTTTGTCATTTATTGAGCAGTAGGCTAGATGGAGCCGTTTACCTCAAGTCTTTGTGCCAAGCTAGGCTAGCGGTGGGTGCGTCAGACAGAGTTATGGCACGCCCGGAGATAAAAAAGGTATGTATGGACTTATCTAACTCTGGGGGATACAGTGAGTAAGCTAAAGTCCCAAAAAGTCGGCGTGTTCCTTTAACATTTAAGCTAGCGGGTGAGATAAAATGGCAAATATCAAAGAGTCTAAAGAGGAAATTCGACCGTGAAAATAGGGCATACAAAAAAGAATTGATACGTTTATCCTATCTGGTTTTGTGAATGCAAAGCTGGTGTGTCTTATCTGCAACGAAGTTGTCGCTGTTTGTAAAGAATATAATATCAGACGGCACCACGAGACGAAGCGTGGCACCTTTTTTTTGCTGGTTATCTTGTCTATATTTTTGATGAAAGGCAGGCTGAATTTGGTTTGTTATTGTTCACGTGTGGGTGCTGAGAAACTGAAATGTTTCAATGGTTCACTCCTCCAAGACAATGGAGGAGACATTTATGAGATTTGCAAAGTCAGATGGTAGGCTACTTGAATGTTGAGCTATTACTACAACTGATTCTATGATTAAAACAAAATGTTACTATTGTGAAAAAAGTATGTGCGTTACTAAAAATCTAATTACAATACTATCTTTTCAGGTGGGTTCATAGGTCTCTTCTCCATGTATGGTGCCTACCAGCGATGGTGTCGTACCACGTCAATTAGGGCTCAATACTTTGAGAAGATGCTGGAGATCTGTGACCTCATGGATGACCCTGACAGCTTGAAGGCCGGAAAACATCGAGAACTGGAGAGAGCTGAAGTCAAGAAATCAGAGGAGGCAGTTCAGCGTACTATATCAGCTATTCAAAACTTTACCAATCCTTTCTCCTTGGTTGACAAAGAGCACCTCTGCAGCCTCGCATCTGGTGCCCCAGCTTCCCCGGAGGTGGAGTTTGATGTCCTACGTGCAGAGGCAGCTGGTAAGGAGTCCAAGGAAGCTTTCATCCAAGATCGCTTTGTGAGTGGCTCTTCTGAGGAGCTGTTCTTTGAGCCAATCAAGAAGCTGAAGCTGAAGACTATGGATGCCTCAAACAAAACAGTCAAGCTCACTGGCTCCCAAGGAAAGGTATGAGACCCCATACTCTTCATATAGAAAATGAATAATTGTTGCCATATTATATACACTCACCTAAAGGATTATTAGGAACACCATACTAATACTGTGTTAGACCCCCTTTCGCCTTCAGAACTGCCTTAATTCTACGTGCCATTGATTCAACAAGGTGCTGAAAGCATTCTTTAGAAATGTTGGCCCATATTGATAGGATAGCATCTTGCAGTTGATGGAGATTTGTGGGATGCACATCCAGGGCACGAAGCTCCCGTTCCACCACATCCCAAAGATGCTCTATTGGGTTGAGATCTGGTGACTGTGGGGGCCATTTTAGTACAGTGAACTCATTGTCATGTTCAAGAAACCAATTTGAAATGATTGGAGCTTTGTGACATGGTGCATTATCCTGCTGGAAGTAGCCATCAGAGGATGGGTCATAAAGGGATGGACATGGTCAGAAACAATGCTCAGGTAGGCCGTGGCATTTAAACGATGCCCAATTGGCACTAAGGGGCCTAAAGTGTGCCAAGAAAACATCCCCCACACCATTACACCACCACCACCACCAGCCTGCACAGTGATAACAAGGCATGATGGATCCATGTTCTCATTCTGTTTATGCCAAATTCTGACTCTACCATCTGAATGTCTCAACAGAAATCGAGATTCATCAGACCAGGCAACATTTTTTCAGTCTTCAACTGTCCAATTTTGGTGAGCTCGTGCAAATTGTAGCCTCTTTTTCCTATTTGTAGTGGAGATGAGTGGTACCCGGTGGGGTCTTCTGCTGTTGTAGCCCATCTGCCTCAAGGTTGTGCATGTTGTGGCTTCACAAATGCTTTGCTGCATACCTCGGTTGTAACGAGTGGTTATTTCAGTCAAAGTTGCTCTTCTATCAGCTTGAATCAGTCAGCCCATTCTCCTCTGACCCTAGCATCAACAAGGCATTTTCGCCCACAGGACTGCCGCATACTGGAAGTTTTTCCCTTTTCACACCATTCTTTGTAAACTCTAGAAATGGTTGTGCGTGAAAATCTGAGCAGAAAATCTGAAAAGTAACTGAGCAGATTGTGAAATACTCAGACCGGCCCGTCTGGCACCAACAACCATGCCACGCTCAAAATTGCTTAAATCACCTTTCTTTCCCATTCTGACATTCAGTTTGGAGTTCAGGAGATTGTCTTGACCAGGACCACACCCCTAAATGCATTGAAGCAACTGCCATGTGATTGGTTGATTAGATAATTGCATTAATGAGAAATTGAACAGGTGTTCCTAATAATCCTTTAGGTGAGTGTATATATTATATACTGAGGATAACAGTATTGTTCACCTGTTCATCTTTGCAGGTATTGCAGTACCGTAAACAAAGTGACCTTGCCTTCATGCTGCTCATCAAGTCACAGAACCTGGATGAACCCCTCAACCTTGACGAGCTGATGCTGTACTCACTCTTCCCAGTTCCTCCAAGCCTAGGCACAGCTGACAGGTTCTTCAATAAGACCAACAAGGCTGCAATGCTTCACTACTTGATGGAAGATGCTCCTGAAGATGTGCCTTATCCGAAGGATGCTTTCTACATCCAGGATGGCAATGCACTCTTCCATGCCTTGATGAACCTCCCACAACGTTCAAGGGAATTTGTCTCCAGTCCCTTGACTATATGGTGGCTAAGAAGCATTTTGTCTTCTTAACAGACTCCTACCATGATGATTCTGTCAAAGCTCAGGAGAGATTGCGTCGTGGTGTGTCCCAGCAGTACATCATAGGTGGTCCTGCAACAAGGAAGCCGAGTAACTTCAAATTCTTCCTGGCATATGAGGAGAACAAGACACAACTCTGTAAACTGCTACTTGAGGTGTTGGGCAGCAAAGCATCTGCATCACGGCTGGAGAAATGTGGAACAGCAGTGGTAGTCGTTGAAGGCAAAGATGACTCAGTTGGAGTCATCGGGTGGCAATGTGAGTATTTTGACAGTCTTTCTCATTATTCTTCTTTATTAGAAACTTTTGGAAAATATTTAGCCAAGCCCAGTTATACATGAGAAACTGATAAATGGTGTCTTACTATATACTATCACACCTTACTCAATAACTTGTTTCAGGTGACCACATGTGAGATACCTCAGCTGGAGTCAACCCAGGAAGAGACTGACACCCGGGTTGTTCTGTACCTGCTGTATGGCGCTCAACTGGGGCACAAGGTGGCTGTGGTGAGGACTCCAGACACAGACATTTTCTTCATCCTCCTACACCACACCCAATCCGTCCTGCTGACCATCTACGTCGACATTGGGACCGGAAAGCACAGACGGATCCTAAATGTCAACGAACTGGCAGAATGTAAGGGGGCAGACTACTGCACAACAATACTCGGCCTATACGTCTTCACAGGGGAAGACGTTACAAGTACCTTTAGAGGCAAAGGGAAGGTTGGGCCTCTGAAAAAGCAGCAGAGTAATCCAAAGTACCATGCAGCCTTCAAGTGAGTATTTTTAGTCAGATATTCTGTAGCATGTAATGGCAATTAATGTTGAACATAGGTATTCATACATTGTGACTTGTGTAATACTGTATAATAATACTGTATAATACTATAATTATTCATGTCCTCAGAAAACTTGGTAATCAGTGGTCTGTGGAGCCAGATGTGGTGGAGGACATTGAGGCATTTACATGTGTAATGTATGGCCAGGCCCACGAAA
This sequence comes from Rhinogobio ventralis, assembly GCA_039654625.1. Classification (NCBI taxonomy): domain Eukaryota; kingdom Metazoa; phylum Chordata; class Actinopteri; order Cypriniformes; family Gobionidae; genus Rhinogobio; species Rhinogobio ventralis. The sequence goes on from CM077196.1 coordinate 22,914,461, forward strand.
AATCTGTGAACAATGTGCGCAGCATCATGCTGAAAAAAATGATTGGAGAGGATGAGACGCTTACCACCAGATCCAAGGTAGATCTGTCCTGGCTCCCGCCCTGCAGAGACAACCTGGTCCCACACATCAACCGTGTCAACCACCGTCTGGCCATCTACAAGAGCGCAGCCACACCGATATTCTGGTGTCCCAAGCCCCATGATCCTGGCCAAGGCTGGGAAAAGACTTAAGAGGGTACCCTGGAACCAGGGTGGTCTTGTGGACCTATCCTCCCCACTTCACTCACTGACTTGCTGGAGGAAACAGTCGAGGAGATGGATGGAGATGGTGAAGAAGACGAGGAGCAAGAGATCGATTATGAAGACCTGCTGTATTTTGTTTCAATAAATATAATACCAATATAACGGTTTGAATAGTAACTCCTTATTATGGAAGATGTTCATTTGGATCAACATGTGACAATATTTCAAGTAGGGATCATCAACATTTGCTTCTTAGACATTTTAAAGACTGTAGAAATACAAAAGTTAGAAAACATATATCAATAGGGTCCATAGGGGAGGAGTTCCAGTGATCCAATGTCACTGTTTTTTTTGTGTTTTTTTTGCGTTTATTTGAGTTTTAATGCACCATACATCATCTCATGCAAAGATAAAGAGAAAATGGGGTGGATTGTGTCCACAAAAGATGGTACAAAAAATCACATATGGGACAATAATTTGCATGGGGAACATCAAAATTCCTTTACTAGACACCTTAAGGATTACAAAACACTAGGTAAAAAAATATACCTTTCGGGTGCAGGTGACCCCCCCCCCCCCCCCCACCCCCCTTCCTACCAGACTACACACCCTTCTCTGCTGAAGCACAAGCTTTGCTTTTAGCTTTGGAACAAATTGAAAATACACAACAAACGTATTCTATAATTTTTACAGACTCTAAATCTTTCCTTCAAGCAATGGACACTTGAAAAATGTATCATCCTTTAGTGGACTGCATCTTAACTAAAGTGGATTATCTACAGAATCAGTTCTTCAGTATCTTCTGCTGGGTTCCAGGCCATGTTGGACTTTAAGGAAATGAGCGAGCTGATGCAGCTGCTAAGGAAGCTTTTAATCAGGAAATTAATAAATGTCAAATTCCGCCCTCAGATATCAGGCCTATTATTAATCGGTATATATTAGATAGGTGGCAAGAGGAGTGGAACGTGCAAGAATAATAAGCTATATGAAATTCATCTGGAAATTTCAAATAGACTTTTAATCAATCTTAAAACTAGATCTGATCAAGTGGTCTTCACCAGATGTCGTATAGGTCATACAAGTTTGATTCATGCTTTTTTGCTTAAAGGTGAAGACCCAACTCCATGCATGTTTTGTAAGATTCCCATCTCTGTTAAACATATTTTGTTGGAGTGTCTTTTTGTTGTTATATTCGTTTGCTTGGTTTTGTTGTATTTATATGATATTTTTATTTTTGTAATTGAATTTTTGCCATGAAAATTGGCATTAAATAAAACAATCTGGTCTGATCTGTAGTCACCTAGTTGACTAAACGCCACCTAAAGTGATTGTCTGCAAGAAGATTTAAAGATATTATTTAGAGATATTCTGATGATTACTGTGTGAAGAAATTTCCAAACTCAACAGAACATGACGTTTTAATCCAACCCAAGCCGATCTGAGAAAGCCACAGAGTCCCTAAAGAGACATGGTGAAGGGGGGGAAATGGAGGAACAAATATTTGTCAATGCTTTTGCGCAAATGTTTTTCGCTGCATCGCAAACACTTTCCAAGAGAAACTTTGCGTTCGCTCACAAAGAGTTCAAAAGTTGACCGAACACAAAGTTACGTTTTGCAAGCAAACGAAAAGTTTCTCAGTGGAACGAAAAGGTTTTGCGAGCGATCGCAAAGTCTCTCGGGGGGCGCAAATTCCTAGTTCGACAGGTAGCGGAGTGGAGGAGGCACTGAAAGTGGCCGGCAACCCATCCATATGCACACAAATACAGCTGATATGAAAACCCATTTTGAGGCAGTTCCACTTCTTCTCTCAATCTGTTATATGTTCTCCAGCAGATAGCAGTGTGCTATCCATGTTGGGAGCTGCTGTGACACATGGTAGTGTGGAATGGAGTTATGTAATACTGCAGTTTCCCATAGGTGCACGTGTTTATGTCTTATATGTGTAATGTATGATGACGCCATATTAATAAGAAATAAATAGAAAACGAAAAATATATACAAGATTTTCGTGTACAGTCATGTGAAAAAGAAAGTAAAGAAGAAAAAGAAAGTAGGCCTACACCCTTTTGAATTCTATGGTTTTATGTATCAGGATTCATATGGTCTTTATCAGGTATTAAAATTAGGTAAGTACATACTCAGATGAACAACAACACATGACGTATTACACCATGTCATTATTTGTTTAACAAAAATAAAGCCAAAATGGAGAACCCATGTGTTACAACTATATATTATATATGATTTAATTGCTTGTAGAACCACCTTTAGCACCTTTCATTTTCTATATGACTTTATCTCTCTGTCACATGTCTGTCCTGTCTTGTGTAGCACATGTGGTCTTTTGTTATTTTGGGCCATGTGCTTGTGTCTCTGTCTGATCCCTCCCCCTTGTTATCTGATTAGTGTTTGATTTGCCCCACCTGTTCTCCCTCATTACCGGCCTTGTTTGTACCCTTTATAATCTCCTTGTGTTTGCAGTCCTGTGCTGGATCGTTGTTTGATGTTGTTGGTTTCCTGTATGTTTCATGTTCCCGCTCCCTGTGTTAAGTTTATTTCAAGTTTGGTTTTCCCCATCGTGGGTGTTTTGTTTGTTATTAATAAAACCCCTCCTTCCTGCACTTGAGTCCTTGCTCCCTTTTCAACCATACCAACCGTGACAGAACGATCCAGCCATTAGAGGACTCAGCAGAAGATGGGTATCTTCCTTTTTCCATCTCCCCCCACTGAACCCTCCAACTATCTGCAACTCACCAGATATGTGAACTCTCATTACATCCGTCAGCAGGGGGCTGACGTGAGGGACTTCGCCTGCAGTTTCCTCATAGAGGTCGGTCACATGGAGGTGGAGATTAAGGAGGTATTAAATGTCTGCTTGGATATGCCTCAGCCTGGGGGAGATGGAGAAGCTGGGGCATCTGGGATTCTGGGACTTTGTCCACCACATCCACCATCTTGGTGAGCCAGAACATCTACGGCCAGCAGAGTCCCAACCCACTGACACTTCCTTTCCATTTACAGTCAGTGGAGGCCCCAGTCCTCCGATGACCTGGAAACGAAGAAGGACGAACAGGCCTACCCCGGTGGTCCCGAGCCCGGAGAGGACTCGGCCTCCCTGGTCTGTCCCTCCCGTACCGCACTGGTCTAGTGGAGCGTCTGGTAGCCGCTCCGTAGGGAGGGGGTAATGCCACATGTCTGTCTTGTGTAGCACATGTGATGTTTTGTTATTTTGGGCCATGTGCTTGTGTCTCTGTCTGATCCCTTCCCCTTGTTATCTGATTAGTGTTTGATTTTTGCCACACCTGTTCTCCCTCATTACTGGCCTTGTTTGTACCCTTTATAATCTCCTTGTGTTAAGTTTTTCAAGTTTGGCTTTCCCCATTGTGGGTGTTTTTTTTATTTTTTTATTTTGTTAATAAAACCCCTCCTTCCTGCACTTGAGTCCTCGCTCCCTTTTCAACCACACCAACCGTGACACTCTCTCACATCGTTGTGGAGGAGTTTTGGCCCACTATTATTTACAACGTTTATTGAGGTGAGCATTTGTTTATCTACAGGAAGCTCTCAAGGTTCCGCCACAGCATTTCAGTTGGATTGAGGTCTGGACTTTGACTGGACCACTGCAACACCTTGATTCTTTCTATAGCCATTCTGTTGTAGATTTGCTGGTGTGCATGGGATTGTCCTGTTGCATGACCCAATTTCAGCCAAGCTTTAGCTGTCGGACAGATGGCCTCACATTTGACTTCAAAATACTTTGATATACAGCGGTATCTATCAGGTTGTAATCTTCCATTGGGGCAGTCGTGGCCTAATGGTTAGCATTTCCGACTGGTAGCCTGAAATTGGTTCGATTCCAGTACTGGCAGGAAATGACTGAGGTGCCCTTGAAAATTATCCTATAATTTATTAACTATAATAGTTTTACTACTATAATCTCGTGTTAAGTCATCCTAGGTGTATATGACTTTCTTGAGCAAGACACCTAACCCCCAATCGTTCCCCTGCTGCCACAGCATAATGCTCACTTTAAATCTCACCGCTCCGGGTGTGCGTGTCCACGGTTCGCTGTGTGTTCACTACTCCCTATTCTGTGTGCGCACTAACTTGGATGGGTTAAATGCAGGTCAAATTCTGAGTATGGGTTACCATACTTGGCCTTCACATGTCACTTTCCCCATTCACTTTCATTGACAATGTTCTTTGAGTTGAATATGCAAGAAAAGGGTACAGTGAAGCATGAAGGAGTTCTACTATAACACTGTTCTGTGTTCTCGTTTTTAACCTAATTCACCATTTACTAATTGTCTTGTATAATTATTTATGTGCTGTTATGGTCATTAAGACAATTTCAGTTTTGCTGAGCACACCCCAAACGTAATCCAATCTCAGCGAAATTTGTTTTTTTTTTCGATTTCTCATTAAGGGGAATTGTCTGGGTGGGTGAGAGCAGAAGATTTCAAAAATCCAAAAATAAGGGCCACCCTAACGTCCACACTTGGAAAGATTAGCAACTGTCTTGAATCTTCCTCGCTGTAGAATGATGGACTTTAAATGGTTTGGAACAGGGGCGATTCTAGGATTTTTATTTTAGGGGGGCTCATCCCCCAGTGAGGGTATGAAACAAATGATAACACTTTAGGGTCCAATTGTCACTATTAACTTAATAGTTTTTTAGCATACATATTATTAGGATATTGGCTGTTTATTATTAGGCTACTTCTAAAGGAAAATATTAATGGTCTTTCTGCTGTAAGATTGGAAAAGTTTGCATATGCCAAAATGTCTCTGAGAAAATAGAGGACATTAGCATCTGAATCGACTCATGCATTTAGCATCCCCATCCGAGACCACATCATGCTGAGTGAATCATCTACGAATGACTGTAAATTTACATGTCTCTCCTTTCACCTGCATCTACCCCCATCTCCTCTCCAAAATTCACCCAAAATCTATATGGTCTAAAGTGAACAAATACTATACAGAATTATATATGTTTGATAGCATTTGAAACGTATCAGTGTGACTGGTACAAAGGTCTCCTCCCCACAGAAGTAAACCAAGAAGTAATAAAGGTTTTGAGAGTTTAGAGATACTTTGCTTATTATGTTGGGTGTGGCTTTAGCCATTTGGTCTTTTGTCAATACAGGTTTATGGGACAGTGATTAAATGTAAATTCCCATTGTTAACACGTTTCCATTTGAAAGAGGTTTCTGTCTTGGTCTGGTATTTAAGGAGATGTTGCAAAGAGGTCGGGGCTGGAACCTTTACATCGGTCAGCCCGTAACGCTGAGTGTCTCCTAGATGCTCAGCGTTATGTTATTCTCAGAAGGTCAGGTATCCATATTTTATTCTATACTTCAGATCATTTGATGTTATGTACGGATTATCTTTGAATTGATTATGTAATTGGCATGATACATTTACCTGACTAATAATAAATTGTTACACTGATTTATTCTGACTTACTCTGGAATTATTAACTATGAACGGGTATAATTTCAACAAAGAGTTAAACTGAATAATTAAATGTGTAAACTATTAAATATAAATGACCAAATAACCAATTGGCATTCTAACCTAAATTCGAGGTCATAATTAAAATGGAGTCAGATAAAGATAAATTAGACTTAAATCCCTTTGCCCCGCTGAAAAGACCGAACGCGCAAGAAACCTTCACCCACCAATCGTACGCCTCCATTGGAACGATTGGGCGGGCTTACACTGCATTACCATATTGTACATCCCATAATCATATCCAGGAGTTTAGCTAGGGTTTTATAATCAGTGAGATCGCAAATGTGACGTAGTTAGGGGGGTTTGGGGGCATGCTCCCCCGTGAAAATTGATTTCTATGATCTACATACTGTAGGTGCATTTTAAGATATTCTGAAGGCCAAATATATTTTCATTTTCATCAGTGAATAAAGTAAACATATGGTTAACTGATATTTATGCGTTTTATGAATAATTTTCGTAGACGCGTTAATCTATTGAAGGCTACCAGAAAAGGGTAGGTTTTTTAAATTAATTCACAATATGCACACATTCATCACTAATCTAATGCCCAATACAGGCTGAAAAAACCTGAGCTTTTTTTAATTTAATAAAGGCTACAAATGGAATTATATTAATTTACAATATGTACACATTCATTATTAATATTATGCCTAATCTGATGAAACCGACTTTGTTAATATTTCTTGTTTGTTAATTAGGCTACATTATGAATCACATTAGATAGGCCTATTTTCAATTAAAAATGGCGAAATTAGGTTTAATTTGCCTGAATATTTTTGGCATCCTGTAGTAGCAGTAAGGGTGTACTTAGTTTTTTCCACACATGCCTTTTCCTTTTTGGCCTAGTTTTTGTTAAATAAACCATGATACAATGTAATAAGTCATGTGTTGTTGTTCATCTGTATTTAGTGGTACCTGAAAAGTACCAATGATTTTTTTATGTCCTGATAAGTAAAACCATGGAATTTAAAAGGGTGTACTTTATTTATTTATATATATATACATATGCGTGTACTGTATGTGTGTGTGTGTGTGCACATGGCAAATGAGTCTGTTATGCATGTACATCAGGCATATAAAACAGAAAACAACACATAATCAATGTTTTTGCTTGCAAATGCACATTTTTATATAAAGTAGATAGAAGAGTTGACCAAAGTCATTGCACAAATTCACATTCATACACACCCATATAGTTACTCATTTTTGTTTTCATTTTGATCAACAAAATTCACACAACGTAAAACATAAGGAAAAGAGAATTTCATATTTCAGTCTCTTGTTGCTATACAGTTTTTTTTCTTGTTGAGGATTTTTACATCAACCACAAAAATTGTATGAAACATAACACAATTTTGCCTTTTTTATTAGGTTATCTATGTCAAGAACAAAGTTGCTGTATAACCCTCCTCCAAACCTTTACTGTTATGGTCAGTTATCATCACATCTAGTATCCCATTCTACCATTGGAGCCATTTGTTGTAGTAGCATCAATGCACGTACAGTCTTTTTGCCCTATGTACAAAACTTCACTACATTCAGCTAACCAATGAGAAAGCTCTTGTTATGGGTAAAACGTGATCTTTGCATTATTAGCACCATCAGTGTTTTATCAGAATGAGGCCAGACAAAAAATATGGGGCGATAAATGTGAATGCAATCTCATCAGCAAACGATCAGAAATATATAAATAGTCTTGTGTGTAAATGATCCCATATAGAAACAGACAAAAACAAATAAATGGATTTAAAGACTGTTGTCTGATAGCTTTGTCTGTCATTAATCTTTAAACTTCAATTGTGCATATTGCTAAACAGGTGATCTGCCATCTGAGTTGATTTGATCAGTTTGTGTGTGTCCAGGTAACTAATCTTAGTATCTTACATGTCATATGTAATTATTTGCATATTGAAAAGCTGCTGTACTTCTTTTTATAGATGCCTCTTAAGATTCTGAAAAATCTATTTTAACACCTCTTTGTAAATGTTAATATTACACCTGTGAACTTCTTTAAAGTCTCCCTCCTTCATCACTGTTCATCATCTTTAACAAAAACTGTGCTTGTCCTCAAGTCACATACTAAAGCTTTGAATAATGAGCACACCATTTATTGTGAAATGCTGATGAATATGTATCTCTCATTCACAGGAAGGACAGCACCTCGTTCTCAAGATGATTACTAATACATTACTTTGAAACGATTAATCTACTGTTAACACTGGTTTGTAATGTGCCATACAATATAACAGAAGTAAAATTGTGCATAAATCAAATCAGCTGTCTTCTCAAATTTTGTGAGACAATAGAAAAATGCAGACAAAAAGATAGCAAAGAAGCTTGTTGGGCAAAATTAAAAAAAAATTGTAAGTGCTTTCTTGTAACAGATTGACTTAAAACTGTAACATTACATTTTATGTAAATCATTTTGCACAAGACCCTTGAACTATTTTGTTTTGCACCATCTTTTAGATTTTGAATGTCTGAGATGTATTTGAGGGGATTTTGTGTATTTAAAATAACTGTATGAAAATAGTATTCCAGACCTATAATGGACTAAAGCAAAGGCAAGTTTCTAATAAAACTTTTAAACTTTTTTTCTTTAACAAAATATTTTTAACATTGCATTTCTCCTAATAAAGTCTTTCCATAATGTCTCCTTTGCTCCTTCAAAAATATCCCTTTCCTAATGAGAAGGCTACAAAAGCTTAGTGTACTTCTGGCTGACTTTTAGAACTTTTATGGCACATCATTTTTGGAACACTGTCCAAAAGAGCATCATACAAAAATTGTGACTATCAAATCATAAATCAAAGATCTTTTAAAAGGTGTGTGGTTGGTCAAGAAGCATGCATTAACACCCGTATAAGAACATACAGTACTTGCTGCTGAAAATACATAAAATATCTACCTCTCTATTTGTTTGTTCCCCGTTAGAGATTTCAGCTCTTTTCACGACCACGATAGGTAGCGCAACATGGAAAACCTTCTCCTTCTCGAGGTGAAAGATTCTATTCTGTTGGAAGCAGTGCGGTCGGTTCTTCATCTCGTTATTTGAGCTCATAAATCATCACAGATTTCCTTAATACAGACCGTCATTAACAACAACAACTGATGTAAGCTTGTACAGGCCACCTCATCAAACCTGCAGCAGTTTAAGACCCAGACCTTAAAGGCCGCTAAGATATGCTAAACAAACATAACATGTTGAAATGTGATGCCATGCAAGAGCAGCAGTTCATGGTCCTTGTATATCTGTGTAGGATTTTTGAATGTAGAGTCAAACTACAGTCTTTGGTTTGTAAAATTTTGAAAGTGTTGCTAACTTGTCATAAAAGACTGCTGCCCATGTTTGTGTATGGATGGAATCACTTGGAAAGGTCAACATGCTACCCGGTCGGGAATACCCTTCAGTTGATTCATTGACCTCAGAAACGCCACACGAGAACACCTTGTCGGCGTTGTTCTGCATCTTGGTCAGACCTTAAGGGTTTAGAATGGCTGATCCAATCGCATTCATTGCTACAAATAAGCTTCAAAATCTATGCTTTTTTGATACTAATAATAACACTAAAGTTTTGTTTTAAAAAAAGGTTTTTTGTGTGCACAATACCTTTTTATGCACAGTTTTTTCTGTTTATGCACAAACGGCTCACTTATCGATCCAGGCCAATAAGTAGCCGGCTCTCGTCCTCCTTTTGACTTTCGTTTTTCAGGTCAGCAAAAACCTGCGTGAAGTAGTGTGGGTCAGAGTTAAGCTGGAGCATTTTGCTACTCATGCGGTTGATGATCGCCAGACTGCGATTCCAAAAGGCATCCTTATCCGTCTCCACCAGGAAGGGCTTGAGAGGGTAGGAAATCTCATTTCCCATGTAGGAGTAGGACAGGTAGAGGCAAGTGAGCAGCTCGGCCTGCAGCTCTCGCTCGCTGGACACCTCACCCGAAATGACCTCTCTGCAGAGCATATAGAGGAAGACCACGTTAGCTGGGGTGATGAAGCCCTGGTCCTGCCAACCCTGCAGCAGAAGTGACCGGTCAACACTGCGCAGCCACAGAACAGGGTCGGCGGGAGAGAGGCGCTTCAGTCGGTAGCAGCGTCGACACAGGAACTCGCCCAGACTTCTCAGAAGCTCACTGGTGGAAGCTTGCACGATCACTCTTTTGGGTGTGCCAGCGTTGGTTGCTTGACCCACCGATCCAGTGATCGAGGTCCTCTTCGCAGTGGAGGCCACATTGGCCGTAGTTTTCGATGTGGGTATGGAGCTCACGGCTGGCTCCTGTGTGAAGCCGGAGAGATTGGCACAGGACTGGGACTTCTTCAGGTTTTGGCTGTTGAGGGTGCCCACGCTCTCTTCATCTTGACTGTCGCCAGACGCCAGCTTCTTAGAGCCTTTCCTCTTGGCCGAAGCTGCCACAATGCGCTTCCACGGCAGGACATTGATGAGCGACTGCCGTTTCAGGCTCTTGTCCTTGGCATTTTTACTGTTCTGCACAGCTGTATAATGGGGTGGTATTTCATCAAACAGGCCTGCCTTTCGGTAGCTTGGGGAGACTGAGAGAACAGTTCCCATGTTGGCTTGATTATTACAGGGTCTTTAGATATGGAATCTGCCCATAAAATAAATAAATAAATAGGAATGTTTAGTGATACAATAGTACACAGCATACACACATGCAAAACATATATGAATATATATATATATATATATATATATATATATATATATATATATATTGTATATATACGCTATATTCTATAATATGTATAGAAAACCAAATTCAAAAATCGTAAAATTGTTTTTTTTTTAAATTAATTTCCCTGTTTTAATTAATTGAACCACTGGTATGCGATTCACTAGAAGATTCAGCAGAATATGCGAAAGCATCCATCTTAGCTTCAAAATGGAAGGCTAGAATGTAAACACATTCAGTCCCAATTCATATCAATTTTTGAGAAAAATCCCTCTCTGTGTGAGTTGGAAATGGTTAGCTGGCTTGAATATTACTAAATTTAAGCTTTAAGTCGTTTATGAACGACATAATTTATCAAGCTATTCAAAATATTTAGTGGGTCAGCACGAGGAAATGATAACATCACGCTTCTGACAAAATGAGCAGTCGTAAATCAAGATAGCATCTTTATAATGACTGGCTCGTGTAGACAGAACAATTGAGTTTTTTCTCATTTTGTGGAATATTAAAAGCGAACCCTTTAAAAACGTTTTTGAAATTAAGTTAATTTGATTCAATACAGGTTATAAACATAAATGTTGGTTACTTACTAATCAATACGTCTTCCTCGCGGTGATAAATGTAGATATAGAAGAAGTAGAATTGGTAAATATAGAAATATCCGTCGATTAGTTTTTCTCAGAGTGTCGCACTGTGAAACGTGCTCGTCGTTGTCCAAGGTGCTGAAAATGGGACGTCAGCGATGAAATAATGCTTCTACGTAAAGCAACAATGCAGGGTGTTCAGGATTCTCCGGTTGCTAAGGTTACTTCCCAGGATGCACGCCAAGTCTTCCCACATAAACCCTCGATACATGGCAAATCTGTCGTTTCCCTTTCATCACAATTAATCTCGGGTCTCTTTCACATCTGTCAGTCTGTGATCTTCTTGTTGAACTGCACAGGCGGATGAATAACACACTAGTTTGGATATAACTGGAAATGCTTAAAAATAAAAGTGCCTTTCAGACTAATCTTAAGTAAATTCGATGAATTGCGTTCATTGACCGCTATTTTTTAGAGAGAGAAAGGCATTGGTGCTCTCTGATGGTGATGCTGAATCTCAGATGGGTGGGAACTTGGCAGTGGCTGAGCTCCCTCTAGTTCTAGTCCCTCTGAAATCGCTCTCCACAACACCAGCATCTATTATAGCGATTCCTAAGCTTGACCATAAAAGGTCGTCTACCTTTCATGGTCAATCTCTATAATTTAACTTCAAACGCCCTGTCTTTACATGACATGATGCCAGCTGTTGGTCGGTTAAAATCTTTAATCAAGATCCAGAGATTGTGGAAAGTGTGTCTCGCAGACAGATTAACTTAAATCCTGATGTGCAGAAATGTCGCCGAGGCTTTGTAGTCCTCAGTGGCGCAGTGACACGACTGGGCAACCCCATCCCCCTCTGATCTCTCTCTCTCACCCACGCACCCACACACTCTCTGAATCTCCCATGCTCATCCAATGATCCTGCTCTGACTTTTTAATAGTTTAAAAAGTAATAGTTTTTTAGACCAGTCTGTGTTTTGCAATTGCACTCTTTTATTTTAATATATTTAAGCTTATCTCATCCTCAACTCATTGAACAGCACTTAAGCTCAAATAAAGATGTGGGCTAAGATAAAAAGACATGCAGACAGTGAATATTCAAAAGTCTATCTATCTATCTATCTATCTATCTATCTATCTATCTATCTATCTATCTATCTATCTATCTATCTATCTATCTGTCTGTCTGTCTGTCTGTCTGTCTGTCCGTCCGTCCGTCCGTCCGTCCGTCCGTCCGTCTATCTATCTATCTATCTATCTATCTGTCTGTCTGTCTCTCTGTCTGTCTGTCTATCTGCCTATCTATCTATCTATCTATCTATCTATCTATCTATCTATCTATCTATCTATCTGTCTGTCTGTCTGTCTGTCTGTCTGTCTGTCTGTCTGTCTGTCTGTCTGTCCGTCCGTCCGTCCGGTCGTCCATCTATCTATCTATCTATCTATCTATCTATCTATCTATCTATCTATCTATCTATCTATCTATCTATCTATCTATCTATCTGTCTGTCTGTCTGTCTGTCTGTCTGTCTATCTGCCTATCTATCTATCTATCTATCTATCTATCTATCTATCTATCTATCTGTCTGTCTGTCTGTCTGTCTGTCCGTCCGTCCTTCCGTCCGTCCGTCCGTCCGTCCATCTATCTATCTATCTATCTATCTATCTATCTATCTATCTATCTATCTATCTATCTATCTATCCATCCGTATGTCTATCTATCTATCTATCTATCTATCTATCTATCTATCTATCTATCAATCTATATGTCTGTCTGTCTATCTATCTATCTATCTATCTATCTATCTATCTATCTATCTATCTATCTATCTATCTATCTATCTGTCTGTCTGTCTGTCTGTCTATCTATCTATCTATCTGTCTGTCTATCTATATATATATATATATTTGTCTGTCTGTCTGTTTGTCTCTTTATCTATCTATCTGTCATCCATCCGTCTATCTATCTATCTATCTATCTGTCTGTCTGTCTGTCTGTCTGTCTGTCTGTCTATCTATCTATCTATCTATCTATCTGTCTGTCTGTCTATCTGTCTCTTTATCTATCTATCTGTCATCTATCTATCTATCTATCTATCTATCTATCTATCTATCTATCTATCTATCTGTCTGTCTGTCTGTCTGTCTGTCTGTCTGTCCTTCCGTCTGTCTGTCTGTCTGTGTATCTATCTATCTATCTATCTATCTATCTATCTATCTATCTATCTATCTATCTATCTATCTATCTATCTATCTATCTATCCGTATGTCTATCTATCTATCTATCTATCTATCTATCTATCTATCTATCTATCTATCTATCTATCTATCTATCTATCTATCTATCTGTCTGTCTGTCTGTCTGTCTGCCTGTGTGTCTCTTTATCTATCTATCTATCTATCTATCTATCTATCTATCTATCTATCTATCTATCTATCTATCTATCTATCTATCTATCTGTCTGTCTGTCTGTCTGTCTGTCTGTCTATCTATCTATCTATCTATCTATCTATCGATCTGTCTGTCTGTCTGTCTATCTATCTATGTCTGTCTGTCTCTTTATCCATCCATCCATCCATCCATCCATCCATCCATCCATCCATCCATCCGTCTATCTATCTATCTATCTATCTATCTATCTATCTATCTATCTATCTATCTATCTGTCTGTCTGTCTGTCTGTCTGTCTGTCTGTATATCTATATATATATCTGTCTGTCTGTCTATCTATCTATCTATCTATCTATCTATCTATCTATCTATCTGTCTGTCTGTCTGTCTGTCTCTTTATCTATCTATCCGTCCGTCCGTCCGTCCGTCTATCTATCTATCTATCTATCTATCTATCTATCTATCTATCTATCTATCTATCTATCTGTCTGTCTGTCTCTCTGTCTGTCTGTCTGTCTATCTATCTATTGTGGTGGGAAAATTTAATCACAGAGGAAGATTAATTATTTAGACATACACTCACCTAAAGGATTATTAGGAACACCTGTTCAATTTCTCATTAATGCAATTATCTAATCAACCAATCACATGGCAGTTGCTTCAATGCATTTAGGGGTGTGGTCCTGGTCAAGACAATCTCCTGAACTCTAAACTGAATGGGAAAGAAAGGTGATTAAAGCAATTTTGAGCGTGGCATGGTTGTTGGTGCCAGACGGGCCGGTCTGAGTATTTCACAATCTGCTCAGTTACTGGAATTTTCACGCACAACCATTTCTAGAGTTTACAAAGAATGGTGTGAAAAGGGAAAAACATCCAGTATGCGGCAGTCCTGTGGGCGAAAATGCCTTGTTGATGCTAGAGGTCAGAGGAGAATGGGCCGACTGATTCAAGCTGATAGATGAGCAACTTTGACTGAAATAACCACTCGTTACAACCGAGGTATGCAGCAAAGCATTTGTGAAGCCACAACACGCACAACCCTGAGGCGGATGGGCTACAACAGCAGAAGACCCCACCGGGTACCACTCATCTCCACTACAAATAGGAAAAAGAGGCTACAGTTTGCACAAGCTCACAAAAATTGGACAGTTGAAGACTGGAAAAATGTTGCCTGGTCTGATGAGTCTCGATTTCTGTTGAGACATTCAGATGGTAGAGTCAGAATTTGGCGTAAACAGAATGAGAACATGGATCCATCATGCCTTGTTACCACTGTGCAGGCTGGTGGTGGTGGTGTAATGGTGTGGGGGATGTTTTCTTGGCACACTTTAGGCCCCTTAGTGCCAATTGGGCATCGTTTAAATGCCACGGCCTACCTGAGCATTGTTTCTGACCATGTCCATCCCTTTATGACCACCATGTACCCATCCTCTGATGGCTACTTCCAGCAGGATAATGCACCATGTCACAAAGCTCGAATCATTTCATATTGGTTTCTTGAACATGACAATGAGTTCACTGTACTAAAATGGCCCCCACAGTCACCAGATCTCAACCAAATAGAGCATCTTTGGGATGTGGTGGAACGGGAGCTTCGTGCCCTGGATGTGCATCCCACAAATCTCCATCAACTGCAAGATGCTATCCTATCAATATGGGCCAACATTTCTAAAGAATGCTTTCAGCACCTTGTTGAATCAATGCCACGTAGAATTAAGGCAGTTCTGAAGGCGAAAGGGGGTCAAACACAGTATTAGTATGGTGTTCCTAATAATCCTTTAGATGAGTGTATGTTTGAGATCACACAGGAGCTAACATGTGTTTCTGCCATGCAGGACACCACTAAACTTAACAGATACAGAGACTGGTTTGTGACCTTAGGGGTTACTGGTCACCTTATTTGAGGGCTCTCTTGTACCAAAGGTGTCGGGCACAACTAATTCTAATTCTGTGTGCTGTGTTTTCTTTCTTTTACCATGTGTGGAAATCTACTGAGAAGGATTGTTT
The DNA here is from genome assembly GCA_039654625.1 of Rhinogobio ventralis. NCBI lineage: Eukaryota > Metazoa > Chordata > Actinopteri > Cypriniformes > Gobionidae > Rhinogobio > Rhinogobio ventralis. The sequence goes on from CM077196.1 coordinate 22,929,895, forward strand.
ACACATTGGGGGTATAAGAGATTGTGGCTTCTGTTATGTCTTCAGTTATCACTCTGCAGACATTCAGGACGGCTGTACAACTGTGACTCTTTTCTTGCAAGAAAATAAATCTTTATAAAGACAATTGGCTAAGGTTTGTCTCTTATTCAGTGATGCAACTGAGAGTTAATTTTTGCCACGACAATTTGGTGTCAGGAAAGTGGGATTCCTTGGATGTGCCTTCTGGACCCCGAGAGCGGACGGTGACTGATCATCCTGGACGTTAGAGTCACAGCAGATTGAGGGAGAGGGGCCGACCGCTCAGGGGTGTCCAGGAGTCCGACCACTGGAATTAGAGAAAACGAACCCGAGGTGGCAACTTAAAATTCAGGGAAGAATCTAGTCTTACGCTGTGCTGGAGTGAGAAGTTAAAAGTTTATGAAAATTCAGCGTACAAGTCCTGAGTGCCTCAGAGTCTCTCTCACATATAAAGTCAGCTAAAGGCTGCTATCTGAGCCTGCATCATAGGTGATAAGATATTTATAGTAAAAGCACAGGGCATCAGCTGAAATTGAGAGACAATGATTTGTTAAAAGAAAGGATTGCCATTAAACGTCACAGAATGGAGAGAGGACCCAAATGCAAAGGTGCAGAACAATAATGTTTATTCAGTCACAAAGGAACTAAGGCAGACTGCCGATCACAGGAAAAGGGGATGCAGATCTGGTGCATAACACAGGAATCAAACGAAGAAGAACGTCTTTAGTAACCTGCAGATGTCTTGTGCTCGTAGCAGGAGGCAGAGGCGAGGAAAACAGCCCCAGTAAATACACACAGCGTCCAGAAGGTCAATTCACATACAGCAGGAGACTGGACAGAAAACAGGTGAGACCAACACGACAATACAGTACCGACTAGGCAAGGCAAACGGCTTCTAGCAAAGGTGTAGCGCAAACCAGAGATGTGAACATGAGCGAGACGCATACAACAATAATCTGGCAAAGAAGCCAAATACAGGTAGGCACTAAATAGCCCGAAAGATGAACACAAAGAAGAACAGGTGCGGTCTCAATCAGAGAGTGCGCTGATTGCAATAGCAAACAGGTGGGAAGGAATAGCGTGGGAAGAGCGAGAGAGAGATAGAGTCAACCCTAAGTCATGACATTAAGAGGGCAATAATACATGAATAAGATGTTTTTAAATACAGACTTTTAATGAACTGAAATTTTTGACTAATTTATTCCATGACCAGTAACATCTTTGTTTGATCTTAGCCTCCACCATGCACAAAACTGAAGGCTTTGATTATAGAGATAGCCAAACACTGAATGGACAGTGTAATGGATTTCAGTGATTAAGTTATGTTGTAATTAACCTGTCTCCATGTTCTACCAATAGTAAGCAGACCAAATGGCTCTGGTGACTCTTGAATGCACTTTCCCCAAAGCTCTAGAAGACATCTGATCCTGTTAAAGGAAATGGTCAAAGATCTCGAGCGGTTAGCAGTGCGCATGAGTTGATTTCTCAAAGACGGGTAAGACTCTCTTTGGCCAGATAGAGGGCAACCTAAGACAGAGGGTCATCGCCGCCACTGGGCACCTCCTAAAGATAGTGTGAGGTGTGTATGAGGATGTCTGTGAGGCCAGCAGCATCATCAGGGGAAAGCTGTGAGATATCCAGCAGTCTACCCAAGAAATGTTCCTCCATACCACTCACCCAAGAACCGCGTTCAGTGAATAGCTTGTTTTTGAATGTCAGGGAAAACCCTGAGGAAAAGAGTGGGAAAGGGCTTTCAAGAGCCAGCTGAGACTGGGGGATTGTCATTAACTTTTGTGGAGACCAGAACAAAATTTATTAATTGATATCAGTAAAACTGTTATTCTGAGTTTTTTACTCCTGCAGGTCATTAGATATGACATGAGACATGGTGGCACCTAAAGATGAGGACAGCTTTTGAAGTTTAAAGAGAAGGTCTGGATAACAAAAGGTATTTAAACTAAAGCTCTAATTTGAAAAGTTAAACATTTTAATTTTCTAAACGTTGTGAAGGATTAAAGGTCAATAAATGTAATATTATAGTTTGCCTGAGTAAAGTCTTAGGAGGCTGTGAAAAGATTATTTGGTTTGGAAAGAGAGAGAGAGAGAGAGAGAGAGAGAGACTGCATGAGTGGAAGCAGGGATTGTACTGTGTCTGCTATTGCACTGTTAAAGCTGAGACAAAACAAAGAACCAAAACAAACCAGATGACTTGTGTGAAGACAAATTAATAATGAACAGACATGATTTGAAATTGGTTAAGAGACCATGTAAAAGCTAGGGTTAAATAATTTTTAGAGTTTAAACTAAAAGGAAAAGATGAAAATGAACCATTAATGTTTATGTGTGTGTACATTGGTGACTGAACTTTATGTTTTGTATGTGTTGATTAGTGAAACCGTTCTGTCCTGATTGAGTGTATGGGGTCATTCACCTCTGGGAAGAGGTTTATCATTACAGATGGGTTGAGTGAAATGACAAACTTTAAAGAAGCTTATACTTCTGAAGGAATCTGGTGAAAAGATGATCCAGAACATGGGCTAGCTTTAAGTGGATTGGGTATCCAGCTCTGTCTGTTACTGGTAATTATGACTACTTTTGTCATTTATGATGCTGATTTCAATTACTCTCTGGATTAGTAAAGTTAAAGACTGCCGTCCATCATGGGGTTAACACCTCAAACTTTGGTTAGGACTGGAGCTTGTAGCCCCGACAGAAGCATTCAAGCTGATGGAGGGTAAAGTGTACAATGTGTTCGGAGTTGCGCATGAATTTGGGGCGCTGTGGAAACACAGAAAATTTTTTAAATCTGATGGACGTCCAATTTTGAATGCTTCTCTTGTGTCTAATCTGCTAGACGCAGCTCTCTTGCCTGGCCAGGTTGCTATCTGTAAATGCGCAGCGCATACTAACAACAAGATTCCATTTCAACAGGAAACGTGAGAGCAGACGCTGCTGCGAAGGTCGTGGCAGCGCAGCAGACAAAAGAACCAGAATGTCTTTTAGTATCTGAAATAAACACAATGCTTTGTCTTCTTTACAGAGTATGCAGTCTTTCGACACAGGGCCAGAGAAACAACGATGGGAACAGTGTGGCATGCACTGTTTAAAATGGCGTGTGGACAAGTGGTGATGGCAAGCCTTGGTTACCCCAACAATTTTTTTGGTAATTATGCTAAATAGCTGCATGGGTGATCATGCAGCCAAAGGGGGAATGGTAAATGAAAGATCCTGCTTAAACAACAGATGCAGTTATCAGTTCACACAAGGTCACCAACCCTTCAGAGTGGTGAGATCATCAGGCAGCAGTCACTGTGAAAAGACAAGAATGAAACCGCAGAGAACTGTACAGATCAGCGGGATGACAACAAACTTTATGAGAATGGCCGTAAGAGAACCTGAGAAAGCTGTTTCACCGTGTTGCCAATCCTTGAAATAGTAGTACTGATATTGATGTGTCTGCCATGTGTTTTCAGTGTATTTCCAGCTCAGTACAGAGAACCAGAAATCCAGTATGTCACACCAGATGGTTAAAATGTCTATTTACAATGATGGAATCTCCAGATGCATTTGATGATGATACAACCAGCGGTGATAGTGAAATGCATTAAGACTTTCCTACTTTTAAATTTGGGAATGAGAAGCCTTTAGAAAGGCCCCAAGAGATTGAAAAACTGTTTATCTATCTGTCTCTTTATCTATCTGTCATCTGTCTATCTGTCTATCTATCTATCTATCTATCTATCTATCTATCTATCTGTCTGTCTGTCTGTCTGTCTCTTTATCTATCTATCTGTCATCCATCCGTCTATCTATCTATCTATCTGTCTGTCTGTCTGTCTGTCTGTCTCTTTATCTATCTATCTATCTATCTATCTATCTATCTATCTATCTATCTGTCTGTCTGTCTGTCTGTCTATCTGTCTGTCTGTCTGTCTGTCTATCTATCTATCTATCTATCTACCTATATATCTATCTGTCCGTCCGTCCGTCCGTCCGTCCGTCTGTCCGTCTATCTATCTATCTATCTATCTATCTATCTATCTATCTATCTATCTATCTATCTGTCTGTCTATCTATCTGTCTCTTTATCTATCTATCTGTCATCCATCCGTCTATCTATCTATCTATCTATCTATCTATCTATCTATCTATCTGTCTGTCTGTCTATATATCTGTCTCTTTATCTATATATCTGTCCATCCGTCCGTCATGTGCTGATGAGTTGCAGACACGCAGGAAAAAAATGATAGAAAAATTAGGAAAAGCTGGAATAACAGGGACAGGAATGATGGACATTACAGGAAAGTGAACCCGGAAGAGGGCAGTAGTGCAACGCTAATGGATGCAAGCTGCCGTTAAACCCTAAAGAAGAAGTACTGTCTCTGCGAACTCAATCTCCCACCGTGCCTCGGTGGCGCTTCCGGTAGCGTGTTCAATGATGATTGTTATGTGAATCAGGCAATTGGTGAATTGGAAAGATGGCGGCTGCGGCGGTAGAGTTTCAGAGAGCACAGTCGATGCTCAGTACGGATCGGAATGCGTCCATTGACATTTTACATGCTATTGGTAAGTATCTCCTGTCCTGCTGACTTTTGGACCTCTTGTGTGATTTTAGCTGAAGAAGCTATGCTTTTAACACACGGGTAATGTCCCTCACTGCGATTTGTAGAACAGTAAGGTTAGCTAAATGTGTTAGCCGGTTTCATGCTGCTGACTCACTGTGACAGGCGTAAGAAAGCCTTTAGCTGAATAAATACACTGTGGTCTTACTAACTGTTACCTTTACAGACGAACCGCTGCGCTCGTTTAAACTTTGTCCTCAAATTTATTTTTTATTAATTGTAGCTTTTGTAGTGTTAGAAAAAAACAATGTTCAGTGACCTGCCACCCGTCGAAACGGTTAGCCAATCAGCTAGCTTCAGTTCTCAATTAACGCAGGGCGGTATACGTTTGGAAAACACGGATATTTTTTGTTGTTGTTTAGTACTGATTTCGGCGTCCTAATTGTGGTGAATCATGTACAATTAGAGGAATGACTGACGTTTTCTAAATGACGTTTAAAGGAACCACCAGAACTTTCATGACAACTGAATTAGCTTCACTGATGTTACCTAGTGACAGTCTCTTAGCTGCTAATGACATTTAGGTATGAACTATCATAGTGTAAAGGCAGTTAATGTCAGGAAAAGTCTGAAATGTCATTTCAACTAATTCATGGCAGATTTAAGTCATTAAAACATGACTGACAGGTTCGTTGCAATTACGTTCTGTGGTCACAGACCTTTTCTCGTATCATTCGGTTATGCTGTAATGTGAAAGCGTCAGTAAGTTTTGTTTGGCATGAAGTTTGATATGTGTGCGTTTGTCACGGATAATTTGATGGCATGTCAAGCCATTTTTTGATTATCTGCGGCAGAATGTGATGTTCTAAGTTTTTTAAACCTAACCTTTATTAAACCTCCTAAAATAATCTTTTAAAAAAATAAAAATCCGACCGGCATACAATAGAAAGAGAAAATAAATTCATTAATATTTGAAATTAATTTAAATTAAATAAATTAAATATTACACACAAATTCAGTCTCTGTTACGTTTGAATAAGGTTTACATTTTCCTTTGGTATTATCAACAGCTGTTGAAGCCCACCAGTCTAGCATTTAATCTAGTTGAGAATCATGATGACCAAGATGAAATTGTCTATATTGTCACCAGAAAGTCTAAGTTTAAATATTTATTTTGGGCTGTACATAATAATATTTAACCGCAAAATGACTTCTGTCTGCATTCACAGTCAAACGAGACATCCAAGACAATGACGAAGAGGCTGTGCGTGTCAAAGAACAGAGTATTTTGGAGCTGGGCGGACTGCTGGCCAAGACTGGACAAGCTGCTGGTAAAGATATTTAACTAATGGGTGTCAGTATAAACATATATTAATGTCTCAGTCATCATCATTGTCTGATGGTCCTGAAGGCCACTTCTCTATCAGCTGTCATTTTCCCTAATAATTGTCCATCCATATTGTTCCTTTGCAGAATTGGGAGGTCTGCTGAAGTATGTCAGACCATTCCTGAACTCCATCAGCAAAGCAAAGGCAGCACGGTTGGTGCGCTCTCTGCTCGATATGTTCTTGGACATGGAGGCAGCTACTGGTCAGGAGGTGGAATTATGCTTGGAATGCATTGAATGGGCCAAATCAGAGAAGAGGACCTTTCTACGACAGGCCCTGGAGGTGAGCACCTAGTTTTATAAATTAGAGGCTTGCAAAGGCAAACATCACCATTACTGTTGCTCATATGTAGGGTTTTTTTTTTTTCAGAATGTGCACATTGTAACTTTTTGTTTTTTGTTGTACTTGGACAACAAATGTATGTTATTGATATTTTTACCTAGGTAAAGTGAATAGTATTCAACTGGTCATGTGATTTTTAACATAATGGTCTGTATTCAGGAAGGACTGTATTCAAACATGAATTCAGAAAATATTGTGCACTTTTTGTAATATGGTATACATAAACTTTCAAAAGTTTGGGTTTTTTGAAAGGCATCTGTTATATGCTCACCAAGGCTGCATTTACACTCACCTAAAGGATTATTAGGAACACCTGTTCAATTTCTCATTAATGCAATTATCTAATCAACCAATCACATGGCAGTTGCTTCAATGCATTTAGGGGTGTGGTCCTGGTCAAGACAATCTCCTGAACTCCAAACTGAATGTCAGAATGGGAAAGAAAGGTGATTTAAGCAATTGAGCGTGGCATGGTTGTTGGTGCCAGACGGGCCGTTCTGAGTATTTCACAATCTGCTCAGTTACTGGGATTTTCACGCACAACCATTTCTAGAGTTTACAAAGAATGGTGTGAAAAGGGAAAAACATCCAGTATGCGGCAGTCCTGTGGGCGAAAATGCCTTGTTGATGCTAGAGGTCAGAGGAGAACGGGCCGACTGATTCAAGCTGATAGAAGAGCAACTTTGACTGAAATAACCACTCGTTACAACCGAGGTATGCAGCAAAGCATTTGTGAAGCCACAACTCGCACAACCTTGAGGCGGATGGGCTACAACAGCAGAAGACCCCACCGGGTACCACTCATCTCCACTACAAATAGGAAAAAGAGGCTACAATTTGCACGAGCTCACCAAAATTGGACAGTTGAAGACTGGAAAAATGTTGCCTGGTCTGATGAGTCTCGATTTCTGTTGAGACATTCAGATGGTAGAGTCAGAATTTGGCGTAAACAGAATGAGAACATGGATCCATCATGCCTTGTTACCACTGTGCAGGCTGGTGGTGATGGTGTAATGGTGTGGGGGATGTTTTCTTGGCACACTTTAGGCCCCTTAGTGCCAATTGGGCATCGTTTAAATGCCACGGCCTACCTGAGCATTGTTTCTGACCATGTCCATCCCTTTATGACCACCATGTACCCATCCTCTGATGGCTACTTCCAGCAGGATAATGCACCATGTCACAAAGCTCGAATCATTTCAAATTGGTTTCTTGAACATGACAATGAGTTCACTGTACAAAAATGGCCCCCACAGTCACCAGAACTCAACCCAATAGAGCATCTTTGGGATGTGGTGGAACGGGAGCTTCGTGCCCTGGATGTGCATCCCACAAATCTCCATCAACTGCAAGATGCTATCCTATCAATATGGGCCAACATTTCTAAAGAATGCTTTCAGCACCTTGTTGAATCAATGCCACGTAGAATTAAGGCAGTTCTGAAGGCGAAAGGGGGTCAAACACAGTATTAGTATGGTGTTCCTAATAATCCTTTAGGTGAGTGTATTTAGTAAAACACAGTAAAAGTAGTAATATTGTGAAATATTTTTGCAATTCAAAATAACTTATTTGAATATATTTTAAAATGTAATTTATTCCTGGGATGACAGCTGAATTTTCAGCATCATAACTCCAGTCTTCAGGGTCACATGATCCTTCAGAAATCATTCTAATATGATGATTTGCTGCTGGAAAATCTGTATTCAAAAGAACAGCTTTTATTTAAAATAGATATCTTTTGTAACAGTATAAATGTGTTTACTTTCACTTTTAATCAATTTAATGCTGCCTTGCTGGATGAACAAATTAATTTGATTTAAAAAAATAAATCTTACTGATCCCAAACTTTTGAACAGTAGCAAAGCTTAACAGAACTGAATCGGATACACCAAAATATAGTTTTTTGCTGCCTGCCTTACAAGCTATCTTTGTGGTTATGATCAGTATTGATCATATGGTGGTTCAATGATTTCTTATCAGTGTTATTTCAATCCTTTAGGCCCGTCTGGTCTCTTTATATTTTGACACCAAACGTTACCAAGAGGCTCTGCAGCTTGGTGAGTCCTTGACAAGATCATCCCTTGTATTTGACATTGTGTCATTCATGTTCTTAAGCTTGGGAAGTGTATTTGCAGTCTATAACTGCTGTCCTTTTCTTGTTAATCAGGCTCTCAGCTCCTGCAAGAGCTGAAGAAGATGGATGATAAAGCTCTGCTGGTGGAGCTCCAGCTGCTGGAGAGCAAGACGTATCATGCATTAAGCAACTTGCCCAAGGCCAGAGCAGCTCTGACCTCTGCCAGGACCACGGCAAATGCCATCTATTGCCCCCCAAAGCTGCAGGCTGCTCTAGATATGCAGTCAGGTACGTTTCCACAAAGACCTTCAGTATCACACGAAGTCCTAACCAGACATGACAGCTAATTTGTCTGTAAACACTGAAAGTCAAGTCAACTTTATTTATATAGCGCTTTTTACAATGCAGATTGTTTCAAAGCAGCTTCACAGTGTTAAACAGGAAAATAATGCAAAATTTGGTTCGGCTGTACAGCCGCTCTGGAGAAAACGGTGATGTCATCTAGCTCATTTCAATTATCATATATATTCAAGTAATGTAGTTGATATAGTTAATTTAGTTTAGTAATTAAATTTATTTGAAAATTTAGTGTCCCCAACTGAGCAAGCCAGTTTTTTTTTGTTGGAAAGCAAAATTGCTGTCCAACATGTTATAATCACAGCCAGTCAGAACATGCTTGTTTGTACTGTAACATGACTGCCCATGGTGAGACATTCACACGCATTGATAGAAATAGTTTGCATGTCCTCAGTTTTAAAAGTAATTAACAGCCAGACTTCATCCTGCATTAATGGTAGTGAGCCATTTTCCTGTAAATGCTAATGAATACTGATATGCATTATTTATCCTAAACAAATGGAGGAAAAACTGATAGAGAGTACTATCATGATTCATCAGATGATTTATTGAAGGAGTTTTGGAGCTAGTATTGAAGATATCTCACTTAAGTTATTGTGCTGAGAGCATCACATCCTCTTTTTCCCTTGCAGGCATTATTCATGCTGCTGAGGAGAAGGACTGGAAAACAGCGTATTCATACTTTTATGAGGCTTTTGAAGGCTACGATTCTATTGACAGTCCCCGTGCCATCACTGCACTCAAGTACATGCTCCTCTGCAAGATTATGCTGAACTTGTGAGTCCTGGCTTTTTCTAATGTCTCTCTTTACTTTTTTATTTTTCTCTCTTCATTAAACTTAGATATTGAACATGTTAAACATGTATGTCTTTATCTTTGCAGGCCAGAGGATGTGCAGGCCCTGATCAGTGGAAAACTTGCCCTCAGATATGCTGGCAGACAGGTAGATGTCTGAGCCAAAGGGTCTTGTTCATTCAATCTCGTGGTGTAGTTTTTCCATGACCTCTGCAAGAATATAGTCAGCAGCTAAGATCGCATCATGATACATTATACATTATTCTTTGTGCTACATTGTTTTGCATTGTTTTACTCTGGGTTATTGCTATAATATGTATATATGTTAATTTAAAAAAAAAAAGTATTAAGTAAAAGTGTGCCAAAATGAGTTTCATACTAGTTTGAGGTCAAAATATGATTTTTTTTTTCTTTACCACTAACAGATCAGGCACTTTTTGCCCATACCTTAATTTAAATGCTAATTTGAGTAAATGTTAAATTGTAATGATTAACCAAACATAACTTCAGTTCAGTTTATTTATAGAGCACATTTAAAAACGGCCACTGGCCGACCAAAGTGCTGTACACATAGAAAACAGAGCCAATAGAAATGAGTAACACAAATAAAAATGAACAGTTTAAAACCGAACAAACATTATAAGCTAAAAGCAACAGAAAATAAATAAGTTTTAAGACATAACTTTAAGACTTAACTCAGACAGAGGAAGTCAATCTGATATAAAGTGGAAGCAAATTTAGTTGTTTTAGTGTAAGCCCCACTTACACTGCCATTAAAAAAAAGCAATTAATACTTTTATTTAGCAAGGGTGAATTTAATTAATCAAAAGTTATTAAAATCATTAAACATTAGACATCATTAAAATACCATCCCAGATTGCAGCACACATTTCATAGTATTCAACCACTTCCATTATTATATGACCGTATAGTGCACACTGCCACAACACCTGACCCTGTGTGCTGCTTGACATAATCACGTTTTCTGTTGTGTATGTCGTTGGAGGATTATGGGGATTAACTTTTCTTGTCTCTTTCTTTCTTTAGACAGATGCACTTAAATGTGTGGCCCAAGCCAGCAAGAACAGGTCACTTGCAGACTTTGAGAAGGTGGGTCAGATGCCTTGGCTTAAAATGTTACAACTGCTACCACCAATTGTTTAAACAATGTTAGTCACATAATGCTAATTCTAATGCATGTTTTCCATGTGCTCTTCTTCCTCTCGTCTCCCAACCTCCCCTTCTCACATCATCCCGCTTCTAACTCTGGATTGACCACAATTACGCAGGTGTGTGTGTGTATATAACATTTCCAAATAAATTGAATACAACTTGGATGTTAGATAATAACAATTTACACATTCTCTTTTACAGAACTAGAAAGAAATATAAAAATAAACAGTCAAAAACACAGTGTCTAAGTCTCAATTATAATTATACTCCTATTTACCCCAGGATTACATCCTCCGTCCACCAGTCCAGTTTTTACATTTAATGTCCTTCTCTTTGATCTGCATTCAGGCTTTAACAGAATACAAACCTGAGCTGCGGGATGACCCAATCATCAGCACCCACCTGGCCAAACTCTATGACAATCTGCTGGAACAAAACCTCATAAGGGTCATCGAGCCCTTCTCCAGAGTGCAGGTAATGCCCTGCTATACCTCAGTGAGCACTGATATATGCTTAAAACAGTTACGTTGTTCACTTACATTGTTCTGCTATGCCAACAGATTGAACACATTTCTGAGCTAATAAAACTCTCCAAGGTAAGGCCTTTTTACTCTCTCTAATTTGTAAATAAATGGCAAACAAAGTTGAATTTTAATCACTGTTGCTTTTGAAGCCATGCATGTCAGTAATGTGTGCGCTTTTGTTTCAAGTATCCGTTCTCAAATTTTAACACCGCTCTTTCATTATCTCATCAGGGGGATGTTGAAAGGAAACTGTCACAGATGATTTTAGACCAGAGATTCCACGGTATGATGCCATCATCTTTGTCTTTTACTTGATAAGTTTTCTGTGAAACTTAGGGCTGGGCATAAATGCATTTACAGATTTGATTACAATTTAGTTTGATTCTGATTCATGTCTGTGTGTACAGCTGAAAGGGATTCTGTGTATTAATTCTGTAAATTATACACTGTAAAATTGAATAAGTTCATTTCATTTGAGGAAACTGATTGCCTTACATAAATATTGTTTTATTGGAGTACTTTTATTTGAGTCTGCTAAAGGGATATTGCTTAAATACCTTGTACAGCTGGAAGTTTACTGAAATATCAAATTAACTCAAATCTCTTGCAGTAACACTTAAGTCTCTTAAGTCCAATGATTAATTTAGTAAATTTGACTGTTAGGTTTTACTGTGTCTCTAGCAGTGTTTCAGACGGATCAGTAAGTCGGTAATTTATCACTCAAAAGAGTCATTCATTGCAGGAATTGGGCTTCACTGGTCAGTCACTGATCACTATCTGATCTATTTGATGTATATTTGTACTCCGTCTTAGACAAACATACATATATTATGTGTATAAATCAGTTGTGCTCCCTCCAAATATTTTCAGTGATTTATGATGATGCTTATCAAAAACTCTTATTTTCACCGCATATAGGAATCCTTGACCAAGGGGAAGGTGTCTTGATTGTATTTGACGAACCTCCAGTAGACAAAACATATGAAGCTGCCCTTGAAACAGTTCAGAATATGAGCAAAGTAGTGGACTCGCTCTACAACAAAGCCAAGAAACTGACATAGGCAAGTCCATGTTCTATGTTGTGCATAATATTGTTGCGTCACACAGCGTTACATTTGAAAAATGACTTCTCTTGGCTGATATCAGTTTTGTCTTTTGTGCAGGTTGAGCATTGGACCCTGCAGCTGAGAACATGGCCAGTGTGGGGAACTCTGGGGGAAGGGGAGGGGGATGTGATAAAGATACCAAGTCAAAAAAAGGTCTAACACCCCAAAAAACGGACTGACTCCTGCTGTTGTCCTCTCTGGCTTTCACTTGGACATTTTTTACCACCTTCCAGAAAAGGACAAACTACTTCTATTACTATGGGATCACGTTTTTTTTTTTATTTTCACTTTATTTTTTGCTGGTAATGCATTTATTTGTATCTTGGCTGTGCCTAATGGGCCATCAGGGAATCTCCAAAAAAAAAAAATTCTCCTGCATTCTAACTTTATTTGAAATGTATATACATAGATCTCTCGTAGAGCAAAGCTGATATGAGAATGATTCAGTTCCCTTGCCAATCCGGGACCGTTGTGCTGTTGACAAAAGATTCCCCACATTACTAATCGAACGGTTTTAGCCCTAACCCTGGTCTCCTAAGGAAGCCCCTGGCTTCGCTCCAGGCCTACCTCTTGTACAGACAGCATACTTGGACTTTTTATGTTGGGCGGAAAAATTCCGATAAGATGCTGTCAACAGGACAGGGTCATGAGCTGTTGTCTTTCCCTGGCCTGTGCATTCCTGCCCTTCCTCCTCCTCCTCCTTTGTACATATCGTTGCCAAGCGCCTCTGTCTGGCCTGTCATGCTGTTGCCCTTTTTTTATAATGCTAAAAAACATAATAAAGTCACCAAGAGAACATGACTATGAGTGCTTATGTACCAGATCCTAGGACACAGAGAACATCAGATTAGCATGTTTTGAAGATTTTACTTCATTTGAGTCATCATTCATTTATTTATTTATTTATTTATTTTGGGGCTCTATTAAAGTGATGTGTTTTACGTAATATGCAGATGACTAAGATATCTGTTGCTGCTTGCTTATGGAGCTATGTAAAACCCTTTCACAACCAGCTCAACACTGAGCCAGTAGTTTTGAGTTTGGGATGAATCTTTCATAAAACACCAGTGGCTAGTTGCATAAACTGCTTAGACTAGTCTTAAAAGTTATTTTTTCCTCAGTACTGGTCCTAACATTTTAAAGTCAGTTACATAAAAAGGTAGATGGGTCTAATTTGAATTAGAAAAGTAAGGGGGAGTTAATTACTTGATTGCATGCCTTTTTATTAAGAAATATTAATGCAAAGCTGGTTTAGTTTTAATAGCATTAAAAACGTGTTCAGCTTTGAAATGTAAATGAATCAAATTATTTTTATGTGAATAATTCAAGTTTGATGATAAAATTTAATAATTTGGATTCTAGAATCAAACTGCAACAAACTGAACTAGGAGCATGAAATTGCAATAAAGGCACCTTACTGACAACAGTAGCAATTGCACTAAATCTGCTAAATATTTATTGGAATGTTTATTGTTTGAGACATTTTAAAGCACGCAGTATGCGGCTACGCGATGACGCAAAGAACCACTGACTCGTTTTTTGAAACGGTTCTTTGAACAAACTGTTCAAACGAATCGATTCACAGAAATGAGAATCAGAATTCATATGGCAAGAAACCCATGCGCATGCGCAGCTCTCGGCTGTGTCGCTGTCCGCTACTGTAGTGCTGCTCTAGTACTGCGTGTGAAGCTCTCCCGAGCAGCATCACCAACGCAAACATGGCGACCCGGGTAAGATATGCTTCCATTTAAATTATTCAACGAATAAGCTTGTTTTTACTAGGAATTATCATATTAATTGAAATTTAACACACTATTTCACCACAAGAGCTTTACCGTCTCTTTTTCAAAAAACAAATAAACAAAAAAATATCCAGTTTGATGGCAATCACTGACATCGTACCTCAATGTGCTTACATACACACAATAGCGGGTGCATTTCTGACCACGAATGCAAATCTGCAGCGACATTGTTGGTATTTGGTGTACCTTATTATTCATAGCATGCTAATACGTAACTACCGCACAAGAATATATGGGAAGCTTCGAACAAAAATAATAATAAACTCACATGAGTACTCGAATCTCGGCGCTGGCACGAGACTATTCATTTTCTAGTATTTGCATGTGTCGTGAAATAGAGGTGATTTGTTGTTTCTAGCCTGAGCCCATCGGTAAATAGAACCGAAACGGTTGTCCTATGCTGTAGCCCATCGATACGGTACAAGATGAACCAGCAGGCGGCTGTTTCATTATTAATTATTTAATAACGTTGATACTGATGTACGTTTACAGTTACTGCTAAAGGGCGTCATGAAGAGTGAAATGACACGGATGTGCTCGTTCAGCGGATTTAACCTTGACATGGCTCGCGTAATGCTCACATAAGCTCATCACACCAGTGTTTCTGCTTTGAGAGCTCGCGATGTATAACCTTGAGCAAGCCTACCATTTCCCCGTGCAAAATGATGCATTCGCTTCAAAATGTCCACAGAAACACATTGCTTCCTCAATACGAATATTGAGTGCGCAAAGCTACAGCACACTCTCTCTCTCTCTCTCTCTCTCTCTCTCTCTCTCCGTGCTGCAGGATGTAGCGCCATAGGTGGCAACGCTTTGCTTGTCATTGTGAAAAATGCTTTTAAAATGCCATCATTTTTGCAGTCTATGTGGGTAAACTGAGACTTTATATATATACTTACACACACACACGTATGGTTCGCTATCTTTGTGGGAACTCTCCATAGACGTAATGGTTTTTATATTGTACTATCTGTATATTTTATCCCCTTACCCCTACCTCTAAATCACACAAAACCTTATGCATTTTTACATTTTCAAAAAAACTCATTGTGTGTGATTTATAAGCCCCAATTTTCTCATTGGGACCTCAATTTAGGTCCCCACGGTGACACAAGTCCCCATGTGTCAGTGTGCATTCAGGGTGATGTCCCCACCTGGGATAGAAAAACATGAACACACAAAAAAATATATAATATGGCTGTCACTGTTCTTAATGGCTTTAGTATGAGAGAGGTTAGAGAGGACATGCAATTGAAAAAGCAGGTGAAAGCTAGTTAGAAATTTTTGAATGCCCTTCACACACCTACTATCAGCTGTGGGAAAAGCTGAACAAAGATGAGTCAGACAGTGTCAATTGTTTATTAAGCCCATCATGTTCCCTGGTGTGATTCTACTCAATGCAGAGTAAATCAAGATGAGTATGAGAAGAACAAACGCTGGAAAATAACAATTACTCAGATTGTTTTAGCTGAGAGATGACTTTTCATGATGAGATATTTCTTGTATGCTGCAATGATCAAACCAGACCAAGCCATACAAACGCTGTGTGGGCATTCATCACCCACAGAGTTCAGCTCAGTGTTAAATGACTTAATACTTTCACTGCCTTCTTGAAGAGTATGTGAATGCAGTGTGGTTATGTCTGTCATAATGCTGTTTAGATACATGTGTTACAATACTAGGTGTAACTCAACTCACGAAGGAGAACTTGGAACTTTAATGCAGAAACTCACAGGGAACACTTAGAAACACCAGTATACATGAACGTCGACAGAAACACTGAGAACTAAATACAAAAAGGGCAAACGAGGTAATTGACAAGACACAGGTGCTAGACATTAATTAACTGGACACAGGTGAAGGAATGAACTCATTAAGACAAAGGCGGGAAAACATAACAAAAGGAACAAACTCGAAGACAAGCAAAAACAGACTAGACATGTAACATTACGCCCCCTCCGAGTAGGCGCGTCCTCATGCCGTACAAGGAACATCTGAGGAGGGAGGGTGGGGGCTCTGGAGGAGGGCAAGGAAACAAACAAGAAAAACAAAGTCCAAAACAAGGAAAACCAGTCCATGGGGGAGTTGAAGGTGGGAGGAGCCAGTGAGGGGCCTGGAGCAGCCAGGTGGCAAGCCAGAGGCCAGCCAAGATGAGGCCCCAGGGCCGAGTCGGAGGAGGGAGGAGCCATGGTGTCGACGACTCGGTGGAAGACACCCTGGGGACGACAGACGAGGAAGCAGCCACTGATGGAGACACTGGAGGAGCTGCTGGGTCGATGAGCCCGCACGAGACCGGAGGTCCAGGAGACAGAGGAGAAGCCGCGGCGACGAGCGTCCGAGGTGGAGCCGGATGACCGCAGGACAGAGGCTGAGCCAGTGGGACCGAGGACGAAGGCGACGCAGAGGGGAAGGCGGAGCCAGACGAAGCCGAAGGTGCAGGCAGGGCGACGACTGACCAAGGCGGAGCCGGAGAGACTAGGGAGCCCGGAGAAGCCGTATGGCTGGAGGTTTCCGGTGGAGCCGAGGGAGGGAGAAGCCAGGGCGTAGCCGAAGTGTCGACGGGCCGCGGTGGAGTGCAGGGTGCAGAGACTTGCGCCGGCGACAGGGGATCCTCTGCGCTGGCTGGAGCTGATGGACTGAGGACACGGAGCGGGTCCCCACAGCATGTGGGACGAGCAGAGGGGCTGAAGGACAGCAATGATGGTGGGACTGAGGAACTGGCTGACTGAGGAGGTGGGAGAGGGAGGCTGGGCAGGAACTCCTGACAAGGAGACGCTGGAGAGACAGGGGGCGCTGGAGAGACAGGGGAACTGGGCAACACATCTCCAAAAAAAGTGAATTAAATTGTCCACCTCAATGTCTCTCAGTTCCTCCATGTAGCCGCCAGAGGTCCTCGTTGCATCCACCGTAGCGGGGTGGTGGGCAGGGCTCCTTTCCCAGCCCTCAAGCTCCACAAGGACTCCCTCCACGACGCATGATGTTGCCGGCTCACACACTTGGTCAGACCCTCGCTGTGGTCCGGGCTCCGGGGCGATGACTCCTCTCAACCTCTGCCTGGGTTCGGGCTCGTCGATTGCGGCAGGCCGGTCTCCACGGTCTGCGGCGGGCACAGGCAACTCCCTCATGCAGGTCGTGGTCGGTGGTGGATGGCTGGTCTCTGGCAGTGGTGGAGTGGGACTGGTAACGCTGTCCTCCTCAGCGGGGCCGATGGTACGTGGCGAGTAGTTATTTACCAGTACCCACTCCACGAATGCGGGAAAATCCTCCTTGGGACCGTTCGCTGGAACGCGTGCCTTCGACCGCTCGCTCAGGCTGGCATGGTAAAAGACACAGAGTGAGCGGTCTGGGAAGTGCGTCTGCCACGCAAGGTCGAGGAAGTCCTGTGTTTGCGCTTCCAGCGAACGGTCTTCCTGCTCCAGACAGAGAAGGCGAACAGCGGGAAGGGCCATGGGGAAACACTCAAAAAAAGGGGAAAAACGCCACAAAAAAAACTGTTTTGGTCCGTCGATCGGTTACAATACTAGGTGTAACTCAAAACTCATGAAGGCGAAGGAGAACTTGGAACAGGAACTTTAATGCAGAAACTCACAGGGAACACTTAGAAATACCAGTATACATGAACAGTGACAGACAAACACTGGCAAAACACTGAGAACTAAATACACAGGGCAAATGAGGTAATTGACAAGACACAGGTGCTAGACATTACTAATTAACTGGACACAGGTGAAGGAATGAACTCATTAAGACAAAGGCGGGAAAACTGAACAAAGGAACAAACTCGAAGACAAGCAAAAACAGACTAGACATGTAACAATATGTGAGATACAGTGGTTTCTGCTCAATATCTGTTGTGATGAGTAAAAGGAAGAATATGAGATTTTTGTGAGTGTCTCCCATGTGTAGGTAGCATTTCCCCTTTAATTTTTCCCTCCTTTAATTAAATGCTTCTTTCTTCTGTTTGTACCACTAATATGCATCTCCTCTATTGAATCAAAAACTACTATAAGATAAATATTTTTATATTGTATAGGCTTCTGTGTGCAACAAAAAGTGGCATAAGCTCCGAAATAACAGCCAAGCTATAAAGTATATTAAAATCGAATTAATAATTTACATTGTTGAGAAATCTGCTCCATCAGTCATAGCTCTAATCAAAGGCCATTTTTTTTATCGTTGTGCATGACACACAGCTAATTAAACAACTTCCTATGAGGTATCTTATCATCTATTAATGTAAAACAGCATTGTGGCATTGATTTCCATTAACGCAGACCATGCTTGCTTCTTACTTCAATAACTCAATTTTTGAAATCTTCATCATGCAATTATTTCTCATCAAGCAGCTAAATGCATGCCACTTGAGCCACAAAACTGATCAGAAGAGATTTAAAGTTCTCTCTCTGCCCAGGAAATCATAAATCTCCTTCTGGGATAATTAAAAGCAAATGAGATAGAGAAAAAAATTTATTCTCGAAATGGTAGGAATTGCATGTCATGATATAGCAGTGATATAACATTTACGAGAGGCTCATTTAATGCTGTTTTTATTCACTTTTCTTAATTTTCTTTATGCATTTTCTTTATTTTTCTATTTTTCTCAGAATGACTTTCAGTTAGCCTTCTGTGATCGACCAATCGGGAAGCTTGATGATCTGCATCATTTGACAGGGAGTGTTTTTTTAGGAGAGGTTTTCTTTGTGATATTTGTCCTATTCGTTTTCATGTTTTGCACGAAAATAAGGATATAAGGATCATCCTCTGTTAAGTGTGATACATCATAAACTGAATGTAATACAAATCACCCCTGCATCCCAGTGTAATCCAGTAGTCTAGCCATCTGTGACGGCCAGAAATCTCTGTTTTGGTTGAAACCTTTGTTTGTCTGTTGATCTTAACTCTGTGATGTGTGCCACTTATGAAATTGGCACGTAAACTAATAATGCTTAATCATACCCTCAGGGTAGATAAAGTCATTAGCTGGTTACAGGGGCTGTTGGATTCAACCCTGTGACAGGACGTCCTCTGTGCAGTCAGGGTTGTTTTTCCCCAACAGTATTGATCAGGCTTCTCTTTATTTCTCATTGAATATCTCTCCAGAGGCCCAACCTCATTAAACATGGAGAGTAGGGCTGCTTGAAATAGATTTTTACTCTGTACACTGACAAATGAAATGGCACGCAGCATTTTATTTTGTTTATTTAGCGATGAATTATACTGCAGCGTTTTTGTTTCAAATCTTGTTGAGATTTTGGGGATAGACAATAGTTATTTTTGTAATGAATGCACTGAAGGCAAGTTGAACTGAACCCATGTCCAGATTTGTTTAACAAAACTTGATCAAAACAAATGCAAAATAAACAAAGACTTGACTTGAACCCATGACACCAGACAATAGGAACATGAGGGCTATATACACAAAGACTAATGACCTGAAAGCAATAAACAATGAACCAACGACGAAACAGAACAGAGAGCCACATGACTAGAACAACCAATGAAAACATAACACAGGAAGCAAGGGGAGCACATGACATGAACAGGAAACATGACTAGGAAAAAATTTAAAATAAAAGACAAGAAAACATAAACAAAACCAAAAACATATATGACACTTTTCCTCTTTTGTTCTGATATCAAATGCACTACATATTAATATGTATGTATATATTGCTTACCAAGGCTGCATTTATTTGATAGAAAATACAGTCAAATCAGTAATTATTAACATACAATTTAAAGTAACTATTTTATTTAAATATATTTTAAAATGTAATTTATTCATGTGATGACAGCTGAATTTTCAGCATCATTACTCCAGTCTTCAGTGATTTCTTATTATCAATGTTGAAAACATTTGTGCTGCAATATGTTTGTAAAAACCATTATAATTTTTTTTCTGGATTGTTTGATGAATGG
Source organism: Rhinogobio ventralis (assembly GCA_039654625.1). Classification (NCBI taxonomy): domain Eukaryota; kingdom Metazoa; phylum Chordata; class Actinopteri; order Cypriniformes; family Gobionidae; genus Rhinogobio; species Rhinogobio ventralis. Next base: position 22,949,955 of record CM077196.1, read on the forward strand.
AACGTTCAAAAGTACAGCAATTATTTGTCAAGTTTGATCAAATAAATGCATAGATTTTAGCCAATTAAATCTTTATCACGCACTCATACATTCCTATATACTACATATATATATATTTTATTAAAAAATCATGATGGCTTATTTAAGTGTGTTCACATATGATATTCTTCAGCATGTGTATTAAACCCTATTAATCAAACTTTGCACCTTTAAAATGAGTGGAAAATGTACATATACATTTCCCTACTATAACAGGGTTTGGTTTGCCTGTGATTTGCCTTTGCTGCTCCTTCAACCACACATGCAGTTGATCCTGATTCTGCTCTGCATGCTGCCTCATGCTGCACACTCTTCTCCACCACATGTAGTCTTCGGCTCAATGTGGTGCTGGCTGTCTCAACTGTTTGTCTTATGTCCTTTTGCCTTCCCTCTTGCTTGCGTGCATTCATTGGCCCCCAAGGTTGTAATATTTTTCAAGGTATGTATGCTTTCCGAATGCCCTCTGCCTCTGCTTGTCTCGCTTGCCAGATTGAGCTGTTCGCTTCACTTACACTAGCTTTCTGCTCGCTCTTAGTGTCCTGAGAGCTGACAGGCTGTAACCCCTGTTACTATGACCCTTCTTGGTAGCAACGGTTTGAGGGAGCGCTACAGCGGTACAATGCCTAAACTGCGTCACAATGCCATCAGCATAAACCAATAACAACTCAAGATCATCTGCCTGTGTTCTCACTCTCAGAACAAATAAAGGTTAATTTGAGGTTGAACACTAAAGGGCCAACTATAATGACTGAATGGTGTGAGGGCCTGTGGTGAGTTTATCGTGCATGCTGGCAGGGAGCCATGGATTATTTTCTGACTTGCAACTAAAGTAGGTCTAATTGCTGAACTGCTCTTCATTAACCGGATTATGTCAGCCTGTTGAGTTAACAACACCCAGGCTTTGAATCAGATACAAATCCTCAAAAACCCATTTAGTGTCCTTTCTGCCTTTCTGCAGTTCTGCCTTTTAGCCTCACAACTGGAATACTGCTATAGAGCCATGATACATCAAAAAAAAAAGAAAAAAAGAAAAGACAATTATTTTTATAGAATATTGCAGTGTTTATTATAAATGATTTATTTGTGCATATTTTTTTATTCACATAGCCCAATGTACAGCATCAATTATGAACTCACATACAGCAGGTGTGTTACTGGCCACTGTTTTAATCTATTTACATCAAATGCAAAACACATTTCTATGAACGTATTGGATTTGTGTCTTCATTTCGATGTTTTTGACCATCAATACACTGCATTATATTAATGTCGTGAACGTTGTAAACATGAACTGCCACTATGTTAACGAATATGTGCATGAAAAAGTCATCCATGTAACGTCAGAAGCACCTGTGAAAAAATTTTACCTTTAGGGGAACAACAGCTTGTCACTGGGAAAGTACACTTAAAGGGACATCTTTGTACCTTATATTCCCCTAAAAATGAGTATTATTATGTACCCTTAAGGTACTACTATGAACCTGTCAGTGGTAAAGAAACAATATGTCCCTTTGAGGGTACTGCTCAGTGACAAGGCCCTCTAAAGGTACATTTTTTGCAATTTTTTAAAATGAGAATGCATATCAGACTTTTTCAGAAAAAAAAAAAACCTTGTTAAATTCATTTATTTAAGACTACAAAAAAAATACCAATTGGTTACCATTGTGGTGAAGAGGTGAACTTAGGTTGTGAGTAGCTGCCGTACACACACATACATGTTCCAAGAATGTTTGAGAGGGGTAGAACTGATGACCATATGTAGACTGCGGGAACTGAATCAAACTAATTTATTATATTTATTTCTATAAAAATGAATAACCAACACAAAACTTGTAACTTTTGTATCATGCAAGTAATGATCAAGTAAAACACTTGTCCTCTGGCATTAGCACAGTTACAGTTCATTGAGAACAGACTTATTTCACGTAGCCACCCACAGCCTAACCACAAGGTCTACACTTCACAACAATGGTAACCAAAAAATTGACATAACATAAACTCTTTATAATGTTAAATATAACTGAACACCAAACTTTAACAGGTCTTTCCCTTTACTAAAAAACACATTAAACAGCACTCAATTTCAACATTTACTCTCCTTATCTATCCCTATGCAAAGGGAGGCCAGCTAGTAGTCGCTGTGCGAGTAAACCTCAAGAGACGCTCTAGCGACTGACGCTAGAGGTTGCAGCCTTTAGCCTCCTTGTTAGAGTGTCCAACTCTCATGCCGGCAGACCCGGTTTTGAGTCCCGCTTGGAGTGGGTGGTTTGAAAAGGAAGGGTTACACTGGGAACTAGAAATACATTGCCCAGTTCAGTCAGCGCAACAGAAATGATTCAACACAAATGGTTTAGGTTAACTTAACATTTTGCACATTTCATTTCATTTCACATAATACAATTGAGTTCAAATGGCAATTAAGTAAAAAACTAAAGATTTGTGTTTTATTTTAATAAACTGAGCAAATAGCTCAACATATTATGTAGGCAAGTGTTCCTTATTACTTACAGAAAAGCATTGCCATGTTGTTCAATTGTTCAATCATTGCAAAAGAATAATTTAACAATTGTATTGTTAAATCTTCAGAATCTTCAGGATAATTAATACAAAATCTTTATGATTTCAATACAAAATCTCTGAAATGTATCTGAAAATGTGCCAAGGATTGTGAAACATTCATGAGTCATTTTCTTTGTCTGTACTTTCTAACAGTCTTTTGTTCCATTTTGTTAATTAAATCAAAACTTGGCTTCTTTGGTAATTGAACCATTAGCTGATTACCCTGTTATTAAGATCTACTGTCCAGTTATTTTGGTTTTTTATTTGGCCAAAGATTGTTCATTGTTAGTTCATAATGCAATGTTAAAGGCACAATATGTCAGATTTTTTAATTAAAATATCCAAAAACCATTAAAACAATGTATATTTTGTTGGATTGTGTACTTACATTATCCCAAACCTTTCCAGCAAATGTTTAAATCCAGAGAAATCAGCAGTTTTAACCAGTGTTACAGACCGTGTCCTTGTGTTGCCTGTAAATGTCAGCATATCTGCGTTACCATCGAATTCCGGTTTTACTTCTGTGGAAACCATGGAAACACCAAAGATGCTCTAATATATAATGCGTTTTAACCTTTATCGACAGAAAATTGATTTACTGTGAGTACCATATTTGTACCATGCCTCAGAGACAACACTATTCTGTCAAGTGGCTAACATAGTATAATCAGAAAGAGCTTTATTTGTAACAGTAATACAGCATTTTCTCCACCATACAACATATTTAAAAATTAATTGCATTCCATTTGGCAACGCATCATCCAGCTTTTATTAATATGATATTCTAATATCGATCTAGCTTACTACAAAGTGCAACAAGCGTTTCATACCAGCCATCGAGCGAACGCAGAGTAACGTAATAACAACATTAGACACACACAAACGTATTTTAATATGATTGTTTTGACCAAGTAAAACAGTGCTGCGTTACCCCACAATTTTAATTCGTCAGATAAACTGCCCTGTATATAAGCAGAGATGCCAACCTTTCAGTTTAGCTTGGAGTGAGAATTATGGATGGGGTCGTGGGAGTGATTCATAAACTTGGTGATTGGATTCTGATATTGATTCAATAGCGATTCATTTGGCTAAATATCAGCTACAGTAGGGCTTACATGTTAATTTTTCTCAAGGAAACAAATCTCTCAACTAATGCTGTAAACATACAGGCAAACCTTTCAGCTGGTATTATTATTAAATGTTAAAATTAATAACTCATTCTTATACAGTTAATATAATGCAGTTTGTATAAAAATGTTATAATATTTTTTTATGATATAAGAGTAAAAATATCATAAATATGTAATATAGTGCATATATTTAGCAAAATGCTCCTCTCTAGAGTTAATTTTTATCTAGCTAACTAACATGCTAAATGGTCTTTGAATGGCTTTACATGACATATTGTTCACAATAAGCTGTTTTATTCACGTCTTTCTGTGGTTGAAACACATTGAACGTTTACTATTAGCGTTATTTCAATAAGCTGTACTGAAGCTGTAATACCTTTTGATGTTCATTTATGTTTATTTGGTGCTATAACTAGTAATAAAGAGAAACACAGATCGGTTCACTTGCCGCATGAACTGAGGCACTACAGCCACATTTGTTTGAATTTTGTAATAAAATTGGCAGAATGTGAAAGCTGAGACATTGTTTCATATCAAAAGTAACCTGCTCTGTCTTGTCTGTCAGTGCGTTGTCAGTACCCTCTTTGCTCCGCGATGTTTTTCCCGCTGCGTTAGAAAATGGATGTATGAAACAGTGTCAATTGCATGACTCTCACGCTGAATGTGTGTGAATTGGCAGCCCTGGGTATGAGTAGTAATTCAGCACTTGCCGCTGTTTTATTAGAATGAAATAAAATTATGTAAATTGAAGTGTTACATAACGGTAACAAAGTTTAAGCTCAAGGAAGAAGGAGGTGGACATTAAACGTAACTTTAATTGTGAAATAAACATAACCAACTAACGAAAGGAGCGGCAGCATCTGATTGCGGCATATAAGCATAATAAAATCAGCAACGTAAAATGTCCCATGCGCCCTGATTCATACCACAATAACGTTAATAATACTTTACTACATTAGCTCATCCATTAATATGAGTCCCGTCGGATTGCTTTCCATCGGCTGTGGAGGAATCACATGATTCCACACTCTTTCACGGCAATCAAGCTACTCCTTTGTTATTGTTTTGAATAAGCAACCTATTGGGGTGAAACTTACATACTGTGCCTTTAACTAACACTAGTTTTTTTCTTTTAATTGTTTTCACTGAAGTTTTGTATTCTTGTTCAGTCTTTCTTTCTGTAGCACTCTGTTTTTTTCATATACGCAGATAGGAACAGCGTGCAGCCCTGCTTTTTAATTAGTTCTCCTTGTTTTTTTCTCTGTTGTAGTCTGTTAAATTTATGATTCTTTGGTTGGTTTCTACAACCAAAGAAGGAACAAATAAAGCTAGAACACCTCCATTGTCAGTCTTTACTTAAAATAAATTATTTGTCTTTTATGTTTCTCATTTCCCCAATTGCTTAACACATTATGTGACTGGTGCTCTTATGCAGATTAATTTATGATTGTATTTTTGCTACTGTTTCCTGTTTATCTCCTCATCTGCTGTTGACACTGTTTATGTCTAACCCCTATACAGTGTTATTGGTTTGGGGTCTGTAGGATCTCTGTTGCAATAAAACATGATGCATGTGATGCTGGAGGGAATGATTAGATGAGGTCCTGGTCTTGTAAGATCATTAAAAGAACAATCACAGTTCTTTCAATGTTGGACAAGTTTTCAGTTTGCACAGTAGAAACAGCTTTCCATCTTGCTATTTTAAACCATGGGATTTATTTTTAAAATTCAACAGAGAATCATGGGAACTCCATCATATGGTGTGGCTTAAATTGTTCATGAGGAGAAAGACCTATTCAAATGAGAAATGACACCCAGTGAGCTAATATAGCAAGATGCATAAATTAAAGCTGAAGTGTGTAATTTCTGTGGCACTAGTGCCACCCAGTGGAATTGCAAATATGACAGTTCTCAAAGTCTTTAAGTCTCCCCCTAAGCGCCATTGGTCAGGCAAATAGATAGTCCTGCCCCCAAAACCAATTATTGGTTAATCCGATGTTTTTCTGTCAAGATACTCAAATAAATATAGAGATGTTTCAAAAGCACCAATGAGCCTCTTGGGGGATTCAAATGATAAATGGCATAATTAAAGATCTCTTTGCATATTAAGTGAATAGAAAATGTATTTTAACCAGAAATTACACACATCACCTTTAAGCTTCAACTTCAATGGCCAGACGTCTTTCTCATGTGAGGCAAACTTCTGCCTTTCGCCGTCTTACTCTCTCTCTCTCTCTTTATTATTATTTGTCTCTGTGCAGACGATGCAAGCCGCTCGATGCCCGACAGATGAGCTGTCACTGACGAACTGTGCAGTAGTTAGTGAGAAAGACCTGCAGTCTGGACAGTGAGTATTCACCCACACCACAGACCTTCACAGATTTGTCATGGTTGCGCACAGAAGCAAATCAAATGAAATAACGGCCAGTTTGCATTTTAGGATTATTATAAATATAATATTTAATATAGTATATGTTTGTAATAGCTAAGAAATTAAAGCAACATTAATATGTGATATACCCTCACCTAAAGGATTATTAGGAACACCTGTTCAATTTCTCATTAATGCAATTATCTAATCAACCAATCACATGGCAGTTGCTTCAATGCATTTAGGGGTGTGGTCCTGGTCAAGACAATCTCCTGAACTCCAAACTGAATGTCAGAATGGGAAAGAAAGGTGATTTAAGCAATTTTGAGTGTGGCATGGTTGTTGGTGCCAGACGGGCCGGTCTGAGTATTTCACAATCTGCTCAGTTACTGGGATTTTCTAGAGTTTACAAAGAATGGTGTGAAAAGGGAAAAACATCCAGTATGCGGCAGTCCTGTGGGCGAAAATGCCTTGTTGATGCTAGAGGTCAGAGGAGAATGGGCCGACTGATTCAAGCTGATAGAAGAGCAACTTTGACTGAAATAACCACTCGTTACAACCGAGGTATGCAGCAAAGCATTTGTGAAGCCACAACACGCACAACCTTGAGGCGGATGGGCTACAACAGCAGAAGACCCCACCGGGTACCACTCATCTCCACTACAAATAGGAAAAAGAGGCTACAATTTGCACAAGCTCACCAAAATTGGACAGTTGAAGACTGGAAAAATGTTGCCTGGTCTGATGAGTCTCGATTTCTGTTGAGACATTCAGATGGTAGAGTCAGAATTTGGCGTAAACAGAATGAGAACATGGATCCATCATGCCTTGTTACCACTGTGCAGGCTGGTGGTGGTGGTGTAATGGTGTGGGGGATGTTTTCTTGGCACACTTTAGGCCCTTTAGTGCCAATTGGGCATCATTTAAATGCCACGGCCTACCTGAGCATTGTTTCTGACCATGTCCATCCCTTTATGACCACCATGTACCCATCCTCTGATGGCTACTTCCAGCAGGATAATGCACCATGTCACAAAGCTTGAATCATTTCAAATTGGTTTCTTGAACATGACAATGAGTTCACTGTACTAAAATGGCCCCCACAGTCACCAGATCTCAACCCAATAGAGCATCTTTGGGATGTGGTGGAACGGGAGCTTCGTGCCCTGGATGTGCATCCCACAAATCTCCATCAACTGCAAGATGCTATCCTATCAATATGGGCCAACATTTCTAAAGAATGCTTTCAGCACCTTGTTGAATCAATGGCACGTAGAATTAAGGCAGCTCTGAAGGCGAAAGGGGGTCAAACACAGTATTAGTATGGTGTTCCTAATAATCCTTTAGGTGAGTGTATATATATATATATATAGAGAGAGAGAGAGAGAGAGAGAGAGAGAGATACATAGAGAGATATACTGAACTGAATTAATTGACGTGACGTAACCCTACTAAAAAGAAGGCATTGTCAGTTACACATATAATTCCACACTAATCTCAGATTATGGTGTCTAAGGATTGGTGCAGTTGTAAACGTGTGGTGTACTTGACTGGAAAATTGCCTTTTTACAGGTTAATATAATGTTTCCAGATATAAAGTCACCACAGTTTATGTTAAACATCATGTTTTTTTGTTGTTGTTGTTGTTGTTATTTTTTGCATTGCTGTAGAAGTTAAATCTTTTCTGCATCTCTCTCCAGACATGTGACTGTGAGGACAACACCCACCCACAAGTTTGTGTTTACAGTGAAGAGTCACCACTCTGTGCTTCCTGGAACCATCGCTTTCAGTTTGCCACAGGTGCAGGATTACCACCAAGATCTTTTACTTGTGACACAAACACAGCAACAAACACTCCAAATACAACATTTTATCCCAAAGAACAAATAACCAAACAAATTTAAAGAGATAGTTCAGTCAAAAATTCAAATTCTGTCATCATTTACTCACATCATGTCACATCACATCACTCACGCTGTTCCAAACCTGTATGACTTTCTATCTTGTGTGGAACATAAAAAAAGATACACTGATAACCATCCCACTTTAGGATGAAAAAACATTTTTCAGAATATCTTCTTTTATGTTCCTCAGAAAAAAGAAAGTCATACAGGTTTGGAGCAACATGAGTGTGTGTAAATGATGACAGAATTAAATTTTTTTGGTGAACTATTCCTTCAAAGGGATAGTTCAAGCTCTTCCAAGCTTTATAATGGCAGTGAATGGCAGCCCAAAATTTGAATCCCACAAAAGTGCATCCATTCCTCATAAACGTACTCCACACGGCTCTGCGGAGTTAATAAAGGCCTTCTGAAGTAGATCAATGGGTTTTTGTGAGAAAATAAATCCATATTTAACACATTATAAAGTACAATATCTAGCTTCTGGCAGACCGTCTCCCGTATTCAACTTATGAAGAAAGCGTAATGCCTTTCGCAATTCAAAACACTTACGCCAGTTACGCTTTTTTCGTAAATTGAATATGGAAGGCAGTCTGCCAGAAGCTAGATCAGATTCAGATTGTATTCGTCTGAAAGAAGAATGTCATATATACCTAGGATGGTTTGAGTATGACTAAATCATGGGGTAATTTTCATTTTTGGATGAACTATCCCTTTAAGTACAGATAATCAGATGTATTTGTATTTTTATGGACCTCTTGCAATTTTATTTTATTAATTCTCTTCTGACTTTTTCTTAAAGAGGAAATGGGCAGGCCTGTCCATTGGACAAGAAATAGAAGGTGCGTACATTGCTTTAGAGGAATATTTGCAACAAATAAACAATGTTTAGATGATCAAGTCATCAAAAACTTTTTACTAATTTCAGTGGCCAACTACAACTTTGACAAATCCAAGCAGTGCATTGGTTCCATGACCATTGAGATTGACTTCCTGCAAAAGAAGAGCACCGACTCCAATCCTTACGACTCGGACAAAATGGCTGGCGAGTTTATCCAGCATTTCAACAGTCAGGGTTTCTCTGTGGGGCAGCAGGTCAGAATCACATTACAAAAACTGAATAAAGGGTAAATGATGTTTAATTATACATGCAAATTTTTTGTCTTGTGATTTTCCTGTCATAGCTGGTCTTCAGTTTCTGTGATAAACTCTTTGGCCTAGTTATCAAGGATATTGAGGCGATGGACTCCAGCATACTGAAAGGGGAACCAGCATCTGGCAAAAAGCAAAAGGTATTGGAGAGTACAAAAAGTACTAAATTGGCACTTTAATGTCATATAAAAAATAACATTCCAGTAAATTGGATACACAATTTATTATCATTTGTTTCGACATCCCACCTTACAGATTGAGATTGGTCTGTTGGTTGGAAACAGTCAAGTGATCTTTGAAAAATCAGAGAGTTCATCTCTTACTCTAGTTGGTGAGTTTTATCACACTTGAAAATGAGTTTCTTATCACTGCCATATAAACAGCCTTTTAACTCTGCGCTTAATCTTACTCTTTGTCTTCCTGCTCACCAGGCAAGGCCAAGACAAAAGAATCCCGTCAGACGATCATTAACCCTGAATGGAACTTTGAGAAAATGGGCATCGGTGGTCTAGACAAGGAGTTCTCAGATATCTTCCGCAGGGCCTTCGCCTCTCGAGTCTTTCCTCCAGACATCGTGGAGCAGATGGGTATGCGCTGTCTTTACTTTCCATTTTGGTGTTATCTTGTAAAAAGCATCCTTTTACCAGAACAGTCCATTTATGTTGACATTTGTAATCATTAAAAATGCATTACTCGGATGCAATAATTGTGTATAATGTGTTTCGGGGAGTGTCTATTGTAAACTAGTTGTTTCCTCTGCAGGTTGTAAGCATGTGAAAGGCATCCTGCTCTTTGGTCCTCCTGGCTGTGGTAAAACACTAATGGCCAGGCAGATCGGTAAGATGCTGAATGCCAGAGAGCCAAAGATAGTCAACGGTCCAGAAATCCTCAACAAGTACGTGGGTGAATCTGAGGCCAACATTAGGAAACTGTTCGCAGATGCTGAGGAGGAACAGAAAAGGGTGAGACAATAAACTGCACTCTCAAACACATAAACGCCTAAATTATCCTGTCCTCACCACACAATACATTATTGTACTATAGCATATTACACTATCTTCTCTGTCTGTTTTATATGTCTGTTTTTGTGTGCAGTTGGGCGCTAACAGTGGTCTGCACATCATCATCTTTGATGAATTGGATGCTATCTGTAAGCAGCGCGGTACAAGTGCCGGCAGCACAGGTGTGCATGACACTGTGGTCAACCAGCTCCTGTCAAAGATCGATGGAGTGGAGCAACTCAACAACATCCTCGTCATCGGTAAAGATGAGCAGCTGTTCTGTTTTTTTGCAGCATTTAGTTGGAACTCTAAATCTATCATTGCGATAAACCGATTACTAAATTCCAAGTTTATTGCAAATCTGCTGTTACTTATGACAGAAATTATGATTACTGTCCAAAAAAATTGTAATTAACTATAATGCTATATTACATAATAACAACAATAATAATATAATAATAATAGTAATAATAATGATTATTGTTGTTATTATTATTATTATTCAAGTTAAAGTTTGTGGCAAAACTGATGTGAGTTTTAAAAGAAATTATTACTGTCCAAAATTTATTTAGTTTCATAATAATTGTTAAATATTTACAATATTTTTAAATTATAATTTAGATAATAATATATAATTTAAATATTTTTAAATTATACAGTTTTTTATTTTTTTATAGTAATAATAATAATAATAATAATAATAAAGATTATTATTAAAGTTAAAGTTTATGGCTAAACTGGAGTGAGTTTTGAAAGAAATTATTAATTACTGTCCAAAAACAATGTATTTAATTTTATAACAACAACAACAATAATAATAAAAAATATTATTATTAAAGTTAAAATTTATGGCAAAACTGATGTGAATTTTGCCATGAACTTAAATAAAATATTGATTACTGTCCAAAAACTATTTCTTCAGTTTTATAATAATTGTTAAATTATTATTATTAAAGTTAAAATGTATGGCAAAACTGATGATAATAAAAATATTAGTAGTAGCAATAGTAATAATATTTTCATTATTATTATTAGATTACTGTCAAGTTTTTATGTTAAGCATAATAAAAGTCACTTTTAATATATCCTAATTAACTGTTTTTTTCTCTAACCTGTGCTTTTATCTTTATCTGAAAGGCATGACTAACAGGCCTGACCTTATTGATGAAGCTTTGATGAGACCTGGCCGATTTGAAGTAAAGATGGAAATTGGTAGGAACTCAAAGACTTGCCTTTTGTTCAAAAATAAATATTTAACACTCTCTCCATCTTTGTTTATTCTCACCTATTTGTCTGTCTCATCACCCAGGTTTGCCAGATGAGAAGGGCCGTGTTCAGATCCTGAACATTCACACATCTAAGATGCGAGAGTTTAACCTCCTTTCTACTGATGTGGATGTTAAAGAACTAGCTGCTGAGACCAAGAACTACAGTGGAGCTGAGCTGGAGGGCCTGGTCAGAGCTGCCCAGTCTACTGCCATGAACCGCCACATTAAGGTACTGTATAATGATCTGAGCATTCCTTATCAGGGATATATTTTCATAATTCCTCATTTGAAAGACCTAAACTCATGTTGAACTGTATTCCAGGCCACATCTACTGTAGAGGTGGACATGGAACGAGCAGAAAAGCTACAAGTCACTCGTACAGATTTCATGACGTCCTTGAATAACGACATCAAACCTGTAAGTATCTGCCTTGTTGAATAATTGTTTGTTTTCAAGAGCACAATGATTTCCGAGTTCAGAGATTTGTAATAGTTGCATTTGTCAAGCGAAACCATGTCATTTTGTCCCTTGTTAGGCTTTTGGCACTAACCAGGAAGACTATTCCTGTTACATCATGAACGGCATCATTAAGTGGGGTGATCCAGTGAGCCGAGTGCTGGAGGACGGAGAGCTGCTGGTGCAGCAGACTAAGAACAGTGACCGCACCCCACTGGTGTCTATGCTTCTTGAGGGTGACTTAGCATTTTTAACATTTAACATATGTTGAACAAGTTCAAGTAGAAATAACTTAGGATGTTTTGTAAAAGCTGTTCTCACAACATTTTATGCTAACATTACAAAAGGGTATAATTAAATAAAGTTTAATTCCCGGCTCAAGGTCCTTTGTCAGCCTATTCCCCTCTGTCCACCCTGTGCTTTCCTGTCTGTTCTGTATACTGTCAAAAAAGGCCAAAAAATTTTACATAACCTTTTCAAAATGTTAGTGAACATTGTGGGAACGTTTCCTATTAGGTGGAATAAACTCTGTATTTTACCCAGCTGTACACTATTTCAGTCTATTCAGACTATATAGAGTGCAACAGTTGGATTCCGGAAGTAAAAACTCCATAAGGAAATTGATTTTGAACGATAACTTATAAACAACCTACTTTGAGCTACGAAGTTGTTAATCCATGGTGTTTGCTTCTGCTGAAGCTTCCAGCCCATATTATCTCAGCTTATTTTTAAAAATAATAGTGTTAAACAGTGGAATGCCTGGTGAAAACTCCATTACCCATGATGCTGTACAGAAAATTCAGAGAGTCGAAAATATCAACACGCTCCAAAATAGCTCTTTAGCTCCCATGAAGCACTGCGAGTTGATCTCCCTACGCTCTCAAAATACTGAAATGTTTTTATATATATATATATATATGCATATTTACTTAAAATAACTTAAAATATATAGTTTTTATAATCAACATTTGTAAATTAGTAATTTTGTATTTCTCCATCGTTTTGATTACACGGTTTGCAATGCTTCATGGGATTGTAGTTCTTTACCTCACTAAAACAGTTAAGTACACAGTCTTGTACCTTTGTCTTTTTGTCCAATTTTCAAAATCTTTTTTGCTTTAATTCAAAGTTTGTAGTGTTGTGATTCACCTCGTAGCTGATTGACTTGGTTCATAGCTTATAACTCTTTAAGTTATTTTAAGACTATTTTAAAATTAATAATAAAAAAATTAATGGAAAAAAAAAATGCTTCCAGAATCAGCAGGCAGTTCTGCACACTATTCAGTCCTGACACATCCTGTTTTTGGCCTCAGGACCTCCTCATAGTGGAAAGACAGCCCTGGCTGCCAAAATCTCAGAGGACTCACAGTTTCCATTCATTAAGATCTGCTCTCCAGACAAGATGATTGGATTCTCAGAGATCTCCAAATGCCAGGCAATCAAGAAGGTTAGTGGTAACATATACTTTTGTAATATGATATATTAACAATATATAATGTATTCACATATTTATCTTACTTCTCAAAGGCAAAGTTGTTGCATTGCCCACAAAAATGTTCAAATTGTTAAAAAATTCTTCTCAGGTATTTGACGATGCTTACAAGTCTCAGCTCAGCTGTGTGGTGGTTGATGACATTGAGCGTCTGTTAGGTTAGACTTTTTTATTTAAATTTGTTGATTCTGTTTATTTAAAGTAGCAGGGGAAACTAATAAAAAAGAATATATGTAATATATGCATTATATACAATTTTAACTGAACTTCAACTAAAGTTAACAAGCAAATGTTTTATTGTCCCTCCCACATTGAAATGCATTAGGTAAAACTAATACACAAGTATGATTATGCACTTGTGTGGTAAAGTGGTGAAGACCCCTGGTTTTAAAAACTTGTTGTTGCTTGTTGGAATCACTTTTAATTTTACGCAATTAACGGTATAATGTTAATCATGTGTGAAACAGATTACGTGCCGATTGGTCCTCGATTCTCCAACCTGGTTCTTCAGGCCCTGTTGGTTTTGCTGAAGAAGACTCCACCTCATGTAATTTATGATATTTTCATATATGGGTCATTAATGTGCATTTGTAAATGTGTATCACTCTTTTTTCTGTCTTTAAATCAGTAAGCTTGTTAGACAATGGGCATAACACGTCTGGTGTTCTTCTTTTCATCTGAAGGGCCGTAAGCTGCTGATCATCGGTACCACCAGCCGTAAAGATGTGCTGCAGGAGATGGAGATGCTGGATGCGTTCAGCACCACCATCCATGTGCAAAATATCTCCAGTGGGGACCATCTGGTTGAAGCCTTAGAGGTGAGACCAGGGTCCTTATTTTTAAAGCAAAAAAGGCAAAATGCTATAAAAGAAAATATAAATAAATAAATACAAATAACAGCAAAAAATAATAATAGATATAATAGAAGAAATAATGAATTAAAAATGAAATAAATACTAATGCGATGCATAAAATCAGGATACACAAAAAAAACTGTAAAAAAAAAAAAAAAAAAGGATTAGCCAGTAGAGGGTGCTATTTAACCACTGAAATTGTTGGCACAATGTTCCTAATTTTATGTACTTGCATAAACTGTTATTATTTTACTTACCTTTTTTTTGTTGTTTACAAGCTCCTAGGCAGCTTCACAGATGCTGAGAGAACCACCATTGCCCAGCATGTGAAAGGAAAAAGAGTGTGGATTGGCATTAAAAAGCTTCTGATGCTTATTGAGATGTCTCTGCAGGTAAGCGTCAGTGGACTGTGCTGTTGTTTACCTCAGAGAGACACAAGACAAAGTCTATAAATACCATTGTGAAGCATTAAGAGTAACCCAAACCCATTAAATGACATAGACACATGCAGAGAACCAAAGTGAAAATGAAAGTTTATTTATAGCATGTTGTGTTTACTCTCTTCTCAGATGGATCAGGCGTACAGAGTCAGCAAGTTCCTCTCTCTGCTGAAAGATGAGGGAGCGTGAGTACTTGCCACTACAATAATATGTTGCAACAATATGTATAATATGTATTGCCACACACTCACTAGATCACAAACCTGATTCAATTAAATTCACAGGCATTAAGGTTGTTTTGTATTTGATTTTGTTAATTGACAGGCTGGATGAAAACAATCACATCCGAATTTAACTCTTCCCATGAAATGGTAAGGGTGTTATGGTATCTAAGTGTGCTGTACTTAGAGCCATCAGAGTAGTTGCTTTGAAATATCTTGATCCTTGGTTTTACCCTAAAGAAACAGAACCTGAAAATTAGTTTCCTGTAGCAACTCCATACAAGCTAGAACATGATCTCTGTGGTCATGTGCTTTTATAGCTGCTTTAAACATTAATACACTACACTTTAAAAATTTTGGGTCAGTAAGATTTTATTTAAAAAAAAAAAGAAATTAATACTTTTATTCAGCAAGTATGCGTATTGTGTTATACCTCACAATTAAGTATGCGGTTATAAGATTACCATACATGCATTTTATTTACTTAAACGTCTCAGTTACGTATGTAACCCTCGTTCCCTGAAGCAGAGAATGGAAACGTTATGTCGACGTCACCGACATATTGGGATCCCAATACGTTGGTGACGTCGACGTAATGTCGAACGTGACCGACTGTAGAGCTCAGACCTTTCCACAGTGAATCATCACAGATTACACGAACAAGTGATTCATTCTGAGTCAACATGAAATGCTGAAAACTCATTTTACTTCTAGAATCTGACACATTTTCAGTTGAAACAAGATATAGAAAAAATGTCTATAATATATATTTCTGTGTTTTGAGTTTTTATTAATGCCAGTTTTCATATGTTGATGCATGTTTAATTTAATATAGAAAATTGCGTAAATATTTGCTTTAATCAATTAAAATGTTAGTTTCATCAATTAAAACTCTAGATGCAGAGTAAAGGTATTTTAATCAAAGGCCCAAAACATTCACTTAAAAAATACTTTACTTAAACACACCCGTAATTACTAAAAATTAACACTGGATAGTGGAAAGTGGGCATTATATACTAAAATTGAGCCAGATAGTTCAAGTGGAGAAGAAACAGAAGTAGTCATAAATCTTTTCTTCTGTATTATGATGTGTAACGGATTGTATGGCATGAGACAGGACTGTTCTATTCTTTGGTTGTTGATTTAAAAGTGCAGTGTGTAATATTTTTTATGATCTATTGACAGAAATGCAATATAATATACATAACTATGTTTTCAGTGGAGTATAAAGTCCTTACATAATGAACCGTTATGTTTTTATTACCTTAGAATGAGCCATTTCTATCTCCATACACCGCGGGTCCCCTTACAGTGAAGTCGCCATTTTGCGCCACCATGTTTCTACAGTAGCCCTAATAGGCCTAACATGAATTTTAAAAAAAGATGGTGAATTTTCATTTCATGCAAACTTTAAGGAATAGAAATGTAAAAGGTATGAGGGATTAGTTTTTACATTCAAAAACATCATAATGAATAAGTAATAGGCTATTTTCTACCCTGGTTTTGAGCCTCTCTTATGAAACGCTTTTTATGGGTGTGCCGCATTGAAGACTTGGAAGTAAACGCCCACTGCTATGATTGGATAAGCTTTGCATATTATAATGAGCTCCGTCTCCCCCGTGAGTACACGTAAGGAATTGTTTTGAAAGTGTGTGGGAAAACGGTAACCGGAATGATGATTCGCCCACAGGGCTCGCAATATGTCTTTATCAAACAAACACAATGATTTATCTCTCATCCACCCGCAATTAATTGGAATGTTATTTTATATTACTTGGCTTCACAAGCCTCACTGCAGAGTCAGACAAATTAGCATGATCAAAACTTCCGCGATTGTATTTTTCCTTCAAATATCAAGTCAAGAGAGTGAACAACGCACATCAAGAAAGGAATGTTATTCCACTACTTAAGATTCACCGGCCTGCCGACGGGCTTCCATTTTGGTAGCCCGTCTGGAAAACACATAGCCCCGGGACGTTGGCCTTTGCGAGCCCTGGCCCATACATGTTTTAGTCTGATCCCGAATCGCAGCACAATGAACCAACAACACCTCAAATAAAGGATTCTCCAGCCTGTGACAGCGTGGTAAGTTGTGTTCAGTTAGACACGTACACATAATCAATAGATATCAAACGATCTGTAACGATGCAATACTTTCACATATAAAACATTTTTTTTACTCACATATGTGTGTTCTTTCATTCATGTAATCTCATCCTGTCTGCAAATCCAGTCTCTTGTTTACAAACGAATCCATGGTGAAATGAAGGAACAAACGTGCAATGTCTTCCCCACGTGAGCTGGATCTTCATTACAAAAAAAGTTTAACCATGAATTCATAATATTAGAATCCGAAGGAAGCTTTTGCAGCGACAGTGTTCTTCCACAACCAGGCACAGTGCAATATCTTGCTATCTTCGGCATGTTTATTGCTCGGTAGCGCGATCCGTTTAGCTCCCCGGCGGCCCATGGTATTTGTGTTACATTTCTTGCATGAGTCGTTGGGCGGGCTACAGAATCAGGCGTACTTATTCTTACGTTGAGGCGGCGTTTAACCACACGATGACGTCAAGGGTTGGCATATTCTGAGATTGAGCGTTTGCTGGGCCTGGTGTCAATAAAAGCTTTTCTTTGACTAACAAGGAAGTTTTAAGCTCTGAAATTTACAGGATATTCCTATATCACGATTAACTTTTATATATCAAAGGCCGAAAGAAAAGAAGATTTCTCAATTCATGACCCCTTTAAGGATAACATAAAAGTTTTTATTTAGATCAGTTTGCACCAGTCATGCACAATAAGAGTAGGAATGTGTATTAGGAAAGATAGTATGGTTACTTCTGAATTCATGTTGACTTTATCTATTAGAAAAACAGTCACTGGTAATGATTGACTTTCAGATGGCAGCCATCAAAGTCACAGAGTCTGTGTGCCAGAGCTTGTCTGTAAATTTGGACTGTGCCCAAACAGAGGTCCGAGGTGAAACCCAAATCCAACCTGCATACAGTACACACTCCCACAGAGTAACCTCATTGCCTCCTCACGCTGCATCCTTCTCTCTGCAGAGATCGTGGTTTCTACGAGTAACAGAACACAGGAGAGCGGGACGCATGCTGTTCCTTTCAAATGGAGGCACTTTATGACCTCTGCATGTTCCCTTGGCAACTACAAGCAAACTCCACCCAAACAACACCCTCCCAATACTGATAACTTGACGACGATCACACAGCCGTCCCCTCATATCACACCAATATCAAATATAGTCTTGTGCTTTGTGTAATATTTCTGTACGCTGTTTGATTATTGAATATCCATTTCAATCTACTCAGAGCCATGAAGATGTAAAAAAATCTGATAAAAAAAAAAAATGTATATATGCAGCTGGTTGCAGAACATATCTATTGAATCTATATCATACAACGTGAATCTTTAAGTAGGACATAAGAAAGCTGTTTGTGTGTGTATATAGTGAAGATGAGCCGTGCTGTTTGTAGTGTGCATACGCAGAACCCTTCCTTTGTGATTGTGTTGTGGTAACACAAGAAAACAACATATAGATCACAGTGTTATTTGATATTGTACATAGGTTCAAAATATAACAAATTTTGTTTGTTTCATTTGTTTAGTTTTGAAGTCAGAGCTGGTAATATTTAGTATATGTAAACTACTCGACTGTATGTATGTACTAGTGTTCGAGAAGTCAGCACTTTGTGAACATCCTTGAATTCAGTTCTACAGTGGATTGATAATCTGTTGTGGTCACTACATGAGTGTCTGTTGGTGTGTGTGTGTGTGTGTGTGTGTGTGTTTGAGTGAATGTATTAATGAATAAGGCTACAGATCAGCTTCAGAGTGAACTAGTTTGTGTGGCTGTATTTATCTGTGTAAGTATAGTGTGTGTAGATATTGTTTTTGAAATTATTATTCATGAATTTGTTGTTTAATGTATTTATTTTGCCTGCCCATTTATTCATATAGTTTATGTGACCAGTGTTCAATGTCCAGAGCTCTTTGATCTGTTATGACTATTGGAGATGTACGACCAGATGCAACAATGTGTTACTGCAATAAAAAATAACAATGTTTACTCCTTTTTGTGCTGATGAATATTCCTTCCATTGCTGTGCTAGTGTAGCCACAACAACAGTGATTTCTAATGTTATTAGAACACTATTAAATAATACATTTAAATAAATATTATGTATTAAAATAATCTTGCTCTAAATGAAATGCTTAAAATCAAGATGTAAACAAATCATATTTATTTTTATTTTTTCTCAATAACTATTTTTATTGAGAACATGTATTGTTTTGAAATAGAGAACATAACATCTGGATTCAAACGTTTTAAAACAAGCAGCTTTGTCATGATTATGGTATAAATACTGGAAATATTTAAGCGTATACCTTGGCCTTATCTATTGTACAACAGTCAGTTCCAGTCCTCGAATTTGATTCCAACACCAATGGGACTTTTCACAGTTTGTATTATTCATTGACTCTGTTACATCTATACACCAGTACTGTAGGTATCTGTCAACATAATACAGATAACTTTATAATAATAACTTAATAATAACAACTTTGTGCTCACAGTTTTATCCAGCTGGTGGCAGCAGAGTCAATTTTAGTGAAGTTAGGATTACAGAATGTAAAATACTCTCTTAAATTATTGTATTCCTCTCTTTGTTTTATTACATACAGCTTGTGAAAGTATTCAAACCCCTTTATTTTTTTCACATTTTCTTATGTTGCTTATTTCCTTATGTTAAGCTACTTTTTTCACATGAATCTACACTCAATACACCATAATGACGAAGCTGTGACAGCTTTGCAAATTTATTAAAAAGGAAAAACTTAAATAAGTACATTGCACAAGTATTCAAACCCTTAACTAAGTAACTAAAGATAGCCTTTGTATCTGAATTTGGCTATTTTCTGCCATTCTTCTCCTCATATCCTCTCAAGTCTGAGAGAGCTGACCATCAGCTTCGTGGTCACCACTCTAACCAAGGCCCTTCTCCATCAATTGCTCAGTTTTGCCAGCTCTAGGAAGAGTCCTGGTTGTTCCAAACTTCTAAGGATTATGGAAGCTACATGCTTCTGTGAACCTTCAATACAGCAATATTTTTTGTAGTCTTCCCCAGATTTGTGATACAATCCTGTCTCTGAGCTCTACAGACAGTTCCTTTGATATGCATTTTCAGCTGCTGGGGTCTGAAAACCAGTCAGTATCTGGTGTGACCACCATTTGCCTCACACAGTGCAAAACATCTCCTTCGCATAGAGTTGATCAGGTTGTTGATTGTGGCCTGTGGAATGTTGGTCCCCTCCTCTTCAACGGCTGTGTGAAGTTGCTGGATATTGGCAGGAACTAGAACACACTGTCGTATATGCTGATCCAGAGCATCCCAAACATGCTCAGTGGGTGACATGTCCAGTGAGTATGCTGGCCATGCAAGAACTGGAATGTTTTCAGCTTCCAGGAATTGTGTACAGATCCTTGCAACATGGAGCCGTGCATTATCATGCTGCAACATGAAGTAATGGTCGTGGATGAATGGCACAACAATGGGCCTCAGGATCTCATCACGGTATCGCTGTGCATTCAAAATGCCATTAATAAAATGCGCCTGTGTTCGTTGTCCATAACATATGCCTGCCCATACCATGACCCCACCGCCACCATGTCACCGGTCACTTGATCCACAAGGTTGACATCAGCAAACCGTTCACCCACACAACGCCATACTGTCTGCCATCTGCCCTGTACAGTGAAAACAGGGATTCATCCATGAAGAGAACACCTCTCCAAAGTGCCAGACGCCATCGGATTTGCCCACTCAAGTTGGTTACGACGACAAACTGCAGTCAAGTCGAGACCCTGATGAGGACAGCAAGCATGCAGATGAGCTACCCTGAGATGGTTTCTGACAGTTTGTGCAGAAATTCTTTGGTTATGCAAACCCATTGCTGCAGCAGCTGTCCGGGTGGCTGGTCTCAGACAATTTTGGAGGTAAAGATTCTGGATGGGGAGGTCCTGGGCTGGTGTGGTTACACGTGGTCTGTGTTTTTGAGGCTGGTTGGATGTACTGCCAAATTCTCTGAAACGCCTTTTCGGAGACGGCTTACAGTAGAGAAATTAACATTCAATTCACGGGCAACAGCTATGGTGGACATTCCAGCATGCCAAATGCACACTCCCCCAAAACTTGCGACATCTGTGGCATTGTGCTGTGTGATAAAACTGCACATTTTGGCCTTTTATTGTGGCCAGCCTAAGGCACACCTGTGCAATAATCATGCTGTCTAATCAGCATCTTGATATGCCACACCTGTTAGGTGGATGGATTATCTCGGCAAAGGAGAAGTGCTCACTAACACAGATTTGTGAATAATATTTGAGAGAAACAGGTTTTTTGTATACATAGAAAAAGTCTTAGATCTTTGAGTTCAGCTCATGAAAAATGGGGGCAAAAACAAAAGTGTTGCGTTTATAATTTTGTTCAGTGTATTTTAACATTAGACATCAACCTTCTTAGTATTCCTCAATCAATTCATATAAACAATATAACAGGAAAAATCACAATAAAATTATAAAAGAATGCCTGTTTTACCATTCATTTTTGTAAAAAATGCATAGGGTTGCTAATGACCCGAGGTGTGTAACAGTGTAAGTATATTTTTTCTGCACAACAATAATTGAATCTTTGATGACTGAATAAGTGCAATTCCCCTTTATTCCACAAGATGGCCATGTCTGATAAGCAATGATGAAGTGATGTTTCACTCATAGGCTGTGTCCAAAATCGCCCCCTATAGCCATAAAAAGGGCATTATTTGAGGGGACAGCCATAGTGGTTTCCAAAACCATAGTGGATGTTTTGGAGTGCACCCATTCAATCCCATAATTATTATTAAATTATTATTAAACAGCAAGCAGAAACTATGCAAAAGCGATAGCCCATCTGACGCACTCAGTGTCTTAATTCACTCACTCATTTTCATTCACTCCTTCAAGTGGACTATATTAGTGGAGTAATGTAGGGAATAGTGAATGAGGGTATATGGGGCGATTTCGAACACAGCCATAGTTACCACTGGCAGAAAACAAAAAAATAGGAAGTATCATCAGCAAAACTTGAAATGGCTCAACGATTTACATCCGGCTAATCTCTTCTCTATCTGATCCCTCTAAAATCAGATAAGAGGGCCAGCAAGCTATAGCTAGTTTAAAGCAGTTTTAGAAAAATACGGGTTATTATTTCATTATTTTTTTTTATAGCTGTTATAAGCTGTTGTAATGTTCTTTAGCGTCAACCACATGTAAACCTTGCATAATTAAAGACTAGGTTGAGATTAGCAGTTAAGCATTGAGCATGTGAGAACAAGACCAAAGACACATGCACAGGCAAATCACTGTACTCCTGACATATACATTTCTTGTTGTTTGTGTTTGAAGGTGTTTGAACCTCCATCAGAGTTTCACCATGAAGTGTGCACATTGTTATCTAACTGATAGGCAGATATGATAGCAATATGAGGAAATACATTCAGCTTTATAAGCATGAGCAAAAGTATAGCATGTCTTATGCAGCAGAAAGAACAAGTAGGCCTATTTTAAAAACAAGCATTTTACAGTTACTAGAGGGGTGAAATATTTGTAGCTGTCCATGTACAAGAGATTCATTTTTCAAAAGAGGCTACACTTGATTTGATGTTTAATTAAAAATTTCTATTTCACTTAAAGTAGGGGAGACCGGGTATAGTTGTAACACGGGGAGAGTTGTAACACTACCAATTCCACGAATTACGGATAAGATAGGAGTCATATGACAGTTTCAGTTTCTTCTGGCTTCCTTTACGATCCCACATGGTGGTTTTCCAGTCTGTGCTGCTATCTCTCCTGAAGCTACAGCAGAAAATCTAATTCTGAGGTAAAAAAAAAAATAACAAGATAATATTTTGTTTAGTACTTCTACCATTGTAGATAATGTTTTATGAGTTATATCAGGTCAAAGTGTAGTTTCTCTAGTAAAGAATGGTGTATCAACCTCCTGCTAATTTCAAAGCACCATGCTAATACAGCTAGCTGGGGTGACAGATGGGTGACAGTGGCGGGATAGGTTGTAACACGTGTTTTGAAACAACCATCCACTTATGTGTGCACATATGAATGTGCACGTACAGACATGCACAAACAAACGCACACGTGTGCATGCACAAACACACACACAATATGCACATACACACGCCATATTCACATATATTTTATTGTTGCCATTCATTTAAAATAAAACTGTTGTTGTGGCATATCACTTGGAGTACCCTTAGTTTTTTTGCATTTTGTGTACCTGTTACAACTTACCCCAGTATGTGTAACAACCTACCCCAGTAGTGGGGTAGGTTGTAACAAAGGACCAATTTGTATTTGTCATCATCTCACAAAGTCTGTGATATAGTTGAAGAAATTTAAATTGTTGCCATTTGTAGTAGACAAATGTGGGTACTTTGCCTAAAAGTCGTTTTCTTCAGCTAATAGACGTGGCATTTAAACAGAAAAAGAAAGTTAGAAAGCCCCCCCACGGCTCACTGGAATGTTTGATTCTGATTGGTCAATCCCAACATTCAGCAGCCAATATTTCCTAATATTCTCAGTTTTTCATGGCAGCGCTGTTAATCAGTCTGCTCATCCGGGTAACTGCAACTGGCACTACTTTCATGTTTCTTGTATCACACCATGCACTCCTGCTCTTATGTTTCATACAACCGCAACTGCCATATATATACTTTATATATATATTTTTATTTTATTTTTTATTTTTATTTTTTTAATTTTTAATTTTTTTTAAATAAATTTTATAATGTGTAAATGACTTCAGAGAAGTTTCTTAGCAAAAGGCAAGCTTTAAGATAATATACAGGCATATGCATCAACATCATTAAAAATCAAAATGAAATTTGCTTTAAAAAAAATAATTTGGATTTTAATTTCTCACTGCTAAGGAAAGAAAACCATCATCATACTTTTGCAGATATTAATATTAATGGAATCATATTTTTGACATGAAGAAATGGAAATAGCCTTGTCATAAAAGCATAACAGTTCTGTAGCTGAATTGTAAATGACTTTCCAACACACACACAACGCCCTCTTCAGAAGTGTGTCTAACACTTGCATGTGCCTGTGCCCTTGCCCTGCGGTGATGACTTTGATATGTGCTTTTATGGGATCAGTGGGAATAGGATTTCACATGGTTATTATGACAGAGACCTCCCCATTTCTCTGATCCGCACTCCAGTTCTCTTCTTCTGCATAATCCCCACATGTTCTACTTCAGTCTTCATTTCCCTGCTGGTGGGAGGCCCATGCAGAGAAACATGGGGAATGTTTTCTTCAGGACCCAGTTCACTAGCAGATCAGATCAAACATGAGCACTTCATTGTACTCATTGGATGTTCACCTTATGTTTGTCCGTACAGTCAAATTAAATAAACCTATAATCCACTATTCTTGAAGATATGGTAATGACTTGACTGAGCTTTGGGATGCAACCACTGATCACTGGATGCAACCCCAGTTTGGGCTAATACTAATAATATTTATTAGGCCTTGTTGGGTTTTGTCATCTAATAAGGTTTTACACCTGTATCATGTCATGTTATTTTATTTCTACATCATGTTTTGCAGAACAGGTGTCCAAGTGAACCTGTGTACTATAAACTTCAGACAGTTAAATGTCTCATCTTCAGAATGGAGAGGATTTCAGACATACATACAGCTCCTGCTGTGCTGAACAGCTCATTTTATGTGTACTATAAACTGAATGAGTGACGCCTTGTTGTTCCTTCACAGTAAGTCACTCTCTAACTTTCACCTTCTTGGCTTCTTTCTGGTGGAATGAGCTGCCAAGCTCCACCTGATCTGCTTAGACCATCACATCTTTCAAGAAGCAGTGGACACACCTTATCCGCAAGCACTTAGGGTGCTTCTCATTTCAAATTTTGCATCAATTTTGAATATTGAGAAGCACCCTTAAATTTTGCATGAGACAGAAGTTGCGAGAAACGGGGGAAGGTATTTTAATCCAAGATTATGAGGGCATATGAATAAAAAAAAGAATGATATGGATAGACAAATAATTTATAATAATTACCGTAATAAGTATAGTCAATTTTAATTTCATTGTGACTTTAACCACCCCTCACCCTAAAACCAATGCACTTGCGCACTTACAAACACACACAAAACTTTTCTTATCTGCATTTCTCCTATAGTCTATAGTTGACAAATAAACATGACATTGTATATTACGAATAATATAAGTCACTTTGGATAAATGTGTTTGCTAAAATACATAAAGGTAAATGTAAATAGTGTATTTTTACATATTACAATGAATAAACACTTAGAAATGAATAAAGATATAGGGGAGAGCGGGGCACAACCCACTTTCCTCCCGAGCGCGGGGACTTTTATTTTGGCGGAATGTATCGCATTCGGTGGAGGACTTCACAGCGCTGTGCGCACGCGATCACTCTCGTATCCGCTATCGCCTGTGTTCAACGAGATGAGCCATGCAGATTGACAGACAGCAGTTATATGGTCATCATTAGGTTCCTTTGAGTGTTTAAAGTTGTGTGCGTCCAGAGAGAAAACCACACACACACATATGCTGATACACTTCTATAAACATAAAGCAACAGACGATACCATTCTGCACTTGTGTTCATGTTCATCTCCCGTATGTGGATAGAGAACACTGATTAATGCAAACCACTATTCCCTGGCTCCCCCTCTGCATATGTTTTGTCCCAATAAATCTGTTGAACTGGATTCCTTCTCCGACTTTGGTGTTCTAACCGGCACACCCGGACCAACTCCACCTCCTTAGAAACAACTAGCACCTTACAGTCCTTATAGCCCCTCAGCTGCACCGGCTCTGCTGGTTAGATCAGCATTAAAGAACTATCTCAACTGTTAAAAAACAGATATAAGATTCAAATAATATCAGATTATCAGATGTCTTGTTTTAAATAAACACAAAAAACAGAAATGAAAAATAAACTTAAAAGAAATGTACTTTTGCTATGGTTAAATAAATGTTCAGTGATATCTTCCGAAGATTTTTTTTAATTTTGGCGCAAATTTTTCTCTATATAGTGTTGATATGGCAACTAATAAATACACAAAGTTTTGTCATCCTGGCATGCGTGAAAAGTTTTAAACCATGTGTGTTACAACTAACCCCGCGTTAGGTTGTGCCCTGCGCTCCCCTACACAGTATGTTGTGCATTTTCAGCCCTCATTTATTGTAATGAAACACTTAGAAATGACTACAAACCCAGGCATTTCATACTCATGAATCATCATATTCAGCACAAAGCACATTTGCAGCAGCACCTTAAATTCACATGATACAGTTCAGATTCACTGGACGAATCAGATTCCCCTTCTTCAGACAGAGCAAAGCAACTCAGAGTATTAACAGAGAAACCCGAGTCTCCTTTTAAATAAAGTAATGTATCACTGACCCTATTAGGTTTTCATTTCTGGAAAGAGACTATTCATATCTCTGAATGTGAACAATCTGTATCCTCAAGAGCTTTCAGCATAATGGAGTTCCAATGCCGCAATTTCAAAACCAGCAGGGAAAATAAGTTCTGATTGAAGTACAGCACTGCTGAGCAGTGGTGGTCCCGTCCATGTTATTTACACCACAAAGACTTTTACTATTACAGCTCTCAAGGTTAACGTGAAAAGTGTTGATTATAGCAGATATATGGTATTATAATTAGATTTTGGCATTAAAGGTTGCAGTGATGAGCATTGTAGCCGATCACAGACATGTTTAACGCATGAATGCGCTGATCTCGTCATTGCAAATTGATTTCTAAACTCTCACGAATGCTTTCATCAAAAAAAAACAAGAGATTTGTTGATTTCATTAGGAATTTTAACATTGATCTCAGTCACTGATAAACTCGTGCTCAAGATAAACTCATGTTTGATTAACAGCTTCAACGATTGAAGGGTTCTTTGCTTGATTCTGCTCAATTTAAAACTGACAGATAATTCTAAATGAAATGAAAACATTCACACCTTATTTTGAATGGCTGAAAACCAATCCAAATCCATGAGCAACCACATTAGTATTAAACACAGCATCACTCTGCAGTGTATGAGCAGTTGCCCTCCATCTCAACCCTTTCTTTCCTTGTCCTGATTCAAATGGCGATGACACCATTTCAACGACCTGTGAAAACACCCAATGAGCTTTTTGCTATGCCTGTATTTCACTGATGACTGTTGGACTAGTGCCATTAAAATGTTTATATTGAGAATGATCATGTCATAATATTGAATATAATATTGCAATTCATTTATGGTTCAAAAAGTGATGTTTGCGATGATAAAAATAAGAAACTCAAATTAAATTAGATTTAAATTATATATATATATATATATACCGATCAGGCATAACAGGTGAAGTGAATAACACTGATTATCTCTTCATCACGGCACCTGTTAGTGGGTGGGATATATTAGGCAGCAAGTGAACATTTTGTCCTTAAAGGTGATGTGTTAGAAGCAGGAAAAATGGGCAAGCGTAAGGATTTGAGTGAGTTTGACAAGGGCCAAATTGTGATGGCTAGACAATTAGGCCAGAGCATCTCCAAAACTGCAGCTCTTGTGGGGTGTTCCCGGTCTGCAGTGGTCAGTATCTATCAAAAGGGGTCCAAGGAAGGAACAGTGGTGAACCGGCGACAGGGTCATGGACAGCCAAGGCTCATTGATGCATATGGGGAGCAAAGGCTGGCCTGTGTGGTCCGATTAAACAGACGAGCTTCTATAGCTCAAATTGCTCAAGAAGTTAATGCTGGTTCTGATAGAAAGGTGTCAGAACACACAGTGCATCTCAGTTTATTGCGTATAGGGCTGCAAAGCCGCAGACCAGTCAGGGTGCCCATGCTGACCCCTGTCCACCGCCAAAAGCACCAACAGTGAGCATCAGAACTGGAAGAAGGTGGCCTGATCTGATGAATCATGTTTTCTTTTACATCACGTGGATGGCCAGTTGTGTGTGTGTCGCTTACCTGGGGAACACATGGGACTAGGATGCACTATGGGAAGAAGGCAAGCCGGCGAAAGCAGTGTGATGCTTTGGGCAATGTTCTGCTGGGAAACCTTGGGTCCTACCATCCATGTGTACTACCTACCTAAGCATTGTTGCAGACCATGTACGCCCTTTCATGGAAACGGTATTCCCTGGTGGCTGTGGTCTCTTTCAGCAGAATAATGCACCCTGCCACAAAGCAAAAATGGTTCAGGAATGGTTTGAGGAGCAACAACGAGTTTGAGGTGTTGGCCTCCAAATTCCCCAGATCTCAATCCAATCGAGCATCTGTGGGATGTGCTGAACAAACAAGTCCAATCCATGGAGGCCCCACTTCGCAAATTACAGGACTTAAAAGATCTGCTGCTAACATCTTGGTGCCAGAAACCACAGCACACCTTCAGGGGTCTTGTGGAGTCCATGCCTCGACGGGTTAGGGCTGTCAAAATTAGGTCATAATGTTATGCCTTATAGGTGTGTATATGTATGTGTATATATATATATATACAATTCCTAAACGTGATATAATATATATAATTTCCCTTACGTTAAATAAAGTCTACGTGTTCAATTTAAATGTTTGTCTTTTGATCACCGAAGAGGAAAATTTAAGCCTTCTCTGTAAAAAAAATCTTATCATTATTGGCAATGCCTACAAAAGAGGTTTGAACTAGCTTGTTGCAAGATCACAAAAATTCCTCGAGATGATCTGTGGGCACTGGCAACCACAGCTGTCTCAGGAAGTACTTTCACTCAGGGTCATCCATCTCACATACAGTTAAAAGGTTTACGCTGTTGTGAACCTGTAGAGAGCAGCATTTGATATAATCACATACTTCTATACCATCAGCTCTTCCTTACAGTAAAGGGGCGGAGCGATTATAGTAAAGCTCGTGCATTTTCCTGTCGTGGCAGACGAAACATAATCGTTTTTTTTTTTACACATAACCAAACAAATTATGTACTAACTGCTTCTAAGTGGTTATATTCCGAATGTGTGCTATTTTAACTAGTTCTTAGCGGTTTGCAATCGTATCGCAACGCGCTGAACAGCCATTCGCGACGAAGACGGCTGGTTAAGGAGCTAGGTGGGACTTCAGTGTGCCATTTCGCATTTTGGAAGCAGGCTGTCTTTATTCATAAAGAAGTCGGTGAGTAATTGTCCTGTTGTCCTCTGGGCTGCTGTCGTGTTGAGCTTCTCACTTCAGAGGTGTCCGCTTATGGTGCGCGCGAAAGTGCAGAGCTGTAAAACATCTGCGCCGTCGCCGCGCTGCTGTCCATGTTTTAAAGCTCTGCACTTTGCACGCGGCATAAGAGGACACAAGTGAGTGCTACTTACAAAGTTCTGTTTAGCATATACAGAAAACGACTAGTTAACTAGTTCCGGTTCTTGTAAAACAGAGACGTGGACAGTGTATAACCATTATGAAATGTACCTGCAGTTAGCCTAATTGCACTCGAGAGGATTGGCGCTGGCGAGCGAGTTGTTCACCACCCTAGTGTCATGTAGAAACATTTCATTCGTGAAAGATAATATAGCCTACTGTACAGTTAAGATTATCAGTAGCCTAAGAGTTTTGTATCACTCTGACGTGGTTTATTTTGTGATAATGTGAATGTAGCCTACAACCTTTCAAATACAATAACTACTGTCCACGTGAAATATTAAATTAAGTTGAAATGGTTTTATTAACTCAAGAGGGTTGCAATCATTTAGATGCAAAGGACCCTTACATGAGATTATCCTCCTGAAGTTTTAAAAAGGCATCAATAAAGCCTAGTTTCTTGTATAAAAAACAAATGTATAATGTGAAAAGTTAATATTATAAATATGTCTAAAAAATAATTCATTGGTTTCTATTAAGTTACATAATTGTTCAAATGTTTCTAAAATAAATGTTATAAATGTTTCTTTTTTCTACTCCTTATAGTACTGGGGGGCAGGGGCGTCGGGACTGGGGGTAAAACCAGTACTGATTACCAGGGCCCCAAGGGGAGAGAGGGCCCTTGAAAAGTCTGGAATATATTTTAACATGGAACATGGGGGCCCATCAGGACTGCCTATGCATAGGGCTCGGGATCCTGTGCTACGCCCCTGCTGGGGGTATTCCAGAAAGCAGGTTATGTGACATACCCGGGTATGTTTAAGAGTAAGTAAGTGGATAACCTTAACTTTCGGTTCCAAAAGCGGAGGTAACTTTCAGAGTATGTAAGTAGCCATAGCAACTCACTCTCTGAACAGAACCTGCTCCAGAGCAGCTCATGTTCCAGGATTAGTTTGCTTATGAGCTATTCAGATGTGTGTTATATAATTAATATAGTTATATTAATATAACAAAATTTGTTATATAGTTAGTTATATAATATACAATATTATATATTAATTCTAAAGCAATATTATTACAAGGTAATGTTTAAATGTTCAATTCAAATACATTTATTTGTTTTATTGTCATCTCACACATAGATCTGTAGTCAATTAATTAGCATCAAACAAACAATATAATCCTTATTCTCAGTGAATAAAGATTACTTATTAAACGAAGAGATTGAAAAAATTATTGCACAACCACCAAATAGGTGGCAATAATAATAAATAATCGATGATTCACCAGTGAAACTCAACAGATGCTAAGAAAAAGCCTGCTGCTCTACTTCTTCTTCTTTAATGTCAATTTACATAACTTACTTAGTGCACATCAACACCTATTTGGTGGTTGTGCAATCATTTTTTCAACCTTTTCATTTAATAAGTAATCTTTATTCACTGAAAATAAGGATTATATTGTTTGTGTGATGCTAATTAATTGACTACAGATCCATGTGTGAGATGAAAATAAAATAAATAAATATATTTGAATCGAACTTTTAAAAATTACCTTGTTATAATAGTGCTTTAGAATTAATATATAATATTAATAATATTATATTATATAACTGTAACTATATAACAAATTTAGTTATATTAATATAACTATATTAATTATATAACACACATCTGAATAGCTCATAAGCAAACTAATCCTGGAACATGAGCTGCTCTGGAGCAGGCTCTGTTTAGAGAGTGAGTTGCTATGGCTACTTACCTACCCTCAAAGTTACCTCCGTTTTTGGAACCGAAAGTTGAGGTTATCTGCTTACTTACTCTTAAACATACCCGGGTATGTCACATAACCTACTTTCTGGAATGCCCCCAGTTATGTCATAATAATAATACAATATTATATTACTACAATAATCAGGTGGGCAAGATTAAATTTAGCATGAGATGGAAGTTGCAAAGCTCTTTTTTTCCCTATTGTGACGTATTGCCTCTCCAACAAGTAAAATGTAGGGCGGGACTTGATTTTGTCCATCGGGAATTGATTGGATCATTGTATTTTTGTGGTTTGCTATTGCTGTGATGTCATGTGAGTCTCAGGGAGGGGAAGTTATTTTGATTTTAAGATTATGAGGGCTCGAATTTTTTGTGACTATAATCGTAACTTCGTAAACCAAAATATAATAAGCTTGGTCACGAGGGGCTAAATAATTCAGTGCACGATGGGAACGCGCGTCCTTAAAGAACCTAGACTGTGGAACATTGCTATGCGATAAGCAGTCCGTCAGCTCCAGTCTTCCTCAGGTTTCTGCTTCAGACACCGAGGACACTATTTACAATTAGGGAGACGCGTCAGCGCGACTCCTGGGCCGATGTGACCTGTGGCACGACGTGTCCTGTATTTGGGGGGGTCCTGCACACTGCGCTTGTAAGAACGAGCGAGTTAGTTAAATAGTTCAGTTACATAACAGCGCAGCTGACGTCCCTTTCTGCATTCATTATATGTTGACGTCAGAGCGGCAGAGTATCGGGAGCGCGCAGCAGGTCATATGAGGGAACTGCCTGCTTCACGCTCTTGTCTGAACAAAATGTACGTTTGAGTTATTCCTCCGTGTTTTAAACAGTCGTTGAAGCTTACGATACAAAATGGTGCCCTGTTTGTGTTCTATTTACAGTACTTTATTTTTAGTGCCCTATTTGCAGCGTGTTTCTGAGTAAACTGATTTAGCTCCGTGATCGTTTATAGTTTAGCAGTGATTTCTTTACGTGCCTGAAGCATGTAGGACATGGATTACACCAATAGCAACAGATGATTCCTAACACTTACTTGTCAGGTGGTCTGATAAACATGGTTTCATATGTCGTGTTTAACAAATGCTCATACGTTTTGAATTTAAAAGAAGGTATTTTGAAAAATGTTGGTAACCAAGTTACTTCCATTGTCTGGACCAAAAACACAGCAGAAAGAAAGTCAATTACTTTAAAATGCATGTGATCACAAATGATCATGTTGCGAATTCATACATTTCATGTATGAAACACCATTTATATTAATTAAACTCTATATTAATACAAGCTAGTGATTATATTAAAAGTGTATATATATATATATATATATATATATATATATATATATATATATATATATATATATACACTCACCTAAAGGATTATTAGGAACACCATACTAATACTGTGTTTGACCCCCTTTCGCCTTCAGAACTGCCTTAATTCTACGTGGCATTGATTCAACAAGGTGCTGAAAGCCTTCTTTAGAAATGTTGGCCGATATTGATAGGATAGCATCTTGCAGTTGATGGAGATTTGTGGGATGCACATCCAGGGCACAAAGCTCCCGTTCCACCACATCCCAAAGATGCTCTATTGGGTTGAGATCTGGTGACTGTGGGGGCCATTTTAGTACAGTGAACTCATTGTCATGTTCAAGAAACCAATTTGAAATGATTCAAGCTTTGTGACATGGTGCATTATCCTGCTGGAAGTAGCCATCAGAGGATGGTTACATGTTGGTCATAAAGGGATGGACATGGTCAGAAACAATGCTCAGGTAGGCCGTGGCATTTAAACGATGCCCAATTGGCACTAAGGGGCCTAAAGTGTGCCAAGAAAACATCCCCCACACCATTACACCACCACCACCAGCCTGCACAGTGGTAACAAGGCATGATGGATCCATGTTCTCATTCTGTTTACGCCAAATTCTGACTCTACCATCTGAATGTCTCAACAGAAATCGAGACTCATCAGACCAGGCAACATTTTTCCTGTCTTCAACTGTCCAATTTTGGTGAGCTCGTGCAAATTGTAGCCTCTTTTTCCTATTTGTAGTGGACATGAGTGGTACCCGGTGGGGTCTTCTGCTGTTGTAGCCCATCCCAAGGTTGTGCGTGTTGTGGCTTCACAAATGCTTTGCTGCATACCTCGGTTGTAACGAGTGGTTATTTCAGTCAAAGTTGCTCTTCTATCAGCTTGAATCAGTCGGCCCATTCTCCTCTGACCTCTAGCATCAACAAGGCATTTTCACCCACAGGACTGCCGCATACTGGATGTTTTTCCCTTTTCACACCATTCTTTGTAAACTCTAGAAATGGTTGCAGATTGTGAAATACTCAGACCGGCCCGTCTGGCACCAACAACCATGCCACGCTCAAAATTGCTTAAATCACCTTTCTTTCCCATTCTGACATTCAGTTTGGAGTTCAGGAGATTGTCTTGACCAGGACCACACCCCTAAATGCATTGAAGCAACTGCCATGTGATTGGTTGATTAGGTAATTGCATTAATGAGAAATTGAACAGGTGTTCCTAATAATCCTTTAGGTGAGTGTGTGTGTATATATATATATATATATATATATATATATATACAGGGTTTGAAGTTAACTTTTTCACTCGCCGGCCAATTTGGCTACTTAATTTTTAAGTTACCGGCCATCCATAACTTTCTACTAGCCAAAAAGGAAAAAAAAAAGAAATAAACCAGATTAACTGTCACAGCTTTTATATATATATATATATATATTTCTGTTGAGACATTCAGATGGTAGAGTCAGAATTTGGCGTAAACAGAATGAGAACATGGATCCATCATGCCTTGTTACCACTGTGCAGGCTGGTGGTGGTGGTGTAATGGTGTGGGGGATGTTTTCTTGGCAAACTTTAGGCCCCTTAGTGCCAATTGGGCATCGTTTAAATGCCACGGCCTACCTGAGCATTGTTTCTGACCATGTCCATCCCTTTATGACCACCATGTACCCATCCTCTGATAGCTACTTCCAGCAGGATAATGCACCATGTCACAAAGCTCGAATCATTTCAAATTGGTTTCTTGAACATGACAATGAGTTCACTGTACTAAAATGGCCCCCACAGTCACCAGATCTCAACCCAATAGAGCGTCTTTGGGATGTGGTGGAACGGGAGCTTTGTGCCCTGGATGTGCATCCCACAAATCTCCATCAACTGCAAGATGCTATCCTATCAATATGGGCCAACATTTCTAAAGAATGCTTTCAGCACCTTGTTGAATCAATGCCACGTAGAATTAAGGCAGTTCTGAAGGCGAAAGGGGGTCAAACACAGTATTAGTATGGTGTTCCTAATAATCCTTTAGGTGAGTGTGTGTGTGTATATATATATATATATATATATATATATATATATATATATATATATATATATATATATATATATATATATATATATATATATATATATATATATATTAGTGCCATCAATAGATAAAAAAAAAATGAGCCAAAATTCAAACTAATTAATCACAAATTGTTCCTGTAATTAAATATCTGGCTTTTTTATATTTTTATATTGCAATAATTTCACAGTTAATTAACAACTTAACAACTTAAAGTCAGTATATTTTAAATATTTGTTGTAATGGCCAGTATCACTATATAATAGGCTACTGATCGCCTACTGATGTCTCTATGAAACTGATTTTTTTAAAACATTAATGAGAGACATAAATCCGAGTCTGAGGATGTGAACAGCTCTGGGCAGAACATGAATGCACCATGAACTATAAAAATGTTCCCAGTCTTAACCTTACTGCTACAACAACTTTTCCATCTGCTACCGTCAGAAATTTAGGCATTACACTTGATCCTTCACTGACTCTGGATGTTTACATTTAGTAAACTTTCCAAAGCAGCATTATTCCAGCTTCGCCGTTTAACTCAACTTAGTTCTTATGTTTGCCCAAAAGATGCTGAATCATTAGTGCATGCTTTTGTTACATCACGCCACGACTACTGTACTGCTCTTTTTGCGGATTACCATTGCACTCAATCTTACGTTTACAATACATTCAAAATTCTGCTGCGAGAATATTACACACACTAAACGATCTGCTCATATTACCCCTATTTTATTTAACCTCATTGGCTTCCTGTGTCATCTCACATTACAAAAGTCTTCTGCTTGCCTTTAAATCACTCAATGGTCTTGCTCCTCCTTATCTCTCTGATCTACTGTTTCCTTA
The DNA here is from genome assembly GCA_039654625.1 of Rhinogobio ventralis. Taxonomy (NCBI): domain Eukaryota; kingdom Metazoa; phylum Chordata; class Actinopteri; order Cypriniformes; family Gobionidae; genus Rhinogobio; species Rhinogobio ventralis. Next base: position 22,985,298 of record CM077196.1, read on the forward strand.
TGTTCCGCCTCGATCTCTTTGATCTTCTGGGTGTGAACTTCTTACTGTACCCAGATTTCGTTTGTCATCAATGGGCGGCAGGTCCTTTTCCGTCATTGCACCTAAACTATGGAACTCTCTACCACTAAAGACTAAAGACTAAAGACTGTAATCTCACTCTCTGTATTTAAATCACAACTCAAAACCTACTTGTTTACCCAATACTATCAGTCATAATATACTCCTAACCCTATGCTACCAGCTGTTTTTCTCTGAATATTTATGTTCTGTGTTCCTATGTTCCTATGTTCTTATTGACACCTGATTTTTTTGTTTACTTAATAACTATGTGCTGTATCTCTGTTTTCAGTTCGTAATTGTACCATGATTTGCAACTGCATCTCATTTCTATATTCAGACTGGGCAAATGGCTACCGTCCATTTAACTGATTAATATATGAAATGACTGTTTATGATTATGTGAATCAACTATCTATTCTGTTACTGCTTGTAAAGTGTTCTTGAGCTTGGGAAAGGCACTATATAAGGCACTATATAAAAATAAACATATTATTATTATACAGTAAACGCGTGAGTCTGTTATATTGATACAGAAACAACAAACCGTGTATGCACACTCTCGATCACTGATCACGTGCTGCATTTCTGACACTTTTCAGGACATTTCCAGACACATTCAGGATAATGTTTGATTTGTCATGCGAACGTTGTGTTTAGTAGGGGTGTAAATCGGTGGGTTCATCACAGCTCGATACAATATCGATTCTCATATCCAGCAATATGATATTTTGTGATACCTCAAAAAGTTCTGTGATACGATTACAATTCGATTCAGGGGTATATCAATCAAATTTTGATATTATGATATTATGTGCCTATTTTACACAACCAGTTACATTTTTATTAACTCCAACCAAAATAGATAACATAAACATTTATTTCAAAATTTCACATCCTGCACCCTGATTGGGACATCCACAAATAGAAAAATTCACACAGTAATCTAATGACTACTTATGACATGACAACAGTCCAGAAAGTATTTTAGTGCTAAAATGTGTAATGTCAAAAAACTGATCAACAGGGTTGATTATATATAAATACTATAAAATTAAAAGACATTTATTTTAAATGTATAGCACAGATTTTTAAATGAAGCAATAAAATATTATAGGTAGGACAGAACAAGATATGCTATTAATATTCTTTCATTGTGCAAAAGTATTAGGCTATAATATGAAAGGCTTCAATACACAGCGGCATAAAGCACTTATGCGCATCCCGTGTGCAGAATCATGCGCTATGCAGCAGTTTATTGAGCATTTTCTTTTAACAGTTTTAAATTTCAGTTGCTGTGTGTATAAAGAACAATTCATAGTGCTCTATTCTCCTTATATGCAAAACCATATACCTTTAACTACTGAAGCACAAAAATAAGTAAAAGAATACTCAATTCACTGGCTTTGTCAGAGATCAGTCAAGCTCGGTCCCATCCACCACTCAACGATCACTCTCCCCAGAATACTGATCACTCTCCCCAGAATACTAATCACTCACACCTGCTTCCCATCAACAACCTCGTCACACCAGGCACAATAAAACACTCACCACAGCCTCAGTTCAATGTCAACCCTCCAACAGGAACAGACCATACTCCGATGTCTTCTGATCCTCTGATACACACAAAGATCCCAAGACGTAACGTATACTCACCTGTGTTCCACTAACCTCTGTGTCATTGCCCTACTGTCTCCAGGATACCTGTTTGTTTCCCATCGCCTGTGATCCCGTGCTCTCCAGAGCTTCCAGTGTTTCCCTCGAGCTTTCTTGATATCGACCACGTCTGAAGGAGAAAGGACAAGTATTAATGAACTGTGACTGCTTGGTATACACTTACCTGACGCGAACGTACTCACCTGTGATCAGCCCCGCACAGAGTGATTTTCATAGAATCTGCACCAATATTCCTTGCATACTCACTTTGCACTCTTAGTCTCTTAATAAACACTGTGTTTGGATTCACTTACCTCTGCCTCCTTGTATATATCCTGACAGAAGGTTTGACCATAACCGTTATGGATCGAACGCAGCCCGAGGACAGTGCTTCCGCGAACACCACTCCCACACTGATGTATATCGTAAGCCCTGCCTCCCGACCAGCGCCCTTCTCCGGTCGGGCGGAAGATTGCAACGGGTTCTTACTGCAATGTTCGCTAGTTCTTGAGCAACAAGCCCACCAATATCCAACGGAAAGATCAAAGATCTCCTTCATTATCCAGCAGCTATCCGGGGCAGCTTTAAGGTGGGCTGAAACGCTTTGGTTTAAAGAGACTGCGGTTACATCTTCATTACAGAATTTTATAAGTCATTTCAAAGAGGTGTTTGGGCATCCAGTAGGAGATTCATCTGTCAGCAACCAACTATTGCAGTTACGTCAAGGTAAAAAATCAGTTTCTGAGTACTCCCTGGAATTCCGAACTCTAGCGTCTGCAAGCGGGTGGAATGAAAAGGCCCTTCTGACAGTCTATCGAAGAGGATTAAACCCCGCACTTCGCCTCCAGCTCGTCATTTATGATGACACTCTGGGACTAGAAAAATTCATGCAGCAAGCTCTCAGAGTTCATTAAAGATCTCAGAACTGTTACCGAGACGTTCAATCGTCAGTTCCCGTTCTCCACCAGAATCCATCTGAATTATTCCCAGAGCTGATGCCGGAGAAAATGCAAGTAGAAACCCACAGACTGTCTCAAGCTGAACGCAACCATCGTCGAGAACTAAGGTTATGCCTATATTGTGGGAGTGAGGGTCACTTTCTACGGACATGCCCGTCTCCTCGTCCTTGGTTACTGGTGAGTTCAGTCTTCAACCAACCCTCTGTATCAGTCCCGTTAACTATACCAGTGACTTTAAAATCTTTAAATTCTCCAAAGCCATCACCTTCTGGCCCACTCCCAAGTCGATAAAAGAGTTACAGAGATTCCTGGGCTTCGGCAAATTTAATCGGCGGTTCATAGACTGGTACAGCATGTTAACATGTTAACAACTGGAGCCCTGACGTGGAGCATGCCTTCCAGACCCTCAAAACCGCCTTTACCACTGCTCCACTGCTCAATCACCCAAATCCGGAGAAGGTGTTCATTGTCGAGGTGGATGCGTCAACTACAGGAGTGGGGGCCATCCTGTCACAATACTCAACACACTCCTCCAAACCTATGCCCTGTGCGTTCTTTTCAAAGAAGTTATCCACCGCTGAGATTAACTACGACATCGGCAACCGAGAACTTCTAGCCATTAAACTCGCCCTGGAGGAATGGAGGCACTGGTTGGAGGGGGCCAGACACCCATTTACAGTGCTGACAGATCACAAGAACCTCCAATACTTGAAGGAAGCCAAGAGGCTTAACCCACGTCAAGCTAGATGGGCTCTGTTGTTTACTAGGTTTCACTTCAAGATATCCTACCGCCCGGGGTCAAAGAACACCAGAGCAGATGCCTTATCACGTCTTCACGCCCCCGAGGAAACCATGGAAGAACCAGAAACTATTCTCCCAGCGAGATTGTTTGTCAACCCTATCCAGTGGGATCTCGACGAACAACTCCTCGAAATGTCACAACGCTTTCCTGTTTTTGTCACGGATCTTTCAGTCTTTGACGGCCACACATGCATTCTTGTAGCCATTGACCGATTCTCCAAAGCGTGCAAGCTAATTCCTCTAAAGAACCTGCCTACAGCCTTTGACACCGCGGAGTTACTGCTGGAACATGTATTTCGCAATTTCGGTATTCCCGACGATATCATGTCTGACAGAGGGCCCCAGTTCATCTCCCGAGTGTGGCGCGCATTCTTCTCCCTCCTGAATGTAACAGTAAGCTTAACTTCAGGTTACCACCCACAAGCAAACGGCCAAACTGAACGAAAGATCCAGGATGTCAGTCGGTTCCTTCGCACATTCTGCCACTCTAACCAGAACCTTTGGAGCCGATATCTGATCTGGGCAGAGTATGCCCAAAACTCCCTCCAGCAAGCATCCACGAACCTAACACCATTTCAATGTGTTCTGGGATACCAACCCCCATTATTCCCCTGGTCCGGTGAACCGTCAGCAGTACCCGCAGTCAATGCTTGGTTCCAAAACAGTGAGAGAGTCTGGAATCAGGCACATCATCATCATCTTCAGCAAGCAGTAAATCATCAGCGACGCTTTGCAGATACTCACCACTGCCAGACGCCCAACTACCAACCTGGGCAACTGGTATGGCTCTCCACCCGAGACATCCGTTTACGGCAACCCTGTCGCAAGTTGAGCCCAAAGTACATCGGTCCATTCCCCATCGAGAGACAAATCAACCCAGTCACTTACCAACTTCGACTCCCTGCTCCGTATCGGATACATCCCACCTTTCATGTCTCTCTTCTGAAACCCCATCACTTACTTGGTCCCTAACGACACTCCCCCGATACCGCCCATTGAAGCTGAGTCCATCTACACGGTGAAGGAGATGCTGGACTCCCGACGTCGGAGTGGTCAACTCGAGTACCTGGTGGATTGGGAGGGTTATGGACCAGAAGAGAGGTGTTGGGTACCTTGAATGATATCCTCGATCCCAATCTGCTCACCGAGTTTCATGATTAACATCCTGGGAAACCTGCACCACAACCTCGAGGTAGACCCCCACGACGTCGGGGTCCAAGGTCCACTGGCGCGGACTCTGGAGTGGGGGGGGGGGTAATGTTTTTTTGATTGGATTACCTCTGCCTCCTTGTATATATCCTGACAGGCTTATTTGTGCGCTGTTTGAGATGAGTGCGTGCTGCTTTTTGTAAGGCTTTTTTTTTTTTTCACAAGCAAATTATAAACTTTCTTGAAGATTCAGCATTGACCGGAGCGCCTTTCACATACTCTGAAAGGTACAATCAAATGTGCCTCTTAAATAAATAAATAAATAGCCTACAGGTATCTTTTTTTTTTTATCGTTGCATCGATGCATCATAGGCTATCGTTAGACATTAGATCGACGTATCGATCTATATCAATGTATTACACCCCTAGTGTTTAGTAATCGTATGCAGTCTGGTCAAGGCTGTTGATTTTAGTAGTTTTTTGGCGTCTCCATGTGCTCCTATTTGGTACATAAACTTTACAGAATTCAGTGTATAGTATTTTTTTTTTTTTATAGGTGCTTTGTGCATAAATTTATTATATAATAAAATTATATGGACTCCTTATATCATTTGGTGTCCTTTTGGAGTCTCCAAGGGTCCTTGAAGCTTGCAGAAAATACAGTTTTGTGAGAATCGCTCTTCAATCTGATTGTTTACTTTGCTGGATATAGCAAATGATTACAAAATAATTGTGTTAAACAAGATAAATGGCATAGGTATGCTTAATTTCATGACAAGTGTGCTATTGATCGCAATTTAATTTATCGATTTAATTGAATCGATGGACAGCACTACTAAAAAGCTTCTGAATGTGCAGTCTTCTGTTAATGGATACTTCTTGTCTTGGCAAATTTCACTTCAATCAATGCTACTTTGTTTTCTATCATTAGATTGGACAGTATTTGCACACTTAATCTTATTGTAATGAATGCTCAAACACGTATCATATCTCTTAAGTTCTGTATTGAGTCAATTGATCAGTGGTTCCCAACCTATTTTTCCATTGAATCACAAATTGTGAGAAGGTGAGTATTCATTGTTTGGAACATTTTGATTTCTTCTCACTGAAAAGCCTTTGTTTTGATCACAGCCACTGTGATGAATGCTGAGACTTTTGCCTTTGGAAAAACAGAGCTGCACTTGGTTTGTTGTTCAGTGTTTTTAATCTTTTAATCTATCCTATTCAGGTGTTTTTTTTTTTTTTTTTTTCAATTATTTTCATTTTTTCCCCCTATGTTATTAGCTGGGAAATGTGCTTCTGTGTTTAAAGCGGTTAGTTGTTATCCTGAAGTCATCGCAATTGGTTCCTTTCTCCCAGATCCATCACTGTATGTATGTTGCATATCAATGCATATTTTTGTTCTGAAGAAATGTGGTAAGACCCACCACCACCAATCACCACTAGAGTTTTTAATTGGAAGTCAGTGACAGATATGGCCCTATGAACACTAATGGCCAGTGAGTGTCTCCTTCTAAACCACAGAGGTCTGACCTTGAGACAGAGTTAACAGCTATTATCAGTTATCTCAGCAAATCCTAATTATTATATCAACTCAACTCGTCACGTATTGACGCTTGTTCAGGACCCTGCCAACGTTACGTCAGCTTTGATCGTGAAATTGCATTGGCTCTCGTATGTCTCGTGACCAATTGCGTCATTACATCAGCTTTGATTGTAAAATGTCATTGGCTCTCGTGTGTCTCGTGACCGATTGTTTCATGCTAAAGATTCGGGTGTATCTTTTGAATGATATGACTGAGTGCGTGTGTTCACGGAGTGGCGGGATCATCATTTCAGCGATTAAAACATTAAGATCAACTCTGTTCTTTAAAGGAAGATATCGTATGACTTCAGAAGACTTGGAAAGCAACATGAGTTAATTACTTTTATAAGGTTTTGGTCAGTTTTTTGCGAAAAAGTATAGTCACAAGTATTTAATTTGCCTGTTACATGTTTTATATTGTTTAGAAGTGGGTTGGTTTAGAGTAGGAGTTGGGTTAGTTGCTCCCAAATATAAAAGTAGCCTATAAATATTTATAAAATCATGTCTACTTTTACAAATGCATAGAATTAAATGCGTTTTGATCTGACGCATTGGGCAAACAACTGAAGTACCCTGTGCGTGGAAAAATTACGATAAAGGGGTACCCTGAAACTACTATCGAATCACGGCAATCCTATTGACCGGCGACAGCCCATGATGTGCATGATGGGCGCCTTGCAACATGACATTCACCTTATCTCTGAAGGGACTGTTAGGCAGGCAGGTCCCGAGGCATGGCAAAGAGACACAGTGTCTCGTTCCCTGTTCTCAGTGAACATAGGTTACATTCATAACCTGAGACGTTCCCTTTCGAAAGGGAACTTGCACTGCATCCTAGAACGCTTTGGGGAACTATATACCAACGCTGCCATGCCGAGGTGCATGTCCACTGGCAGTAACAACTGTCAGAACAAGCAAATTCAAATGAAATGCCTGAACCACTCCTCCTCAGGACACATTTGGCTGTCAGTGACAACATTCCCTACGGTCATAGCTCAAGCTATAAGCCTCAAGAGAAAACCTTCATACATGCCCATGAAGTCCTACCCAGGCTTCAACAGAAGGGGTCCCTTTAAGGGAATGTGGCTAGGGGACCCAAGGGAGCCCCAGCCAAATCACTACTCGGGGAACATATTCACCTGAATGCCACCAGGGAGGCCTGACCTGGTGCCACTTATATTGGACACTTCAGTTTGGCCAACCCTGTCTGTTCAGAAACAGAGCCTCTGGACACTTGCCTCGGTGAGGCATCCAGACGGAGGGACTGAGAAACTGGCAGTACCCCTCAGACCAGATCTCAGAGACGGGTATCCTGGAGAGCAATACTCAGCATAGCGCTTTACAACCCTTGCTAGCGAGGGGAGTCTTAACTGCTCGATCCAAGGATCTACAAAGCACTTATGTTCAAAAGTGCTGATCTAACTGGGAGGCCTCACGTGAGGCATGCGACCGTCTGATCAGACAGATCAGACGGTCGCAGCTGCGTGCTCACAAGCAACGCTTAGTGAAGGGAGCACCAAGCCTGACCTGGTAGGTAGACCAAGCTGTAGGCAAAATACAAATAGGTTCCCTTCTGCAGGGAACCAGAAGCAGAAAAGTGACACTTTTGTCGTGCTAGGGTGTGAACTCTCCTTCAGGTGCTGCCTGCAAAGGCCAGAAGAGCTGATAGCAAGCATCCACTAGCTGTCAGAGTCATGCTAGCTGTTTAGTGCCCAATCTCATGAACTCCCCTTCAGGGAGGCTTGGTGAGGCCTACTACCTGATAGCAAGCCCTCAGGGAGGCCTGGTGAGGCCTACCACCTGATAGCAAGTCATGCTAGCGGCCCAAGCATCCAGATTCTGGAACTTGCCTTCAGGGAGGCCTAGTGAGGCCTACTACCTGATAGCAAGCCCTCAGGGAGGCCTGGTGAGGCCTACCACCTGATAGCAAGTCATGCTAGCTGCCTGAGCATCCAGACTTGGGAACTTGCCTTCAGGGAGGCCTGGTGAGGCCTACTACCTAATAGCAAGCCTTCAGGGAGGCCTGGTGAGGCCTACTACCTGCTAGCAATACATGCTATTTGTCAGAGTGACTGAGACCCGGGAACTCACCTTCAGGGAGGCCTGGTGAGGCCTACTACCTGATAGCAATTCTTGCCAACTGTCATAGTAACCAAAAACCCAGGTACTCTCCTTCGGGGAGGCCTGGTGTGGCCTACTACCTGATAGCAAGTCACCTAGTAGGCCCTACCAGGCCTCCCTGAGGACGAGTCCCCAGCAGTGTGGGTATTTATTTTGTCAGCTAGCAGACATACCACACCAAACAAACCCCCGATCGAGATCCCTCAGCAGATCTGCCTGGTATGCTTGCAACACCGCCATGGTGTGCAAAGCAGCACCAGCCTGACATGCTGCCGTGTATGCCCTGCCATTTAATCAAGACGTCGTTTTGAGAAGTTAGATGGCAGGGTTGGAGCTCTCAGTGTTGATGCCTACCCATATGCATGATGGTTCGCAAACGTCCCGTCAATTGGTAGCATCGACACATACCCATATCCCCTCGACATCAGCAAAGTTGAAATGGCTGATGTCGGTGAATATCGGGCCGAATATGGGTCCTTCCACGCCCTCTCGATCTCTGTAAGAAGATCAGGAAGGTATGGAAGGCTCACCTGAGCTGATGGCTTATGGCCGGGGAGAAATTGATCGTCCAATCTATCACGAGCGATCTCACCTCTAACGCGCTGACATGGCAGCTGCAGCCTGCCCGCAGTGTATTCCATAACATCCATCAGCTCAGCATACACGGGCAGGGTGGCTAAGAGGATTCAGGATTAATTTCTTATTTTCACCACCCTCACCAGCCATCCCTAAGAGCACTCGCTGATGGGTCTCGTCAGCCGCCGAATCGTCTGAGAGGATTACACCCCTCTCGCGACGATCGGCAAGCTCCATCTGGGAGACCCATGATGCTCTGCCTTGGCATGAGCGGGACCCGCACCACCAGTCCCATATGCCGAACCCTCTTCCCTCGAAAAGAGAGCCAGACAAGAGCGGAGCGATCTCAGATTGAAAAACGCTCACAAATCACACAAGTAGCTCCCTCAAGAACTGGCTGTGCATACTCTTGATCCCAGGCAGTAAACGCACGGCTAATGTGCGTTAAGTAATTAATTTGTATTACCTTAATTCGAAGCGCTTCAGACAGAACAGTCCCTGAAGACAAAAAGATGAATGTCATGTTGCAAGGCGCCCTTATATACTTCCAGGTCGCACATTGATGACATCGTGGGCTGTCGCCGGTCAATAGGATTGCCATGATTCAATTGTAGTTTCAGACACCTGTCACGCTGAGGCATTTCCCCAAAGCGTTCTAGGACGCAGTGCGAGTTCCCTTTCGAAAGGGAACTATGTGAGTTGTAGCCCTGGAACTAATTTGATATGTCAGTTAATATCCACAGCTATCATAGCACATATTAAATGCTTATTTAGCATGTAATTTTAATGAACAAGTAGGATATAACTTAGCATATTAGCATTAGCACAGTCATTGCTTATAGATGTAGTGCAACAATGTATCTCTTCAGCACAGCTCCTTTAACATAACAGCATTAAACAATAACAGTTCTTTCCCTTCAATAAAAACACATAAAAGAACACTTAACCTTAACATTACTCTCCTTATCCAGATCCTATGCAAAGCATGCTGAACTAGAAATCCAGTATGCAAGTTATCAAGACAACTTCATTAAGTTACAACTACAATCTACAATCCATTAACAGAGTTAAAAATAACACACAATATTAAGTTAATGTAATGATCATCACACTGTGAAGCTGCTTTGAAACAATCGGCATTGTAAAAAGCGCTATATAAATAAAGTTGACTTGACTAATGATCAACATTGTTATGTCAACTGAACACAGCAAAATAATGTTTGCAATTTAAAAGGTTTAATTAAATCAATAAATTAGAATTAGAGCAGCACAAATCTAAGCAAATCTAGATCTAAATAAATATGTTCCAGAATGATTCCTCATATTTCTCTCCTCAGACATTTAATAATGAAGAATCACTAGTTTATTTAGGTGATTTTTGAAAAACAGAAAGTTGTAAGACCTCCGTTCTCATTATGTAGATCTAAAATATGTGTAGTTATGGTAGTCCGTTCACGTTGTTAACAGATTTCAGGTTTAATTTTAAAACCATCTCTTGTAACTTTTATATAACTGTTCTTGGGAATTTATGATTTATTTGATCAACACGTACTGTAGCACCCACTTGTTGACAGTTGGTATCTATGTTGGTAAAGCAGAAACCAGTTTGACTGTCACTGGAGGAAGGAAGTGGTTGCAAAGAGAATTTTGTGTTCTGCAAAATTATTCAAGCACAACAAAAGTTGTATTTTGTGTTTCTTGCACATCAGATATTTTTCATTGATCATTAGTTGCTTCCACTCATGCTTGCTCAATACAGCACACAGCAATGTTGTCTGCGCTGTTGTCTTCATCCGCCTGCATGAGGAGATTGAAGCACTTTAGTTTCACTATCTGTTCAATTAGACAACATTTTTGAAGTCTGAGTAACAGGCATAAAGGGGATGATCAAACAGAATGACGCGCATAATAGTATCCAACTGCAGAGCCGCGAATGGAAAAGAAGGCTGGGTCTCAAGTGCGACACATTAAAAAAGCTGCGAGACATGGTGCAACAGTTAAAGATGATCATCTAGCGCATATTTAAATAGAAAAACTATTAAAAAGCTTACTGTAAACAGCGCAGAGTAATCATGTCATCTCCATAAGAACTTTGAGGGGGGTGGGGGGGTGCATTAAAGTGTTATATTCTCAGCCCAATATAAAAACCAATATGAAACACTGATGATGAGCTTACAAAAAAAGATCAAATACAATGACTCTAAATATGGGCTGTTGGCACAATATTATTTCTTGGTCAATTTTAAAGAGTATTTCTTAAGGATCACTATCCCTTTAAGAGCGCATGTCGTGAGTGGCTGGCACATGTAATTGTAACAGAGCTTTGTGCATCCTGGTGAATCCCTAGATGTGAGTGTAAAGTCTATAGTTCTATTGTATTTCATATTAAACTGTTGGAGGGAACAGGGACTGTGGAGTCCAGACAGGATGTAGTAGTTTGGCAGCTTGTTTAGTGATGTGAAGTATTTTGGCATGAATGCTCTCTAAACATTTTCCAGATGGAAGAAGTGTGAACAAGCTGTGTGATGGATGATAGCAACAAAACTGGCCCCACTGAACTGGGCCATTTGGACACCCTTTGCAGGGTTTGAGAATATTGAAGCTGCAAAATCTACATCTTGGTTACCTCTTTTTTCGTTGCGCTACCATTTAAAAGTTTGGGGTCAGTAAATATTTCTAATTAAACTTAAGGCAGCTTCCAAAAAATTAAGCACCAAATTAATGATTAGGATCATGTGACACTGAAGACTGGTTTAATGGAAAATTCAGCTTTGCCATCACAGGAATAAATTACATTTTAAAATATATTCAAATAGAAAACAAATATTTTAAATCATATTATTTCATATTACAGTATTTTTTAACAAATAAATGCAGTCTTGGTGAGCATAAGAGACTTTTTTCAAATTTCAAATTTTACCAATCCCAAACTTTTGAACTGTAGTGTAAAACTAGATTTTTGTAATTGCGTCAATGAAACAACATTTCCATCATTCCTCCACATCATAACATAAATAAAATCTTTAAAAAAATGTATGTGTTACTATCAAGCCATTAAGTGTGACTAATATCAAACATTTGTCACATCTGAGGGCTCAAATCACTGTTCTCGACTGCTCTTGTCTTTCTTTTATCCCCTTTGGCTAGATAACCCTCTCAGATGGCATGATCAGAACATATGCCTGATGTAGAGAAAAATATCATATTTCACAGTTCCGTATGACTGCCAACAGATGACATAATTTTCCTTGTATACTTCATATTTGCTTCTTTGTGCAGTGTACATTCGGCCGACACAAAAACACAAACCCTTCATTTCCCGGAAAGGCTTTCCCAGAATGCTTTGCTATGTTGAATGCACGTGCGGTGCTGTGAGCAATGAGCGTATGAAGTGTCAATGACTGTATAGAGTGGCAGCTTGTGTAAAGAGCGGCACAGGTGCAGTGGAAATGTCCCCAGGGTCGGGCTGTGACCCCTGCGTCTCCCCAAAAAGCTATTTCGCATTACAGCGATAGCAGTGTAACCAGAAGATCGAAGCAGATCACGTTCCACTGGCCTCCCTCTGCCCCTTCATTCACCTCATTCAGATTGTTGATCCTGCGTGACAGTGTGCGAGTCTGCATGTAAATGTGAAAGAGGAAGATTGCATGTATACATATTCCAGCAGGATGATTTATGTGTTTTTCAGGTTTGTCATGTTTTCCCTCATAACTATGTGTTTGTCTTTCTGTTATAGTGTGACATGTGTCTGTTAAGTTGGCAACATAACTATGTGCTGTGACACTTATGATAGTGCCACACCTTGAGCTCCATGGAGACAAAGTATAGCCTTATAGTGATTAACGCAAACACAAACACGAATAGAAATGCATGGAGTACTTATTCATTTTGATTAACTCATCCTCCTGTTGTTTGAGTTAAGAGCCATTCGACCTCTGCTACTATATCAGTGTCATGTAACAAGAGTGCCTCTTTCAATAGTTTTGGGCTGAAGGACCATAGGATTAAAGGGAATCGAGTCACTAACTTAAAAAGACTTTAAATAATAATCATACACTGTTTGTTAGTTGGCCAGAGGAGAACTGGCACCCCGACTGAGCCTGGTTTCTCCCAAGGTTTATTTTTCTCCATTATGCCACCTGATGGAGTTTTGGTTCCTTGCCACTGTCACCTTTGGCTTGGCTTGCTCAGTTGGGGACACCACATTTTCAACTAAATATCCAAATAAATTTAATTACTAAACTAAATTAACTATATCAACTAAATTACTGATCTGCCCATAGTGTCACTATATGACAATTGAAATGAGCTGGATGACATCACTGTGTTCTCTTCTGTCATTATTACTCACCCTCATGTTGTTCCAAACCTGTAACACAAATGAAGATATTTTTTAATAAAATCTGAGCCCGTTCTGCACTTTCCATTGACAGCTACGCGACTACCACTTGGAAGCTTCAAAAAAGTTCATAAAGAGATCGTAAAACGAATCCATTTGAATGTTGTGAAGAGACACGATCGCTTTATATTAGGGCCGTGCGATTAATCGAAATCGTAATAAAATTGTGATGTGAGCATGCACAATTTCTAAATCGCAGAAAGCAGATAAGGACTACATTTAAAAATTATTTTTTTTATTTTTATAAAAGAGATGATGTATCAGAGCCAGGTAAAAGTATTAAAGGCCATTCACGTAGAATGCGTTGTTGCAGTTAAAAACACGAGATGCATGAGCGCTCTGTAGAATGTTGTAGAGATGGGCGATATCTTATTGTTCGCGATATAACGGTAAAAATTCTTCCTACGGTAACAATTTGTCTTCCCGCGATAATAACGATAAAGCCTAGTTGATGACGTGACCCATTCACAGCTCATGTGCAGAGCGAAAACAACTATGGCGGAAGTTGCTAAATAACACCCATGACCATCCAGATGATGGACTACACATCATTTTATTAATATAATTGATGCATTAAACAACAATCAGAATGGTAAAAAGAGAGAAAAAATCATAAGCATACTGATATAGCAAACAATAATCTTGGACAGCTTGTGTAAGATTATTTGAGAGTAAAACAACCTGTTGTAAAGCACCACTCACTTCAGCAGACACGCAACGGCACTTGTCAAGGTGCACGAGTGCCAGGTGTGCGTTCTCTGCGAGACATTCTAACCATAAATATCTATGTTTCTAATAACGTACTGGTCTAACAGAACAGTCACTGACAGACGCGCGTGATCATTTCTGTGTTCTTGCTCCACTTTATCTGCCAGTAAATGCCTCGCTCTAATAGCTCTGCCTGCACCATGTTTCCAACACCTGGCCCCGCCTTGATGCAGTGATTGACAGGGCGGGGCGGAGACTTGATCTGTTCAGATTGCATTTTCAATTCCACATTGAATTTTGCTACATTCATTGCGGGACATATAATGAAAATGCAATCGCAAGTATCTTAACTGTAAGTGTAAATGCAATTAAGAAAAATAACATTTAAGTGACCATTTTGCTAAAAAATTTTCTTGAACATGTTAAACACATCTAATCATTTCTGTAATACATTTTCATTTTGCAACTTATAAAGCATTAAAATATATTTAAATTATATGTTAAAACTAGTGTAGGAAATAGGAAATGTAAATTATATTATTTAATTTGAATTATCATTTTGCTCTAAATTTTGCACACATGCATGTAAAATGTAAATTTAAATACTGAAATGCATTGCCATTTTACATATTGCATTGCAAATTGAATATTGCTAGACATAAGCTTCCATATAACCCAGGGTTTGCTTGTTTGTTTTTTATGGCCTGACCACATGCTCACACTACCTCTCAGGAGCTGTTGGGACATTGCCAGAGGACCCATATCCATAAATTGATCTAGAATGTTTTGAGCAAGACACAATACATTGGATTACGTTTATATGTTTCCCTATGTTTTTCCCCCCATGCTATCCATTTCTTCCCCATGATCTGACAGCCCTGTTAAACCCCATCTAACCCCTAAATCTAATGCTTAGCCAGCTAGTGCCATGGACTTCATGGACTTAATGCCTATGTTTTGTGGACTCAGAGGGGATCAGGGTCTGTTGTAAGCACAAATTCAAACATTGGATTTGTGTTGCATTACTGCCAACAATCTGATTTGTCCTTTGCATCCTTAGCAAACAGAAACTCAATGGCAGATTTACTTTAGGGTTAGTAGGCACTCAGATCAAGGTAAGGTAAGGACATGTTCCTTTATATTGTGAAAACATTTGAGAGGCTTTTACAATATTTATTCAAACTTAACATGATCCGACTCAGACACTTAATGCAGCTCTATGCATTTTGCTGCGTAACCCCGTAACCTAAATATATTATTACTGTTTTTATTCTGCATTCAAAAGACACATTAGGTTATTCATTATTTTATTGTATTATTTCATAATGACATTCATAGTTTTAACCCTGAGCTTACTCTGCTCTGATTGGTCAGATGGCTCAGTCTGTTGTGATTGGTCTACCGCTTACAACAAATGTTTCGGAAGAAAAACACCCTTTACCAAAACTTCAGCTCCGGAGGCATTCCTAACTTATTACTATATTACTATAACTTATTCAACCCAAACCTCCATCGCAAGAACGACTTGAGCAGGACGTTTCTCAGTGATACACTACTTATTTTGACGTACATTATGAGATGTTGCAACTGTAATACCTCACCATCAGCATTAACAAGAGTATGTCCATTAACAAGCAATGTGTATATTTCTAATTTATTGCGGTGCACATGTGGGAACTGTAGCAATAACGGTGCATATGTTAGCCCAGCACTAACGTGAATGACTGATGTAACATTAAAGTTGTAAAACAAATCTTGCTCCATCCTTTATCTTTACTCAAAGTATTAAGAACAACAGACAATTTGCATTAATGGACACAGTTTTAGGTAATAATGGCCCACAGCTGATTAGCAGAAGTATTTCAGTAAGACTGCAATAACGTGAGTTAGCCAGAAACTTACACAATATAAAACACAAAACAAAGTATTTTGAACACCCGGTAGAAAATATATACATCAATAATTATTCATACTTACAGGCTGTGATTCTGGGGAGCAAGCTGGTCCAAATAAACTAAGTACTGACCCATTTTTCAAGAGCAAGCGTTTTGCGAATCCCATGTTGATCTCCGAGGTTTAATTTTATTTTGTTGTGCACTTTCGACTTTACAACTTTGCAGAACGTTTACATTCAACAACTGCTATATTACACACTGCATGAAAGGGAACATTCAAAAAACAAAGCAGAGCGTGCTTTAAAGCGTGCAGTAGGTCTCAAGGGGCTTTCTTATATTGTGTGACTGAAGGCCATGAGGTGTTTCACAGGGAATGCATACTGCAGTTGTCAGTCTCTCATTCTGTCACCTCTTGTCAGCTCAGCTCTGCACTAGCAAGTTATCACTGATAAATTGAATTCTTCATCCTGCTCATCACATTGCCTCCTTGTGAAAGTTACATGCTGCTCTGACTCATGCAAGTGTTCCAGTGCTCACAGTCACTGTGGAGACACACAATTGCAGTCAACAACACAATAAACAGGAGCACATGGATAGGACGGAGCACACATTTGATTCATTTGTTTCCAACCCTTTTGACCTCAGCTGTAAGTACCTGACATAATCAACATCAATAATCAGAATAAGAGGACAGTTACCACGGTAACAAGCAGTAGTTTAAGAAGGCTATTTGACTTCATCTGTAAGGCTTGTAAGAGGCATTCACACGGCAAAAAAACCCAAAAAACATATATATATATTTAGAATAACGTCAACTTGACCATTAAAAACGTCTCAGGTTACTGGTGTAACCTATGTTCTCTGAATAGGGAACGAGACGCTGCGTAGCTATGACGCAATGGGAACGCCCTCTGGGTGTGCCGATTGTCTGAAGCCCTTATAGAATCACACAAATTCATTGGCTGATGGCGCGGGCACCGCCCCTACGCTCTTACGTCATCATATTATACTGGCACGCGTGCCATCCGCTCCTCAGATTTCTCTGCCGAAAAGGGGGGCCTGTCGGCAGCGTGAGAAGCTTGGGAGCAAACGCAGCGTCTCGTTCCCTATTCAGAGAACATAGGTTACACTAGTAACCTGAGACGTTCTCTTTCATAGGTTCACTCAACGCTGCGTAGCTATGACGCAATGGGAACGATATACCACACACGCCAAGCTAAGCGCTGCCATATCTGGCTCAAAGAACACCAGATAACATGCATGGCCAGATCAAGCAGATAGAAAATGTCCTCCAGAAGAGCCCCTCTAAAAAGTGCTTGAGAGGAAGCCACACTTCTGGTAGAATGTGCTCGAATGCTAAGAGGTGAAGGTAGACCACGCACCTCATATGCTAGTGAAATAGCCTCCGTCACCCAATGGGAAATCCTCTATTTTGATGCGGCAAGCCTGCGGCGGCCAACACCAAAACATACCAAGAGCTGACTTGATTTCCTCCAACCACCAGACCGATCTACATAAAATTTCAATGCTCGGACAGGGCAGAGCAAATTAAGCTTTTCATCCTCTTCTGATGCAAAAGGAGGAGGGTGGAAAGAGTAAAGTGTGATAACTTGAGAACGAAACGATGTGGACAGAACTTTGGGCACATACCCTGGCCTGGGTTTTAGGGTTACCTTAACTAGACCAGGAGCAAAATCCATACATGTCTCGTTAACAGAGAGAGCTTGTAGGTCGCCCACTCGCTTCAAAGAGGTTAAGGCTAACAAAAGAGCAACCTTGAGAGTCAGAATCCGCTCTGGAGCTGACTCTAAGGGCTCAAAGGGAGCCTTCGTTAGCCCCTCCAGGACAACTGAAAGGTCCCAAGAGGGAATACCAAGGGAGAGTGCCGGTCTCAGGCGCTTAACCTCTCGCATAAAAGACGAAACTAACCTATGCTTGCCCAGAGGGACTTCATCCAACATCCCTGCGAGCAGCAATGGCAGCGATGTAAACCCTAAGGGTGGTAGCTGCTGCTCCAGCGGCAAACTTCTCCTGCAGGAACTCCAGTACTGAACCCACCAGGCAGCTAACTGGGTCCACCGCATGGAATGAGCACCATGACTCGAAAACCTTCCACTTGGAGGAGTAGAGTCTCCTAGTGGAAGGAGCTCTTGCACTTACAATGGTCTCCTGAACATCGGCAGGAAGACCAGCACTTAAAGCTAATGGCCCTTGATGGGCCATACCCACAGCTTCCAAATCTTGGGATGAGGATGCCAAATCCTGCCCTGAAGCTGAGACAGTAAGTCCTCTCTGACTGGAATCTCCCAAGGGGGGGAATCCAGAAGAAGAACCATCTCCGAGAACCAGGTCTGGGACGGCCAGAATGGGGCAAGTAGGAGACTGACTCCGCTCTCCCTCATCAGTTTGAATCAGTTTGATGGGCGGGAATGCATAGAGCTTTAGTCTGGGCCACGGATGCGCGAACGCATCTATCCCCAACGGCGCTGGAGAACTCAGAGAGAACCAGAGCTGGCACTGGGACGACTCTTTTGAGGCAAAGAGGTCCACCTCCACTCTGCCAAACACTTCCCAAATCTAAGATACTGTTTGAGGGTTCAACATCCATTCCCCTGACCTGAGTTTCTGCCTCGACAGAAAATCTGCTGCGAGGTTCAAAATTCCGGGTACATGGACTGCTCTCAGGGACAGGAGTTTGTCCTGAGCCCACAGGAGGAGATGGCGCGCATGCCTGTCCAGGGTGTGTGACCGTGAGCCCCCTTGGCGATTCACATGAGACACCACCGCCATGTTGTCCGTCCTGACGATGACGTGGTGTCCCTTGAGAGAGGGGAGAAAGTACCGAAGGGCCAGGGAGACAGCCCTCAGCTCCAGGCAGTTTATGTGCCAAGAGAGAACCTCCCCCTCCCAGACTCCGAATGCTGGTCTGCCCTCGAAAACCGTGCCCCAGCCGGTCAAAGAGTTGTAATCATTTGGCAATGGAAAACAGCCCCCATGTTGACCCCCCTCTGAAGAAAGAGAGGGTCCCGCCATACTGATAGGGCGCGGGAACAACCGCGTGACACCTTCAGTAGGCGAAGAGCCGATCCTGTTGATCGGGCGCCTAAGAGCTTCATCCACCAGAGGAAGGGCCTAATATGAAGCTGCCCCAGGGGAAGCACCGGGGAGGCTGCGGCCATGAGACCCAGGAGCCTGCGACAAGTACCCACAGAAATATGATGGCCGAGCCTGAAGCGGGCCAAACATGAAGCGAGACTGGAATCGGGCAGGAGCCAGACGAGCCTGCATCAGAACGGAATCCAGACGAACTCCTAAGAAGGTGGTCTGCTGAGCTTGGGTGAGAACACTCTTGTCGTTGTTCACTCTCAAGCCAAGAGACTGAATGTGCTGAAGAGCAATGTCTCTGTGACAAGTCACCAACTCCCTGGAGTGGGCCAGGATGAGCCAATCGTCCAGGTAATTGAGTATACGGATGCCCTGGAGCCTCAATGGGGCCAGAGCAGCGTCCATACACTTCGTGAAAGTCCTCGGCGCCAGGGCGAGGCCGAAGGGAAGGACTTTGTATTGATAAGCCCTTCCCCCGAAGGCGAATCTGAGGAACTTCCTGTGTGTCGTCGGACGACCTGAATATGGAAGTAGGCATCTTTCAGGTTTACCGTACCGAACCAGTCCCCCGCACGTATCTGAAATAAAATAGCCTTCCCTTTGTAAAGGGCGAAGTTCAAACGGCGAAGGTCTAGAATGGGTCGCAGTCCACCGTCCTTTTTCGGAACCAGGAAGTAACGGCTGAAGAAGCCACATTCCATTTCCGTTGAAGGGACCTCTTCTATCCCTCCTTTTGAGGAGGAGAGAAGCAAGTTCCTGTTGTAGTACAGAAGCCTCTGAGGCGCTGTTCACTACAGTTGGAATAACCCCAGTCCAGTAGGAAGACCTTCTCCTTATCACAGATTTTCGTGAGATTGAGCCACAGATGGCGCTCTGCCATGGAACGTCCTATGGCACGAGAAGTGTGTTTAGTGGCTCTTAGGGCCAAATCTGTGGCTTTGCGCAGCTCTTTGACCGCTTCCGGTGTCAAGCCACCGCCCTCGTCCATTTCTTTTAAAACGTCCGCCTGGTAGGCTTGGAGGATGGCCATGGTGTGGAGGGCCATGCCTGCCTGACCAGCTGCCGTGTAGGACTTCCCGATAAGGGCGGAAGTAATCCTACACGGTTTAGTGGGAAGGAGAGGGCGAGACTTCCACGAAGGAGCCAAAGAAGGAGAGAGATGAGTGGCTAGCGTGTCTTCAACCGCAGGGATGGCGGAATAGCCCTGCTCCACAGAATCAACGAGGTTGGTGAAGTCAGCGGCTGCCGCATTAGCCAAGCAGGCTGAAAAAGGCTGTTTCCAGGATCTGGAGATTTCACTATGCAGATCGCTGAAAAAGGGCAGCTTTCTCCGCGCTGGCCTAGAATTAGGACCACTCAAAAATCTCTCGTAGAGTCTAGATGAACGTGACGGGGCTCGTCCGGCCAATCAATAGCGAGCTTTTCGGTAGCGCGCGAAAGCACGTCGACGAGCTTGGCATAGGCCGCGCTTCCTGGCCACTAGGCGGGAAAACGTCATTGATTAAAGCAGGCCCAAAATCCTCGGAGTCGGACGCTGCAGTGAAAATGACATAATTTAGCCCGAAAGAAACCGACTCGCGCGCTCCCAGGCTAGGGCATAGGTAGTCGTGTGAAAACTCGACCGGCGGAACCCCGCGCACGTGCTCGGGGGAGAGAAAGGCAGAGGCCCGTCTGCTCGCACTCCACATCCTCAAGCTCTACATCCGAACCCCAGGTCGCGGATCCGAGAGAGGCCTGCGCGGCTTCGGGAGCGCGACGGGGAAAAACGGATGACTCCTTCTCAAAAAACGCGGGCCTAGAGCGGAGGGTTTTGAGAAGGAGATTATCGCAGAATTTGCATTTAGAAGAGCCCTGAACCGCCTCGCGTCCGTGTGAAAACCCCAAGCATTTAACACACTTACTGTGAGGGTCATCATTCGCAATAAAGCGAGTGCATGGCGGCAGGCAGCGACGAAACTCATTTCACCGCAAGGAGAACAAAGTTCCACTATCCGCAGTCGCTGAAGTGCTGGTGATGAAAGTTGTACGAATTCCAATGTATTTTGGGCCAGAAAAACCGAAACCGAAGGGCTAGAATGGCCGCTTCGTGAAGGCAGAGAAATCTGAGGAGCGGATGGCGCGCGTGCCAGTATAATATGATGACGTAAGAGCCTAGGGGCGGCGCCCGTGCCATCAGCCAATGAATTGGCGTGATTCTATAAGGGCTTCAGACAGTCGGCACACCCAGAGGGCGTTCCCATTGCGTCATAGCTACGCAGCGTTGAGTGAACCTATGAAAGAGAACACAGAAAAATACAGCTTAAACACTGTGGCCAATTACATTTAGATTTGAAGCACTTAGGAAATACCTTTATCTAATGCAACTTAATATAAGTGTTATTAAGCTTTGTCTGCTTTTGTAAATCTAGTAGAACC
This sequence comes from Rhinogobio ventralis, assembly GCA_039654625.1. Taxonomy (NCBI): domain Eukaryota; kingdom Metazoa; phylum Chordata; class Actinopteri; order Cypriniformes; family Gobionidae; genus Rhinogobio; species Rhinogobio ventralis. Next base: position 23,006,724 of record CM077196.1, read on the forward strand.
AAATTATGGTTTTATTTAGTACCAATTTCTTCATACCACCAACAGGTGCCTCAAATGATTTAGTTCTAACCGCACAGAAAACAAAATCAATCCACCAAAATGGTGTTTAAAACTGTCACCTTTTCTTCTTTTTGTCCTATAAAGCCCAAGCTTCAATAGGACATCCATAACACTTTGTTTCTCCTCCTCATTTATGGTTAATTTTTGCAACTGTGTTCTGGGATATGTAATTTTAATTTGACCTCAAGTGAGAATCATGATTCCACTACATAATTCTTGGAATTTACTCTTTTGTGGGCCCTTAAATGGATGGTTCACCCAAATGAAATGATGTCATCATTTACTCACCCTCATGTCATTCCAAAACCAAGAACACAAAGATATTTCAAAAAATATATAATTATCTCACCTAAATGTTTAATCATGCAGTGCATTTTTGTTTTTGCAAAGGGGCAATTGTTGCACAATAACTTTCAAACTATGAATTGAATTCACAAAAAAGACAAGTAAACAGTCAGTAATAAAATAAGAACAAATAAACAATTTACAAGCAGTAGCACAAATAAATAAAATATAATAAAGATACAAATAAAATAAACAGTGCATTAATTTTTTTCAGGTAGGCCTAACAGTAGTATTGAGGTAAGAAATACTAAAGAAATTTAATAAGGAATCAAATAATAATATTGGATGGTCTTCCCTAAATAATTTAAATACAGATTAATCCTTACAATTAAGGTTACAAAAGTTAGTCATTCAAGAGCAGTGAGTGTCATTAATGTTAATCAAACAACAAAAGACAAAGGATAAATCAGAGAGAGCAGCAGGTTTATTTGACTGCTGTCACTTTAAGAGCTGCTGGCTCCAATCTGTTCTCAGCTGTATACTTTCACTTAAAGGGATAGTTCAACCAAAAATGGAAATTAGCCCATGATTTACTCACCCTTAAGTCATCCTAGGTGTATATGATATTCTTCTTTCAGATGAATACAATCGCAGTTATATAAAAAAATGTCCTGGCTAATCCAAGCTTTATAATTGGAGTGAATGGCTGTTTCTGCTTTGAAGTCCATAAAAGTGCATCTATCCATCATAAAAGTGCTCCACACGGCTCTGGGGTGTTAATAAAGGCATTCTGGAGTGCAGTGATGCGTTTGTGTAAGAAAAATATCCATATTTAAAACTTTTCAAACTGTAATCTCTAACTTCCGCTAACTGTCGTTCGCGCGTTCACGAAAGACTTCCAGCGTATGACGTAGGTGAGAATATGCTAGTTCTCGCGAGAAGTTTAGTTTTGCTCTATCATCTGCGCTTCTGCATTCATCACATATGCTACGCCTGCCAGAAGCTAGATATTTTACTTTATAAAGTTTTTAAATATGGATATTTTTCTAACAAAACCCCATTGATTCGCTTCAGAAGGCCTTTATTAACCCCCCGGAGCCTAGTACGTTAATGTGGGATGGATGAGCTTCAAACTCAATGGACCCTGTCACTGCCATTATAAAGCTTGGAAACATCAGGATATTTATTCATAAAACTCCGATTGTGTTCATCAGAAAGTCATATACACCTAGGATGGCTTGAGGGTGAGTTAAATCATGGTGTAATTTTCATTTTAAAGGTGCGGTATGTAGGATTGACCTGGTGGTTGAAATGGGTACTGCAACCCAAATTCAAAATATTCGAGATCGTTGTTTCCCCCGCCTCCTCCTCCTCAGACTCAAATCTGCGATCTCTGACCCAGTTTGTTGACAAACTGTGGTGTCAAAATACTATTGGGTAAACCGGCAGCGTGAAGTATTGCACAAACCAAAACAAAAACAGACATTTCTGACACAGAATGCACATTTCAATGTAGAATAACTGGCTGTAGCATTGTTTTTCTGAGAAACAAGTAGGTGAATTTAGCATGTTTCCTACATATCTGCAAGCATATTATGGTATTTTTATGCTTTAGTAAAGTGAAAAACATACATACAGCACCTTTAAAGTGAACTACTGCTTTAATTGCAGAAGGATTAAATGAAGATGAAAGTTTTGTTCAGATGTTCAGAGTTTCAATTAGATTTCGCCTGTAGTGAAATACTCATCCCTCGTTTGTCCTTGGCTTTTGAGTGGGAGAGTCCCATTGTCCCCATCAATATTTTTGAATTAGCCTTTTATGGTTAAGTGTTTTAAAACAGCCACAGAATTAAGTAGAATGATAAACATCCTCTTAAATTGTGTTTGACAAATCTGCCATTTTGCTTGACATGGTTTTAGCTGTTCGACTACTGTAGCTAGACAATCTGCCCAGACACGCATTTCCTGACTAATACCCACAGTATTATATTGAAAGAAACATACTCTGCACTCAAGGCACTTTTGTAAACATACGTTGCTGGGTTCCTGTTTCTCCTAGGTTTATTTCCCCATTAAAAATAAATGAGAGATGGAAAGTGGTGCTAGCAGTCCACTTCACCAGGAAGGGAATGAGAGGTCAAATTTATTTAGCAAATCCAGTCACTTCCTTGGCATCCCATGAGTCCTCTTCTGCCAAAATGTGTTTTAGCCATATGGACTGTGTGCATGAGCTGTATACAAATGTATGTCCTCTGTCTGTACTTGAATGAGTTCAAAAAGCAATGGAATGAAGCTGCTTTCTACAAATAGCAATTTAGTTGATAAATTTGTAAATTGTACAGAAAGTTCTGTAGATGTTCAAGGCTCTATGGTTGCAACAATCAGATTTAAAGAATATATTTCCTGAGGGAAGGTTATGTATGTGTCTTTGGCCAATGCTGCTGCAATGCCTGTGTAAACACACACAATCAGATTGTTCCATTAGAGTGACAATAGAAGCTATTGAACAGAACTATTGAATTAGAAAAGTGGAACTACAGTATATTGTTGAATAAAATCAGTTAAAATATTTGTTCAGTATCAACCAGAAGAACAGGCAGATACTGCAACAAAGAAAGCTCTCTCTATGAGAATTAAAGATTCTCAGATCTCAAACCTGTAATAAACATGTACGTTTTTTTGGTCTGGACAGAAAGAAGCAAAAGAACTGAACTACAAGTGTGAACACACTCTAAATGTCCCAGCAGGAATAATCCTAAATGTTTTATCAAATATTGAAATGAAAAATCTTTTATGTTTGTTATAATGATGTGAGTTGTTTGTCAGTTGTTGATTTTCAATACTACTGTATGTAACCATTTGTTTCCTTTAAAATACATTGATCTTACCATGAAAATAGCCATAGATGCTGGGTGTCACAGTTATGTTTAGTTTGTTGTAGTTTTCATGGACATTCAGTTTTCATGTTCTATTTTCCCGCCACAATCTGTCACCATGGACAATAACTACACAGCTGTTTGTGGTTTACCTCTGTGTATTTAAGTTCCTGTGTGTGTGTGTGTGTGTGTGTGTCACCTTCAAGGAGCTTTAATGGCTCTTAAAGGTGTGACATGCAGGTGATAATGTCAGTGCAATGAATGAGAGAGACAGGAAAAAGTGTAACATCCTTCACAAACTAAATCTCTTAAATACAGTACCGTGCAAAAGTCTTAGGCACGTTGGTATTTTCACACGGAAAATGTTTTTAAGCCAGTTATTTATATCTTTTACTGTAGTGTGGCAGTAGAAAATATCAGTTTACATTTCCAAACATTTATTTTGCAATTAATTGTAATAATCCAGTGAGATTTTTTTTTTTTTTTTATGCACAAGAAGTCTGATAGCAGCCGGTCTGATCTCACCATCATCGAGTCTGTCTGTGATTACATGAAGAAACAGAAAAAACTGAGATGGACTAAATCCAGAAGAACTGAGGCAATGTCTCCAAGACATTTGAAGAAACCTTCCTGCAAAACTACATGAATAGGTGTAGGAATAGATGCAGGTGACAAAAGCCATTTTAAACAAAGGGTGGTCACCCCAAATATCGATTTGATTTAGTTAATAGAAGTTAATTCATAAATACAAGCTATTTATGTTATTATTTTTGACAGCATTCTCACTTTAAAGCATTCTGACAAGTGCCTAAACTTTTCACAGTACTGTAGTTTTTGCAGGTAGGTTTCCTCAAGTGTCTTGGAGACATTGCCTTAGTTTTTCTGGATTTAGTCCATCTCAGTTTTTTCTGTTTCTTCATGTAATCACAGACAGACTCGATGATGGTGAGATCAGATCATACCGGCTGCTGTCAGACTTCTTGTGCATTAAAAAAATATATATATATTATTACAATTAATTGCAAAATGAATGTTTGGAAATGTAAACTGATATTTCCTACTGACACACTACAGTAAAAAATATAAATAACTGGCTTAAAAACATGTTTCGTGTGAAAATTCCAACGTGCCTAAGACTTTTGCACAGTACTGTAATTTTAATTATTCCTGAGAAGGAATGAACTGCTAAAATATTAAATACTGAGGTCATTATGGAATAACCCAGTTCAGCTTTCCTATAATTAGACAGAGGCAGAGTGGTTGCCTTGGAAATGAGTTATTGACTTTGCACAATGAAGCCATATCAGCTTCAGAGCAGGAATGGAAAAATAACACACAGGCGTTAGGGATATGCATTTATCATTTGGCCTTTTCCCACTAATGAGAGCAGCTTGGCCTGAGCTCTAGGGGTGAGAGTTCAGACATGATGATGTCATGCGCATGTGCACCACCATGTGTTGAAACTGAGTCACAGCTGCTTTACAAATGTAGTTTGGTGCAGCCTCTAGAGGACAGGAGCATGTGAAGATGTGTCATGTAGATGATTTGATTCAAGAAATTAACAGTTTGACACTCTTATTGGTTGAACTATTTATTACATTATTTAGGGTGAATTATGTTTTTCTCTTAAACAGGTATAAACGCGTTTGATTTAGAGCCAGCTTGGGATATATCATCATGACCCGTCTTATAGCAGTTGACTGATACTGACCCTGCGTATGTTGAGCAAAGCGGCGAGGGTCGGGTCCGCCTCAGTCTCGTGTGATTGGATGCTGGATGGAATCAAGGTGAATGGAACACAAAGAGCAGGAGCTTAACCTGCCAGAGGGAGATGAGATACGGTGAGTTATCCTGTGTGTGTGTGTGTGTGTGTGTGTTTACCGTTTATAAAATACATTAGCTCTTAAAGGGATAGTTCTGCCAAACATGAAAATTCTGTCATCAAAATCATGCTGTCATTCCAAAACTGAATAACTTTCTACTGTGGGACTTTTTTTTTTTTTTTGTGAGAAATATCTCAATGTCACAAAACTGTTTGGTCACCAACATTTTTCAAAATATCTTCTTTTATGTTCCACAGTAGAAAGAAAGTCATACAGGTTTGGAACAACTTGAGGGTGAGTAAATTAAGACAGAATTTTCATTTTTTGGCTGAACTATCCTATTCTAACTATATAGAAGTGTTAGATGTCCTAATGGAAAAAATTTGCTTCATTTAATTTTTTTAAAATATTAATATAATTTGTAATATTATATACAGTATATTATGTATATATTATGTATAATAGTATATTATGAAATAATGATGAGTTGACTACAAAATCCAGCATATTACTTATAATCTGATTATTTTATACATTATAAGTGTATTTTACACTTGCAAAATCATGTAATAAAACGTTTAACTTATTGTTTATTCTGAAACTTGAATAATAATAATAATATATATGATAAATTCTAAATTAATAATAATAATAACGATGATTATATAATAAATAATTAGAGTTTTTAATAATAAAGATTATTATGATCAAATTGTCAGTTATTATCAAATACTCAATTAGAACAATTCAAAACAGAAGGGTTTTCTCTAATTGTTACACTTACACCTTACCACATAAATGGACATGTAATATTGATTTGAATTGAAATTATTTTATTATGTGAGATGAAATAGGCCGCGGAGTGATAAGACAGACATAAAACTAGATTGGCTGGCCGGTACAATGGTCAATAATAGAGTGTAGCGTCATTATACAAACATATTTGACTGTTCAATGATTTGACTGAACAGTCAGGCTCAAGTATATAATAAATTCAAACATCAGCATCAACGCAACGTTTAAACGCATTATAAGGAGTCATACAGCACAGGAAGCAGTAAGTATTAACCTAACCAAATGTGATTGTAATCCAGAGTGCCTGATGATTTGTCCAAATGTGTGAAGAGTTTTACGATTAGATTATGATTAGATGAGGAACAAGACAAATAGAGAGTGAGATTAGAATGCAGAAGAGAGAGAGGTACCGAAGGCAGATGGGGCCAATGTGTAGCAAGGGACAATTCGGGACACTGAATCATTACGACAGTCAGTGGATTGTCTGTGACCAGTGTGTGTTACTGAGGCAGAGTGTGTGTTTGAAGCATTCAAGCACGTGTCTCTCACATGTGCTGCCTCATGGTCTCGCCCTCCCCCCACACTTTCTGTTACTGCATGCACACAACCACACACACTCTCACACACAGTTTTAAGGCCCTGTAGGTCAGTTGTGGGATTATTATGCAGCTAGAGAACTTTCAGATGGTTCCCTGAAAGGCAGATTTCTCCTGCACCCTGCTTTGCCTTGACCCGCCATTTAATTATGCCTCTATAATTTGATTAGCAGAAAGCATGCGTTAGTGAGCATTTAAAGGCTTATTCATTTTGAGCGTGCGCATTCATCTCTCAGCGTCTCAACTCCTCTTTCTCCTTGAAAGCATGTGCGGGAATTAAAAAGGAGGAAGTGGAACTTTGATGTCCACCCGTGGACTTTGCTTTGATGTGTCATCGGCTCACGTGTAGCTTTAGCCAAGAGACAGAAACTCTCATTTTTAACTGGTTCACAACCAAAGAAGTAAAGCACTTCTGTTAATAGTATATATATATATATATATATATATATATATATATATATATATATATATTATTAGGGGGGGATGTGTGTAAATATGCTTTAAAGTCCTAAAATGCAGTGATTTTAAACTTTTTTTTGTTTTTGTTTGTTTGTTTATATTTTTACAAATATTTTATATCCCAGATTTCCACTGTATATTTACTTACATACATACATACATACAAAAAACATTTTTTTTATTATTATTATTATTATCAAATAAATGTTATGTTGTACATTTTATAAATGAAAAATTAATAACAACAAAATTAATTATCATCATTATTATTATTGTTATTATTATTCTAAAAATAAATGAAAATGTATAATAGTAATATTTTTATTCAGTAACTAATAATTTTGATTATTATTATAAAAATTATTAAAGACAAATATTCATTCATTCAAAATATTTGTATTTTTAACTAGTGGTCTCAGTATTTTGAACTCCTCTGTATATGTCAACTCTCCTTGACATAATTTTTTGCATTGAAGTGATAACCTGAAGATGTATAATACTGCGTGTCCTGCTCTAACGTAGTTCTGTTGATGATTTATGCATGAATATATTAATATGCTAGAAACCCTGACGCTGAATATTAGTATTTAATATTTGGAGTATGTGCAAATGACAACACTGTGGCAGAAACAATGAGAAAGTGAAGAGGAAGATGAGAGCTGAGGGTAAGTGATGAAGGAGAGGCGGGGCTTGCAGGGCTGATGCACAGGATCTGTGGCAGGAGGAGGAGTGTGTGTGTTTGTGTGTGTGTGGAGGGAGAGAGGAATGGGATGGGGTTGGTGAGAGAAGTGTCATCCTACCAGCTCAGTCCCTGTTACTGCAGATAGATTGCTGACAGCTTGACAAGAGGAGGGAGACGGCAATCATGCACATTTTACAGCCCTATTATGTCAACAGGTTAGATTATAAATGTTCTTTTTCCATCCATCCCATTCCTTCTGTTTGTTTAGTTGTGTCTGTTGATGTACTGGCAGATTGTTAGTAGGACTTAATACTGTTGCTTCAAAAGATCTTTGCATTACTGTGTGTGTGTTGGTGTGTGTGTGTGTGAAACTCAAATCCCACATGACTGATATTTGATTATATTGCATTTGATTGTAAGTTTTCCCATTTTCCCATGTTTTTTAGTTATTTGTGACATTTGCAGTCATGTTGTTGGCTTTGAGTTCAGTAGATTGTCATGTTTTAGTCTTTTGTAATGTAACAGTCTTGCAGTATATGAATAATATAACACTATTGTATCTTCATAATTATTATGTTGAGTGATACTGATATGGATACTATCGATATTGATGTGTTCAGCTCCATGCACACGAGCATTACCTCGCATGAACTGGACTGTGTGCTGGTTCATGGAGGTGTGTCGGGTTCATTTGCTGTATGCTACTAGAGAGCTCCACATGTAAACCGGGACTGAGGTACTTGCGTTAAAAAGTGTTGCTTGTGTTGGAGTCATGAAGGTAGTCACATGAATTTAACACTTAAAACCGGTTTGAGGTTTGATCTATTGCCGTTAGTTTTACAAGGTAATGCAACACTATTGACAGACAAATTATGGCGGTCAGCTGAGGTGATTAATGCAATGTTTTATTTTAAAACAGTGCCACTGCATGGTCACCACGTGTATTTATTTTCCAACCTCATGTTGTTCTAACCCTGGGTTCTTTTTTCTGTGGAACATAAAATATGATATTTTGAAGAATGATGGTAACCAAACAGTTTTGGTCCCCATTGACTTTCTCAAAATATCTTACTTTGTTCAACAGAAGAAAGAAAGTCATACAGATTCAAGCTTGGTACATACTCTGCAAGAACAAAGAAATTTGTTCGTTTTCTCGAGGTGGCAAGAACAAGAACAAAGTTCGTTCTGGCCAGGACATTCCATACTTCACGAGAAAAGCAGGTGCCAAACATCTCCGTTTCTCCACATTAACCCCGCCCACTTTAAATTTCTGACCAATCACACAATAGTTCTTGGACACCCACAAGAAAAAAGTTCTGCTCAGATGATGTGTCGAGAACAAGCTGCGAGAACCCCCAAACCAGGAGTGCGAGAACAAAATTACGTAATTTTTTTCTCACAGCCCTGGAAGCAATAACTTTTTTCTCTGTTCTTGCGAAGTATGTATCGCCCTTCAGGACCAGGCTCACGTGAAAATCACAGGCAGGTGTGTTGAATCAAGTTGGAAATAATTGAGAGTAGGTCCTCAGGAGCAGGGTTGAAGACCACTGGACTAGTCTAACATAGCAACAGTTCTGTCATGACAACGCTGAAGTTTTTTGTTTTTTTGTAATATTTATAACTTTTTTGTAATATTTATAACTTTATAAACTATAATCACTGGTTTCTGGCAACGGCCGTACACGAGTCTAGTTGCGGATACGTATTGACAAACGCTGAAGCACAGAGCAAAACAAAACAACAGCTTGAGTTTGTTGCCCAGCCCTATTTGTTTGAACCGTGAGATGTCTACCTCACCTAAGCTTATGCTACTTTTCTTACAAAAACGCATTGCTTCCCTATAGAAGGCCTTTTTTAACACCCTGGAGCTATGTGGATATATTTTATGATGGCTGTATGCACTTCAAAATCTAAGGTACCATTCACTCCCATTATAAAGCTTGGAAGCTTGGATTTTTTTTATATAACTCTGATTGTGTTTGGCTGAAAGAAGAATGTCATATACACCTAGGATGGCTTGAGGGTGAGTAAATTATGGGATCATTTTTGGGTGAACTAACCCTTAAATCAACCTGTGCCATCTAGTATTAGCATCATCAAACAGAATAATTACCAAACACTCCACTTGTCTGTCATTGGTCAGACAAACAGACAGTCCCACAACAAACTTACACCATTGGTTGAGACAATACAAAGTTCTGTCATGAAACTCTGTAATTTTTTTACAGTTAGGCCTTATAAGAAATAATGTAAAACGTTCAAAAGTTTGGGGTCCATGTGTGTTTTTTTCTTGTTCGTTTTTTTTAAGAAATTAGTACTTATTAGTAAGATATAATGTTACAAAAGATTTATGTTTCAAATAAATGCTGTTTATTTAAACGTTTTATTAATCAAAGAATCCTGAAAACATTTATTGTGGTTTCCACAAAAATATTAAGCAGCACAACTGTTTTCAACATTGATAATAATAAGGAATGTTTCTTAAGCAACAAATCAGCATATTACAATGATCATGTGACACTGAAGACTGGAGTAATGATGCTGAAAATTCAACTTTACCATCACAGGAATAAATTAAATTTAAAATATATATTCATATAACATTTTTAGATATTTCACAATATTACTTGTATTTTTGATCAAATAAATGCAACCTTGGTGAGCATAAAAATGTTCTTTCAAAATATTGAAAGTCATTCGGACTCCAAACTCTTCATCTGTTGTGTATAGGAGGCTTTTTCATATTTTATATTTTAAATAGCTTGTGTGAAATGTCAGTCTTGTGAAACAGTAAATGAAAATCTGCTAATTTCTGATTTTACTGTATACTCATCTCTGCTTTCTCTCTCTTTTTCATCAGGTGGCCGAATGGAGTGAAAAGAAAAAGAAAGAATAGTCAATGCTCTACGAAGAGCACGTCTGGTAAGGATTTTGGATCCGCTGTCACTACATTCTAAATTAGGGGTGCAACGGTACACAAAGCTGACGGTTCGGTACGTACCTCGGTTTTGTAGTCACGGTTCGGTACGGGTTCGGTACAGCAGTTTTACAAAATTGCTTTTTATTTATTTTTTATTAAACCGTGGTTTACTGAAAAAAATTGTGTCTGTCCTTAAATGAGTTTAATTATAACTAAAAGTTTCTTAAAGATAATGCTGTAAACTATATAGGGAGCCCTTACTTGCACATTACTATAATATTAAAGGACAGAGCCCAAACTATTAGCCTAAATTCAGCTGCTATTTATTTTTAGATATAATAATCAACACTCAAATAACATATTGTATGCAAACATGTAAACTTCACATAAGGCAGTTTTTGCATTAACTTCTAAATCTAATTATAAAATTGTGTTTTTACTCCAATTCGTTGTTGAAATATGATCATTTATACACAGTGTCTGTCATTTTCATGACAGATTTATTTAAACATACATTAAATAATCAAGACATCCTTAACAGGTTAAGTAGAATATAATTAATATATAGGCTAATATTGCATATATTTAGCGAAAGAGTTCATCTCTCTAGTGAACTAACCAGCTGTGGACACTGAATGACTGCCTGTAAATGTAATGCTATACGTGACATTGTTTACAAGCTGTTTTATTGACGTCTCTCCGCGGTTGAAACACTGATTGAGCGATTACATGACATATGATGTCTTTCAGTAAGTTGTATCCTCAACATACCTTAAGATATGAATTCATGTTTATTCTTTAGGAAGAGATGATCGCGTTCACTTGCACACCGCGCCACCGCTTGAACTGACGTTATGGTGAATTGTCGTATAGTCACATTAAGGAGCGTCAACACTGCCTTTATCGTTTGAATTTCGTGATAAAATGGACTGAATACTTAAAATGTTTGTGTGGGAACTCGGAATGAAGTATGTTCCGCGCTTAAAACAAGCCTACAGTCAACTGTTAAAGATTACACTCGGAACCTATCGGTACACACGTGCACCGTACCGAAAGCCCTGTTCCGAAACGGTTCGGTACGAATAGGTGTACCGTTACACCCCTAGTCTAAACCCAAATATTTTGGGCTTATGATGCTGATTTTAAATGCAACTTCCAAAAATAAATATTTAGATCTTTGAGAATTAAAGCATGATTGTTGTAGGTAAAAAATTATTTGTCTGAAACGCGTGGCAGAAATCACACCAAATTATGTTTAGTCAGTTCAGTCGAGTTGCACCATCAGCAGATCATTTTGGAATGATGATTGAAATATGTATGATGTCCCAGAATACAAAAGGAGTTATTAACAATATGACAATCAGTGTTGTAGAAATGGTCTGTCAGGGTTGTAGAGGTGGTGTGTGTGTATGTTTTCTGCTGTAACAGCCCATTCTCCTCCTCCTCTTCTAGTGAATAGCATCTCTGTTCTAGGGTATGTTCCCAGCTACCTGGAGAAAGATGAGCCATGTGTGGTGTGTGGGGACAAGGCCACGGGCTACCATTACCGCTGCATCACATGTGAGGGCTGCAAGGTGAGATTTCCAAAGCATGAACCGCTTGATTCTCAATCACAGTCTGTACTTACTCATTAATTTGCTTCCTTCTGCTCCTAGGGTTTCTTCAGGAGGACAATACAGAAGAATCTTCACCCTTCCTATTCTTGTAAATATGAAAGCTGCTGCATCATTGATAAAATCACCCGCAACCAGTGCCAGCTGTGCCGCTTCAAGAAGTGCATCTCGGTGGGCATGGCCATTGACTGTGAGTGTTCACATACACATCTGGGTTTTTGTGTTTTATGAGGATTCTCCATAGACATAATGATTTTTATACTGTAAATTCTGTCCCCTAAGCCTAACCCTTACAGAAAACATACTGCGCTTTTACATTTTCAAAAAAACATAATTTAGTATGATTTAGTTTCATGGGGGCTAAAATTTTGTATTTTTTGTATTTTCAAATATTTCAGGTTTCATTTCATCTCATTTTCAATATGTCCTTGTGGGGACATTTGGTTTATAAAAATGACGACAGACTAACTAAAAATTTTTTTATTTTATTTTATTTGAGAAGAGACTTCAATCTAAAAACTATAGAAAATGTTTTCAAATGCTTACACTTTATAAATACAAAATATTAATTCAGCATAATCTGATGTTGACATTTCTGTCTTAGTAAACATTTTCAAAATTAGTCTTTAAAAGACATTGTCAAAAAATACATTTATAAATCTCCTTATACATAATAACATTACATAACATTTTTCTGTCATTTCCTGTTTAGTACTGAGAGTATTAAATGAGTGATTGTGCGAGTGATTCATGTCCCCAGTGGTGCTGGATGATTCAAAGCGTGTGGCCAAGAGGCGTCTGATCGAGGAAAACCGGGAACGGAGGAAGAAAGAGGAGATTGTGAAAACGCTGCACAACCGACCTGAGCCCACAGTCACGGAGTGGGAGCTCATCCGTATGGTGACGGAGGCTCATCGCCACACTAACGCCCAGGGCCCTCACTGGAAACAGAAACGGAAGTTCCTAGTAAGAGGCCTGGTTGTGTCTGTATGTCTGTGATCATGAGAAAAGCATTACATGCAAAGCATTGTTTACTATATAGTACAGGTGGGTTCCTGCAGACTGCAACATAACTGTTTAATGAAGTACTACAAAATAGAGAGAGCTTTGATGATTTTTAACAGTAATTTCTCAATAGAAATGACATAAAAAGGAGATAACATTGGTCAAAATCTTACATTTACAAACAAACGCCATCTTTATTTATTTTTTTGCTTAACTGCCACAGAATTGAATGGACAGGATTATGGGATATCAAAGGATACATCTATGCTGCCTTTAAAAATCAATCAGATGAATGTATCTCAGTGAAGCTAATGGTAGCCCTCGTTCCCTGATGGAGGGAATGGAGACATGGTGTAGAACTGGCACTAAGGGGGTCGTCCTTGGGAGTCCCAATGACCTCTGAGAGTATCAGAAAAGGCCAATGAAATTGGTGTGTGGAATTTGCATGTCAATCCATGCCCCTGGACATACCGTATATAAGGCGCTGGCATGCAACACACTTCAGGTTTGTACTGAGGCTTGTCATTTTCATGTGATTTGACAGTTTATTTGATTAAGTATCAAAAATCTAAAAGGTGTGCATCATACCTGACACCTAGATGAACACTTTACAGTTAGTTTTTTATGACTGAAAGTCATTCTCTTTAAATGCTATTGAAGTTAGAAGCTTGTATACCAATGTCGTATGTAACTTTAGATACGGTCTCTAAATTCACGAATATCGAACCTCCAACATCAAGCCAACTTTATGCCAGTCACATCAGATGCGCTATGGTTCTGCTGTGATCTTTGTTTGAAACTATTTTCGCTGCTGAAATGGAGCAAAAACAGTCAATCACTTTATGATGAATGAATCTCCTCGTACATCTCTGTTTTGTTGTTTATAATGAGAGTGCAGTTTTCAGTGAGTAAGACAAAAACTCTGGCATTTCAGCGATGACTAATATGAACGCCTCTTATTATTATATATTGCATTCATAAGCTCAACAGAATCGCGTGTGATTTGATTATCATGGGATGGAGTCTCCATTCTCCACAGAGAGAGACCTGTTGTGAGAGGTTGAGGTCGCCCGGGATGTGAATGGCGCGCAGCATTACACATGCATCATTCACAAATTTGGTAAAAAATTAAATGTATTGTTTCTTACGGTGGGGCCAGAAAATATGTAGAAAATGTGAATGTTGTCTGTTGCTGAACCTTATTTCTTAGTAACATCTTTTTCACTCCAAACCTCTTCATTGTTTGTCTTTCAGCCAGAAGACATTGGGCAGTCTCCAGCACCCACATCAGACAACGACAAAGTCGACCTGGAGGCCTTCAGTGAGTTCACCAAGATCATCACCCCAGCCATCACACGAGTTGTGGACTTTGCCAAAAAACTGCCCATGTTTTCTGAGGTCAGTGTCTGTTGTAGGGTACTGTACAAAACATGGCTCAATTCTCCATCTGGCCTGAAAAACCCTCTGAACAGCCAATAATTATTCCATAAAAAACATTTTCATAAATAACACTGCGCTGCATTATTGCAGCAATTGTCATACAGAGACCTCTGTGAAAGAGCAATTATCTGCTCAGCTCCAGCTGTTCCCTGTACTGAACCACGACTGCTTGTGTGTTTCCTCTAGTTTCCTACCACATTTGATTAATGGCTTCATTAAAACATTGGCTGTGATTATGGGCTGTTGCTGTGCTTTGAATCACTTATTTTGCCATTATAATTGCTGATGTGAACACATAATGATAAAAAAGATCACTTGTTGGCTTGCTATAGTGGAGGACATTGAAGCCTTTATGATGTGAATTTAGGGTGATGTTTAGTTGCACTAGAAATCCCAAAAGACCATATTTGACAGGCAGATTTGTCATTGTCAGAAGGCAGGACAAAAATTTTAGCCTGCCAACATTTAACTGGCCCCAATACAGACAAAACATTTTTTTTCAATTACATTTTTATACTAATTTTAAATGTATTATAAATGTACATTTACACTCATGGAAATCATGGAATTAAACTTTTTAAATGTATGATTTTGATATTTATTTATTAAGAACATTTATTATAATTAAATTGGAATTCCAGTACAGCCAACAATGTCATAAACAGAAAAAATTATGGCATGGCAAAACATTACTTTGTAATTGTCAATCCTATCTTAGTGATGCTACCAAAAGTCATTCTTGCCATTTCAACAAAACCCCATCTATGTCAGCTATGTTGTTTTTTCCTTATGACCCATTAAAGTTGATGAGCACAATTCACAATCAAATGGCGAACCATCCTGGTTTTTAAGCTCTGAAAGATATCATGTGTTCTGTAAAAGCACAAGAATCAGTTGTGCTTTATTTTCTTCCACTGATGTCCAGCTGCCCTGTGAAGACCAGATTATCCTGTTGAAAGGCTGCTGTATGGAGATCATGTCCTTGCGTGCAGCAGTGCGGTATGACCCAGAGAGCGAGACACTGACCTTGAGCGGAGAAATGGCTGTCAGTCGAGAGCAGCTGAAGAATGGCGGGTTAGGAGTGGTGTCTGATGCCATCTTTGATTTGGGCAAGAGCCTGTCACAGTTCAATCTGGATGACTCGGAGGTGGCGCTGCTGCAGGCTGTACTGCTCATGAGCTCAGGCGAGATGGGTTTCTAAGAATCCTCACAATTAATCTTGGATAGTTCTGTCATTTACTCACCCTCGTGTCGTTTCAAACCTGTATGACATTTTTTCTTCTGCCATGGAACACAAAAGGAGAATATTTGAATTTTAAATTTCAACAGTTATTGTTCACTTTCCTTCTGATGCAGCTTTCAAATCAAATATGTCGTCCTAAGGCTACGTTCTGACTGTCAGTCCGAATTCGATTTATGTGCATTTCCGATCAGATAAGCAAGTGTGAACAACAAAAAAAATCACATGAAACGTGATTTTTACACATCTGTTTTGAGTTACATTCATATGTAGGAAATATTTCTGGAAATAGTCTAAGTCTTTCAGTCTGACCTCTCTCATCTGATTTTGCATAGTTTATGTGACTTTCTCACACCACGTCAGACGTTGTAATAGGAAACATAATTGCCGGATTTGGACTGACAGTGTGAACAAAGCCTTAGATGCCTATGTAAGGTTTGTGACGAGACAAACAAATCGTTGATGTTTGAGCTGCAATATTAAGGATTTTTTTTTGTGAATTTCAGTTTGTTCCTAACACAAAGCTTTTGTGTATCCATATAGCACACAAGTCATATGTACTATATTTATGGTGCGTTTATGCTTCAAAAGTGTGGGATCAGTAAGATACTTTTATTTAGCAAGGATGCCTTGGATTATGATGATTAAAATGGACACAAAAGACATTTATAATATTAAAAAGATTTACATTTCAAATAAATGTTGTTCTTTTGAACTTTCTGTTCATCAATGAATGAATCCTGAAAACAATAATTCATGGTTTCCACAAAAATATTAAGCAGCACATCTATTTTCAACATTAATAAGAAATGTTTCTTGAGCATTAGGTCATATTAGAATGATTTCTGGAGGATCATGTGACACTGAAGACTGGAGTAATAATGCTGAAAATTCTTTGATCACAGGAATAAATTACACTTATACTTAAAATATATTAAAATAGAAAATTGATAAAATGTTTTTGATCAAATAAATGCAGCCTTACTGAGCATACACTTCTTTTAAAAACACTTAAAAATGTACCAACTCCAAAGTTTTAAATGGTAGTGTATATGTAATAAGGTATGTTTTCTTTCATTTTGTGTTTACTGATAAATGGCACCATCTAGTGGGTCAAAAGAATCATGGCAAAAACAGCATTACAAATAACTTGTTTAAAACATTGTAACATCCATTCATGCTCATTTTAAATATAACAGTAGTCTATAATGATAATAACCCATGACAATAACCCATTGTCAAATGATTTACCTTTGTGCAAAGAACGCATTAATATAACACTTATAAAATATTGGTTTTGCATATCAGTTTCTCCTTTTGTGTTCAATGAGGAAAAATAGCATGTGTTTTAAATCAAAGGAGAGTGAGTAAATGATGAAATCCCTTTCCCTTTAACTTTCCATTATCCTTTCTATTATGACCTCCTGACAGCATCTTTAAAGACTAATTTACTTTTTGTTTAATATGCCATTATACAGATCGTTGTGGACTCACATGTGTGGAAAAGATCGAGAAGTGTCAGGAGATGTACCTTTTAGCATTCGAGCACTACATCAACCATCGCAAGCACAACGTCTCTCACTTCTGGCCCAAGCTGCTGATGAAGGTGACGAACCTGCGCATGATCGGCGCCTGTCACGCCAGCCGTTTCCTGCACATGAAAGTAGAGTGTCCCACAGAACTCTTCCCTCCGCTCTTCCTAGAGGTCTTCGAGGATCAGGAGGTGTGACCGAGAGCCACAGGGGAAACTGGGGAGGGAAAAAAGGGGGGCAAAACTGATCATGAATTTATTTTCACAAAGCATACCAGAAGCATTTGCTTTTTGCATCCTCATGCAATGCCGAACTGGGACATGTACTTTATTTTGCACCGTCAGTCCCTCATCAGCTTTGTCTGGGATATGTTTTGGGTTGTCGGCTTCCACACCTTTCAACCCCCACAGTCACTTGCCATTCAGATTCCTCCCACAGACAGACAAAAACCTAGCATGCATCAACCTACCTCTCGTACCAACATACCTCCCATCCTCAGAAGGAGCTTATTATAAAAGCGTGACAAAGAAACCCACTCTTTCAATATCTATTTCACAATCCGTTTTAAAAACGCTAGCTGTTGTTGTAAGGACAGAGTAAACTTCTTTGAGCAACATCAAACACCTACATTTGGGCTCTACACTATTAACCTACAAAATAATGCTAATTTTCCACCAATTACAGTAGTATTTTAGCATTCATCTTCCTCTTTGCACGCATAGAATATCTCCTTTATAAACATAACTACCTGTGTGCACTCGTACACACTGTGCATATATTAATATGTTGTGTGAACTTTTCATACCTCATATACACCAGCATACAAACATACATGTAGCAACATGTCCATACATGTATGTATGCTCACAATTCTACCTGCATCAACTCATCTTTCTTCTTAAAATGCAGTGTATACAGTTCTCATGTAGCAACCATACCTAGCTACCATATCCACTTGTATTGCGTATGTTACTTAAGTGGAACATTTTGTGACATCTCTTGTCACTTTCTGCCGCGTGACCCATATAGCTGTCATGAGGTATCGGTCTGTCCTAGTGTTATCCAATTGGGCTGACAGATTAATTTACAAATATGCCATATGCTGTATTTGAGACGCATACATCTCCTCATCATGGCCTTCAGATCGCTCGTTGTGTTCATCTGTCTCTTCAGATGGTAGTACCATAATACTATGGTATTGTCCAAAAAAACATGGTAGAGCCATGGTACTTGGAAATACTCCCCCTGAAATCAATCCATCCTTCCATTTATTTGGACAACATTAGAAGTACAGGGTGGAAAATTATCCCAAGATAAATGGGAATAAGTAAATTTGTGAAAATCTGAATTTGACAGATGATTTATAATAAAAGTAGAAGCTAAGGGTTAGATAATAAGAGTTGTAGGGTACAACTGGGCTAAACATCAAAATAACCACTTCCACAAAAGGTATTGAACTGTTTATTTAATTATTTTATATGGAAATATGATAAACACTATACAAAAATTATTTTAGTATTTATTTTAAAGAACTTGTGGATTATTTTGTTTTAGCTATAATCTTTCACAACTGAATCTCCATTGTTATTGGAGCAGTCAATGTAGGCCCACCTTTCATCCATCTTGGCTTCGGAAGTATTTTTTCCAATAATTTTCTCCATAGAAATTTATAAAAATGATTTTGAACCAAACCAACCAGCTTCAAGATGAATCACAACAAAGGCATCAGTTAATAAACTTAGAGCTTATTGTAGGTTTGTCTTGAAACTTTCATACAGAATTATAGTCGGCATGAAATGAAAATTCACATCTATTTTCCAAATCCATGTTATTGATCTTTCATTTACATGTTCCTTACATACGTTTCTTTTTTTCTGATAATCACTATCAACAAAACTGAAAATCATAAGCAAGTATTTTGTCTCTAAATATATACTTGTGCTCAGGAAAGTGTTGTAGTTGTTTTTTTGCTATTAAGTGTTTTGGGAGGGGGGGAAAACAAGGACTTTTAGCCCTATTGTACCCTACATCTTTAGTGATTTTGAAAGGAGGGAACTTACAATCTCCCTAACCTCCTTGCAAGAGGAAATTAAATGAATGTCACTTACCTCTCCATGTCTTCAAACAGACTCTACCTCACCCCTCATCCCTGCATACATATTCCTGCCTAAACCTGTACATAAACCTGCACATTTACACAAAAAAAGTCACATAAATGTGATAGCAACCTCACTTATATGTGTATATTGCTTTCCCTTTCACTTGTGATGTGGGACCAAGTGTCAGTCTTGTTCCCTGTTTCTGAGAACAGTAAGAATGTGCCAGGCTAAATAAATTTCACAGTGCTGTACCAGAGCTAACGGATTGCTCAGCAGATTATTTTGCTTTAAGGAATCGCTGGAGAGGCACCACAGGAAGATGGCTCCTGCGAACCTCATTCCGGTCCCTGTGTCTCCAAACCCGACCCGTTCACATGCAATCGAACATCTGAGACAAGAACTTTACATAAACTTTTGCCCAGCAAAGAACACAGCCAGACCCCCAAAACACCTCTTCAAATAGTTTAACCAGCTTATTTTTTCTGGTTCAAATGCATAGCAGGGTTTCAGTGTCCTTTTTGACCAATACCGTGTCAGTATGGCTCCAGGAAGTGACACAGAGGGACAAAAGGGCAGAAAGGACATCCTCACTGTGACATGCTAAACTCAGGCACGGATCTCCCATGAGGCCCCAGGCTATGCACCTGACTCAGGCTCAATCCTACCCACCAGCACTGCAGACATGCACTGCCCACAGTCACAGCACCAGCAAGGGTCAGTGCAGCTGATCCCTGCCCACAAACCCTGCTCTTGATAACAGGGGATCAGGAAGACTTTTTTTGCTGGATGTACAAACCTGGATTACAGCACTTTTATTAGAACAGAATTCGGTCCTTCACATCTAGCTAGATCATTAATACGTTGATTGAGACTTGACTCTTAAAGGGGTTATATCATGGTATTTTTAAATAAAAGTTTATTGTGCTATGAAATCATACTGTAACTTCCAGAACTTCTTCCCTCATTCAGATTTAGGGGCCGTTTACACAACATCGTTTTCAACAAAAAACTAAAACAAAAACAAAAAACTTCTATGTGTTTTGGCCATTTATTTACACAACAACCGAGTTTTGGGGGCCTGAAAACGCAAACTTTTGAAAAACGGTTTCAAAGTGAAAGTTTTAAAAAATGATACCATATTGTCTCCGCGTAAACTACAAAAATGTTAATTTGTGAAAGCTGTGATGTCGTGCATGCGTATTACGTGTTCAGTCTATAGAGTGGTGCAGGTATGGTGTAAATTTGGAGGCCAAAATGCGGAAAAGAGTTAGCATTTTAGCACTTCCGTTTCCATCGTCCCAAAGTCAATGGGTTTTTCAATGTTTTTTTTATTTTTTATTAAATGGCTGAAATAAGGTCTGTGGTTAAAACAAGCTCAAGATACATCATAAAATACATTAGTATTACCCCACTCGTGATGTGTAGAGTAGCTAAATGGGACTACAAGGGCAGTCGGTGACATTAAACATCATCACGCCAAAAGGGTAAGCTCAGTCCGCTTTTACAGCCTTGTTAACTTAAACTTTCTGGGGAAATGTTTTTTAGATAACTGAAAGAGTCGGAAGTTTAGTGGTGGTGACATTGAAGTCGTGGGACTGTGGTGTAGTCCGTTTATATATTGTCGAGGGAACCAGTATGATGTTAACAGCCGGTTGGCCTACAAAGTGACGTAATACCTGCAGCACTCTATAGGCGCAGAGTTTTTCTTTACAAAGTGACCTCGCCAACAACTGGCCTGGCATGCCAACCCGATCTCATGGCAATTTGTACATATTTTACAAGGTGGCTAATTCGTATGAATTTGTACAACATCACTCATACGAATTGGTACTATTTTTGCTAAATCGTATGTATTTGACGAGTTGGTCAATTCGTATGATTTTGTACGAATTACCTAACCTCAAACGCCGCCCCTAAACCTACCCATCACGGCAGAATAGACAAATCGTAAGACGAGTGAGGTTGTATGAATTGTCCACTCACAACAAGGACAAAGTTTGATAGATATTATTATTCTTAAAAACCAGAAAGACTAACTTTTAGAATAAAACATTAGAAATTATGCCGAACTTTGTGCTGTTCCTGGCTGTGTGTAGCACCTACAGCTCTACAGATTCCCAGTTTTAAAGGCATAGTTCACTCAAAAATAAACATTTTGGCTTAATTTACTCATTCTAAACCCATACGACTTTCGTTCATCATCTAACACAAATTCTGGTTTTGTGGACTTTTAAAGGATGAACAAAAATGATTAGAGAATATTAAAAATATCTTAAAAATAATTTGTGTTCAGAAGATTAACGGAAGTCTTACGGGTTTGGAACGACATGAGGGTGAGTAAATGATGACAGAATTTTCTTTTTTTGGGTGAACTAACCCTTTAGGAAACAAGCAGCTGAAGTAAGGGAAGACTGAATCAGATGAGAACAAGAAAGTCATTTCAAAATATGTAGATGACTTAAAGGACACAAGAACCATTAAAAATTTAATTTTGACTATTGTTGGAGCAAAAATAAGTAAGTGGGCCTCAGGGGGAAAAATGTAAATAATGCTATGACTCCTTTAATAGGTCTTAAAAAGGGTCTTTCAACAGCCTTCTGGAAGATTCATTAACTATTAAACCCCTGTGAAGACCTGCCATTCCTTCTTCTGATGAGGAATTTAAAACTTGCTGTATTTTATGCTGAGTGGACATGACACATTTGCAGGCTGTTTATGGAAGTATGAACTTGACTGAATTTTCAGCGAGTGGATTGTTACGAGCAATTGTTCAAAGCAAAACTAAAGTTCATTTTAGACACTGTGCTTTTTTGTAGATACTTTTCAATCTGAACTGTACTGTGGGTTTGTGTGGACAACCATCGTGCTTCCCTTGTGTTTGATTTGACACACTTTAGTATTTATGCCGGCTGTCTCCCATATAGTGATTCGATAAGGAACAATGACTTCTGTTATTTAAAACCTTCATACCTCACATGCAAACGATATAGGAGAGTAAGTTCAGCGTAAAATCATTATCACATTTGTGTCAATATTAAACACAGTAATTCTTACTCATCCAGTAGGTTATTTTAGCCAACACACACGCTGCCATGATGTGATCAGGCTGGATGTTGAATGTTAATGTTAATTTAAAAGATTTTTATCCAGCTATAAAAAGACCCATCTGCAGCAGATCTGAAGACAAGTGATTTATTTAAAAGCTAAACCACCATCACCAGTACCTCAAACTACCTATAACTAAAATACATTATGTGCATTGTTGTATTTTAACAATGCCTTTATCTGCATTCTCTCCACCACAAATATCTCTATATAATGACAAAGACAGTGATGCTTGCACAAATGTTTGTCTGTCGTCTTTTTGCTTGTGGAGCATAATCGATGTGCTTTACACTAACCATGCTAATACAGGAAGTTGAGATGATGAGATGCCCTCTGCCCTATGGGTCGGTGGTACACCATCTAGTCCAGCGTGCAGAACTGCTTTTAAATCATCCTTTGTAGCATTGTACATTATCCCTCTATGAAACTGTGTCATAGTACCAACCTGTAATGGATGTTAAGGGACTGTGAGTTTCCCCCCCCCACAATGCCTCTGTTCAGTGGATTAGTGGGTGCATTTCAAACTTTTTTTTCCTTTTTTATATTTCAACTTTATTTGGAAATAGATTTAACTGATTCTCAAACTGCTGACCATCATTGGACTGTAGCTTGGTCAAAATATATAGGCTATATGTTTAAGGTATTTGCTTTCAACTGTTATATTTGCATGTAGTAAATAATTTTACAGTTAAGATAATATTTTCACATGCAGGAACAACGTTTAAAAAAAAGTCTTATTTGCAGCTATACAATCACAATATATAAAATTTTTTAATACCAATCAGATGAAAGCAGAAAATGTTGGAGGGGTTTCAGAGTAAC
This sequence comes from Rhinogobio ventralis, assembly GCA_039654625.1. Classification (NCBI taxonomy): domain Eukaryota; kingdom Metazoa; phylum Chordata; class Actinopteri; order Cypriniformes; family Gobionidae; genus Rhinogobio; species Rhinogobio ventralis. The sequence goes on from CM077196.1 coordinate 23,030,076, forward strand.
TCAGGTATGTGTGCTACTTTTCACTTTAAAGATGTTTAATAAATGATTGTTGTCTGTTGTGAAGACTTCTTGTGTTTGATTATGTAGTTATATTAAAACTGTAATTATTATCATGGGCTACCAAAAGTGTTGTGTATAGGCCTATGTGTATTAGCACTTATTCTGAAGTGTAGCCAAATTTCTGCCTAAACTCTTCTGATTAACAGAACCACTAGAGGGCAGGAGACATTTCAGAGATGCAGAAAAGTATCATTCCAAATGGCATACTAAATGCTTTCCAGAATTGACTTGCCAACTGTTATTTAGCTGATAAAAACACAGATTTATTTTAATCACCCAGCCTTCCTTTGCCTTCCAGCCAATTGTTGAGCTGGCAGAGCTGGCGCAGGAATCCATCATTGGGTCCAATCTCCCGTTTCTCTCTTACTGTGGCCACAGCGGCTCGTACATCCATCCTGTGCTGCAGCATCAGGTGTGCGATGACTAGTGCAGCTGAACGACTGTAGCCTTTCTGACAGTGTACGTACACTTTACCTACAGAAGAAATCAGAGACTGTGATTGTTTAATTACTTACATTGGAGTGCAACATATTCAATTCTCAAAGCAACTTTTAAGGTCAAGGCCAAGACACTCAACAGTCGCAAGGAAAAAGCAAATTCACATTTCGTATGATGAATATTAATGTAAAAGATGAATGAATATTACCGTGTAAGAAAAGGTACGATTTTTAGAAGTGCTTAAGCAGATCCTATACACAAACATAGGCTACTAATGAGATGGAATTCGGCAAAACTTAAAATAGCTACAAATTAGGATGCGAGTGTGTTGGGAAAGCTGTTTTGACTGAAAGAAATAACTGTTTTAGCCACAGGTAGCACACCCTGAGCGGGTAAGACAAATTGTCAGAATACAGGTCCTTGAATTAGATCCAGAACATAAATACCAACAGTAGTAGTGGTAGTTTTCACTGTTTGTATCACTGCTTGTCTGCATGTTTCTGCAGGTTACATTGCCAGTAGGTGGAGACGTGACTTTTTATAAGCGAGTCAAAAGACTAGTTTAAGAACACTGCTTCATTCAGGGAGTAAACACCTCTACTGTGTGTGTAACCAGTCCTACTAGACCTGCTCCGAGCAGGATTCGAACAAGAGTCCCAGGTGTGGGAGGTGGGCACGCTAACAAGGACGCTAAAGACCGCAGCCTCTAGCATCAGTTGCCAGTGCGCCTCTTGAGATCAGGGGAGTGAGGTTCACACACACAGCTCATACTGGCCTATGTTCACATATGTTACACACCCCCCCGCGTTCCAGACAAAGTTGAACAATGTCTGAAGTGGGACATTCCCAAATTAAATGTCTCACTTCAGACCTCTGTGAATTCCAGGCAATCAGAGCTGACCACATGATGTCGCCACCACACAATGAGAGCATATTGTGTTTTTGTGTCAACTGTGGCAAAAAGAAAGAAGAAAAACAACATAAAATCGCTTTAAAAACAGCAGACGAAAAACAAAAACGAAGGCATATTACATAAACTTAATGTCTAATGTTAAAGTTTGTATTTACATTTATGCTCATTGGAAGCAGGACTTGCCAACATCTTGAAAGTGATGTCAAGTCTCGCTGAGGTCGGGGTTGATCAATGTACCCTGAGTTCACGCACCGAATGTCTGACTTTGAGTGGCGTTCCAGGCTTTATTTCCTAGAAGGAGGTGGGAAAAAATTCCTATCTGTCTGGAACGCAGCACTAAACCTCACTCCCATCCGGGTCACAGCACCAAATGTACAGTGCATTCAGAAAGTATTTACAGCGCTTCACTTTTTCCACATTTTGTTATGTTACAGCCTTATTCCAATTAATTATTTTCCTCAAAATTCTACAAACAACACCCCATAATGACAACGTGAAAGTTTCTTTGAAATCTGAAATCCTGTTTCCACTGATCATCCTTGAAATGTTTCTACAACTTGATTGGAGTCCACCTCTGGTAAATTCAGCTGATTGGACATGATTTGGAAAGGCACACACCTTTCTATATAAGGCCCCACAGTTAACAGTGCATGTCAGAGAAAAAAACCAAGCCATGAAGTTCAAGGAATTAAAAAAAATTGTCTGTAGACCTAGGATTGTATTGAGGCACATATCTGGGGAAGGGTACAAAATGAGTACAGTGGCCTCCATCATCCGTAAATGGAAGAAGTTTGGAACCATCAGGACTCTTCCTAGCCCGGTCAAACTGAGCGATCGGAGGAGAAGGGCCTTAGTCAAAGAGGTGACCAAGAACCTGATGGTCACTCTGACAGAGCTCCAGCATTTCTCTGTAGAGAGAGGAGAACCTTCCAGAAGAACAACCATCTCTGCAGCACTCCACCAATCAGGCCTGTATGGTAGAGCGGCCAGACGGAAGCCACTCTTAAGTAAAAGGCACAACAGCCCGTCTGGAGTTAGCCAAATGGTACCTGAAGGACTCTCAGACCATGAGAAACAAAATGATCTGGTCTGATGAAACAAAGATTGAACTCTTTGGCCTGAATGGCAAGCGTCATGTCTGGAGGAAGCCAGGCACCATGGTGGTGGCAGAATGTCCTTGAGTGGCCCAGCAAGAGCCCAATTGAACCCAATTGAACATCTCTGGAGAGATCTGAAAATGGCTGTGCACTGTCGCTCCCCATTCAACCTGATGGAGCTTGAGAGGTCCTGCAAAGAAGAATGGGAGAAACTGCCCAAAAATAGGTGTGCCAAGCTTGTAGCATCATACTCAAAAAGACTTGAGGCTGTAATTTGTGCCGAGGGTGCTCCAACAAAGTATTATGCAAAGGCTGTGAATACTTATGTATATGTATATGTGATTTTTGTTTTTTAATACATTTTAAACAAAATTCTTTGTTTGTAGAATTTTGAGGAAAATAATTTAATCAATTTTGAAATAAGGCTGTAACATAACAAAATGTGGAAAAAGTGAAGCGCTGTGAATACTTTCCGGATGCACTGTAACTGTTACTACTCGATTCGAACCGTGGTCTCCAGCATAAGATGCGGGCACACTAACAAGGATGCCAAAGGCCGCAGCCTCTAGCATCTCTTGAGGCCAGGGGAGTGATGTTTACATGCACAGCTCTACTGGCCCTCTTAATGGCTTGGAAATGCGCAGCGATAATGCTTTAGCTTCCTCTGGAATTTTCACAGAAATAGTCAAAACTTTGTCTAAAATGAAAGTTGGTCAATATTAACTTAGTGTTTATTGAACTGTTGTATAAAAGCAATGTTACACTCACAATCATGCCCATGTTCTTGATAACAGCACTCTTGCTAGCATGATATTGCATTGTTATTGTTAGCTTATATTAGGCTATCCACCTTATTTTTCAATGCGATACAGCGGAATAAGCTATTTTCTGTGAATGTGTGAGACTTCCAATTCATTAGCTGCTATAGGGAAATAACGAGAAGAATAAAGTGCTGTAAACGGTAAAACTATTTGCACTACAAATCAGTGTGTTTATAATTAACACAATACATAAAAAAAAATAGGTTTGCGATATCAAGCAGCATAACAAGCTTTTTTTGTACAGCTAAAAACAACTGGAAGTGGATGACACCATAAGCCAGACACATTAAATTTTCAAATGGCCATGCCCAGTCTTACGTGAAAAATAAGGTGGATATTGTTCAGATAAAGCATGTTGTAGTAGTTGAGAAAAGGAAACTGCAAGATTTTTTTTTAAAGGGATAGTTCACCATAAATTAAAATTCTGTCATCATTTACTCACCCTCAATTTCTTTCTTCTGCTGAACACAAAAGGAGATATTTTGAAGAATGTCAGAAATCAAACAGTTGATGGACACCATAGTAATTCCATAATATTTTTTTTCCATACTATGGAAGGCAATCTTCTTTTGTGTTCAGCAGAAGAAAGACATTCATACAGGTTTGGGAGCAACTTGAGGGAGAGTAAATGATGAAAGAATTAAAATTTTGTGGTGAACTACCCCTTTAAGGTTGATATTGATAAAGAACAAATTAGCAGTGAGAGCAGGGAGCAAGCAAGTAGTGGGTCATTGAAACAAGAAGACTGAGGATATTAACAGATAACGCATTATTAATTAGGGATGAGAAAAAAGATACGTATTTAAAAGTAGCTACTTCTTTTTACTAAGACTCCTCCCACCTTTCATTGCCAGAGCTCTTTCAATGAAAATAGAAGCCTCTTCAAAATATACGCTGAGGTCAAAATGGTCAGTGTCAAAGGCTGGTATCCCATGATAGATGATCCCCGTGTCTGCGTAGAACTCTGCATCCGTGTTCACATGCATGTCCGATTGGCCTTCTGCAGCATTGAGGATGTGTGTCACTCCCAGCTGATGCAAACGTGTTACATTTGTGGCTACAGACCTGTTGAGATGTAATATAACAGCCACCTCAGTTTAACTGATCTTTTTCAGTCTCTCAGTGAGTTTGCAAGTGTGTTGAGCATAAGAGGGCGCCCTTCACAAATAGAAAATAGGCCATGTTTATTTAAAGCCTTGCCCGTGGGAATTTGCAAAAGGACACATGATCGTGCTTTGAATATTAGCTTATCAGATAGGAAAGGCTAAACATACAACTGCAAAATGTAAATGTTTGTTGAGCAATGTTGCTATATGGTAAGAAAATAATCCACCCACTACATATCTGTAGGCTATGTGAGAACTTACTCATTTCCTAGGAGTATCCCAGGGTAGACTTCATTAAAATGTTTGGAGGGCATACAAAAGTCTCCGTTTTCATCTGTCAACAGATCATTGAGCTGCTGAACAGACACTTCATAGTCTGTCATGTTTAGCTGAAGATAAATTGCCTTTCAAGTAGAAAATATTGATCCTGAGGCCTCAATGCTGGAGTGATTTTCTGTAATCCAGTTCCATCTTCATTGTGTCATCTTCTAATCTAGAGTATTAAATAATGGTCTAATGTTTTTAGTCCAGAGGTCAGTATCCAGCTCAACATAATACTAAAGCTGTTCACATTAGTCTGTTAGTTGTTGTTTTTTTTTGTTTTTTTGTTAGGCCTAGAGAGAGTTAGCTTCAGTCAAACACTCAATGCTATCATGGTGTGTTTTCAAACCACTAGGTGGCATCAGACAGTCTTGTGTCTTGAACAGAGAATTAATATGATGGAATATAACCTATAAGATTACATTTTTGGACTTTTGAGATGAAGGCCACTTGTCCTGTGGCATGCCATGCTGCACTCCATCTAATTGTTTTAAGCCTAATTTAAAATCTTTTGTTTTTAATTATTTAGTGTTTTATTGTATGCATTGGTATCCATTTGTCCCACTGCAGGGACATAAAACTTGTCATAAATATATTTTCCTAAAATTAAATATGAAATTCTTGGCAATGAAATATTCAGCACTTTAAAGTGTATATTAATGAAAGGGTCAAACTGAGAAAGCAAGATTTCAAGGGAAAATAATATGAAATAGACTGAAGAATGACTGAGGTTGTAAGCTTTGAAATATAGGATAGACATTCAAGGCAGTCAGATTAATTGAATTTTATTAAAAGAGTTTACAAAATCCAGTCTTAAAAAAATCCACCACAAAAACCTGCAAGCAAAAAAAAAAAAAAAAATGTCAGCAATGTAAATCTTCATGATGAAAACACTGGGGAGGAACTTGAAGAACATTTGGCTGTGAGTAAACCGTGCTAAAGAGTGCTGCCGTGATCTGAAACAGAGTGAACTGGAAGAATCAGTAGAGGGGATCTGGATACTCTGTAGACTGTCCTAAACCCCATCACATCATCTGAGTTCTGGCCATTGGGTCTTGGTGATGACCAGGGTACCAGTGTCCAAAAGAGTTCATATATCCTCCAGAGTGGATGGGGGCACCTTTAGTTGACATGGAAACATCCCACAGGGGCGGCATTCCTGGTGAACACGGTGGTCCCGAGGCAGAAGCCGCTTGAAGGTGTTCTCCTTCCAGTCCACTTGAGCCGTGCTTCATTATCTTTTTATATTTGGAACGCTTGTTCTGGAACCATATCTTTACCTGCAACATTTGCATTTGGATTAGAATTTGTGCTTAGATTAGAACTTCTAATTTGGATTAGAACTGTTTAAATGCATAGTGTAAAGCTAATTTTTATTATTCATAACACACAAGTCAAGCAGGACTGGAAGGAATTATCAAAGTAAATGTAGAACAATAAGCACTTTTCGGGTAGGATATGTGGTGATGTTTCAGACATTATGGGATTGTATAGTGCACAACAGTATATTTTATTAACCGGGATTTTTTTCACTGTAATTTATGATGTAACTTATTTATAAAAAGGTAGATGTGTTACCTTGTTAAATGCAGATTTTTAAATAAAAAAGGCATGTATTGTTCTGTTAAATGTAATTAAATGTTTTACTATTTAAGGTAAATGAACTTATATGTACAGATTTGAATTTTTTTATGTTTTTAGCTAAAATTACTAACATTTTTAGTTGTACTTTGTATGATTCACTTTTACTATATTAACCACAGGGTGGCAATACTTACAATCTTTACTGAGTTCTACAGACACTGATTTTCAGAATTGCTCAGAAGTTTAAAGTGTGATTTTTGCTTTGCTTTGATTCAGCGTGATTTTTTGTGGTACAACAGGGCTTCTGCCAACACCAGCACGCCTTCAGCTTGCTGCAAGTGAGAGGGGGGAAAAGCTTGACAGTTCTTTGGATGCAGCAAAACTCCAAACATTACTGCTGTTATTTGTGATCAGTCCAACTTTTCATCCAGAACTCTCTAGCACAAACTTGTGCAAGCCTTTTCAATAATATATGATATAAACAAGTCTTGATATTATACTCCAGGTTTGTACTTTCTTAATTATGTAACCATAATGTGGAAAAGTCATGCTAATTGTGAATTTACAATGAATTTTATTAAACAGCGACACCCAAAGAGCTTAAAATCTTCTATAATGAGACATAATTAAAGTGATGTTTTCCAAGAGACTTTTAAGATGGATTAAACTCCAATTACCCGTTTAACGTTTTCTCATGCACACTGACACCCAAAATAATTATTTTAATTTACACTTTTATGTGATGTTCCTCTTGCCGCATTTTGATCACCTCTGTCAAGTGGTAATGCCTTTTTTTCTTCACTAAAATCTGCATGTATTATTATTATCTTCAGAAAACAGATTAAATGAGCCGCCTGGACTAAAAGGCAGGAACAGGTGCCAGAGGCAACATTCAGCACTCTTTAACTGCAGCGATGACAGAGTCTCAATTGCTAATAAAGAGTAAGCACACATCTTCAAGTTTTGTCTGTTCTGCTGAATGGATAATCATCGGTAAATGTCCTCAGGAGAAAACGATAACACTAATCAATGAAATATGGGAGTTTTTTGTATTGAGGGTTTATATATATGCTATACACTAAATAATTCGATTTTTAATTAATAATGCTAATTTAAGTTTAAATTTAGGATTAATATTTAGTTCACTTCAGAATGTATTACTCAGGTGTTCATAGTTTTATATTATTATGAGGGGATAAATGGCATTGAGAAATCTTTTATGGCTGCTATGATGTTAATACAGAGTAAAATAAATAAATACAATTCAATCTTTCACAATATATTACAGGAAGATCAAATAACCAGCACAAATGATTAAGATAATGTGTTCATGAAATCAGAGAGTTAGGCTTATGCATTACCAGTACCTGGTTGAATCACAAAATATAAGGCATTTAGTTACTTCATATCTATACTGCTGATTATCTTCAAGATTAGGTTGTGATTGTAATAAATCAATAGTGTATTTATTGGAAATGTTTACCTCTTCAGAGCATAAATGCTTATTTTATACTTCTTTATCTGAAAGGCTATTAGACAGATTTAGATGTTTCTTCAGTTATGGAGAATTTTGGCCATTAGAAAATAAACCCACTAAATAAACTTTTATTTAATTTGTCTACTAACAATGTGAAACTATGGACATATATGAAACAGGAAGCATTTTTAATATGATTGGAAATTATGCACAATACAACTATTTATCTTTATTTAATCACAAACATCTCAAAATCTTTGCTAAACAAGTAGATTTTAGTTTGATAAATATTTATTTGAAACAAAATTGTTGCTTGTGGGGGAAATTATGCTAAAATGGGTTTTAAAAATGTATCAATTATTTTTGTAATAGTTTTGTTATATGTTGTGTATATTGTTAAATGTAATAATTCATATTTATATATTGGAAGTGTTTTACAACAAACTCAGACTTTCAATCTATATATTACAAACTATATTCAATTCTTTGAAAAGTAGCTACATAATTGGAGGCATGGTTAAAAAGGACATTTATATTACAAAAAGAAAAAAAGCTGTTTTTTTCTATTTTTTTAATACAAATCATATAAAAAGTGTCCGTTGAAGAAGCACCATTTTACTAAAAGTGCTTTGTATTTTGTGAGTTAGGCATCGTTTCAAAGTGTGGGTGGATGGTTTGTAATTTTTCTAGAAGCTTTAGTGTGTCCTTTCATTACAGTTATTAAAATGTAGGGTGAAGTCAGGTGAACTGGGTCACATAAAAATAATGGTTCTTTAGCGGGGTGTATGGTACCCTTCAATTGCACAAAAGGTTCTTTGTAGTGTAGAAAAGTTCTTTAGACTATAAAATGGTTAGGAAAAAATGGTTCTTTAAAGAACCTTTCACAAAACGGTTCTTCAGGGAACCAAAAATGGTTCTTCTATGGCATCGCCGTGAAAATGGTTCTTCTTAAGAGTGTAGAGTGAAGTGGAATAGTTAAATGGGGAAAAAGAGTGTCCTGACACTTTTCAATAAGATATATTCTCTATTTCATATTATGATTGGTTTTTGTATATGTATATAGGCTACATATTTAAACTTATGCAAAGTCCCTTTTATTATAAAAAGACAACTTCATGTGAAGAATTAGGGGACACTGCAGTTAACACTGAGCCTATAGTTGTGCTCATTTGGTTGGAAAAAGAACAGAGCTACACAGATCAGGATTACAACATCATATCCGCACTGCAGTGAACTACTATTCCATATATCTGCATTGTGCTTCAGATTATCATTTGTAAGCTTATGCAATAACTACTTCTGACTACCACTATGCATCATTTTGATTATTGGAGCAGATTACAACCTGTCATTGAAGGAGGAAGGGACTACTCGTTCTCACTTTTTGTTTCTTGTTTGATTGGGAAATTAAGTGCAGGATCGGCCTATATACTTTCACAAGAAATATTATTAAGAATAGCTTAATTCATACCTCGATATTTATGATATTAAGTTATTTATGAGCCTATAGTTTTAACTTGCTTATAAATTCCGTAGCATATGCATAGCTCGCAGATGATCGTTTTAATGCTATTTTTACCAACACTTATAGATTAAATTAGCGTTTCAATAATAATGGACGAGAGGTCTACAATTAATGCATTTTCTCATTCCTTTGTCTCTGATAAATTATTCTCGATACTCGATAATTTACCAACACTTGCTCTCCAACGTTTTGCTTTCTGGTTATGGTTCATCTTGAAGACTTCACATTGCTTGTATTGTTCTTATAGGGTCTACTATATCAACCTTCTGGCATTTCTAGAAAAATAAAGACCTTGCATTCTTTTATAAATCAATTGTTCTCTTTTGTGAACGTGCAGACACACGTCTACACACGGCGTAAAGACAGCTATTTTCCTTCTTTAATTCAGTGGTGTCATATGTAGGCCTACATACCTGTGTTTGTGTCAGACCCAGTTTGGCCGCCAGATCAGCGCGTTCCGGCAGCGCGAGGTACTGGGTCTGTTGGAAGCGCTGGTTGAGCGCCTGCAGCTGTAAACTCGAGTAGATCGTGCGGGGTTTGCGAATCTTTTTCCCCTTTCCGTTCAGGCGGATTTCTCCACTTTCAATGGAACTTTGCTTCTCGGAATCTTTATTGAGAAAATTAAATATGACATTATATGATAATAGGCTAATAATAATAGTACTAGTAATAATAATAATATTAATAACAATAATAGCAGAAATAGAAATATGAAAACGAAAACTTGAAATAATTTCTCAAAAGTATAGGCTATTCTGTCAAAAGAAAAGAGGAACATTTGTCAACAGCATACAAGGCAATTTCGTTAGCGTTAAATAGTCATTTTCTCTGGAAAAGTTCTGAAATGGCAGTGAAAATTCTTGCGTGTTATGAATAATTTGTAACTTTATAGTCACGTCAATGAAAAAGTTTCAAAATATATAATTAATAAAAGCTTGTCATATGAAGACTAAACTAGCATTTATATCTTATTTTTATTTTGCAATCTAAAGGCAGGTTGTGTGTGTGTGTGTGTGTGTGTGTGTGTGTGTGGGGGGGGGGGGGAGGGGGGGGTCTGACAATTACTTGATTTGTTAATTGAGGTCATTACAAATAGCCTATATTAAACCATATTGCGGCAATACAACAGCTAGTAAAGTTTACTAATAGCATACAAGATTGTATAGAGTTAGGTAAAACAAAAGTAAATATGCTCACTTTTAAAACAATCGTTAAATCCGTTCATATAGCGATTCATCGTGTATTTTCTTTTCTGTCTTTACTGAGCTTTAAATAAGCACTTCTATTTCTCAAAGATTGTTTAATTCAATGGGTCGTTGCAAATGAATGATGGGCATTTAAAAGTTATTGATTACAATTGCGTTAGGATTAGGTAGGCTAATTAAATTAAACACACATTTAAAGAGCAATATCAAGCCCAAATTGTGCGTTGCTATCTTCATAAATCAGGATTATTATTATTATTCAGTTAGGAATAATTCGTTTTATCAAACCCAATAGCAGAACGGAATTTAGTAACACTTTTCTAAATATGTGTGGGTGAAGAAAAGCGCACTTTACCTGCATCCTCCACTCTTGAATGACCGACTGCGCTGTTGTGTTGATAGGGTAGGTAAGCTCCGGGGTGGTGATGGGCGCTGGGATAGTGGTAAGTGAGCGGACGGCCGTACGAAGCAGCGCCGGAAGAGAAGGCAGCATCGTACTGCGAATGTGCGCCTTGATGCAAACCGTGCACCGGATAGTGCGCGTGAGACACACCGGGTGAATGCTGCTGGTGAGACTGGTAACCGTGACTGAACTCCAGAAATGCCGATTTTGAAGGGTCTGAAGCCACCAAACTTTCAGACAGTGAAGTCATAGTCATTTTTTAGAGGTATGTCCATTAGACCGGTGCATCATAAAAAGTAGCATCTATTTAGAAGAGTCATGTGATTTCCATCCCTTAATGAGGTCCATTAGAGAGATCCATGTCCGTGAAAACGCGAGGCGCATGAGTTTGCTTTCGTTTTGGCAGTGTATGAAGTCTGTGAAGTTCATCTCACTAGTCCCATCACATACTGGAATTAATCCCAGCAGTGAGAACGCGCTCTCTTATTGGCTGCACGCGCCGCCCGCGTCATTTCTTTGGAGGCAGTGACGTCAGTAGTGTAATATGTAGGCTATAAGGAACATCGCAATTCCCACGTTTGCAGCAATGTTTTCTGATGTAGGCTATCACTAAGATGTAAAAATCAAACCTTTGCTTCGTTGGACTAATAGGCTACCATTCTGTTTAGTGTGAAATAAATAAAAACAGAGTAGGCTATTTGGAAACTCTTCTCAAAAATATAAACTCTGAACTCAGACCATGTCGATAAATACATTCATAAAGGTTGACAAATAAAAATAATCAGGTCCATTGTTATGTAGGCTATATAGCAAACATAACAATACATAAACAAAAATGTCAACCTAAATGTACGGTAATACCTGGCACCTGCAGTTGCCATAAATATACCGTTGTTAAAGAAAGACGTAGCCTATCATTTTGGGACTGTACATTCATAGGCTAGGCTATGTAATTTAATATAGCCTAATCGTAATAGCATATAGCTACCAACCTGATAATAAAATCTGTTTTCACCGAAAATAACACAAGTGATATGGATATAAATATGCCTATAAAAATATTGGCCTATAACAAAGACAAAGACAAAACACCATCAGGGTAACACACATCATAGCTACTAAAACAATATAATAATTAACTTAATAGCACAAAATGCAATATTAAACATCCTTTTGTACAAAAATAAGAAGTAACAAAATAAAAAAGGCGATTTTACTTATAAAACGTATCTAACAAGGCCTAAAGCCTAATTTTTATTTTTTTTACTTGAATATAGCCTAATTTTAACATAATTTTTTCTATTCTCTGCAAATTATAGACCTAATTCAACATTTGCATATCCAAACACTATATATAGTTAGGCCTATGTATTTCTATTATATAGTTTATACAAATATGTTACAATAAAATTACAATAGGACTAACGATACACTCGATAAAATAGCCTAGAATATTTTTGCCATGATGGTTAGATAATTTAGTAGGCTTATTTGTAGTTAAATTACTCGCGTCAACATTGTAGTTTTTAAGTCGTATTATAGCAAAACAGCTTAACAGTTTTCTAACAAATTATTAGGCTATTTGATGAGGAAGTCTGATAGACAAGACAAAGTGCATGATTGCAGCATCCCACGGCTAATTAAATGCCACGTTTGATTTCCGTTGAAACTCATTTTTAACGTGGTTGAGGGGAGGAGAGTTGAAAAGCGCCGCTACTGACGCACAGTGTTTTTACATGTTTTGGTTGAAGGGCACGTGCTATTAAACCAAAATAGTGACGTGAGGAGAGAATTATACAAATTATAGATGCTTTTATCCTGTGCCAACATTCCTCAACACACAGGTACATCCAACCGTCACGACACGCCCAGCCTCGATGCCTGCCGATCCAGACAGTATTACAACGCTGAAACCTGAGGAAACATACGGGAGACAAACTATATACAATATATACTGTATACTGTATTACAACACTAGTAAAAGGAGAGTTTAATAACTAAAAAATATGTATATATATTTAGTCAACAACGGTATTTGAGTCCAAAAAAGGCCAGAAGTGAGAGGGAGATATAAAAGCATAGAGAAAGTATGAATCTGACAGTGATTAGGAGGGATAAGGACAATAGGCCACAATAAAAGAAAGAGAGGATACAGAATGAGATACACAGAGAAAGAATAAGAAGTGTAGCTACTCCATCCCAGTCTGTAATTATGTGTACATTATAGAGGGGAACAAAGCAAGCCCCTGAAGTCATAACACAAGGATACCCTCACTTTGGTTTTCATTCACACTGGGGGAAAAGAGGTTAATAACAATGCTTCTTGTCTTAGGCCAGACTAGCTGGCGTCGTCACTGTGTGTCTCTCTCTTCTGGTGTGTATGCATGTATATATCTGCACTCTGTTGCCAAGATACTGTGTATTGTGTAGGTGTGTTTATGTCACCTATGATTTGAGGGCAGGTGATAAATGCTATGACAGGTGTTTCACTGACTTAAACTGAAGACCAGTGCTGACAAATGCTCTGGTGATGTAAACTAGGCTAACTCTAGTGGATGAGGAAGAAATAGCTCATATCAAAGGGCCAGTAAAATATGCTTTCAAATATTAGAACATCTTGTTAAATTGGAAGGCAACTCAACAGGCACGTGCAGAGGGGGCTTTGAGGGGTTTTTGCAAACTATTTAACAATAATATGACAACGTGTACAAAACAGTAACAAGTCGGAAATCTCGCGTTTATTTTTTACTTAGGCCTATCTGTCAGATTTCGTTGCCATGACGCGTTGCTATGGTTGGCTTGTGTCTTGCTTGACTGCTCATTCTGACACTGTCTTCTCTATAATTTTTTGCTCATTGTTCAAATAAAATACAATAAGTTTGTATCAATAGGCTATCATATCCATAATTGTGACCAAACTGTCTGCTTACAAAAGCGGTCGGGAACCTCATATGGGTCATTCAGTGAAAGCCTGTGTCTTGACGGCAGGAGAAAACAAGCCAAACAATCACGATTTTAAAACCTTTTTCATCATTAATCGAAGCTAGTATGCGAAATGTAGGCTGTCAAAAATGAGGCAAGAGAGGGTCATCTGACCTAATCTCCTATTTGGAATGGAATAACGAGAAAAGATAAAACGGCTTGTTTATTCGGGTTTTGTTGTTGTTGTTGTTGTTTTGTTTAGATTAATTGACGGATAATTAGATTTCGGTGAGATTGTCATTTTTCGTTTGTGGTTTACAAATCGGTAAATTGATTCGTTTTTTAGTTTTTTAAAAAAAAAAGCTTGATTTTTTGTTTTTTTGGATCACGGGTAAAAAAACGGATAAATGACCCACATGGGGGCGGTCATGAGACGCCCCTTTCCGCCGATTGGTCAAGCAAATCTGTGCATGTTCAACAAAATAATAGCTAGTCCTCTACAGGCTTCCGCTTCTTAAACTGTACAGGGCAGGTCCTAGATCGGGCTTTCTTTTGTGCAACTTAACGCGTTTCACAGAAAACATTATATCAGAAATATGAAATATTAATCAGCACCCAGCCTGTTTTATTCAGCTGTGAGGAGTGAAGCTGCGCTAGACAGCGAAGAGCGGGTGTGAAGCACAGACCAATGTTAATTTTGACAGCAAATTTTGATTTAGTTTTAGTCATAGTCTTCTGACTAAAATGCCATTTAGTTTTAGTCATATTTTAGTCACCTGAATTGTTTTTAGTAGCTATAGTTTTAGTCGACTAAATCTAGTCGACTAAAATCTAATGAGTTTAGTTAAATTGTAATGCATTAATTGAGCATTTAAGCATTACATAACCGACTGTTACTTGAATACATGTCAAAACTGACATTTTGACATAGGCTAATTGTGTTTTTGACCATTCAAGCGCAAAAATACCCGAAAGAGCAGGAAATAGTTTTTTTGTTTTAAACATCTATATAGTTTTTATAATGTTGTATTTCTGTTTTAGTTAGTAGCCTATATCAGGTTAAGCTAAAGCTTCAAATAAGTTTATTTTATTTTTAAATTTCAGCTAACATTTATTTAATTTCAAGTAGTTCATATTTGTATAACTATTAGAAGCCTGGTACTTTATTGAATAAAATGTGTCAAATACTGTTCTTAGTCTTTCCTCCTGACTATAAATTAAATGGGAGAGAAAAATACAGTTTATGTGTAACCAAAAACGTATAATACGTGACTTTTAATTATAAACAAGCTTGAAATACACAGACTCTTATTTTTAAATGTCTACGCCTTACTATTGCAGTTGCAGCAGCTCATTCAAATTCAGATGAGGGAGACAAAATATGCATTGCTACAACCGTCTAAAACATATTACTAGCCTATATAAACATCGTAAAGTAAATATTGTCAATATATCTCAGCATTAGTACATAAACAATTACGTGGCATAAATGTGTGCTATTCATTGATTGCGACCTGCTCTGAAGCAGCCTGGGGTGCGTTTCCCAAAAGCATCGTAAGCCCACTATGGTCGCAAGTTGCGTCGTTATCAACACAGTTCAACGAGTCGGTGTTTCCCGAAACATTCGAAAACAGTGTCGCAAAGTTGAGTGGTTGGAACGACAGATCTCGACCTGTGGTTAGAAGCATAGTTTCTTGTTTGCAAGACATGTGGACTTAATAAATCCTTATCTTGAGCAAAATAAGCAAGCTGACATTTAGTACAATCTAGATCTTTTATTTCGAATACATAGCCTACAAATGTAATTTATGTCTTTTAGTTCGTCAAGAGATTTAAAGCACCGTTTTTGAAGAGTGCGCATGTGCGGACGTGATCTAGTAGGCCTGCGTAAGAATGAGCCTGTGATCTGGAAATAAAGCAAAATAACTGAGAAAAATAAGAATTAGTCCTCGGATGCCATGTTGATAATTTATAGCAAAAAATCTAGCATGAATTCGATCTCAAACTAATTCATTAAAAGCAGTTATTACTCCACCACCTGCGTGACATCATTAACCAACGTGGTTGAACGACATATTTGGGACAATACGGTTTCGGGAAACAGTCGCGACTAGCTAGTTGATTTCTTCAACGACGCATCGTACTATGGTAGTTCAACAGTGAGTCACGTCGTTGTACGGGAAGCGCACCCCAGAAGCGCTGATGTGTGAGCCTGTAGAATGCGCAACAGACAGCGCCGCATTTTCCCGCGGTTAGATCAGCACATTACAATTCAAATGTGCGCATCTAAAGGACATCAGTCCCTCCCTAACATTTTCGTCTCGTTTTTATTCGTTGATTAAAATGACAGTAGATTTTCATCATATTTTTTTCATCCAAAACTGGTTTTTTATTTAGCTATCGTCTCGTTTTCGTCAGTGAAAACATGTCGTTGAAGAAAATGATGACGAAAATTATATTCGTCGACGAAATTAACACTTTGCGCAGACCCAATGTTCAGTCAAGTGTAAATACGCAGCAGTCATAACTTTTCTTTAGGCTACAATTCGCTCAGTTTTGGACAGGGGACGGTCATTGCAAATACTGTCATGCAAATCGGCCAAGGGTGGGAACCGATGATGGTGAATTTAAATTTTACTGTAACTGTATCATAGCCGCGAGCGAGAGCGAGACAGATGAGCCAGATGATTGACAGGAGGATAGCGGAGGCAAAAGCGCAAGATAACTTTTGTTAGTTAAAAACCCCACAAACCACAAACTGAGCATTCGTTTTAAAGGGGAATTTCCAAATATCTTTTATTTATTTGTTATAATGCGGGTAGCTATATATGTCATCCGTCTTATTCGTTTTGGTAATAACGAATAATGTTAGTAATAATTTTTGTTCAAAGAGTGGAGGAAGATGTAGCCTAATGTTGTCAAACATTAACGACCAAAATAAGCTATACAGATGCTGAAGGTCTTGACAAATATCTTTTCTTGATAAATGTACTACAGGATTAATGGATAACACTTGTGAGTTAATTAATCAGTGGGAAAATTTCCTCATCGGCACATCCCTATTCTTAAATGTTGGCTACATTTTACTGAGGATTTTGTAAGAAAAATGTTGTGAGCAAATGTTAAACTAGTTCAGTATTGTGATATGTATCGAATTTTGCCTCCGCTATCCTCCTGTCAATCATCTCGCTATAGTCTCACTCTCCCTGGCTGCTATGATTACAGTTAGTTACTGTAAAATTTAAATTCACCATCATCGGTTTTCACCCTCGGCCGATTTGCATGACAGTATTTGCATTGACCATCCCTTATCCAAAACTGAGCGTATTGTAAAGAAAAGTTATGACTGCTGTGTATTTAAACTGGACTGAACATTGGTCTGTGCTTCACACCCGCTCTTCGCTGTCTAGCGCAGCTTCACTCCTCACAGCTGAATAAAACAGGCTGGGTGCTGATTAATATTTCATATTTCTGATATAATGTTTTCTGTGAAACGCGTTAAGTTGCACAAAAGAAAGCCCGATCTAGGACCTGCCCTGTACAGTTTAAGAAGCGGAAGCCTGTAGAGGACTAGCTATTATTTTGTTGAACATGCACAGATTTGCTTGACCAATCGGCGGAAAGGGGCGTCTCATGACCGCCCCCATGTGGGTCATTTATCCGTTTTTTTTTACCCGTGATCCAAAAAAACAAAAAATCAAGCCGAAATCTCGTTTTTTTTTTTTGAAAAAACGAAAAAAAAAAAAACTAATAAAGGCGCAGTTTTTTCATTTCTGCTTATTTCATTTCAAATTGGAAAACAAACTATCAACCTTTTAACAGACCTCCCAAAGTCGCGCTATGATCGGTTATGGTTGGATATGATTGGTTCACGCTATAAATCCCACCTATTGATTTCGTGCGCGTTCTCGAATCGGCCTAAAGACTAAAAGAAAAGTAAGTAAACAACTAAAAGTTGTTTAAAATGGCTTAAGCCATTTGGATATCACCGCTTTTTTTCACGTCAAAATCAAACCTGAAATTGCCTGAAAACACGATGACTGTTGGTGTTTTAGTGAGCAATCAGCTTGGGGAAATTAAAGATATATCTTCGTTTCTGTCTTTGACATTCATTGTTTACCGGGCTTGATGTAAGTTGACTTAAAAAGAAAAGCTAAAGATTAGTTTACAAATAAAATATATTGTTTAAATTGTTACTGCCTTTAGTTATTATTTTGAAATAAATGTAAAAATGTGTAAAAACACTCATTTGATGAAATTTAATAAATAGAACATTATAGTGTAAAAGTAGAAAGTGTAATGAAGTGTAACAGGGACATACATTTATATTTGATAAGTAAAAAAATGTCAGGACTCATTTTAAAACACCACCGCATATCACTCTGAGGAACTCTCTGCACGTCCCTGCAACTCAAGCTCTTTGATGTTCTTTCTAATTATTTAAGGTGTGTATAAGTCCATCAGTTAGGCTAATGATGTCTTGTATAAGCAGATCCTAAACCACCAAGAAGTCTAATAGCCTATAGCCTACATCCAATTCAAAAGTCCCAAAAAGTCCTTTCCTGTTAACACTGTCAGTTAAAGATGAATGTAGGCTACTCGTTGTCTCTCTCCTACCTTGCTAAATTAATTCATTATTTCTTAGGAGAAGAACATTTTCCCTTTCGAAGAATCCTCCAAGCATGTCTCTGGAACGCGAACCATAAATGGCAATTTAAACATGAAACTATTTCGGTTGACCCATTACTAGAGGTTTCCAAACCATTTGAAACTTTAGACCAAGATACACCCAAAAGGGCGACTGGGCGCGTGTGTTCTGAATTTTCGCAGATGATAAAATTCACATGCACAAAGAAGAGACTCAATTAAAATGCGCATGCTTATGCGTGTACTGACAGGCTAAATATAGGCTACTTGACGCTATATTTCGCCATCCTAAAGATCCATCAAAGGGAAGTTAATTGTAAGAGTTTAATAAAGAAGCATGCTTGGCAACTCACAAATCTAAAAGAAACATCTTATATAATTATGAAGCACGACACGTCCTCGTCTATGTCATATTTCATGTGTTTCTGTCAATTATTTAGATCTACTCGTTTTAACGAGGTAGAGTTCTGCAGTCACAACTTTTCGTTTTCAAGACTATACAGGATGTTCTCGTGGACCATTTTAATTCGGAATTATGTTATTCACAGAAATATGAAACAATCTGGCACCTTTTAACTAGGCCTATAAAGACCTGAATCATTTATTGGCTAAATAATATTATTTTTGTAGCAAGAATGTCTTAAATTTTATATTATATGCTGTTTAAAGAGTTAACCCCTTCTCGTTCACAGGGTGATCTGAATTGTCAGTGTAAAAACAGCTTGAGTTACATGGAAATAATTGCTAGATACATTTAGGAATATTGAATATAATGTATTTTAAAACAGAAATCTAGAAAATTTCTCATTGCTATGAAATACATCATTTTTGAATGTTAATTTTGTTTTTGTTTTGTCTTAATTTGGAAATAAAAAAAAAAGTGAACATTTGTTAAGCTTAATTTTGTCTCCTCCAGTGAAAAGGATGTGCTGTCTTTGCAGTCTGATGTTACGGATCCTCTTTCTGCATAATTGAAAACGTTCAGTGCTAATAGATCATTCTAATGCAAAAGATTCTTTGATGAGCATGTGAACTTACATAAAAATCAGTTTCTGTAGCACTTTGTATGACCAAAGGACCCTGAAGGGTTTTTTGACTCTAAACATTTCTAATAGCAACAGGTTAAATTCAACCTTTGACACAATAATCTCTGACCTCAATATGCAACAGACTTGAATGATCACAAGCACAATTCAACTTTTTCTGGAGTGAATGAGTGGCTTAATGTTCTCTGTAAATGGCAATTAGTTTGAACAATAGCAGATATTCAGTCTTTTGTATGTGCTAAATAGTGAAAGTGAATATGAGAGATATCAGTATTTTAGATTGACCCCCTGACCCTGCACCTCACCAGTGTCTCAGGTGCCTTTGGCTGTCAGTGTAATTGAAGTGCTTGATGAGCACATTTCAATCTGTGAATGTGTTTTAAAACTAGCTGCAGGGTTTTGGGTGGTTTAAGGCACTGCTCAAGCTGGGCGGTACACCATAGAGACAGATTGTCTCTTTCTGTCTGGTGGCTGCCAGGAACATCAAAGGTGTTGATGTGAACTAATTTGCCTTTGAACATTGCCGAAGTTCTCTCTACCTTACAATGGTACTCATTCTATTTCTGTCTTCTCTCTCCCTCTCCGTGATCTGCCATCTGGGAGCAGGCTCTGGCAGGTCTACCCAAGCCTGCGGCAGCATACGGAAAGAAAAAAGAGCAAGGCTACATGTGCTGGGAACAGCATTTGGGAAAAAGTTCTGATGTAACAACTTTGGGGATAGTGATAACCATATGCATGCATCAATCCATCCATGCATCCAGTCGTCCATCCATACGTTCTAATGTTCCATCCATCTATCCCATCCATCCACTCCATCCGCTCCATCCGTTCCATCCGTTCCACCCGTCCCATCTGTCCCATCAATACATCCATCCAGTCATCCATCCTATCCATCTGTTCCATCCATCCACCCATCAATTGTTTTGGTGTTCCATCCATCCACCCATTTGTTCCATCTGTTCCATCAATCCATACATCATCAACCCATCCATGCTGATGTTCCACCCATCTGTTCTGACATTCCATTAATCCATCTATTCACCCATCTAGTCGTTCTGATGTTTCATCAATCCATACATCCATATGTTCCATCCATCCACCACCGTTCCGTCTGTTCCATTAATTCACTGTTCACCTGTTCCATCAATCCATTCATCTACCAATCCTTTCCACCATTCCATCAATCCATCGTTACATCCGTTCCTTCAATACATTGTTCCATCCGTTCTGATGTTCCATCAATCATCCATCTAATCTAGTTGTACAAATGAATGTACAACTGACTCTTGATCGAGTTATGACTATAACAATTAGCCTATTGTCCGGATGTGATTGTTCATTGTTTTCAAATAAAACCCTACAGGTAATTAATGGATGTCAATACGTGTTTGTTTGTTCATTCATTGATTGTTCCTCTATTTAAAGGCTTGAAAAATATTAGAAATACCATAGAAAACCATTAGAATTTCTGTATTGCTTGTTTGCTCCTCTGACAAGGAACTCAGCATATAATACAAAACGGCGCTATTAAATATGATTCATGAGCTTAATTATATGATATCAGTTGTTGTCCTTTTTTTCTCATAAGCATTCAATGTTTACAGTAAATCTAGAGAAATGTCTGATTGTTTGGGTACAGTACACACTCCCTGTTCATGTTGGCTGAACTGCTGCTATACTCCAAATGGGGATTTCAAATGCTGTTGTAAAGGTTTTGAATGATTTCCAAGAGCCACATCTCTGTAACATTCAACTGCTCTACATAAAACTCACAAGTAATCTGCCAGAGGAATGTAATTTGACTGATTAGCCAAATCTGCTTTCAGCATGGGTGTGTCTGTGTCCTGAGGCTCCAGAGAGGAGACTCAAAAAATGTAGGAGAATCAGAGATAGAAGATTCACACCTCTTCCACGAGAAAACACCCAGTAGCCGCTTACAGGCGGTAAGAACTTAATCTCCCAGTACACACCCTCTCACATACTCATTTTTAAGGTCATCAATCATTTAGGGGCTAACATTACAGCTGAGTGTCAAAACAAGCACGTCATGTAAGAAGATAAGAGCAGAGGAGATGATGATGGACTAAAAATTTGTAATCTAAAAACACAAAGCACTCAATTGATACATTCAATTATGTTATAAAGGCATTGGTCAGCATGTAACATTGAATAATTGTGCAATAACCAGTTTTTTGTTTAACCATGTTATTGTCTTCAGGTCTTATTTTGACCCATTTTTGGAATATGCCAAATAGACTAGTTTTTGTTGTTGTAACCATAATTTCAAGAATACCTAAACGAACACAATAAAATCAAATGTTTAAATCTCTGAATTAAAATTGACCCATTTATATTTATTTTTACAGAACCAGTGTTGCTCTGATATTTTAAAGACCAAAAGGGCTTCTTTGGGCACATTGTATCCTAATGGCTTAATTCACAGTCTGTGTAAAAAGCTTCTTAAGACAAGAGGGTTTAAAACATCCCACAACTGTTCAGATATTGAAGTAACCCAGGAGTCTGATCTCCTCCGCTATTTTTGAAATCAAAATTGAGGTTTGTGGCTTTTATTCCATGTCTATTAAATTCACCATTAGCAAATACACACATTTAAATTTTATAGTCTTTCTATTCCAGGAAACCAGAGCAAAAATATTGATGACATCCTGCAATACACAGATTTTTGCCCAATCAAATGCTCAGAATGAGCAGCAAATCACTAGTTGATGCCTATTGGCTATTTTTAAAGTTGCAATGAAACTGAAGCAGCAACAGATATTGTTTCCCCTGTGTAAAACAATATACTGTATGTCAGGGGCTTAATTCTATTAATCTACAGATTGACTGAATGCAAGCTTGCTGTTGATTGGAGAGAAGTCGTCTCATGTCATTTCACCAAAAGATTAAGCTATAATATTTTTACTTAAAATGACGAGGTCAAAACTACTTTTTATAAATTAAGCATAAATCAACAACATGCATTTATAAAACTAAAAATAAAGGTTCCAAAAGGTTTTTGTACAGTGATGTAATAGAAGAACCATATTTAGTTCCCCAAAAAACCTTTCAGTGAACAGTTTTTAAAAGAACCATGTTTTCTTACTCTGAAGAACATTTTATTAATCTAAAAAATACCTTTTTACATTATAAAGATTCCATGGAAAGGTTTCATGGATGTTAAAGGTTTTTAATGGAACCCTCAATGCCAATAAAGAACAATTTCCCTGAAAGAGGGAACGAGTATTGCGTAGCATACGCTAGGGGAAACTCCTTTCCTCAAGAATATGAAGCAAAAATTTTATCCTTAATAATTTTATCCATGTAAAACGCAGTGCAGCTGCACAGTAGATACAGCAGGGCATCCCTACGCGCTGATTGGCTGTGCTGCGGCAACTGCAGGAACCTATGGCGAGGCGGCTAAGCGGGAGGGCCAATGAGGTGACTGCTTAAATAGACCGTCTAAATTAGCATATTGAGTCTATAAAAGACTGTGTTTAGCCATAGGATTCAGGTTTAAAATCGACTGAAGCGATACCCTGAGCAAAAGCACAACAGTGTCGACAGTATTCTCGTATTGCGTAGCATACGCTAGGGGACGCAATGTAAAACACAGTGCGTGCTAAGATCTGTGGAGAAACCACAGATTGTGAGACTTTCGACCGGGCAGCGTCGGGCCTTATAGTATGTGGTGTGAAAAACTTATGCTTGTGTTACACATAGGTTTTTTTATACTTTTATTATATGGAGAGAATACCAGCTTGTAAAGCAGGGACTTCCAAATGATAAAATCTGATAAAAGTGGACGGAGAGGCCCAGCCTGCTGCCACACAAATATCCTCCAGTGGTATGCCACTTGACCAAGCCCACGAAGAGGCCATGCCTCTAGTAAAATGAGCTCTGATGCCTATAGGGCAACCGAGGCCTTTTGATTCATAAGCCTAATCTCTGCCTCGTGACAGCGCCACCTTTAGTGCGGCCGCCTTAGCAGACGAAGAGCTGTTCAGACTGCCTGAAAGCAGCTGAACGCTCTATATATGACCTAAGTGCTCTGACTGGGCAGAGCAGATTCGCATCTTTTTCGTCTTGTGACGAGGGCAAAGCCGACAGCGAAATTACCTGCTTTGAATGGAGTGGAGAGCACTTTAGGTGTATAACCGTGTCTTGGCTTGAGGACGACCCTGGAGTCGCTAGGCCCAAACTCGAGACAGGAACACACTCTACTCCAGCTGCAGCAGGACTTAACCACTGTCTCTTTCTTCCCGTAGTTAGGAAGGCTTATGCGGCTCGGGGTTCAATGCAATCTTGGGTCGAGGTCACTGACACTCTGGCTGTCTGTTGCGGCTCGCGGAGGGTGAACGCTGCTGTGTTCTAGACGCTGAGCGAGGCTGTGAGTTCGTCGGCGCTGCGTTTGTCTGTTGAGGGGGCGGAGCCTTAGAGTGACGGCCAGAAGCAGAGCTGGAGCATTTCGTGAGGAAATGCTTCATGGCCTGTGAAGCTTTTTGTGCCTCGGTAAAGCGCTCGGCGAATCCCACTACTGCAGGGCCAAACAGAGATAGGAACGTCCAGGAAGGAGGCTTTGTCAGATTCCTTCATCTCCGTGAGATTCAGCACAGTGACACTCGAGCACAGTGAGGTTGGCCATACATTTCCAGATCGCCGAGAGAGCTGAGGAAAAGGAGGATTTAGCGCGAGCAGAAAATGGCACCTTCCATGCTCATCGTGTACCTCCGGGAAGAAGGGGGCGGGCTTCTGAGGAGAGGATTGGCGGCGGCCTTGAAGAAACCATTCATCTAGCCTGCTTCGTGTGGGCTCCTGGGGTTGGGACCACTCGAGCCCGAGGTCTCCCACGGCCCTGGTGAGCACACGATCAAGTTCAGCGTTGACCTTGCCTCTGACACTCGTAGTGGCTTGCGTCGAAGCTGTGGGCTCCGAGACAGAGTCCGACCACTCACTGACAGATGTAGTCAGGGAAAGATTGTCATCCTCCTTCTCCTCTTCCATTTCTGGTCTACTGAAGGAAACGGAACAGGCCGCTGCTTGAGAGGGGCGCTGATCCTCCTGAATAAACAGGACAGGTGAGGGCGAGGCACGCGGGGAGATGTCCGGCGTGTGCTCGCTAGATCGCTCCGGCGCCCTCTGGTCGCAGCGCTTCTTCTTGTGCGGCCCGAGAGGGAGAGCGGATGGGGCAGGATCTGCATCAAAGCTGGCAAATCAAGTCCGCAGGGTCGGCAGCGCCATTTCATCGCACTCAGGGCAGCCGCCCTGGGAGAGTGCAACTTGTGCGTGTTCTCGTCCGATGATCGTGATGATGTGGCGATCCCCACCATGAAGAGGGCTTCTGCACGAGGCGCAGGAATGACGAGGCATTTGAATCAATGCTCGTCTGCTCTTTTAGAAAAGTGAACGCACAGATAATAAAGGATATAACGCCGGATGGCGCAACTGGAACAGCAGGAGGCTGAAGGCGGAGTCCAGGTGGGAATCCGGCGTCCTCAGGGCTGCAGAGAAGTTCCGCTGGGTGCGTTTCGAGGGCAGCTTCAAGGTTCCGGAGATCAGCGAAGGGTAAGTCCGCTGAAGGTGATTAAATCTGAATCCTTTGGCTACACAGTCTTTTATAGACTCGATATGATAATTCAGACGATCTATTTAAGCGGGAGTTCAGGTAGTCAACTCATTGGTCCCCCCGCTTAGCCGCCTCACCATTGGTTCCTACAGTTGCCGCAGCACAGCCAATCAGCGCGTAGGCACGCTCTGTTGTATCTGCTGTGCAGCTGCACTGCGTTTTACATGGATAAAATTAAGGATACAATTTTTGCTTTATATTCTCAAGGAAAGGAGTTTTCCCTAGCGTATGCTACGCAATACTTGAGTACTTTCGAAAAGGAACCTTTATTTTTAAGAGTGAGGGCTTGAACCGGAAGTTTGTTACACAAGAAACCTGTTTTTAAATGTAATTCTTTTAACTCATACTTTTCATTTTAAAAAACATGCCTTGTATAACTCAAAAAAGTATACTTCACTTTTACTGACAGAATGTATATCTGGCCTATACTTAAAGTGCATCCGGAAAGTATTCACAGTGCTTCACTTTTTCCACATTTTGTTATGTTACAGCCTTATTCCAAAATGGATTAAAGAAATGTTTTCCCCAATTCTACAAGCAATACCCCATAATGACAATGTATAAGAAGTTTGTTTGAAATCTTTGCAAATTTATTAAAAATAAGAAACGCAAAAAGTCACATGTACATAAGTATTTACAGCCTTTTCTCGATACTTAGTTGAAGAGTGGCACACCTATTTTTGGGCAGTTTCTCCCATTCTTCTCTGCAGGACCTCTCAAGCTCCATCAGGTTAGATGGGGAGCATCGGTGCACAGTCATTTTCAGATCTCTCCAGAGATGTTCTGTGCTGCAGAGATGGTTGTTCTTCTGGAAGGTTCTCCTCTCTCCACAGAGAAACGCTGGAGCTCTGTCAGAGTGACCATCAGGTTCTTGGTCACTTCCCTGACTAAGGCCATTCTCCTCCGATCGCTCAGTTTGCCCGGGCAGCCAGCTCTAGGAAGAGTCCTGGTGGTTCCAAACTTCTTCCATTTACAGATGATGGAGTCCCAGTGCATTGGGACCTTCAATTTTTTCATAATTTTTCTGTACCCTTCTCCAGATAGATCTGTGCCTCGATACAATCCTGTCTCAGAGGTCTGCAGACAATTCCTTGGACTTCATGGCTTGGTTTGTGCTCCGACATGCCCTGTTAACTGTGGGACCTTATATAGATAGGTGTGTGCTGCTCCAAATCATGTCCAATCAACTGAATTTACCACAGGTGGACTCCAATCAAGTTGTAGAAACATCTCAAGGAAGATCAGTGGAAACAGCATGCACCTGATCTCAATTTTGAGTGTCATGGCAAAGACTGTGAATTCCTATGTACATGTGATTTTTTTTTTACATTTGCAAAGATTTCAAACAAACTTCTTTTGCATGGTCATTATGGGGTATAGTTTGTAGAACTGAAGAAAAAAATAATGAATTTAATCCAATTTGGAATAAGGCTGTAACATAAAATGTGGAAAAAGTGAGGCGCTGTGAATACTTCACTGTACATTTCAATATATTTTAAAATGTATTTATTTCTTGAAAAGCTGAATTTTCAGCATCATTACTCCAGTCTTCAGTCATATGATCCTTCAGAAATCATTCTAATATGCTGATTTGGTACTCAAACTTTTGATAGAGATATACTTAAAGGATAATTATTCTAATTATACTTGATCTAATTGGGTTTACACTTTTGACTGAGTAGCCTATTAAATACTTTTTCACATAGTTTTATATACTATCTTATAAACTTACATTGTTTGAAAACAGATATGTTCCTAATTCTGAACATCTTTTTGTGTAGGCTAGTCCACTGGTCGTGTACATAGGAATTTACCAGCTATCCATATTTTCACTGGTATACAGTAGGTGGCGCTATTACGCATCTTCTAGTACAGAATCTTCAGATCAAAACACAGGTGAAGAAGAAACAAGTGATAGAAGAGAAATTACAGAGCCCTGCACATGACGTTCAAGGGAAAAAAAGTAAATTGTGCACACTGATTTATAAAACATGCGCACGATTTACTATTTAGTTCCCTCGACTTGCTAAACCGTCCACACAATTTACCAATTTGTTCCCTTGATTTATAAATCGAGGGAACGGATTAGTAAATCGTGCGCACGATTAATAAATCGAGGTAATAAATTAATAAATCGTGCGCACGATTTAGCCTACTAGTTTTTTCCTGCATGTCATGTGCGGAGCTCCATAAGAAATAGCAGATGAGTTGGCAAAAAAAGGCTTTAAAGTATACAAGAATAAATGTTAATGTCCTTCTGGGGAAAGCTGAAATGAAGGGTGTGGCGAGGGGGGCGTGGCCTAGCGAGGTCTGTGACGGGAGAGATAGTCGGGATACGAGCGGCACGTAAGTGGGTCAAGTGCAAATGATAAACACCTGTGTCTTGTTGCAGTAATTGGCGTAGAGAGACAGGATATAACCTGCAGGAAAAGAGGACCAGCGGAGAGAGAAACACTACCCTGGGACTCGGAGAGAGAGACACATGCAGAGAGGACCTGCCCAAACCGATGACTGATGCAAAGAGAGTGTTTATATAATTTATGTTTTGTGCGATGTGCACACAGTTTGTTTGTTGTTTTGAAAGAGAATAAAACGCACTCACAAGTCCCAGAACGCCGACCCCTTGTCTTCTTCCTCACCCATTTGAACTCTTGTTACAGTGGTGCCGAAACCCGGGAGGAGAAAGACCGCTGCCGCCGCCATGCAATCGCCGTCAGGATCGCCGTTTGCGGAGGTTATCCACTCGCTCGCGGGCCTGCACAGGGAACAACACCAGGCCATCCTCCAACGAGTCGGTCTCTCCCCCGAACAACACTGTCAGCGCTTCCGGTTGTTGACTCTGGGGGAGAATAGCTGACCATTCGACCAGAACGACGCCGATACCATCCTGGACCGAGTGGTGCTGGAGCAGTTTATTGCGCGGTTGCCAAGGAAGCAATGGGTCCAGTGCCACCGCCCGGCATCGCTGGATCAGGCCATCCAACTGGCAGAGGACCAAATGGTGGCGTGCCCTGGGGTCGGCGAATCATTACCATCAGCTTCTTTTTCTCTCTCTTCCCCTTCCTCTCTCTCTCCCTCTCAATACAGGCCTGTTCCGGCGCCCCGCACCAGGGGAAGTTTCCCATTCTGGGGGACAGCCCGGGGAAGGACCGGTGGATTTCCGGATCGCATGTCGGGACCTCGAGCGCGAGCTGACTGGTCGGGACCAGCCCTTTTGGTCCCCTTTCCCCTCTCTCTCCACGTCAATCCCTTGAGCCGCTTCCTGCCACTGGGGCGGCGGGGAAGTCTGGGCCAGCCTGTTGGCATTGCGGCGATCCGGGTCACTTTACAGACCGGTGTCCGGTTATGGAGGTAGGGACACTGATCCGGATCCCCGATGCGCCACGGGCTGCCCCTGATTAAGCCGGGCTGTACCAGATACCAGTGAGTATCCAGGGGGATACCTATCCGGCTTTGGTGGACTCAGGATGTAAACAAACCTCAATCCATCAAAGCCTGGTACAGCCGTTGGCATTGGATAAGAGCTGCATGGTTAGGGTACGGTGTGTGCACGGGGACGTGGTGAATTATCCGTTAACGACTGCTGTCATTAAATTTCGGGGACAAAAATATAGTGTGAAGGTGGCGGTTAGCCCGCACCTCAGACATCCGCTGATTTTGGGAACCAATTGGCCAGCATTTAGTAGTTTATTGGGGTATTTATGTATGGATGTCTCTTAGGAGAAAAGAGGGCGGGGAGAGAGAGCGGTTGTACAGGTGGAAGAGACCGAGCCGGGACCGCCGGGCACTGATGCAGAGGAACAGAGCGTTGTGGAGAGGCTGAACCTCACCGAACGCTATGACTTTCCTCTGGAACAGTCCCAGGACGAGTCGTTAAAAAATGCTTTCTCTCAGGTCCGCTCGATTGACGGACAGCTTCTCCACCCTGGACAACCGATTTCCTATTCTTATTTTGCCATATTGAAAGAGTGGCCCAAGACCCTCAAACAAAGCAAGATACAACCCAGTTATTAGTTCCGAAAAGCAGTCTGGAAATGCTTTTCCAGGCGGCTCACTGTAATCCGATGGCAGGACATTTGGGACAAGCAGCGACACTAAATCGTCTAATGGTCCGATTCTTTGGCCGGGCATTCACCAGAATGTGCGCAGGTGGTGCGTGTCTTGTCGGGAATGTCAGCTGGTAAATCCACCGGCCTGTTCAAAAGCGCCATTGCGCCCTCTACCGCTCATGCAGGTCCCCTTCGAAAGAATTGGCATGGACCTCATTGAACCATTAGAGCGATCTGCATGAGGGCATCGGTTTGCATTAGTCCTGGTCGATTATGCAACACGATACCCCAAAGCAATTGCTCTCCACAGCATTCCGGCAAAGAGTGTTGCGGACACATTGTTTCGTTTAATCTCCCGAGTGGGGATCCCGAAGGAAATCCTCACTGATCAGGGCACGGCGATTATGTCACGTACTTTACGCGAACTTTATGAGTTGTTGGGAATTAAATCGATTCGCACTAGCGTCTATCACCCACAAAGAGATGGCTTGTTGGAACGATTTAATTGCACTTAAAAACAATGATTCGAAAGTTCATACAAGAAGACGCCAAAAATTGGGATAAATGGTTAGAACCCCTCTTGTTTGCTGTATGTGAGGTCCCACAAACCTCCACCTGGTTTTCCCCGTTCGAGCTTCTCTATGGGGGTCAGCCCCGTGGGGTGTTGGACGTTCTTCGAGAGGCTTGGGAGGACGGACCTTCGCAGGGCAAAAATGAAATTCAGTATGTAATGGACCTGAGAACAAAACTCCACACATTGGGGCGGCTCTCCATGGAGAATTTGTTACAGGCTCAGGACAAACAAAGCCGGCTATACAACAGGGGAACTAAACTGCGAGAATTTACACCGGGAGATAAAGTACTGATATTGCTCCCAACTTCTAGTTCAAAATTACTCACCAAGTGGCAAGGTCCCTTTGTGGTCACACTACAAATAGAAGATCTCGATTATAAGGTGATTCGCTCGGATAGAAACAGGGCCCATCAAATATACCATCTCAACCTCCTTAAAAAATGGAGCGAGGCGGAGCCAGTGATGCTGGCAAAGGCAGTGAGCGGAGAAGAGGATCTCGGGCCAGAGGTGAACACAAAAAGCACATCCCTCGCTCTGGCCCTGGGAGGAGATCTCTCGCCCTTGCAGCTCACTGACATAGCCCAGTTGCAAGAAATATTTTCTGATGTGTTCTCGCCCTACCCGGTCGAACAAACCTCATTCAGCACCATATTGAGACAGAGCCCGGTGTGATAGTCCACAGCCGGCCGTATAGATTACCGGAACACAAAAAATAAGTGGTTCAGGAAGAATTAGAGGCAATGCTAGATATGGGAGTAATAGAAGAATCCTACAGTGATTGGGCCAGCCCGATAGTTTTAGTCCCTAAAACGGATGGCTCGGTCCGGTTCTGTGTGGATTATCACAAGGTGAATGCTGTGTCGAAATTCGATGCATATCCAATGCCAACGAGTTGCTTGATTACACCAATTTGTCACGCTTCCGTTCGGGTTGTACGGGGCACCAGCCACCTTTCAGCGCCTCATGGATAAAATGCTGCATATGCCACGGCTTACTTGGATGATATCATCATTTATTGTAATGACTGGCAGCGTCATATGGAGCATGTGCGTGCCGTCCTGAGGTCACTGAGAGTGGCCGGGTTAACGGCCAATCCGAAGAAGTGTGCGATTGGGCTTGTGGAGGTTAGGTATCTGGGCTTCCACTTGGGTCATGGGCAGGTGCATCCTCAAATTGACAAGACTGCAGCAGTTGCAACCTGTCCGAGACCCAAGACCAAAAAGGAGGTGAGGCAGTTCCTCGGGCTGGCGGGATATTATAGGAGATTTGTTCCTAATCTTTCGGACCTCACCAGCCCGCTGACTGACCTCACTAAAAAGGAAGCACCAGATCCGATCCACTGGTCAGAGCTGTGCCAGCAGGCTTTTACCCAGGTAAAGGCTGCCCTATGTGGCGGGCCGCTCTTACAGTCACCTGATTTTTCTCTCCCCTTTATGTTACAGACTGGCGTGTTGGACCCGAGGGCTGGGCGCAGTACTAACCCAGGAGAGGGAGGGGGAGGAGCGGCCGGTGCTGTACATCAGTCGCAAGCTCCCAAAGAGAGAGACGATGTACAGCACCATTGAAAAAGAATGTTTGGCGATCCGTTGGGCCGTTCTCACCCTCCGCTATTATCTCCTGGGGAGGGAGTTCACCCTCTGTTCGGACCACACCCCTCTGCAGTGGCTCCACCGCATGAAGGATACCACCCGTTGGTATCTAGCTCTACAGCCTTTTAAGTTCAATGTGATCCACAGGCCGGGGGCACAGATGGCTGTGGCTGACTTCCTTTCCAGAAATGGGGGGGGGGAGGTCGCAGGCTGGATGGTTCCCCTGCCTGAGTCAGGCGGTGGGGGTATGTGGTGAGGGGGAGTGGCCTAGCGAGGTCTGTGACGGGAGATAGTCAGGAGACAAGCGGCACGTAAGTGGGTCAAGAGCAAATGATAAACACCTGTGTCTTGTTGCAGTAATTGGCGTGGAGAGACAGGATATAACCTGCAGGAAAAGAGGACCAGCAGAGAGAGAAACACTACCCTGGGACTCGGAGAGAGAGACACATGCAGAGAGGACCTGCCCAAACCGTTGACTGATGCAAAGAGAGTGTTTATATAATTTATGTTTTGTGCGATGTGCACACAGTTTGTTTGTTGTTTTGAAAGGGAATAAAACGCACTCACGAGTCCCAGAACGCCGACCCCTTGTCTTTTTCCTCACCCCATTTGAACTCTTGTGACAAAGGGTTAGAATAAAAAAGATAATTAAGAAAAGATGGCA
Source organism: Rhinogobio ventralis (assembly GCA_039654625.1). Lineage (NCBI taxonomy): Eukaryota > Metazoa > Chordata > Actinopteri > Cypriniformes > Gobionidae > Rhinogobio > Rhinogobio ventralis. The sequence continues at coordinate 23,062,140 of CM077196.1, forward strand.
AGAGTTGTGGACACAGAAAGGAAAGAGACTTATATGAAATAGATAAAGAAGTAGAACATGTGAGAGAAGTTGGTGGCAAAAGAAGGGATGACACGGTAATTTCACAACTTCATATTGGACATACAGCTTTGAATCAATCACTTTTTAAAATTGGTTAACAACACGTTTGATTTGAATAATCGGCTACTCTCGCCGATCGGTTGCATCCAGCCGCAGCAGATGTCGAACTCACCTAATGTCCCTGCAATAACAGATCGGCGTGCATCTATGAATAATTAATTCAAGAATGTTGTGCAAGTTTTCTGCAACAATGGAGCCGCAATTTCCACATGCTTATGAAAATCCAGTGTTTAGTTGATCCTGGTAAGCGCTCATTGTCACAGTTGTAAACATGACGGCTTTCTTCCACAAGGGAGTTTGGCGGCACGGCATTTGTTTACAGGCAGACCGTTAAAGAACGCAACACACACGTCTCGCGGACATCCTGTAGAATTCAACCAATCAGATGACTACTTCAAAAACTCCTGAAGGTTTCACACACTCATTATTGCATATAGTGATGGCGTAGAGAACAAAAACGAGAGTGACTGTGTCGGCTTTGGGCACATCCCTTAAAGATATTCTGGAGAAAACCTGGGCCTAGTAGATCTCTAAATTTAACAACAATTACATCTGGCTTCATGCTCTGCCAGACATCTGCTTTAGAAAGAATCATTTTCGTTTACATTACACTGTCAACAAACTGTAAGAAATCTTTACAAAACCATTTGAGTCAGGTGACTTCAGTCCAGAGTATTTTATACTCTGTTATCATTCAAGCTGTATCTTTGTCAAAGGAAGGGATCGTACTTTGATAAACTCCAGTACAACAGCATTTGGCTTATAAATGATTACTACTTAAAGAGGCACTTCACTTACTCAGGTTACAAAGGAAACAAATTTAAGAATTGATAAGAATTCTCAGAGGCCTCTGGTGGACTTAACCTATATCATTAGTTTAAAAAAATCACAAATTAAAGGTTTAATTTGCACTTACAGAGACATAAATAATGTATGTAATATTTTAAAACAATTTATATGATTTGAAGACACCCAAAGACTTGCTGAGGATTGTGAGAATGCTGCTTCTCACACCCTTGGAAAAGAACCAAAACAACACAGACAGTATGTACCTAGGCAAACCACAGGCTGAGTTGGCACTAAATTGATCAGGTGTCTATATAATTCACACCATTGAAAAACTAGGTGTCACAGTGTGTGCCTAAACACAGTGTTTTGTGTAGCATACATCTGGCATTAATCAAACAGACAATTCGTTTAACAGAATCCAACACCTTGACTCTGATTTTCTCAAATTGCGTGCTTTGCCTACTTATGATCTTTTTGGCCTGATATCAAATCCTCACCCATAACATGCAGATGGTGAAAGGGGAACCACACATACACAATATACAGAGGCACTACATCAAAGGCCTTGTTTACACCTAGTATTTAGATGCGTTTTGGTCGATCAGCAGATGAGGGAGAACTTTTGTCCACTTTCAACCATTCTGTCCTGATCTTCTTTGAGGGGAGGGTCTATGGGTGGGTAAATGATTCGATTTTTTCAGATCTTTTGATCTAATGGACAAAATGAGCTCATGTCATTTACATATAAACATGACCGGAGAAAACAGAAAAACATACGGACAGCAGTAGCCTTTTATTAAATTATTATTTAATCCATGGAACTGGTGTCATCACAAAGCATTATTTCCCTTTTGAATGGGAACTCGCACTGTGTCCTAGGACACTAATGGAGAATGCCTCCGGCATGACCAATGTCTGAAGCACGTCAAAACACTCACTACTGGTGTGACCAGAATATAAATAGAACGACTGTAGTACACGGCATCCTCTTTCTTGTCTTCAGGTGCTGTTTGTTTGTGATGTGCCGAAGGCAGTTATGGCAGTGAAAGCTTTCAGGAACTGCGTACATCCATGACAGCGCTATCTGACACCTGATGATACACACAATCTGTGTGTGATATGCTTGGGTGAGGGGACTGAATGCAAGCATTGCGAGAGTTTCTCTATGAAGAATTCTCGCTCTCGTTTGTCCCTTTTCTCGAGGGAACTGCTCTGAAAACTCCATGGAGGCACTACACCGGTCGAAGTTCTTTTTAGAGCCTCCCTGGTTAACTGTCTTCAAGGTGGCATTGCAAGACTTCCTCTTGCTTTAGAGAGTCATCCTGCTGAGACCTTTTGAAGTCATTGACTTATGTCAGTCATACGGCACTCATCCCTTCTGCATGGCGGAGTGGGCATTTGTTTCCCATTAGTGTCCTAAGACGCAGTGTGAGTTCACATTCGAAAGGGAATGTCTTGGATTACGAATGTAACCATGGTTCCCTGAGAATGAGACACCTGCTCACGTCTTCTTCAGACAAGAAGTGGATGACGTGAAACACCGGGCGCCCTATTTACACTCTGGTCACAACAGTAGTAGGCTGTTGCCGGCCAGTGTTATTGTCGTGTTTTGACACGTGCTTCAGACTCCAGTCATGTCTGAGGCATTCCCATTAGCATCCTAGGACGCAGTGTCTTGTTCCCCTTCTCAGAGAACCATGGTTATTTTTGTAACCTGAAACACTTTTCTTAAATGGACAGTTTACTAAAAAACAAAACATTTTTGTTCCAAATGTTCCAAATCTGTATGACTTACTTTCATTTGTAGAATACAAAAGGAGAAGTATAGCAGCATGTCCGAGCTGCTCTCTTCCAAACAATGAAAAAAGTGAAGGACAGGAGCCATCAAGCTTCAAAAAGGACAAAGGACAGTCCATAGGACTTTTACACTACATATTAGTCATTCAGTAGTTTAATGTGAGAAACAGATTGAAATTTGAGTCATTGTTAACTGAAATTCTGCTACGAATATTATTTTATTATATGTATGTAAAAAAGTTCACAAGAACAGTATTTTATTTGAAAAATAAATCTTTTGTAATATTATACTTTACTGTCATTTGGATCAATTTAATACATCCTTGCTGAATAAAAGTAATAATTTCTTTCAAGAAAAAAAAACGTATTAACCCCAAACTATTGAACAGTGTACATAGGGAAATTCATACAAGAAATTCAGTGATTCTCTCATATTTAGCACAGATATTATGCAATGTTTAGGTTTGACTACAAATTTTGCGGACATACTGTAAAAAAACAAAAATAGTCAAAAGGAACTGTACTTTTTCATGATACATTCAGACACTGTATACTTTGGTTATGTATGGTCAGAGGCTGATTAGACCCATAGATAAGTTAGCCAAACTCCTCCCTGTCTGACCCGGCCGCTGCCATTCCTCTCTGCCATGCCCTCTGTGGATTGTGAGATGGCAATCTGTCTGTGGCTGTGCCCTCCCCTGTGTTTACCCACCCAGCGGTTTCATCCTGGAGGCTGAGCTGCAGGCCTGGGGCACATATGGGAACTGGTTGTCTGCTGGTGGTGCCCCTTCCTGTGGCTGTGGTTCATTACCCTCTGTAATCACAGCACTGTGGGTGTCTGAGCTACAGGGGACCTGTGTGTCGCAATGGGCATCAGGATACTCAGGCAAACAAGATGATGCCAGTCTGGCTGATGATATGGTGGTTTAAGTTCAAGTTATTGTATTGTATTGTATATATATATAGTTTCCATAATAACTTGCAAAACCAATTATTAGCCAATAACCTGTCAATTTAAAAAACACTAAAGAAATATATCGCAAGTGGAAAATTAGGTCCCCATAAATGTCAAATGTAGTTGAATGAATGAATGAATTACATTTGAAGATATCATCATAAACAGATAAGGTACTGTAAATGGTCTTATATGATCATATTCATTTGGCAGATTCTTGAAGGTTTTAAGTGGTTCAGTTGTCCTCATTTATGTCAAGCAATGACTAAATGATCAGAAAGTGAATTTACATTTCTATTTTATTTATTTATTTATTTATTTATTATTATTATTATACAACAAGGTAATGTTGGGGATTTGTTTATGTGTATGATGCTATTTTGAAACATAGATTCATTTTACAATAATGCAGTGTTACATCTTTTGTTAGAAATGCATTGCTCTAGATATGTTTGTATAAAGGCTAAAGAAAAGCACCAGACACAAGGCAAACATAGAAAGAAAGAAAAAACATTGGAATTTTTTTTCTCAGATCTTCAGGGTTTTGCAGCAATTATTGTGAAGTGTTACCAGATGTCTAGTGGTGGAGGTTATCTTATCCTTGTGCCTTAAACTTTCTCAGATTAAAAAAACAAAAACACCATGCAACCATTTGGCATCAAGTTATGATGTATGGTGTCATCCACAAGGTACAGCTAAATCAGTAAAAATACAAATCTGATTCGGTCTGTCTTTTCATGAGCTCTGCTCTGTATTTTCTCTCTTGAGTTTTTTGACGGCCCATCCCGTAGTGGATTGCATTTCAGTTTTCAGCCTTTCTTGGATCATGCGAATTCACCTTAATTCTTCAAATTGCGCTGAAAATATAGCTGTACTAGCGGTTCTTTGGATGAAACGTTTACTTAAACAATCTTTTTTTAGTCATTTGGGGTAGTCTCAGTTATTTAACCCTGGGGTGGTTTTGATTTTATCCAACAGCGTTTCTCAGAGAGAGAGAGAGAGAGAGAGAGAGCGCGCTCTGTTGTTTTTGGATGAAGTAATATCATGCCACGTTTGGTCTCGAGCAATTTTCGTTGTGACAGCTTAGATATTATTCAGAGAAACATGCGAGACTTGTTTCAAAGCCAAATCTTCAATACCCTCGAGAGTGGGTAAATTGCAACGGAAGCCTGTGCTACTAAGCACCGGTTGTTCATTTTACAGATAGGGATCAGCAGGCAAAAGAGCGCGGAACACACATCTGGGAGGTTTGATGCAACGTACATGAGACGTGCCATGAAACACAAAGGTTCGCACCGGCTATCTTAATTGACCGTCGCAAAGTCAGCACACGTAATGTTAAATACAGCATAATCTACGTCGTGCAGATGATTTGAGAGTAAAACAAAAGCACAAAGCACTGAAAAACATGATATGGAAATTAACTTAGTCTTCGTGAGGCAAAATGGCAAGGAATGTCTGGCACGAGAAGAAGATGGCAAAGTCTGCTTTCTCCAGTCTGAGGTGACAAAGAGCCTGTAAAGTCCCAGCGGGAGGTGTAATTGAGCCATAATGAAACATTTTATTGTCTAGTAATTGTCTGATGAAAAAGAATAGCATTAAAACCAGTACAAACGCACATATGCACTCGCATGTGCACGCTTGCATTGGTATAAATTCAGTTTTGAAAGCTGTAGATGCTGTCCAGTAATTGAGTCTGCGAGATTTGATTGCGTTCTTGTATAACTTCTGTCACGTTAATGACAGGATCGCAAACCCACGCTGTGTGGAAGCCTCCAGCCCTGTAACTTGGAGTTCACGGAGGCATTTAATGAGGGACCTGCAGATTTAAGAAACAACATTTTGAATTCAGTGTGCGGTAGGGCAAGAGCACAGAGGTGAAAAGAAGGACTGAATAGAGCAATGGGTGAGGAGGGGAGAGGGAGGTGCTCAGGAATATCATTCACTGTAAAAAATAAAATGAAATAAAAAGGTCACATTTGTAGATTAACGGGGGAAAAAATGATATCTAATAAAACCATCTTAGTTGAGCATGGATTAGTGCTGGTTTGGTGCTGGTCAAGCTGCTTGACCAATTGGTAATGGTAGAGTAAGCAGTTATCATGCAGATGAATTTTTTTTCCTTCAACATTAAGTAAATAAATAAATACAGGTAAATTAATCTCAAATCTTCATATGATTTCAAATAAAGTATGGCTTTAGCTATTGACTAAAAATAAACTAATGTTCATTTGACTGGGAAATGGTATTACAGAGCAATGCTGACAATATTAGTCTAAACCATTGACAAGTTGTAAAGAGATCAGGTCTCAGTAAAGTGCATGTTCACAGTTTGTAAGTATATAGCTTAAAGGCACAGTGTGTAAGTTTCACTACTAGAAGTTGCTTATTTAAAACAAAGGCATAGCTTTATGATGCCGGGAAAGGAACCCGTATGTTGGGTAACACAATGCTGTTTTACATGGTTAAAACAATCATACTAAATACATTTGAGTGTTTTGAAGGTTGTTATAACGTTACATAATGTGGCTGGTATGAGACACTTGTTGCACTTTGCAGTAATCTAGATTGATATTAGAATATCATATTAATAAAAAACAGGATAACTAAATGACTGTTGCTAAATGACATGCAATTAATTTTAAAATATATTGTGGAAAAAGCTCTCTCTGATTATACTATGTTAGCGATTCAAGCAATAAGACTAACCGTGTTGCGTTGTATAAAAATGATTAGTTTTCTGTTGATAAATGTATATCCAAACAGTTGCTCATCTGTCTAAAATACATACTATATTAATGCGTCCTTGGGTGTTTCCATGGTTTCTACAGAGATCAAGGGTTGCGACTATGACCTCATTGACAGGCGACTCAAGGACACGGTCCGTAACACTGGTTAAAACTGTTGGTTTCTCTGGATTTAAACATTGCTGGAAACGTTTGGGATAATGTAAGTACACAAGTCAACAAAATATGTAACATTGCTCTAGTGGTTTTTGAATATTTTAATCTAAAAATCTTACATATTGTGCCTTTAAGCAATTTCATCTGTGAGGACTTATGAAAATGTTTCCTCTTTGCTATAAAGAACAGGGCCTGTATTTATCAAGCTTCTCAAAGTGCCATTTTAGTCTTAAGTGCTGAAAACTCGTGAAATTTACTCCTACTTCCAAACTTAAGTATAAAAGCAAGTTATCAAATTTCTTAAAGCTAAGAATCAATCTTACTCTCCCAGTTATTTAAGACAGCTCGAGAGGTCTCTCAAATGGTTAGAAGTTGCCAGTAGGGGCTTGTGATGGAACTAAGGAGGAGACAGAGACATGCGCAAATTTTTTTACTAAGTCAATTATTAGCAGTGTTCTTGTGAGTAATTCTCGGAGGCTTGATAAATACATTTTTGATAAATGCAAAGTAAATTGTGCCAAACTAGTGTTTGACTGGAGTAATTCCCCAGTGTTTGATGAGTCCATGCAGACAACATCACTCACATAGAGAAACATGCTTGTAAGCACTTTATCTGAACGCATATGTGTGTTAGTGGGAGGGACAATCGAGGTGGCAGATCGGCCGCCCCCCGGCCTGGCAGCAGATGGCTTCAATTGAGCTGGAGATGGTGGGTGGACGTGCTTGCTGGTAATTACTAGGACACCCCTATATGATTCCTTAAATAGCAGCCTTGTTTGGACTAAAAATAAACTCCGGACTACATAAAGGCATCATGACCTCTGACATTTGAAAGAAGGCTCATAAGACTTTGACCATGGCCCCATAAATAGCCGAGGTCCCATTTACAGCTCACCTGCAAACGCATACACACACACACACACACACACGTAATGAGCTATAATTGTAAGCACAGCCCCAGGCAGCAGGGCTTTGGCTTAGGATGGATGGCAACTCCAGTTTAGATTGCAGAAGATTGTAGTTCGAAATCCAATTCAAGTGCTGTAAGATCGTAAGTTACTATTAATGTTTGAACCTTATTCACAACATAAAGATAAAGATATCAACATACAGCAGCACATTTACTTAACAGAATACATGGAAGTTTTGCAGTAAGGCATTTGAAGGACTCAGTGTCTTCAAATATTGACATTCTTAAATTGCTTCATGTTGTCTGGCAGGTTGTTCAATAAACATGCACATGTAATATAAGTTAAAGCCACAACTATAATCACATTCAGAATGATTTTCCAGACTTTAAAGAGCTTGAGTGTTTAAAATGGCAGACAAAATGCAGCACACACGTATAATAAACAGGACGCTAATATAGTTATATTTATAGTTTTCGTTTCTGCCTATAGTCCTCAAATTTGAGTGACTGAGAATCAAATTATTTATTGCATCATTATTGAATGATTGTATCACTCCTGCATGTTTGTACATTAATGGTGGGGATTTTTCTGTGACTTTTTTCCGCATGGTACATTGGTACACCAATATGTGGCGACAAATAAATATTTATGAGTTTTTAATTCATTAATTTAACTGATTCATTTCAAACACTGATTCATTCAGGAACAAAACAGATGGCTGTCTTTATGAGCAAGTCATTGAATCATTCACTCAACCGATTTGTTTAAAAAGTATTCATTCAGGAATAAACGCTCAGAAAATGGTCAGCTATGCTTCAAAACTTTGGAACTATTTTAATTAAAGGAGCAATAATTAATGAAAACAGTGTATCTAAGTTACTCAATATTAAGTTACTGTTTCTTGAACTGTTGAACAAAAGAAATCTCACACTCGTAATTGTTCTGTTGTTCTGTTCTGCACTTGATCTTGTTTGTGTTGTTTAAGGGGTATTACTTATATAAGCTATTGAGGGATTTTTTTTATAGTCTTTTATATTCTTGCAAGCTAATATAACTGGATTCATTACTATATTGTATAATTGTTTTTTTTTTTTCAATTCAGTTTTGCAAGCCCTGCAAAATATAAAACCCACAACCACTATTTATTTTTGCTGTGGCTTTAAAATGTCTCTGTCTTTCTTAAAAACATCAGAGAAAGTCACCTGTCTAATGGGCTGCAACAGATGTTTGGATCCAACTGAAGGTCTAAAAACAACACAGGCACATACACACAAACCAAACCTTCTCGTTTCACCTGGGAACACTCTATATCCAGCCGTTGCCCAAAACCATCCAACCTGCATGAACTTTGACCTGGCCTTCACCAAGCTTCAGCCAATAGTGAGCTGGTATGCAATAGACATAAAGACAAATGGCCCTATCAGTGTAAAGTGCCTAATGACTGACAGGTGTGTGGGGTTTGGGGGGGTTCATGTGGTCAGACACATGTGGTGGCCCTTGATAAGCCATTCTGAAATGAAAGGGCTCATTTGTGGGTGCTCTGTGGATCAGGAACCTCACCTCCAGCTGAGAGAGGAAACAGGTTGGTTTGCTCCAGCAAAGCTATGAAAGAAGTAGACTCTACCACACAACCATTATGCGAACTTGACCATGACTGACAAGTGTACTCAAGCATACAACCAGCATCCAGGATGCTTTTCAATTATGGTTGCCTTGCCATAAGTTAATTATCATAGTGGATCATGAGAACATGCGTTCTCTCTCAACATTCATGCAGTATTGTCATCGTTCATGTGTAAATGTATTCTTTCTCTCTCAAACTTATAACAAATATATACAAATCAAAATGCATTATTTAGTGTGTGTCAAGTCTGAGTGACATAAAGAGTTTTTGAAACTCTATAGAAGAGATTTGTGAGATTACTGTGCACCAGACTTAAGAAAAAGTCTCCATTTGCTCTCCATTTAAACTCATTGCTTCATTGTTTTATTTGTGTACAGTATACAATACCATTCAAAAGTTTGGAGATAAGATTAAAAACAGAAATTAATACTTGACAGTAAAGACATTTATAATGTTACAGAAGATTTTCAAACAAATGCTGTTCTTTTAAACAAGCAAAAAAAATCACTAGGTTTTCAACATTGATAATAATAAGAAATGTTTCTTGAGCATCAAATCAACATATTAAACTGATTTCTGAAGGATCATGTGACAATAAAATTTCAGCATTACATTTTCATAGAAATTGTAATAATATTTCACAATATTATACTGTTTACTGTATTTTGATCTAATAAATTCAGCCTGATGAGCATAAGAGACTTTATTAAATAAATACATTTAAATTTAAATTTAAAAATAAATGTAAAAATACTACCGACCCCATACTTTTAAAGGCTGTAAATTCGCCAAATGTATAAAGTAGATTTAAATTTGACTGTATTATTTATATTATTATTTTGCTGAATTTCAGTTGAACATTACTATAAAATGAGTCATAAATTAAATTATAACACAATGTGTTTTCAGAAAAGACATTATTCTGTGCATTTTGGAAAAGGGAAAATGTAACCTTATTTTATTTTTATTAGATTTTTTTTCTTTATGCGGTAATCCATTTGGACGCATTCAGAGATTATGGCACGTCTTTGTACCCAGTGGCTCTCTCCGAGACTATAACTGATAATTGTTTCAGTATGTTTGTTGGTCCAAAGCCTCAGGAGTGAAAAAGGGAGGGAAGATGCATAAGATCCATTCGGCTTCATTACCAGAAAAATATTCCATATAGGGCAACAGACTTTTCTTTCGTGAAACTTCAGCATGATGCTATCTGTTTTCTCACTGTGTGATCACCTGACAGCCTGAATGCTTATTTGTTTTAGGTTAGTCGCTATTGTGGTACAATAAAATAGCAAAGTATTTAGGCTATAGGTCTAGCCTATATATATATATATATATATATATATATATATATATATAGTAATATGATGCTCGTCATGGTACCTCATAATCAAGCAAGCTGTTTATGATGTGAAATCAGGCAATGAATGCTTTTGTTGTTGACCTGTTTACACCCCATTTATTTACATTATTTGACGCATTGTTTCTTACTCTAAAGTCAGAACGTCAGTGATTTTAAAACAGCTGCACTGTAAAACTATTATGAAGGCCAGGAATAAACCATCCAGCTGTTCCGTAATAGATTTGTAATCGCTGAAAGAGAGCTTTCCAGCTGTCCTGTAATAGATTTATAATGACCGCATGCGAACAACTTTTGTTTTTACTCTCGAGTCTAATCTACTGCTGTATTCAAGAATAATTGAGGTTTTCTCAACAATATTGCCTATTAGCATATTTCTCAAAACTAAATTCACGAAATACAGCAAACAAGGTTTCAACTGTTTACAGTTTGTGCTGGTTTGTTATCATTATATTTGTTTTTTTGTTTAGTTTTTTTTTTATGTTTCATTCATCATTAATGAATTACGCTAAATGATTAAATGTAGCCTAAATGTAAATTTCATCTATCAGTTATTATCACAACGTACAACAATACCGCATACAGGTAGGCTACTGCTAAAAAGGCTATAGTCATATTTTAAAATATACATTAAGTAGCTACTTTTATTGGAGATTTGACCGACATAGTAAACTTATACATTTTTAATTATTTATTAAGATTCTAAAGACGTGAAATGGTTAAAAATAAATGAATATATATTTTTAAAAGATGTATTTTTTGTCACTTAATTTGCCATATTTAAATAAATTGTAAGATTGTAAAAGGTTTTTTTTTATTTTATTTTATTTTTTTATTATTAAACTCTTTTAGTTGTGAACTAAGGCAATCAAGATATCCAAATCTCCATGTGTTACAATGGATCTCAACAACCACTCAATTAATAATACGATTCATTAAAAATAGTATAAATAAATAAATAAATAAAAACTCCATATCCAACAAATAAATACAAACATAATCTCATTTTCTAATAATTTCTCTACTTCAAAAATATGAATGGATGTTGGGTCGTACTGCCCTCTACAGGTGACATTCGTTGCCTTCATTTTACGTGAAGTTAGACCTACTAGGCCTAAAAATCTATTTATATCTTTCTGATTTTCATTTTGCTAACCACAGTCATATAATTGATATTAAAATCTGAACATGCAAAATGTTTCACAGACAAAGAGCATTTTTTGATTGGCTAAAGAACCCAAAATGACCAATAAAACTTAAATACTCGTACCTTCCATCATGCACTAAAAGATATTTTTTAGTTACTGTTGCAAAAAAAAAAAACTTTTTAAAATAAGTAATGCTGCTTTATTTGTCCATCTCTGTATTTTATCAAATGAGAACAATATAGATATATTGGTTTTCACAAACTAAAGTATCAACAGCAAACAAAGCAATATCCAAAAGTTTAGACATTAGGGTGTCCTATGGCAGTACATGAACTATATGGGGAGTGTTTAGTCTCATTATCAGATGGCGCTCTGCCCATGGGCTGTTCACTTAATGGTGAGATACAAAAGTCTGGCTCTACAAGATTAGGGAGTGTTTGACTATTATAGGCCTACCCAGATTAGCATTAATAAGATAATTGATAATAATTGAAGAGTCCACAAATGAACATTAACTCCAAATCCAAATTGCGAATGAAATGATTATCTCTGTTGGGGAGCTGAGGAGCTGCAAATGTTAGCATCTAGCAGGTTTTAGCATCATTTAATAAAAGCTTTTCCTTGTTTGTGTACATTTGTACATGTTATCAGATTCATTGTCAGATTCAATCAGCACATCAAGACCTGTGATACAGCAAACACAGTCTCTGCTGAAAGGTACCTGACGCCCTCCTCAGGCAAGTGTTGTGAAGTGTGAACACTGGTTCATTTGTGCTGAATCTCACAGGATGATAGAGGAAATCGAAAGATATCATTTCAGGAGGCTGTCTGATATCAGACAAAGAACTTGCAATTGGATGCATAACATTAAATTCATGTTCCTGGAATGCTTTAAAATTGAAGTTAAAATGATCAAAGCAGTTAAGAAAACAAACCAAGCTTGACTAAGACCGTCGTGGCAATACAATAGTCAAAATCCCAATAACAACAAAGTAGGGTGCAGAACTAGTGTAATTTACCAAGCTATTGCAATAGAATTCTCAAGTATATATTTATATGGGATAATAACAATAACAATTTAGATATGCTCTAATAATTTAAGGGGAGCTTTATCCATTTTCTCTCCTTACAAAGACAATGATCGGTTACCAAAAAAGTGCAGAAGGTGGAACTCTATTAGCACAGGTGTCAAATCAACACCTGTGAAAGGTGTGTATGTTTGCCCTCTGGATTCACAAAGATTTGCTTCACTACATTTGAAAGACAAATATACTTTTTACTCCACTACATTTCTATCACGGTCCTCAAAGTCGAAAGTCATTTCTGTAGCAGCTTTGAAAGTCAGTGGATGATTTTTTTTCTTCTTTAAACGTTTTTTTTTTTTTTTTTGCAGAAGGCCAATCAGTAATCACTCTTGTAGGGTCATGTGAAGTTTTCCAACATTTTTTGAACACTGATCAGTTTATAGCAAAATGGAAGAAGACGGTTCCTTGGCACAGTGTGCGCACCCATGGCCATACTTAAAATTAAAGATTAGTTTAGATGGCATACACTTGATGCATGTCTCATAATATGTTCAAAAATGTAAATGTCTGAAGGAAAGAGAAGAGCATATGGATGAATCTGAAAAAGCATGAAGAGCGCAAAAGGAAGCTCAGTTCATTCCGGTCTTCTGTGCGCACACAGAGAGTTGCCTCTCAGATGCCAGAGCAAGTACTGAATAGAGCTCTCTTTTGCTTCTTTTGGACTTGAACAGACCAATACACACTAAATTTTCAAATAAATATCCAAATAAATGTAATTACTAAACTAAATTAACTATGTCAACTACATCACTTGAATATATATGATAATTGAAATGAGCTGATGACATCACCGTTTTCTCCAGAGAGGCTGTACAGCCGAATCAAATTCTGTTCATTATTTTCCTGTTTAACACTGTGAAGCTGCTTTGAAACAATCTGCATTGTAAAAAGCGCTATATAAATAAAGGTGACTTGACTTGACTTGACACACAAAATTATGTCAAAATGTTAATTTTGGCGAGTATTCACGTAAACAAAGTTGATTATGTGAACTTAAAATAAGTGAATATAAACAGTTGGGAGAATATTGGATGTGTATCAGTGTATATGATCTGTGTGTTCGGCCTTGAAGTGAAATACAAGTATGTATTAAAGTAGTGCACAAGGCACTGCAGCGGGTGGTGAAAACCGCCCAGCGCATCACAGGGACTCCACTACCTGCCATCGACCACATCCAGAGGAAACGCTGTCTGCATCGAGCTCGCAGCATCCTTAAGGACTCCTCTCACCCAGTCCTCAAACTGTTTTCTCTCCTGCCCTCCGGTAGGCGTTTCAGGTGCCTCCGGACCAGGACCAGCAGACTAAAGAACAGTTTTTTTCCCAGAGCTGTCTCTTTATTGAACTCTAACCCTCGTTGATCCCACTCCCCTTATATACTGCTAACCTTCCTCCCCTTCTATCTGTAAATTCTGTTTATTGTAATAGCCATCTGTATATTATATTCATAGTACATATTAACCTGTAAAATTCTGTTTATAGTAATAGCCATCTGTATATTATATTCAGTACATATTCATGTCCTGCACTTATGAAACCATTGTATATCCTGCACTTGCTGCTATTGCGCTTCTGGTTAGACCTAAACTGCATTTCGTTGCCTTGTACCTGTACTTGTGTAATGACAATAAAGTTGAATCTAATCTAATCTAATCTAATCTTAAGGTAGACGTATGCCAGCATGACAGATGGAGCATCAGTGACTGGCTTAAACCACCATGATGGCATAGTGTGCATTTATACAACAATGCAACAATAATAAAATAATGCATTGACATAAAAAAGGAAATTTACTTTTGATACTTAAGTACTTTTAAAAACAAATACTTCTGTACTTTTACTTAAGTAAAAATCTGTTCTTAGAACTTTCACTTCTAACAAAGTAATATTTGACCAGTAGTACTTTTACTTTTACTCAAGTAATGGATTTGTGTACTTTGTCCACCTCTGATTCTAATATACACCGTTCAGGCATAACAGCTGCCAAAACAGCCCTGACCCGCCGAGGCATGGACTCCACTAGACCCCTGAAGGTGTGCTGTGGTATCTGGCATCAAGATGTTAGCAGCAGATCCTTTAAGACCTGTAAGTTGCGAGGTGGGGCCTCCATGGATCGGACTTGTTTATTCAGTACATCCCACATATGCTTGATTGCATTGAGATCTGGGGAATTTGGAGGCCAAGTCAACACCTCAGACTCGTTGTTGTGCTCCTTAAACCATTCCTGAACCATTTTTACTTTGTGGCAGGGTGCATTATCCTGCTGAAAGAGACCACAGCCACCAGGGAATACTGTGAAATACTGTGATTCCATGAAAGGGCGTACATGGTCTGCAACAATGCTTAGGTAGGTGGTACGTGTCAAAGTAACATCAACATGGATGGCAGGACCCAAGGTTTCCCAGCAGAACATTGCCCAAAGCATCACACTGCCTCCGCTGGCTTGCCTTCTTCCCATAGTGCATCCTGGTGCCATGTGTTCCCCAGGTAAGTGATGCACACGCACCTGGCCATCCACGTGATGTAAAAGAAATGTGATTCATAAGACCAGGCCACCTTCTTCCATTGCTCTGTGGTCCAGTTCTGATGCTCATGTGCCCACTGTTGTATAAAAATAAAAAATAAAAAACCAGGATAATTAAAACAGTTGTAAAGTGAATTAAAAAAATAAGAATAAAATGATGATAAATAGATCCCTTACTGCCTGATTCTCTAAATTCGGGGTACCCCTATCTGAGTTGGAAGAGATGGAGCAGGTACGCAATGTCTCCTGGACCTTACAAGTCGATCCAGGACGTGCTCCTGTAGGGGACGTAATGAGCCTTAGCCGCCCATGACCCTGTCGCCGGTTCACCACTGTTTCTTCCTTGGACCACTTTTGATAGATATTGACCACTGCAGACCGGGAACACCCCACAAGAGCTGCAGTTTTGGAGATGCTCTGACCCAGTCGTCTAGCCATCACAATTTGGCCCTTGTCATCTTTGCGCTTTCCCATTTCTCCTGCTTCTAACACATCAACTTTGAGGACAAAATGTTCACTTGCTGCCTAATATATCCCACCCACTAACAGGTGCCGTGATGAAGAGATAATCAGTGTTATTCACTTCACCTGTCACCTGGTAATATGTTATGCCTGATCTATGTGTATTCTAATTATGATCCAAAATGTGAATGTAAAATAAAAAAGTACAAATAACTCAAACATACATCACATAAATACATTTCTAAAGTTATAATGTTTGAGTAATTTAAAAAAAAAAGTTGGTTATACAGATATTACTCCCGTGACTGAGTCACTCTCATGACAATAAAAGCACTGCATTGAGGTATTGAATAGCTGACATGGCTGTCTTTCATTCTTACAATTCTTTTTGAAGCAATTTAATTCCCTGCAAAAAAGCATTTGTGTATTTGGTGTGTAATTTAGAAACTCTTCAGAGTAAACACTCACAACTATTATAGGAAACAGGAGCTTTGTGGGGTCTTATAGTGAATAAAATCAATACATCAAGAAATAGTGAATATTTATATATGTATATGCAAATTACAATACATTATTATATGTCTGCAAGTATATAGTGTATACAGTATGGAACTTATCAGGTTTCTTCAGACTCTTTTCCGTACCTGCCTATATGCCGTAACCTGCCTATATGTTCTGCTTGGTTCTGAATAGCCTATCCTTTAAAATGTACAACCATAATCTATGTTCCAAATATTTTCCTGAGTTAAAAAAACAGCTGCCAAATTAAAGTGGAAAAATACTAATAGAAAACTTGCAGCCAAACTAGCCAGTTAAAGAGATAGTTCACCCCAAAATGAAAATGCTCTCATCACTTAGGCTGCTAATGTTTTTATGTTGAACATAAAATAAGATATTTTAAAGAATGTTGGTAATAAAGCAGTTGACAGTAGCCATTGACTAGTAGGGAAACAAATACTATAGTATATGGTCAATGGGGCCCATCAACTGTCTGGTTACCAACATTTTTTTAAATATCTTCTTTTGTGCTCAACAGAAAAAAGAAACTCACACATGTTTGGAACAATTGGAGGTAAGTAAATGATGACAGTGTTCATTTTTGGGTCAACTATCCCTTTAATATGAGCTCAAGTGTCATTGTGTCCGGTAGGTGGCGATATCGTTTTTTCGCTTCTCGTATCTAGACACCACAGATGTAGACGGAGTTGTGCATGATTGGCTGTTAGATGTCTGTTTTGGGTTTTGGAGAATAGTCAGTACACAGTCTGTTTGCTCGTTAATAAAACGTCTTTTTGAAATATAATACAACACAGCATTAACGATACGACTTTTTTTGTTGTTGACAAAAGTATACAATCGGCAGATAACTTGAATGTTGATTCCCGCAAACACGATGGTGTTCAGATGTTGTGCATATAACTGTAAAAACACTGCTGTGAGCACCAAGAGCGTCTCATTCCACAAGTAAGCGCAAAGCTTTCACATTACATTATGTTTTAAACGTTCTTGACGGTATGATATTGTGTTCATGTTCAGAAAATTGTTTTATTTCAGATTCCCGCTAAAAGACCCCAACTTGCTAAAAAAGTGGCTTAAAAAATTAAGATGGAAAGACTGGAAACCTGCTCCAAATAGTAAGATTTGCTCTATCCACTTTGAAAAGAAGTGTCTAATTGTAGATGGGAAGAGAACAAGACTTCATTCATGGGCTGTGCCGACCATCTTTTCATTCCCAAACCGTTTTCTCGAAAGAAAGGTGCGTGGAAATATTTTAAGCATAAAAGGTAAAAATGTTTTTAAGGGTGTGTACAGTATCTTGCTTCATGTCACTGGTCACTCACTTTTAGGTTTTTCACCAGTTTAAATCATAAAGTACAAATATTTCATGTACATGTATTAAGTCATTCTTAAACAATGTGTTTATAATAATTATAAAATAATAGGATCATTTAAGTTTAAAGTAAAACAGGTTAGGATAGTTGTGCCAACTACCCTTTATATGTAATTTTTATTTATTCTTTACTTCTGATTTCTTCCCTACAGGTTAACATCAACCCTAGAAGCAGAAGAGCTTTGGTGAGTTACACAACCTTCTTTGTTTGCATTTAGCATTTTGAAATAATTCTTTGAATTATACATGAAAGGGTGTATTTACAACCACATGCATTTACAGATAAATTCAAATTTTAGAAATATTTTAATGAAATTAATGTTTTAATGTGTGATTATACATCAATAATATGACACCATAATTGATAAAATATATGACAAAGTTTAAGGCTGCACGGATGCTGCATCATTTACACTAAACCAAAGCAGTATCAGTGCCGCCTCTGATACTAGGGGCTGAAGTGGATCCAGAGCTGCATATTTTAGCATGGCTTTTATTCAGCATTGCATCTTTACACCAATGCTCAGAGCAGCCTTAACTCACCTGTATATAGATTAGTGATGGGAGAAACTGAGCTTTTTGAAACGGAATCAAATGAACTGTTTTGCTAAACTGTTCACTGTTTCGAACCGCACAAAACTTCACCCCCTGGCGACACCTGCTGGTCAAAACCGTGTAATTGCAACAATAAGCCCAAATATGCATCTTTTACAATTTAATTGTAAATGTTTTCTTGAAAGTGAAATCTATTAAATATGAAATGTTTGTGTAATGTTTTTAAATTAATTTGTAGGGTTTGTTTTGTGGAGGGCTTGACTAATCATTCTTGCATAAGACTACTACACTTCGTTTTTTGTTTTGCAAATGTGCCATTACAATACCTTCATTGTAAAGCCATGTAGACACTGGTTCATTGGTTCACTAAGATTGAAACCATTGAAAATTCGAAACGTTTTGAAAATGTTATGACGTGAAAAGAACTAGATGAATATTTGAATGCTACCGATCCCGATTTGAATTCTGACTTGTGATGCAACCTGGATCATAATCACACGCACCCATCACTAGTATAGATGCCTTTTGAATGCCTTGTTCATTAATGATGACCAAATTTTCCTCTTCCCTGTCATTTAATTTGCAATTGTAGGGAAAGGTTGGTGACTCAGATTCCTCTCTTCAAGCAGCACCTGATATGACTGCAGAAACCTTGCAGACGTCTAACTCAGAAACGCCTGAGCACAGAACTACAGAGATGAGTTTACACCCGAAAAATACAGAAAATAGTTCCAGCTGGACGAGAGCAGACCCACAGAGCGTTTCCACACAGCAGCTGCCTGAAACGGAAAAAAGGTCTGCAGCTGCTCATCAGATGCATGCAATATGTGTTGATGTTATTTTGTTTTAATTGTTATTCTTTTCATTTGGTTCTTCAGCCTGTTATGGACCATCCTGGGTGATGAAGCTCTGGACAGAAGCATGACTATACCGAGTTTCTTTCACAGTGGATACTGTTTGCCCAGTGTAATTAACATTTTTACATTTGTTTTTCATATAAAAAGTGTGTAAAGACTAATCTGTAATCTTATTTTTTACATTCCTAAGCACACAAATTTGGTTCACACCAGTAACATTTGTTGTTTTTCTTCAGAACATTCGCTGGACTGGAGATGATGAATTAAATATTGTAAGTAATCATGTTGTACTGTTGAATACATTTCAAGATGATACATTTCAAATCTTGATGATACATTTCCTGTTATTTCTTAATCAGATGCCTCATGTGGCTTATGGCGTTCTAGGACAAACAAAACCCCATATAATTGAGGTAAGGCTGTTTACATCAGAACTGCAATGCAACCTTTTTTTGTCACAACTATAACGATAATGACACTGAGGAATGAAAATGAAAAACATTGATATTAAAATCCATTTAAAGCAGCAGATGACATAACTGCAGCATTATAACGCTATTGTCCCTTGGTGTGGATGCCAATATAGTTAGTTACCTTTGTGTTTGGGCCTTTATGGATAATAGAACAGAACAAGACATTTTTTAACTGTAGCAGAATAAGAATTTTTTAACTTTCTCTCAGGTTAAAGAGAGGTGGGAATGGCTTGGGCTGGATGTTAGAGGCCCGTTCTCTCCGACAGTAGACAAGCACACGCACATCATGACCCTGACTGACTATCATTCCAAATGGGTGGAAGCTTTTCCTTTGACTGAGAAACTCAGTCAGGATGTGGCCCAGTGTCTTGCTGAAGTCATCAGTCAGCAGGGATACCCTCTCGGAATTCTCTCCCGGCTTCCTAGGCGGGTCCTCTTGGAAGTAAGAGACACACAGACTACCTGTCAAAAGTTTGGGCTTAGTAAGATTTAAAAAAAAAAGAGAGAGAGAGAGAGACAGATTAATACTTTTTATTTAGCAAGAGTGCATTAAAGGATCAAGTGACAGTAAAGACTTTTACATTGTTACAAGAACATTTTTTTTAAATAAATTCTGTTCTTTTGAACTTTCTATTCATCAAAGAATCTTGAAGTTTCCACAAAAATATTAAGCATCACAACTGTTTTTAACATAAAAAAATGCAGCTTTGTTATACAGTAAGAAAAAATAATCTTAACCCCAAACTTTTGAATGGTAGTGTCTATCTAGGAATTCCTTTCTCAGTCATTTGTTTTGGAAAAAACAGTTCCGTTTCATACTGATTAATGGTCATAATTTTCCTTCTTATCTCTCTGTTAGATTAACCGTGAGTTGAAGAAACGGCTGAGATTGAATGCAAATGCCTTGGTGATACACCACCGTCAAACTGGTTACATGGACTTGGTCACCGAATCACTTCTTAATGAGTACAACATCTTCAGATATTTCTTAACTGCCAATATCACTTTTGAGTTATTTTGAACTTGAGAAATGTATCCAATATGTGATGTGACTTGATTTTACACTAATATTTGCTTTTTAACAAAAATTACATTTAACTATTTTTATGATCAATTTTTTTAAATAATGGTGGAAAAAAAGCTGTACTGTAAAATATATTGTTTCTACATGTCCAGCATTACTTAATGTATATTTCAGGATGCTGGATGAGCTGGTAAAGAAACACAGCAGCATCTGGCACATCCACCTCCCTGCTGCCACTCTGCGCCTCTGCTGCACAAATCACCCCACTACCAAAGAGAAACCCTTCACCCGCATGTATGCCAGTGACCCGCCATTCTCCTCATCACCCAGAGAACTGCCTGTAAGCCACCATTTTACTCACAGTTTACAAGCTGTCATTTTCTTGATTTGTACTGTACTGTATATTGACTCGCTTGGCAGTTTTGTTTACTTATTCTTGTGTGTATTTTGTTTGGTTGCTCTCTATAGAACAGTGCTACTGATATTCGCTTGAGTTCTTTTGTTATCCCAACCACTGAAGCCAACAATCTAGGAGCTATGTCAGAAACTTCGGTAAGAGGCCTGATTAAAAATCAAATGGGATTCTGTTATTTGATTGGGTATCCTTTGTGACCATAAACTTGTTTTTTTACACTATTTTTCAGGTGCACTGCCTGAGGGATCAGATTTTTTAAAAGTAAAGAAACTAAATTTTTTGTCGTGTTTTCCATGTACATAGACTGTAAATATAGAAGCGAGTTTGCACTGTACACATATTATAAAGAAATAAAAATATTTTTAAAACGGAAAAGGCAGCAATATATTGTCTTTCATGTCTTTTGTTTGTCCCTTTCATATTATACAGTTAGTTACAGTTTTCAAATTTGATAGCGTTTCAAGATTGATGATATACAGTCTAATGGCATTGAGAAGTTTCACTGTTTGTATCACTTTGCTTGTCTTTTTTTTGTGTTACAGACAGACTGAATTTTAGTGGTGGGAATTTTAGTTAGTGAATTTTAGTGGGAATTTAGGAGTTATGAAACAACCACATTATATGGTTTATTTACTATAATTAGATATATCAAAGCCTTAAAAGGCTTAAAGTGTTAGTTCACTTGACAGTAATACTATTTGTGCACAAAAAAACTAAGGAAAATAACTACTTTTTCAACAATATTTTCAACGTCATTCTCCTACACTGTTGACGAGTTCTACGTCATAACGGCGGCTCAGTATTAATTTGTGTTCCGAAGGTCTTACGGGTTTGGAACGACATGAGGGTGAGTAATTAATGACAGAATTTTCATTTTTGGGGCGAACTAAAGCCGAAAGTATACTTTGTTTTTTTACGTGCACGCAAGCGCACAGCCTTGCAAAGTATACTTCTTTTGACTCATACACAACTGTACATGCATTGAACACCTTTGAGCAATCTCTCTCCACGAGTTACAACCACTGATCTATATAAATGACTATATAGATCGGGGGGTATTCCCAGGGACTTAGCACAAGATCCGGGGCCCTATGCATTGGCAGTCCTGATGGACCCCCGTGTTCCCATAAAATAGGCAGCAGCTATTTGCACTAAATGCATATAGCTGTAGATGCTATTTACAAAGTGAAATAGCTTTACTAAGTGAAAATAGATTCTATTTACACCTTATAAAAGTAGTTATTTGCAATGTGTAAATAGTAATAACATGCAATTTATACTTTATTTTGACAGATACATACTATGTGCACCTCAGTATTGTTGTACATTAACAGGATGCAATAATAACATAGTGTAAATGATTATATTTATTAAAATTATTAAATGGATGCCTACACCTACCTCTAACCCTACCTGTAGGGTTATTTTGCTTATTTTCACTGACAAATATTTAAATTATGTGGTGCATTTTAGTCTTTAAGTATTTGTGTTTAGATAGTACACACAAATAAATAAAGCTTACAATTATGATAATTATTCTCTAATTTTACATTGAAATATGTTGCATGTTAAAATTGTACACTGGCCCTTTAAGAATTGCGACTGTATGTCATGCGGTGGACCGTTGTTCGTACTTTGTAGGAAATAGAGTGGAGTTGCACAGATTTCTTTACCGCATCCGTGATATTTAGGATTAAAGATAATATTTGTTTCTTGTATTGTATTTGCTTGCTTTATTAACGGATCAAGATAAAGAAGATTTTTCATGAAGAAGACGGATTATGTGGATTGTTTTTATTGGACACGAGCGAGTTGACTGGAAACTTATGCGATGCAAACATACATACCCAATAAATGCTTTTATTATTATTAATAAACATTTCGTTAGACACTTTATTTCCACCTTTAGACCATTTTCGTATTTTTTATTCAAAGTAAATGTTTTTCCGATGTGATATGTGATGGGGAAAAGGGATAACAGCAAGCTCTGCAAAAGGGGGATTCGAACCCACAGGTCAATCGCGTCAAAACCATGAACCACAAGCATTACGCTCTTTAGATGAACTAAATAGTACTGATACAAGCAGTGACGACCCAGCGCTTCAAGTGGCGCTATAGAGCAGTTTTGACCCTATAAGTGAACAAAGAAGAAGAGCTGCAACGTACACGAGTTTCTTAGCCCGTAGATGAACTGTGCTTAGTGTTTCAACCATAGAACGAAAAAAATAGGGTTTCAACTACTAACCGCTTGCAAAAATTCACTCAGTCTACTCAAATGCATGCAGCTGTCTTCTTAACAAAAGTTGAAGTGTAAAAAAATTGGATGAAAACAGAGGCAATAATTTAAAATGAGAAAAGTAATCATAGGAATTGGTGGGTGAGTAAACAACGCTATTAGGTTTATATATTTCCCCATGTCCAGTCTCATCATATATGAATTATGAACTGATGTAACAGGATGACAAATGGAGGAAAGACCACTCTGAGTAAAAGCCTTCAGGAGCTTCTGTGTAATAGCTGTGTTATTTCTCAAGACAACTTTTTCAAGGTACCACACCCGCTATACATATTAATTAATTTGTCCTTCTTTATTTAAGTAGGTCATTTAGACCCAAGCATGTAGCTGAAGAATCCTAATTAATTTGTGTCTATTTCTCAGGATGACTCAGTGGTCCCTACTGATATCAAAGGCTTTAAGCAATATGACAGTAAGAACAGTTCTCTTATTCTTAGCTTTTTTGCAATGCAGTGTGTGTATATATATATATAATATATATATATAAACTGAAACACCTGGTTTTATACCACAATAATTATACAGAATACAATACAACATCAATTCGTTTTAGGAATGACTGATAAGTCATTTGAGTAATTCCTCTTCCTCCTCGTCATTTTTCTGACTTGCCCCTCCAGAATACCTCAAAGTTGCTCAAACATATTTTCTTTCACAAGTCTTGGTGCATTATCATGCTGATCAACACGCAACCCCTTCAGGGTACAATGTTTGAAACATTAGGTGCACATGGTCCTCCAGAATTGTTCTGTAGTGTTTGGCAGTGACGCACCCATCAAGCACAGTAGGAAATGCCATGATATTGCAGCCCAAACCAAAAAAGGTCCAAATCGGATGTGGGAAAGACCGTAAAGGTGGACTCATTAGTAAACAATACATGTTTCACATTGTCCACTGTTTGCACCAATGAAACCAAGGTTTGGTTTATAGCAGAGCCCTACCATGAATATTGGTTATATGGAGCTCCCGACAAACAGTTTTGGTGTAAACAGGGAAGTCGAGGGGCACATTTAATTCTGCAGCGAGTTGGGCAGCTGTGGTTTTATGTTTTTTCTTTTTATTTTAGATACAATCCGGGTTAGTACCTGGACATCCCTTTCAGACAGCTTCATCTTGCTTCGACTGTGCTATTGCTCTGCTAATTCAACCTTCACACTCTGCTCTTACTGATAGAATGTAAAATCAGTGAAGATTGACCACCAGGCTGTGCCTATTTAAAAGGATTTAAGTACAATAAACATTCAAATAAAACCATTTAGAAATTAGTCTTCATATATTTCTAAACCCACTGTAAATGTTTCTCTTTGTGAGCTTTGGTTACGGCTGGCTGAAATGCAACTTAATGCACAAATGCCAGCCTGCATGGAGAGGTTACTGAGACTCCTGCAGCTTCATATACCTTTTTGCTGCTCAACAGTGATTTTAATACTATTAATTTGTTTAACAGAAACTTTCCTTAATTAGCCTTTATCTGAGCGAATTCTTCTGTGCTCTAAATCACTCACAAATCTTTTGACAGTTCAACAATCTCTGTTTTCATGACTTTTGCAAGACATGCTTTTCATCTTCAGAAAGATCTTTCTTCCTCCCCATATTTCATTAAAACTGGGACTTGTTTAATAATGTGGAACAAACTTAAGTAGGTTTTCCATTGACCTAAGAAGACCTAGAAAACTATTTAACAAACCTGTCTGAGATTGATACCAGTTATCTAAAAAGATATGGGAAAAAAAACTAATACTAATACTACTGAAAAGCTAATATCTGAATGTTTATTGTACTAAAATCCTACTGATATGTCACTTGCATAATAATTTGGAACACAGTGTATAGGCGTGAAACCTCCAACACTATATTGGCCAATGTTTGAGTTGCATTGTCCAACCCCTGTATATATATTTATATATATGATACAATAATTTTTTTCTTTCAACAAAACTCCTCTGCAGGTTTGGATGCCCTGCATATGGACAGGATGATGGGAGACATTAGCTTGTGGCAGGAGGATCCTGAGCGCTTCATGACATCTCGTGGTTGTGCAATGAAATCCACAGCATCAGAGCCACCCAGTGTGTTTGTTCTTATAGTGGAGGGATTCCTCATTTTTAATCATAGGTAATGTTTTATTTTGATTGTTTAATTTAGATTTTAGTTCAACAGACTACCTTTTATGTAAGATAAAGACAAAGTCATGCTGGATGAATTTTTTGAACACTCTGGAAAGCTAGATCGGACAGAAGAAGAAATTCACTGAACAATTATGCAATTTTAAATGTTCCTAATTTTGTTTTGGAGGTCTCCTATACAACAGGTTTACATGCATCAAAGGTCAGTGCGAGTCCAATGATGAAACATTGGAAGAACTTATTCAACCCAAACCTCCATTGCAAGGACGGCTTGAGCAGGAGGTTTCTCAGTGATACACTACTCAGTTTTACATACATTATACAAATGTTGTGACGCCAAACTCCCTCGTGGAAGAAGAACTCCGTCCTATTTACAACTGACAATGAGCACTTACTAGGATTGACTAAACGCTGGAATTTCAAAAGTATGTGAAGTTCGCGGCTCCATTTTTGCAGTTAACTTGCACAACGTTCGTGAATGAATAATTTATAGATGCACGCTGGTCTGTTGTTGCAGGGACATTGACTTTACATTTTCACATCAGTCTGAAGGTCTGGCTATGCGAGACAACATGATAATTGAATTACAATTACAATTCTGTTATGAATTGCATACCCTCTTGTTGTTCCACTCTCATTCATTTTTGAAACACAAATGAAGAAACCTGAGGGATTTCTCTCTCTAAAACCCAAACTTTGACACTTTATAAAGACATTGTAAATATGTCATAAAGACGTCATAAACCTAATCCATATGGAACGAGGAGTCAGTCTTCTAAGAAGAGAAACGATCACTTTATATGATGAAGATATTTATTTTAGGCTTGTATTCACAATTCACAAACCCTGATCAACCACAGGCATGAAGCACATTAAGTATAACAAATAGAAGCTCAGCCATACTTATTACACATTTTAAATGAAATGTATTTATTATAAATATGTACATTTAATTACAATTTATACGATCATTATTCGATAGAATTACATAAAATTACAATGATCAGCCACAACATTAAAACCACCTGGCCTGTCTAATATCATGTATGTCCTCCTTGTGGTGCTAAAACAACTCTGATGTGTCAAGGCATAGACTCCACGAGACCTCTGAAGGTGTCCTGACATTAGTAGCAGATCCTTTAAGTCCTGCAAGTTGTGAACTGGGGCCTCCATGGATCAGATCTGTTGGTCCAACACATCCCATAGATGCTCAATCGTGTTGAGATCTATAGAATTTAAAGGCCAAGGCAACACATTGAACTCTTTTTCTTGTTTCTCAACAATTTCTGCAGTTTGGCAGGGTGCATTATCCTGCTGAAAGTGGCCACTACCATTAGGGAACACCAGTTCCATTAATGAGTGTATGAGGTCTGCAGCAGTCTTTAGGTATGTCAAAGTAACATCCACATGAATGCCAGGACCCAAGGTTTTCCAGCAGAACATTTCCAGAGCATAACACTGTCTCTGTTGGCCATCTTCCATCTTTTCTCCAGATAAATGAGGCACGTGCACCCGGTCATCTACCTGATCTAAAAGAAAACGTAATTCATCAGACCATGCAACCATCTTTCATTGCTCCATGGTTCAGCTCTGACACTCAAGTTCCCATTGTAGGTACTTTTGGCAGTGGACAGCTGACATCATCTGACACTTTTCTATCATTGGCAGCATAATTTTTTTTAGCGATTTGAGCTACAGTAGTTTTACTGTGTGATCAGACCAGATGGGCTAGCCTTCCCTCCCCAAGTGCATCAATGAGCATTGGGCACCCATGAACCTGACGCTTGTGAGGGTATCGCACAGTTGAAATGAAACCATATAATCATATATATCATAACTATATATATCAAACTAGCTGCAATTTACTAGACTGTTGCCTACCTCCAGTTCGTGTTGCAAAATGGATAAACCATATTGCCCATGTCTTCCATGCTCCCTGCACATCCATATAAGCAGGTGCCTCTTTTTTCTTTTCTTTTTTACATTTCAGCACACAGATTTGCACATAAGATCAAAGCAGCTTGGTCATAAGTTTCTCCTGTGAAAGCTTGTTTCTTCTTCTAAAACAGCCACACAGGCTATCCAATGTGTTTATTTCACATGTATAGTGTGAGACTGAGCCGTCAAATCACAGTTCGATAATCAGACTGTAGTGTGAGCACATAAATTGTGAGCTTTGCGATTTTCTCGTACAGTGAGAGTTGGTATTTAACAAATATTGCTGAAATTGCACAGTGTATGCCTGGCTTAATATATCACACTTTTTGCCAGGTGCTATTGTAACAATATAATCAATGTTATTCACTTCACCTGTCAGTGGGCCAAATCATTTCAATTAGGGTATAGATTGCGTCATGTACAGATGATTTATTTATCGTGATTGAACAGTTTAATGTGTTTTAATTGATCTATGTTGTACTTCCAGGCCTCTTAATAGCTTGTTCAACAAGAAGTATTTCCTGCAGATCCCTTATGAGACATGCAAGGAGAGAAGAAGGTAGAAGACTCTTGTTAGATGAGTTTGATGAACATCAGTGTTTTGACTGAGACTGTCACCTTCATCTCTTTCTAATCGATAGCTCAAGAGTCTATGTGCCTTCAGATCCACCAGGCTACTTTGATGGGTATGTTTGGCCCATGTACCTGAAAAACAGAAAAGCGATGGAAGAAAATGTAAATGACATAGGTACTGTAATATTTTGAATATACAAAAAATTATAAATTAATAACAAAATTATAAACACAACACTTTTGTTTTTGCCCCCATTTTTTTCATGAGCTGGACCTTTTCTATGTACACAAAAGGCTTTTTCTCTCAAACATTGTTCACAAATCTGTCTAAATCTCTGTTAGTGAGCACTTCTTCTTTGCCGAGATTATCCATCCACTTAACAGGTGTCAAGATGCTGATTAGACAGCATGATTATTGCACAGGTGTGCCTTAGGCTGGCCACAATAAAAGGCCAAAATGTGCAGTTTTATCACACAGCACAATGCCACAGATGTTTCAAGTTTTGAGGGAGCGTGCAATTGGCATGCTGACTGCAGGAATGTCCACCAGAGCTGTTGCCCGTGAATTGACTGTTCATTTCCCTACCATAAGCCGTCTCCAAAGGCATTTCAGAGAATTTGGCAATACATCCAACCAGCCTCAAAAACGCAGACCATGTGTAACCACACCACCAACCTCCACATCCAGAATCTTCACCTCCAAGATCGTCTGATACCAGCCACCCGGACAGCTGCTGCAACAATCGGTTTGCATAACCAAAGAATTTCTGCACAAACTGTGAGAAACCGTCTCAGGGAAGCTTATCTGCATGGTCGTCGTCCTCATCGGGGTCTCGACCTGACTGCAGTTCGTCGTCGTAACCGATTTGAGGATGGAGTGACCCATGGTGGCGGTGGGGTTACGGTATGGGCAGGGGTATGTTATGGACAACATACACAGGTGCAATTTATTGATGGCATTCTGAATGCACAGAGATACCGTGATGAGATCCTGAGGCCCATTGTTGTGCCAATGTTGCGACCATCACTTCATGTTGCAGCATGATAATGTACAGCCCCATGTTGCAAGGATCTGTACACAATTCCAGGAAGCTGAAAACATCCCAGTTCTTGGATGGCCAGCATACTCACTGGACATGTCACCCATTGAGCATATTTGGGATGCTCTGGATCGGCGTATACGACAGCGCGTTCCAGTTCCTGCCAATATGCAGCAACTTCGCACAGCCATTGAAGAGGAGTAGACCAACATTCCACAGGCCACAATCAACAACCTGATCAACTCTATGCAAAGGAGATGTGTTGCACTGCGTGAGGGGTCACACCAGATACTGACTTGTTTTTCTGACCCTTTTGTGTACATAGAAAAAGTCTTAGATCTTTGAGTTCAGCTCATGAAAAATGGGGGCAAAAACAAAAGTGTTGCGTTTTATAATTTTGTTCAGTGTAATAAGCACAGTTAATTCACCTTTATTGTGGTGAATTGTGTAAGTGTGGCTAAAAAGTCTTTGCACTTTGTACAGTGTTTCTGGATGGCACACAGAAAAGAGAGACGTTACTCTCATCGGTTCTTGCAGACATTCAGGAAATGCTTATGGTTACACAGAGATGAATTATCATGTGAGTAATTCAGCACTAATATCGCAGCATACTTCAATGATTTTGCAATTAACATAATTTCTTTCTCTCTTTGAATTGAATTCCTAGATTGTGAGAACCAACATTTCAAGCTGACTGTTTCAGCAAGTATACTACAAATACAGTGTTAATCAGAACATGAATCATTAATGTCTTATTTCACTTTCTTTATTAAAGTGCATTTTTGATACAAACTATGAGACTGTCGTACAACAATCTAAAGCACATGCATTAAAAATCCTCAAAATATGCTCGACAAAAAAGATTGAAAAAAATAGTCTACCATTAAATTTTTTGCATATTTTTGGAGCTGTGGTGTGCCGACTTTTTTCTTTTTTTTTTCTTCTTCAAAATATGTACAAAAATGAATTCATCCTTTTTAGGGTGGAAAAAGTCACGTTACTGAAACAGTTGACTGTTAAAGGCACAGTATGTAAGTTTCGCCGCTACAGGTCACTTATTCAAAACAAAGGCATAGCTTGATGACGCTGTGAATTAGCGTGGATTCATGGGAGTTGTAGTCTTGACTCTTCACCTCTTCACAGCCGATGGAAAGAAATACGACAGACTCAGAAATCATGTTCATGAATGAACAAATGTATTAAAGTTTTATTAACGTTACAGTGGTATGAAGCAGGACGTGCCGAGAGCCCTTGGGAGCGAATGCTAATGAGAGAGACCTGTTAGAAACACCGGTCTCAGAGCTTTTATTATGCTTATGCTGCAGTCGGCCACTTCAGCTCTTTTTGTTGCATATATGGGGTAACGCAGTAATTTTTTACATAGTCAAAACAATCAGTGTGTTGAAAGTTATGTTATAGCGTTACTTTGTGTGTTTGCTCGATGGCTGGTATGAGAGACTTGTTGCACTTTGCAGTAATCTAGATCGATATTAGAATATCATATTAATAAAAACAGAATGACTAAATGACTGTTGCTAAATGACATGCAATTAATTTTAAAATATATTGTGGAGAAAGCTCTCTCTGATTATTCTATGTTAGCCACTTGACAAAATAGTGTTGTAATAGTAACACTGGTTAAAACTGCTGATTTCTCTGGATTTAAACATTGCTGGAAACATTTGGGATAATGTAAGTACACAGGTCAACAAAATATATAACACTGTTCTAGTGGTTTTTGGATATTTTAATCTAAAAATCGTACATATTGTGCCTTTAATCTATGTTCCCGTAAAAAATATATCTAATAGTTAAATACAAAAAATGAAAATAGTCATCACTCACTCTTGTGTCGTTCCAAACCCAAATGTCAGTAAAGATTACAGCGACTTTTACCTTCTGTAAATAGGTCAGAAAAATTACCTCAGGTAATGCTAATCCTGTGCGAATAGACAAGCTGTGTAAATATGTACGTGAATATGTTCGTGTCATTTCCTGCTTAAAAGTAGTTTTCCGTGGTTTTTCATGTATGGAGGCACTCGAAGAAGCATTCAGTTGCATTCTAGGCAAGCACCACTCACATTTTCTTCAGAAAATATACTTATCTAGATCATGTTGTGTTTTTATGCATGTGATATCAGGTAACAATGTAATACAAACATGACGACAAGGAGGTGACGGTGGTGCGTAAATCGAGTTACCCCTCCCACTTCTGGTAGTTTTACTGAGATTTCTTATCCTGTGCAAATTGGCCAATAATATTACAGACGTCCTGTGGTAAAATTACATTACTCTATCTACCCTTGTAAAACTAATCCCATCCGAATAGGGCTATAGAGAGCATCAAACAGTAAATGGAAGCTCACCCATACTTGTTTGATTTGCAAAAACAAACATCACTTCATGCAAGCACGTTTGAGCTTCCATAAGAATCAGTGAGGTTTGATTTGTCCTTAACTCAATCTGCTTGCAATCACATCATTCGCCATAGGGCACAGCTGATATATCAGTAGCCAATGAGCTCGCTGATCAACATTAAAATACTTGGTCAGCATTTGCTGTAGGAGTTGTGGCGCTTTCAGAAACCCTCTACCTTCCCCAGCTCCACTTGTATAGATCTACTATGGGTAATTCTGGTGCTATAGTGTGCAGCAGCAGCAGCATGTTTTATGCCGAGTTCACACTGCCTGATTTAAGGGCAGATTTTGACCCGCCGACAGGTTTTGCGAAATGCCCTAAATCATAGGCAAATTGGTTGTCATGCACGTGAGTGACAATCACGCAGTGTGAATTATCAAAGACGTGATATGAGAGAATCATGAGATATTTGGCGTGCTAAATATCTGGACTTGTCACGTTTCAAACTCCTGCTGTGTGAAATGTATTCTGACTGAAAAATGCATCGGCGATGACCTACAGCTAATGAGAGAGCAAGATACAGGGCAGCAGGAGGTTCAGGGAGGAGTTATAGACCAGAATATAAGTATTTTAATAGATATATTTACAATTCTATCAAATGTGCATGTTGACGTTAGTCTTGCTGCATAATGGCCTGTTTACATTTTGCATTTTTCCATTAAATTGTAGCTCATCACCTCAATTGATAAGTGAAATTAACCGAATTACTGTGTTTACACATTTATAAGAGGAACTCTTGGAAATGTTTTTGCTTGGTGTGACTTCAATCGTTTGAGGTTTGCTGACTAAGATGACAATGATATCAGAGGTTGTGGGCTAGAGCACATATATATACATGTGAAACGCAGTTTTAGTTTCCTGTGTTTAGATGAAGGACTCTAAGATGCACTTATGGCAATAACAATGAGGTCTCTGCAAATCATCTTGTTGTTGGCTGTTCTTTGTCTGTGCAACCTTGTTGCAAGTGCAGGTTAGTGCTTTGAGTTTTCACTAATATACATTTTTGTCATTTGTGTGTTACAGCAGTATTTATTAGCTTAGATATGACCTACTTTAGACAGTGATACATTTATTTTTTCACTTCATATTTATGAGTGCACAGTTTAAAAACTTTAATTTGAGCATGACTCAAGATTAAATGGACAGTACATTTTCACCTAAAAACAAATTTCAATTTTTATTTTTGGGTGAACTATCTCTTTAAGGCATAAAAACACATAATCATAAGAAAATAGCTAACATACTGCAGATCTTATAAGGTACATTCATCTATGATGTCTAGGTGCTGGTTTAGGTGTCTCATTTAGTGCCAGAAAACCTGATTCTTCTATGTTCTCTCAACTTCTGTTTTTATGGTGCTGAACTGATCCAGACTGTTTCTTTAAATCATTTTAGATGTGAGCAAATACAAAGGTGACAATTACACTATTGTGTGTTCTGCACCTCAGGCAGATGCACTGGGTGTGTATCTGTACAGCCGACGTTCATTCCAACGTCAAGTCTTGTACTTCTTTTTCTCAAAGGACAAATTAACTGAACATAAAGACTATGAAAGACGTGTGAGTGTCAAAAATGACAAGAAGACTCTAACTATAGAAATCTTTAACCTACGACTGGAAGACACTGGGGCTTACTGGTGCACTTGCAATGCTATCTCTCCTCTAAAATGTACAATGGAAGAGTCGGGTGTTTTTCTTTTGGTTCAAGGTGAGCAAACATTTCTGTTTTTCTTTTTTATTATTATTGAGATTTAATTTTCAGTGTGTAATTACAGACCATTTAGAACCTGTAGTGATAAATATCATTTAAAATATACACTACTGTTCAAATGTTTGGGGTCAGGAATTTTTTTAAAATAAAGAGACACTTTTATTAAATGAGAACAGCTTTATGTTGATCAAAAGTGACATTAAAGATGTTTACTTTTGAACTTTGTATTCCTCGAAAAATCCTGAAAAACGTATCTTGGTTTTCCCAAAAATATTAAGCAGCACAAATGTTTTTAACATTGATAATGATAAGAATGTTTCTTGAACAGCAAATCAGCATAAGAAATTATATTTCACAATATTACTGTTTTTGCTATATTTTTGATCAAATAAATTCAGCCTTGGTTGAGCAAAAGAGACAGAGACTTTCAAAATCATCAAAATCTTACCAACCCCCAGCATTTGAACAGTAGTATTTTTTTCCCCTGTCCTAAAGGTACAGCTAGTGAGAATCTAAGAAAATGAAAATAAAAGGCTGTTTTTACCTGCCAAATTCAGTACAAAAACTCAGTTTGACTTTTAATGTAAAAGGTTTTAATGCAAAACATGTTTTGTTATAGTGAATATGAAGTGATGCACAAATTTGGCTATACTGAAGTTATTTGTATTCTTCTTTATAGAGCCGCCAGAGATTATTCCAGCCTCTTCCAAAAGTCCAAAGTCCAATGGCATGAATGATTTACTGATACCAGTGACGGCTTTGACAGCTGGCAGTGTGCTCTTACTGTTACTCCTTGTGCTAGGAGTGTGGCTGGTGCCCAAGGTGAATATCATACACCTGTTTGTAAATCTGAAGGCTGTCAGAAATTTGTAAATGCATTGCACATATCCAAACTGGAAAGTGCAGATTTGTGGGTGTATTCTTGGTTATCTCCAGCCATATCTTACTGTCACACTTATTGTCTGTGACTAATACTTTCATCTTATTTTTGAGAGGCATTTTTCAGCAAATGTGTCTAGGTTTGCAGGCCAGTTTGATTGTTCCTTTCTTTTGTTCCAGATTAAGAAACTGATCAGAAGTAAGAGAGAAGAAGAGAAAAGATCTTCCAATGAAGTATACGAGGTCATGACCGTTCCCCGAAGGAAAGAGTTTACATAATACATCCACATAAATAACAAAGCTACTAGACAACAGCATACCTTGCAGTTGCTTAGTAAATGTAGTTCCACATTCAGAACATACACAATGTATTAAGTGTTATTTCTGTAACATATTGTACTGTTGCTGTGACTTATTCAGTCCCACACACCTGCTTTATTGAGTTCAGGTTGATTTGAGGTTGGTTTTCTGACGCATTTCTGTTGAAATATGGTAACACATTCAAAGATTCAGAGAAATTACTTCCTCTCTTCTAAATGTCTTTATTTTTTGGTTTTACTGAGTTATTTTGTATTTCTTCAGCTTTGCATGATAGTTCAAATCCTTTAGCATTAAATGAGCGATTCAGTTTGGGCAGTTCCTATGTTTTGTCTCTTTTACTTTAGCTTAAACACCAGGGGCTGTATTCATGAAAATTTTTAATGCAAAGAGTAGCTCCTAGTGACAAAATTCTTAGAAAGGTGGGTGTTTCCTCTTAGAATTTAAGACAAACTCCTATTAAAGAAGTAAGTAATTCAGAAAGCATCTTAACCCTTAAAATTGTTATGGGCGTAGTATGGTAGTATGGGCGAGGACTTTTAAGAGGCTTAAGAGTTTCTTTAGCAGCGGAGAAAATGGACGTAACGCGAAGAGGGACAAGAAATGTGTTGCACACAATGAGTAAGTTTATAAGACACTACACATTAGATCGTGCAGGGATCATGTTTGTGACCAATCTTATTAGAGACACGCTAACATTTCCGACAGCACAGAAATGCCATAGCGCCAGAAATGGAAGTAATCACTACATTAGCATATTTAGCAACTGGAAAAATGCAACTATGCAGCAGTGATGATTTGGGTCTGTCACAACCTTCTATAAGCAAAATGATCACACAATTACAACAATTTCAGAACCTTATTGTATACTATAAAAATAATATATATATTATGAGAGAGAGAGAGAGTACGGTAAAACAGGAAAAATGACGCAATCTGTAATTCAAAATGAAGGATTATATAGACTATACTTAAAAGCTTCTTTTTCCCCTTCTTGGACAACCAACCAATCACAGTCTTCAAAAGACTGTCATACGTAGCAACGGGATCAGCCCCACCTCCTCACTAAGATAAAAGTTGCTCTCAGATCAGTCCTGAATCACGCTTAAGCTAAGACTACTACGTAGAAGTTTTTAAGGTAAATTAGGAGCTTTCTGAGAGTATTCTTAGAAGCTTTAAGTACGGTGGCCCAGTAGTGCAAAACACAACAAAATTTGAAAAGCAAACATAAGTTCACAACACAACGGAAATGCTCATCCCGACCACTAAGGGGGATCTCGGAGTGCGTTTTCCTTGCCATTGTTCCATAGATTCGCTAGTCTTACAAAGATATAAACACTACGATCAGTTTGAAGTGTGTAACCATTGTATATCGACATGAAATATCAATTCAAAATCACCTACATGCATTATAGCTGCATATTTATACTCGAGAACGCTTTTACTCGCTACCACGGCGCTTAATGCCCAAGGGAACGTCTGCCAATTCCACCATGTAGTTGAAACATAATTTGTATAAATTAAATTACTTTTAACATTTAAAAACAGACATGTTAAAATTCCACCGCTTGGTTGTATTGGTAAAACTGACTCAGTAATGCACAACAGTGAAATTTGAACATTTAAAAAAACATTCATTTTAATTCATGCAAATTATGTTTCAACAACTTGGTGTAATTGGCAGACGTTCCCTTATTCATCATGCGCTGTGATAGCGAGTAAAACCCAGACAGCAACATAGTGTTGGCCCAGATCCGGGCCACATCTGGTACGTGTTGAATCCACATGTACCAGATTTGGGCCGGATCTGGGCCAACACCATGTTGCTGTCTGGGAAGCGTTCTCGAGTGTAAATATGCAGCTATAATGCATGTAGGTGATTTTGAATTTATATTTCATGTACAATGGTTACACACTTAAAACTGATCGTAGTGTTTATATCTTTGTAAGACTGGCGAATCTATGGAACAATGGCAAGGAAAACTAACTTTACCGCACTCCGAGAGCACCCTAGTGGTCGGGAGCATTTCCGTTGTGTTGTGAACTTATGTATGCTTTTTAAAATTCGTTGTGTTGTGCACTACCGTATTTAAGAATACAGGCCCAGATGTAAATATTTTAATAACCCCAATGTTTAACTTCAGTAATACACACTTAAGTGTTTACAGAAATAATTGCAAAAGTCACTGTGCAAAAAACAGGATTTGAAAATGCCTTTAGTTTCAGTCTGTGTTTTTATTTGACTTGTGGTCTTGGTCTATCTTGGGGGCTTGCCCAATCTGCTTGACAGAGAAAAGTCTGCAGACTTCCTCTTGTGGTGGAAAATTCACATCAAGACCCCTTTAGAAGAAACTGCTTGCTTCTTCAGATAATGTCACCTCTATTCTCACTTTGGTCCACCTAAATTTACATCTTAGTCAAAGGGCTTTACTCAGATCTAAATGGCGTTTGAAACCTCAAAGTAAAAAGAAAAAAAACATTTGGGGAAAAACTTTTATGACAGTCTTACCAGAAACAAGAGGATGTGCCAGAAAATGTGTGGGTTTAAAAGTGTTTGTCAAATCAATTGCACAGTCAGTCCTGTTTTTGAGTTTAGATTGTACCTGGGAAATGTCATGTAGATGCCATCAGCAAAACCCTATTTTTTTGCTTTAATGTAGGAAAAGTGCTGGTGTGATGTATTACAGCCTTTCTCAATTGTTTACTATAACCCATGAACCAAAATCCTGAACTGAAATGCCATTTCACACAAGTTTAAAACCATTTTACAAAACTTTAAAGATAAATTCTTGATTTTACAGCAGTTGCATGTGTTAAAAGCCCTAGCATTCAAAACTTGGCCCGTTGACACGCAATACTCTCCATGTGAACATAGTCAGAAACTCAGTACAGAAACTCTTCATGTTCCTATAGCCGCACAAGGGCTATAACTCAGTAGCTTTGAAACAAAAGTGTTTTTGATAGCAATTGTTTTTTGTTATTTTTGATAGCAAATGTTGGTTCAAACACCTAGTTTACAGTCTTTAAACTAAAATTTCAATATTATCTTTTTATACTGACATATACATTCAGACTAAACTATAGGTTACTGAAGGTAGTTTTAAACCAAAAGTTTGAACTGTGTTTTCAGGCAAGGCTACTTTCTGTAAATTTCAGGTTGGGGAAAGTTGTCTCGTGTTTTAAATCTTAAAAATCTTTACAATTTAATAATATTTGCTGACCCAAAAATATATATATTTTAGATGTTTGCTGTTTTGTTAATTATCACAATTATTTACTGTTTTTAAAATGTAGCTGTTACCGCTTTTTTTAACCGTAAATTAGGCCTATGTGGAAAAAGCTGCAAAAAAAACTATAAAATGTATGGGTGAGTGCGGGGCTAGTTGTAACACACATGGTTTAAAACTTTCCAGACATGCCGGCATGACAAAACTTAATGTATTTACTAGTTGCCATATCAACACTATATAGAGAAAATATTGCTCCAACATTTGGAAATCTTTGGAAGATATCACTGAACATTTATTTAACCAAAGCAAAAGTACATTTCTTACTGAAGTTAATTTTCATCTCTGTTTTTTTGTATTTATTTAAAACTAGACAAATCTGATATTATTTTAATCGTACACCAATCAGGCATAACATTATGACCAGGATAATGCACCCTGCCACAAAGCGAAAATGGTTCAGGAATGGTTTGAGGAGCACAACAACGAGTTTGAGGTGTTGACTTGGCATCCAAATTCCCCAGATCTCAATCCAAACGAGCATCATGTGGGATGTGCTGAACAAACAAGTCCATTCCATGGAGGATCCACTTCGCAATTTACAGGACTTAAAGGATCTGCTGCTAACATCTTGGCGCCAGATACCACAGCACACATTCAGGGGTTTTGGCAGCAAAAGGGGGACTAACATAATGTTAGGTCATAATGTTATAATTGAATTTTATTGACAAAATATTTTTTACATTTTAAACTGTCGCGGTATATCAAGAAAAAAGTATACACTGTATTAATGAAACAAAACCACATAATTGTGCTAGACGTGTGAAATTAATGTAGGAGAAAATAAATACTCAGTGGATTTACACAAACTGATAAAGTCAAAAAGTGTTAGGTTGTGCCCCGCTCTCCCCTACATTTTCATTTCATAGGCATAGGCCTACTAATTTTAGCCTAAACCCTGTTCAAAAAACATCTCCATGTTATTTGTCAACAAGCCTAACAGTTCCAGCGTCAAACCTTTAGGTGTCCTCTATCCCTAAGGCGGAGTTATCTACAGGTGTGCGTGTGTGTGTGTGGACAGGTAAATCTGGAGGTATATAGGTGTTTCTAACCGATTTAGCTGGTTTAGTATAGGACGAATTAAATACATTTTGTGGTACATGTGCTTTGCGGAGTGCCAGAGAGAAATTCTACTCAACGACCGAACATATTTCAGATGTTGCAATCTCAGATACGGACCTAATAGACTAGTTGAAATTCTAAGGACAAAAAGGACCCGATGAACATGAAGAAAACATATTCTGGTGAGTAGCTACAGGACCACTGGAGGTTTCGATGTAATATCTGCTCCCATAAAATAGCAGTTAATCTAGATAATGTTACCACTATGCAAAAGTGAAAGCAAACTTGAAAAGATCATTTGCGCTGTGTGATCCCATTTTAAACAGTCGATTTACTTGTATGCAAATTATTAGAATTCATTGTAACTTTTAAAAACGTATCTTGTAACCTTATAAACAATTAAAAACGGGCATAGTAGGCTAATACGTTTGCCCAGTTAACTGAAAATGACATCCCATAATTTGGGAATCTAGGTTTTTTTGCTGTGCATTTTCTGTCAGGGTTAACGTTAGTCAGATTTTTATGATTAGCCTACTGAATTTATACATCTCCAGTACTTTATGACAAACGTTGGCGTCTTGCACAATTATTTCTTAGATGGGTTATTTCCTTAAGAATGTTGTACCATTGTGTGAATTCTAAAATTAATTAAGATTTTCTTGGTGTAATTTGTTGTCTCACGACACTAGTGCTGTGAGCCAAATGTCAAAAACCTTTTTTTGTGATACATTTGTGATATGAAAATGTATAATAAACTTATAGGCGTATAATCATTTGTGTTTATCTACCGGCCAAACTGGTCGCAATGTAAAACGCAAGCATCATGCTGTTGTTATGGTTACCCCTTTGGCAAACGCGACTTCTATTTATTGTCTGACCCTTTTTGACTGGAGATGACTGGGAAAAAGTGTCCCATTAAACCTGAATTCACCCTATTTTTTTTTCATTTCCTGAACATAAAGGGATGTATTTAGAATAAGAGTATTCTACTTTTGTGACCCTAGAAAGAAAGAAGCCCCCTAACCCCAAACAAAACCTCAAGACTAGTAATGGACACATAAAGGGAGATCATCAAATCAACTCATTTGTGTGACCATAATTACTGGGCATGCTAGATTCCTTGTATTACGGTTCCAGTGGCGAACATTCATTGCTTTTCCACAGAGTTTTTACATACACTACCTTCGTTGTGTAAAGGAGCCTGCGGCGCTACATTGAGAACAGCCGCATGTTTCTTCCCTGTAATCTCAACAGTCTCATAATCCGAACTCTCTGTGTACACAATGATTTGGCAGGAATGTAGCGTTTCCTCGGGCCTGCCAAAGTCATTGTCACAGCACACCCAACTCCTAGCACACACATGTTGGATCATGTAATCAGTCAGTCCTTTTTCTCCTTCTTTCTCTGGCAGCGCACAGTATGTGATCTTATTCAGAGAATATCCCTCAAGTACAACCTAACCCTCCACTGCAAGGACAATGATAGTTAACCCAAAAATAAAAATTATGTCATCATTTACTCACCCTCGTGTGGTTCCAAACCTGTATGACTTTCTTAGATACTTTGAAGAATGTTTCAACTGCTTTTGCCCATTGAATGAACTCTAATGGGGTCAAAACCAATAAATAACAACATGAGGAAATGATGACATAATGTTATTTCTTTGTACATTTTTTAAAAAGTAAAGAATCTGAAAGCATTGAAGGGGATCCCATAATAATTTTATATAGATTTACAGTAGTAAAAGTTATATTTTATTTTATGATATGTTTTATATCATATTTTTAATTATGATGGTTTCATTATAAATATGGTGATTATCTCTAAGGTGGACACCCAACTTAATATATGATATTTACCATCTGAATCTAACCATGTCATGAAAAGTCAGCTAGTTATTTATTATCATGTTAATTATTGTGCCTTTCGCCCCAACAGCAGGGGCACCTTTTACCCCGAATACCATACTTTTACATGCTCTTCTGTTATTGAAAAACAGTTTCTTTAATTTCTTGAATAAAACTGAAAATCATTAAGAAGACCTTTTTCAAAACATATTCAATAATTTTAGCGATTCTCATTTGCTACTTAAATCTACAACATTTAAAAAAAAACACATCAAATATTAGATTAAATAAAATAAAATAAAATTAAAGGCACCTTTTACCCCGTGGTGCCTTTAGCTCCGTTGTACCCTATTGAGTGTGCACATGTGTGCTTTACAGAGTAACACGCCCTGAGCACTTGAGGTAAATCAGTAACTCACTATGAGAAGTAATCAAACACTAACACAATAAGACTCCACTAGACATGTTCACGCATACAGGGCGTAAATCACACAGATCATTTATTAATCATGACACACTGTCAGCTCTTTCTGCAAGAGTTTAATGCTTGGATAAACTGATTCCTGAACTGTTATGAGTCATTTTGTTTATTGGAAACTGTTAAGTGTGAAGATCATCTGCAAAAACTGAATTTCTACATGTTGGATTGCATGCAATACTTCCATGTGGAATTCTGTAAAGTTTCATGCTAAAAATGTCTCCCATGTCTCATCTGGAAGTGAACGATTTTGAGCGGATGAATGAACCTCTTTGTTAATCCTTTATTTTGGATCATTGCCCAACAGAGCTTACTGAGGCAATATAGACTCTGCACTATAGCACATATTTTTTTATCAGTTTCTGGCTCCTTTTCCTTCACTGCCTCCCTCCCCTTTCCTGACCTGCCCTGTCATCACAGTCGAGCTGACAGGTGAGTCAGCGGCAACACGAATCTCCTGTGAAATTAACTCAGGCCGAGAGTGCTTTGAAATTCCTCTCAGCTCCAGAGGCATGTCGATTTGGAAGGTTGATCACAGTCATTTTCAGTACCATGTCACACATTTCACATGTGCTAAAATGTTTCCTTTGACAGCACTTGACTTGACACTGAAATGGACAGATGGTTTGGTCTTTTCTTACCTCCTCCATGTCTCCCTGCTTCTGTCTATGTCACTCACTATGTTCGCTTATAGTGATTACTGAATGCGGACACAGGAATGTCATGGATTGATAATGGCCACTTCATCTCACAGGGTGTGTACGGCTAAGAATGAGGTGAGAGGAGTTAAAGATTACCTACCGTCACTGTCACATGTCCTGCAAGGCTATGGATTTCTGCTAGCATCAGCATATAGAACTGCAAAAATAATGATTGTATCCAAACAAACCTGTCACTCACATGACATCACAGCCATTTCACTTGGATATCAGCCATAATAGAGAGGAAAAGACTATCACAACTTCCGATTCATGCTGACTTTAAACTTTAAAGCTCAGATTAAACATGTCTCTCTCACTAAGACATCTGTTTACTGCTAAGCTGCTCACACTGTATTTATACATTTCTTCCTGTTCTTTCTTGATGTGTCTGGTTTAATTAGAGTACTGGTCTATAGAGGAAACAAAGGGCATTTTAGCTTGTTTTTACACTTGCAGTGGGTATTTTTATTTCATGTTCTTTATGATTGTGAAACAGGATGTCTAAACATGTGTAATGTTTGAAACATGTAAACAAACAAAAAACCAAATAGACAATTA
Source organism: Rhinogobio ventralis (assembly GCA_039654625.1). NCBI lineage: Eukaryota > Metazoa > Chordata > Actinopteri > Cypriniformes > Gobionidae > Rhinogobio > Rhinogobio ventralis. The sequence continues at coordinate 23,104,261 of CM077196.1, forward strand.
GCAGTGGAGATAGTACATATATTAGAATCTCAGTATGTAAAAAATGAATTGGATTTATGTTTTATACCTGTAAACATAAGTAAGTAAAATCAACATGGTGCCAAAGTTATAATGCACTGATATAATTGGTTGCATTTTTACTTCCACTCTGAATTTATTGGCTGATGAAGAAAATTGATTTGAAACTCTTAAATGAAAATGTATATAAAATAAATTACAGTTGTAAGCTATAGTGCGTGTAACACAACCCACATTTGAGCGTATGTATTTGGCAATGCTGGCCTGTTTAGTCATGTCCCAATGTTATGCGCTGGAACCCCTCATATTTACGCAGAAAACAACCCAAATGGTCTCAGCCTTTCTTATCTCGTGTCAAGAAAACTGAGGACATTTTCAGCCACTTCATAACATGAATTTTGTCAGCTTTACCCTTAGGCAGTTTTTAATTTAATATATTTAGTGTTACATGATATACATTGTATACCTGGTACATAATTTCTTTTACTCTGCCTTTTTACTTTCATTGTTTGATATTTCCTGTACTTTGTGGCCTGTTGCATTTCAACACCATTATGCTTTTATCTGTAGACTTGACAGGAAAAACAGTTGTAATGTTATCTTTGTTCATTTATGCGAGAAAACAAATTACTAACTAAATCATTACAGTATATAAATGCGTAAAAGCGCCTGAGTTTATAATGCAAAATTAACCTAAAGTGCAGGTAATACATTAGAAAAGGTTAGGTGGTCTAGCCTGCTGGTAAACAAAAGCATTCTGGACATGACTGATTTAGTCTTAACCAGTGATGTGTGGTGGATAAACAGAACGAGGGCACTGTTTCTCTGAAGAAGTCTATTTTTATTGGTTTGATTTGCACAAGAGTGATGCGTTATTAAAGCTAATGTCCCCATCTCTACCTTAGCATTTTGTTATATATGTGACGCATGTTTTAAGAGATTTCGGATCAGTCTTTAACAGACATGCCTGTTGATTTTTTAAACGTTCAACCACAGAGCCAATAGACAGATTCCTCTGCAGCAAGAGCTAACTGACTCAGCGACTCACCACAGAGTTTCAGGAAAGAGTCTCGGGCAGGGATTTGCCAGAAACGATGAATAAACCTGCACATCTGAATGGAAACAAATTAATGCCTCGTCACCTGTGAAACACAATAATTGTTATGCTTGTAGGGACTAGCGTAGAGTTCATTGTTTCCTATGTTAGCGGCACACAGGAAATTCGCACATTCTTAACACGTCTTAGCTTTTTCTTTGTCACAAACTTCTTGGTATCAGCAAAAAATCTCACATGTAAGAACTTACACTCACACTGATATAGACTGTGGTATCTCTCAGGGATAAATTCGGAGAAAACAGCCATTTGCGTCAAACCCTTTCAACCATTTTCGAAAAATGTTAAAGGCTTGTGTTTTTTTTAACTTGAATTATAATGTTCTGTGTTCTTGCGGTGTGATTATTATTATTTTCATGGCAATTAACCCAAGACTGTAATGTTTTTTTTTTTGGATGCATAGTTCTCATTTAAATAACTGTAACAGAATGAGTTTTATTACAGTCAGCATAAATTAAAGTCATTGCAACAAATGCTACCACAATTACAGTAATCAGAATAAGACTCTTATGCATTACGGTTATACGAATTAGGAGTTAAAATGTACTTATTGAAAGTAAAAAATTTTTTTTAATTATTTATTTTGATTTTGAGGTTAAATATCATCTGGACGTGTTCTTTTAAGATGGGCCCACTTATAGAAAGGCATTTGTGTATTTCACTTTTTCCATGCAGCTTTTTTGATTGTTCTTTAAAAGGATCACATATACCAGTAGCATTGCACATCTAAGACATACAGCATGACCTACATTACAGTTCAAAACGAGTTTGCCCTTTACAGTGTGACCTTTTGAGTCATCTCTGTATCTCTGAGTTATAAACACTGTTACTTTGCAAAACTGAAAATGGAAGCACTTTTTTTGTACAATGTCTGATATTTAAAGTCACCATGAAATCAAAATTGACAATTCTTATCGCAGTATTTATTATAAATGATTTATCGGTGCACATCATCATTCATTTCTTTAAAATTCATGTGCCCTCATAATAATCTTAAATCAAAATAACTTCTGGCCTCCCTCTTGTAGCAACATCTTTTCTATTATCTGATGACGTGTTTACTGGCACGAGGGCGGGACAACCTGTCACTCACATGACATCACAGCAATAGCAAACCACAACCATCTAATCAATTCCTGATGGACAAAATCAAGTCCCACCCTACATTTTTTCTTGTTCGAGAAGCCATTTCATATCAGTCATAAGATGAGAGGAAAAGACTATCGCAAATTCCATTTAATGCCGACTTTAATCCTGCCAGCACAGATTTTAAAAGACAGCAGCGTTTGATCCGTCTCTGTGTTTGTGACCCATCTGACTTGATTTTACAGACACATGCAGCCCTTAATAGAGTGGGCCGAGCTTCATTGCTCTGATGTCTGTTCCCAACACATTTGCTTTCCTCTACTCAATTTCGTCTGGACACCGTGTCCTTTACATCTTCCTCTACTGTATATCCTTCCTCCTAAGCAGATCATTCAGATACATATTTCTATTATGTCTTCTGTGCTGACAGGCATTGCGAGGTCCACCAGTGGCAGGCTGAGGAGGCCAGAGAGAGGAGAGGCAACAAGTCCTACTGGTACTGGTAAGTGTTCACATTCACGCACGGGTTTGCTGTTGTTCATTATAGTGATACACTATAGATCAGTGTTTTCACCAAAAAATGGGTCGCAGATCTGATCTGATAGAGTCTTGGACAGGAAAAAACCTTGTTAAATTAAAATAATAAAATGCAACTAACCATATAATTATGTATTGTTAGCTTCTAAAAGGAGAAGGAACCTCTGTTGTTGTTGATGATGTCAAATGCTCTGCGTCCAATTAAACTGTACAGTACTGTGGTAGAAGCAGCTAAATTAGGCAGATGCCAACCATGGACAAATAAGATCCAGACTACATTTGATACGGGTTTGCAGCAAGGATAAACATTGTTTATGCTGAACATATGTTTGTTTTGTGTGGTGAATTATTGGCTGATGAAAATTGTTAAAACTATTGAAATTTGAAAGCCAAGTTGTTCATGTTATGTTGATGTTATTAATTTATATGAATAGATATTAGATAATGGATATTACTACTAATATTAATAATAATATTTTACAACTTTATTTACTTTTAGACGTATAAAATAAACTGTATACTGTATGCATTGGTAAAAGCATCTGCGGCATTGGACATTAGGATTTGAATTATGATTGACAATGCTTGTAACTTAAAAACACAGTGGTTCATAGTGTGCTCAGAGATAGACTACAGTTAATGGAAATATGTCATGACTTGCATTTAGTTTGACATTCATCCGTTTTTTGTTTGTTGCCATTTGTATAAAAAAGTGTTTTTTGTGCTTTTTTAAGAGTAAAATATTCAAGATTAGTAGTAGTTTGAGAGGCCTTGAGTAGCAACATTGCAGACAAACACACACACACACACACAGAGAGAGAGAGAGAAATAGATCTTAATTAATCTTTTCCACTTAACATCCAGTGTAATATGGATCTTGAAGCAAAACCAGTAGAGAATTAGTGTTTTAGAGTCATACTGATATAAATGAATGAAAAATAGACCTAAATGTGTTTTTGTGAAACGTAATTCAGGTTATAAATGTTTGTGTGCATGTGTTTGGTCGGCAGTGGTTAAAGCAGCTGTCTATTCAAGTTGTTTTGTAAGAAGGTTATATATATATATATATATATATATAGAGAGAGAGAGAGAGAAAACCACAAAGAGCAGTTGTTGTGCATCTATTGCTGTGTTTCAGGAAGCATTATCTTGCAGTGGACAGAGCAAATGATTTACATTCGTGGATTGCTGTATCTTTGAACATATGTGGTTGCGTGAGGGTTCACACCTTGCATGCCTGTGTATGTGTGTGTGTGTGATATCTCACCACTGAAGCATCCTCTCTCAGCAGGAAGCGCAGGCTGCTTTTGCATTGTCAGCACGTCTGCATATGGGGGCTGGTTGAAGATTCAGAGATCTGCCTGACAGACTTTACAAACAAAACATACACATAAACACATGCTCATGAATGACGCACACAAGAGAAAGAATGCTAATTAAAGCAAATTTTGTTTGTGTGCTGTCCAGACAGGCTTACATTTTAAACCTCAGTTTTACTCTTACACAAAACATAAAACAGTTCTCCCCAAATTGTGCATGTTCAAGTATGAGGGGGAGCGGGGGTGGGGGTGGGTGGTTGTGGGTTTGCTAATGTATGTCAGCCATCAGACAACATAAAAAATAACTTTTTAGAGCTGCATAAAAATAACTCTAATACTAATAAAAAAATTATGCACTATGCACTTAACAAACATGACGTGGATTAGAAAGTATATCCTGGCGTGGATGAATGTCTGCTTAAAACAGGAGATATTTGGCTATTGTTTGTGTGTGTGTATGTGTATATAAGATGCCAGAAGTCCTTGAAACTGTATTTAAAGCACATACTTTGCTAAACATCTTTGACTGTATTGAGTACTTAATAATAATAATAATTGTTATCCTTATTATTTTAAGCTATGGAGCTTAGGCGAAAAAAAACACACAAAAAACACTAAAGCGTACAAAAGCCTCTCCTCCACTGGCATCCATTTATAAAATGTCTCCTCCCCAGATTGGCCCAACTATATAATTATATCACAGCCTTTGCGATTTGATAATCATCCCAGCTGTCACGTCATGTGTTTCATATACTAGCCAATGCCAAATTGTACTTACATTTGGTGCTTGACGAGCAATCATTTAGGACACTAAAGTGCTGTCAGAAGCAATCCATGCATAAACACAGCATTTTGCAGTTTGTTTAGTAATTGTTTAAGACCATTTCATGACTCACATGGGTCATACTTCTCAGGTTGGAAAATACAGAAATACATATAAATACATATAATAATTATGTAACTACAGTATTACTTTAAATTTACTAATCAAGCCTAGTGATCACTTTTGAACACATTTCTGAGTCTTTTAAATAGCATTATTGGACTAGAGTGTTTTGTATGTTGCTAGTAAAGCCTGTTGCCACAGTAAGACTGTGACACAAACTCTATTTGAGGTCTATGAAATGTCATGTGTTTGGGAGTTTAAGGCTGTGAGTCTGGCAGTGAGTGTGTAGATCTATAAATTCTCTCATAGAGGCAGTATTGTTCCTGTGTTAAGAGGACTTTAGTGTGAATGCTTTACAAAGTACCAGGCTATAAGCACAAGATATCTGTCAACTCAACATATTGGCATTTGTTAATCAATTTTATTTTGCATTTGCTTTCTTTTCTGTATTATATACATGTATATAATATATGAATATAATTGATAAATTAGGTAATTTAATTACAGTACAATATCTATATATCTATGCTATGAGTCTGGGGAGCCTGATCTGGGCCGATGTATTTCTTCACAAGTATTTAGGCTCGTCTCCCAGCTGCCTGCTTGCCAGACGACTCTGCAACCCCCCAGAAAGAAAAGCCAAAGGTCATTCCCACTTCCTCTGAACAAAGACACATCATCCTGACTCCAAATGCTTTCAAACAGAGGTCTGCATTTGCTCTCGTTGAGCAACACAAAGAAAAACGAAGGAATCTGCGTTGTGTGTCTTGGCCATACTTGAAATTAGGAGCGGCAGGCAGCGTATGAAAATGTTTGTCTTCGATCTGAGTCAGTGTTCAGATGTTTGTTTTCGATCACAGGAGTGTAATGTCGGTCACATCTATCTTCTCGACCTTTCTCTCATGACTCACCAGAGCCCTGAAGAAAATCAGAGGGCAGTCCAGGATTCCTCAAGCCGCCGAGAGGAGATATTTTGGGACGAAATGCTAATATCACATGGCCTTGGGTTTCCATCTTGCACACAATGCTGCCTCAGTGTCAGAGGACGCAGAGAGAGAGAGACTTAGAGAGAGACGGACACATAAGAGAGGACAGTAAAAGCAAAAAAGCAAGAACGCTACATATGATCAGCACAAGGGTATGCCGTAATTCTGCATCCGCTCATTATTACGGCACACGGAAGACATTAAACCAAGAAGATTGGGGTAGAATTAAAGAGAGAGGAGGAGAGAGAGAGGGAGGGAAAAGCCAAAGGAGAGCGAGGGAAAGCAAACAAGGAGGAGAAAGTGTTGGTGCGCTGGGAGAGAAACAGGAAGTCCAACAAAAAAAGGCTAGAGGAGCTACATGTGGCAGAGGAGGGTGTGCGCTTAGCCATGGAGGGGGACAAAATCGCAGGTAAGAGAACGGCGCCTCACCACTGGGACACGACCCAAAGAGATTCTCACATGCTGACGTCTGTTTCCGCTCTTTTCCATTACTCTGTAAGATTCTTATGGCAGTGGTTCTGTATTTGTTGCTTAAGCTGGTATCTGACACTTTGCTTCTTCCACATTTTCTAGTTAAAATTGGCTCAATCTTGCTTTTTTGACTTTGTACCAGACAAAGCATTTACGCGATACCACTTTTGTCCCTGGTGGTATTGGTGCCGCAGAGCAATGTGTGTTTGTAAGATTTTCCGTTGACAGGGCTGGATTTTCCATAGGCTTTGACTGGAAGAGGGAACCCGCTCATCAGGCTATGACAACAGTCAATAAAGAGAGCTGTGTGTGTGTGGATGTAATGCTCTGTATCAGTGCTGTGTTGTGCTCTGCACTGTTAGCACACAGGCTTTTTGTAAATGTGTCAGGGACTCTTAGAGGATCTGGCAGACAGAAAAAAAACAGCGCTGTGCAACACACAAAAAAGTTAATACAGTATATAATACCGGCCTTTATCCTTTGTCCGAGTTGACACACCTGGTGCCCTGAGTGATAGCCAGTGCCAGGATAAATGTATGAGGAATGACCCTTATGCTCTACGTGATCGCACAGCGCAAGTCCCAGATCACTTTTGAGATAGTTAGCCATCAGTCCAGGTGGGTCTTTAATGGATTTGGCAGAAACTGTGGAAGAGAAAAGCAATAAATCAGCATGATCTTATTAGTAATTACTGTATGTGTATTTGTACATGAAATGTGGTTAGCACACATAGTGTGTTTGCATAGATATAGAAAATGTACATTAATAATGTATTAACAGCATTAAAACATTTTACATGTATGCATTTTAGCAGATTATATCCAAAGCAACATACAATAGAGGAACTAAGCAATTCATGACAGAATATTCATAGTGTAATTTTTTTTAGCAAGCTAGACTAGAAAGAAAGCTTGTTTAAGGATGTGAAATAGTAAGTGCTTGCAGATGAAGTGTCTTTAGCTGCTTTTTGAAAGTTGTGCAGATCAGATGGAGGTTGGCAGCTCATTCCACCAGAAAGGAGCAAAGAGGGTGAAGGTTTTGGAGAGTGACTTAATGATTTGTTGTGAAGGAACTTGCAACATGCAAATGTTTACAAAAGGTTACAGTGAATTAATGAGTTTAAAAGGTAATATTTTATATTTGATCACTGCACCACTTTTGTTTAACAAATGCTAATTTCGAAGGATTAATCTTTTTTCGAAAAGATTCTGTCATTTTACACAAGCCAAACTTTACCCAAATGAATTGTCATAATAATAATTTATTTGATCTTGTTAGCCTTTTGTTTTGTCTTTTGAGATTTACCGCTTAACATGACAAACACACCATAAAAAAAGTACGTTTCAAAGTTTACAGAAACCATACTTGAGTAAATCTATATAATATTGAGACTAAAATGATAGTGACTATACATTTATCTGCATATTATATTTTAATGTTATCGAGCTGTGGTAATACCATGGTTATTTTTGTTAGTGAAAAGCTAGCAAGCAGAGCTGAATGAAAAAAATAATTTAGAACATTGAATCAGTGATGTGTAGATGGATGGACAGACAGAAAAGAGAGAGAGAGAGAGAGAGAGAGAGAGATGGAGAAGAGGAAATGGTGAGTAATAGAGAATGAGATAATGCAAGAATGAACCTGTGAGGGATACAAATTAATAATAGGTATCACTGTCTTAGGGTCTTCAGTCACATCAAATTTTCAAGTAAAGGAAAGAAACGTGGTCTTCAACCCACTCTTTTACAAATTTTTACTTCATCATGCTTCATACAGCTGAGCTTTATGGCTTCCTCTCTTTTATATATTACTCATGAAAGCTAAAGGAAATGATAGAATGAGAATGGAAAACAAAAATCATTTGAACAATAGAGAATGGCAGGGTTCATAAGTCATACAAACAATGAAATATGATGATGTGATTGATCCTTTTGAGGGATGGTATCAGGTCTAGTCTTGTCCAGAAACTAACTATTACTGTATAGACTCACTGAACATGTTCTGTGACTCTTAAGTTTGTCAACTGTATTCTTTTTGTGAATTATTTGTTTTTGCAGGACTATATAAACACTTTTCAGAGATGACTCAAATGAATTATAATTTAAATCCAAAAACCGCCTGTGCTAATTGATTTTACTTGCATACAACCAACAGTGTCTGCTAAATGGCTAACAGGAAATTAAGATTGAATCCCTCCAGAATGACTGAATTACTCCAAATGAGATCTTTGTCCTCAATTTGCACTTAGATACATGATATAATGTGTTTTACACTGGCAGCAAAACTCTGTCCAATGTAGTTTTAAAATAATGCCTCAGTTCTAGTTCTATTTCGGTCAGTCACGGCTATATGGACTCTTATTTTGATATTCTGTTTTGTTTTCTTTAGTTCCTACACACAGAGAAAAAAGGTGTCAAAATTGTACCTTTAGTGGTACTACAGCTTGTCGCTGGGGCAGTACCCTTAAAAGGACATATTTGTACCTTTTTTTTTTACCACAAAAAGGTTCATAGTAGCATCTTAAGGTACATATTTGTACTCTAAGTTACTAATATGCACCTTTTAGAAGTAAAAAAGGTACAAAGATGCCCTTTTAAGGGTACTGCCCCAGCTAATTATGCCCTGTGGTTACCTATGATTTGCACCTGTCGCTCATTATGTTTGTATTTATACTCCCTGTTCAGTTCAGTTCCTGGTCAGTTCTCGTTTATGGATTAATGTGTGGTTTCATATTCTCCTGCGTTCTTGAGTTTATATGTAAAGACTATTTAAAGAATATTCCTTCTTTTTGCATGTTGCTTACCACATATAACCTGATAGAAGAACCGAAAAAGAAAGGATAAATAAAAGCGATGGATTTACCAGCAGTACGCCTGGAGCAAGAGGAGCATTCGCCCGAGCACCACACAAGGGAATTTCTGGACCTGGCATGCCTTACTCACTACCCTGACCGCTCCCTCTGTGTGTTCTACCAGACGAGCCTCAGCAAGCGGTCCAAGGCACGCCTTCCCGGAGATGTTCCTTGAGGGACTTCTGTGGATTATGTGGAGTGGGTTCTCCTGCACTCATTTTGTATGAAATCCCATTTCCACCACATAAAACAAAATCATCTTTTTTTTGTCATAATTATGACAAAGTCGAAATTCTTATTAGTTTGTCATAATTATGACAGTCAAACTAAAGAGTATGACATAGTCATACTTATCACTGAGATTAAAAAAGTCTTATGTGATAATTCTGACTTTGTATGTCATAATTAAGATTTACCATGGCATGATTTTTTTTTTCCCTTGTGCGGCTGAAATTGGCTTCCATGTTTTTGAGTTTGAATATTTTTAGCATTTATTGAATTCAGAAGCCCTAGAGCATGACATCATATCCTGTTGCCCATATTCGTTGGGCTAGTGTGTAGCATTACCGCACCTTTAGGATAAACACTTCTCACTTAGTACAGTCAGGTGCTGACCCAGCATTTGAATAGCATATAGCAGATTAAATATTACTACATCAATATATAATATCCTTTAATCTTGTTATTTATTCCCTGATGAAACTAAATATACCAAGGGTGTTCAATCCTTGTGGCCTAACAACCTCTCTTCTTCTCTGTCAACATCAGCTAAAAGAGCAGGAGTTATCACCAGGCCCTCACATGTATAAAACATCATGTACTGTATAAAACTCCTTCACATAAGGCCAAAACAAGATGAGACAGAAACTTGTAAATTAAAGGAAAAAGAAACTTCAGCAGGACCCCTTTGGTGTGTGCATGTTTAAAGCGGAAACAGCCTTCCTGTTTACATGCAAACAATATCTTGTTAAGGTAGCACACACATATGGAAAGCTTCGGGCTGTGAAGTGAGCTGTTAAACTGAGGCGCTTACAATTCAGTGGACAGTTTCATGGTTGTCATACAACTATTTTTTTTTTTTATATTTTAATTTATTTTTTGAGGGGGGGACATGTGATGACTGGTTCAAATCGCAACCCATTATAATAGTAGTAATAATAATTATTAGTATTATATATTTATATTATTTATTTTTTTTATTTTTTTTAATACACAGCACACACAAACATAATTGTACATGTGGTTTACTGGGACTCTCCATAGGCATATACTGTACAAACTGTATATTCGATCTCTCTACAACCCTACCCCTAACAGAAGCAGAGAATGAGGTAAACTGAGTTTGTTTATTATGACAGAGACACAAACACAGGTAATGGGTGATGCAGGCAATGATGAGAACTAGCACTTCAGATAGACTTTTAGCTGAGGGTTACAGAGTTTGTAGAATGCTGGGAATTGGAGAAAGCGAGGAACTGGAAACGAGGAAGGCGTTGAAGGAAGAGTAGCAGGTAAGGAGTCCAGGTACGTTTGATGAGACCAGACAAGGATGAGTAGGGAGAGTGTGCTTATAAAGTGTCTGTGATGATGGGGTTCAGGTACAGGTGATCAGTACTCCGGTGATTGAACGAGTGGGCGGAGCATGGAGATCTGGTGACGATGCATGTCTGATGGTGGATGATGGCTGTGACTCTGGGACTCTGGGACCCTCCTCCACAGGCGGCTCCTGATGATTAGATGGGGCGACGACGATGGGGTCTACCTCGACCCCGAGGAGCAGGGCGGTCCGGATGTTCGGTATGGAATTGGGTGAGGAGCGAGGGGTCGAGGATGTCGTTACGGTGGATCCACGAGCGTTCTTCTGGGCCGTAGTCCTCCCAGTCCATGAGGTATTCGATACTGGGACCCCGTCGTCGGGAGTCAAGGATCACCCGCACCCGGTAGATGGTTTCCTCTTCGATGAAGTTGGGAGGAGGAGGTACTGCATCGTCACCAGGATCTGTGGAGGGAGAAGACAAGGGTTCAGTGTGGGATTTCAACAGTGATACATGGAATGATGGTGAGATACGGTACTGTGCTGGGAGGTTGAGCCGGTAGGTGACCTCGTTGAGCTGCCTCTGTATCGTGAATGGACCCATGTACCGGGGACTACAGCAGGGCAGCCGGAGACGGATGTCCCGAGTAGAGAGCCACACCTTCTGGCCTGGTTGGTACTGAGGAGTGGGGCCCCTTCTGGCGTCAGCCTGCCTCTTGTGTTTCTGGACTGCCTGCTGGAGATGGACATGAGCTGAGTCCCACACCCTCTCACTCTGTTGGAACCAGTGGTTGACAGCGAGGGGGCTCACCCGACCAGGGGAAGAGTGGAGGTTGATAGCCCAGGATGCACTGGAACGGGGTGAGCCCAGTGGTGGTCTGCCGGAGGGAGTTCTGAGCATACTCATCCCAGGGGAGGTACTGGCTCCAGCTGTCCTGGTTCCGGTGACAATAGTTATCTCCCAATCTCCTGGATCTTCCGCTCAGTCTGGCCGTTGGTCTGAGGGGGGTATCCAGACAATAGGCTGACCGACACTCCTAGGAGCTTAAAGAAGGCTTGCCATACCCGAGAGATGAATTGTGGTCCCCGGTCGGAGACGATATTCTCCTGAATCCCAAAGTGATGGAACACATTCTGGAATAGGGCTTTGGTGGCTTCGAATGCAGTAGGTAGGCCTTTTAGGGGTATACGCTTACAAGCCTTGGAGAATCTATCCACGATGACAAATACACAGGTGAAGTTGTTGGAGGATGGCAAGTCGGTCATAAAGTCGATGCCCAGATGTGTCCACGGATGGTGAGGGATAGGTAGATGAATCAGTTTACCTTCGGGAGCTTCCTAGCAGTGTTGGCAACGGCGCAAACTGAGCATCCCTTGATGTAACAGGAGACAACCTAAGGCATGGAGGGCCACCAATATTGCTGCTGTAGGAGCGAGAGGGTACGTACGCTGCCTAGGTGTCCAGAGCCCGGAGATGTATGAGCTAAGTCCATGAGGGGCTGACGGTGGGCTGGTGGAACATAGAGAAGCCCCTCAGGACCTCCTGGCGGAGCAGGTTCGGAGCGGTTGGCTTGGAGGAGGACCATTGGATGGGACTAACGATCATTACTGGAGGGAGGACAGGTTCAGGGTCGGAGCTTTCAGGATCTGGTTGATATAGCCGTGATAAGGCGTCTGCCTTGCAATTCTTGGTACTGGGCCCGTAGGAAATTGTGAAGTGGAATCGAGTGAAGAAGAGGGCCCAACGAGTTTGACGGGGGTTCAGTCTCTTGGCGTCGCGCAGGTACTCAAGGTTGCGATGATCCGTGATGACCTCAAACTGGTGATTGGCTCCCTCCAGCCAGTGTCTCCACTCCTCCAAGGCAAGCTTGATGGCAAGCAGTTCTCTGTTCCCGATGTCGTAGTTCTGCTCCGCCGGGGATAGCTTCTTGGAGAAGGCGGCACATGGATGGAGTAGTGAAGGGTCCCCCTGCCACTGGGATAATACCGCCCCGACCCCTGTAGACGAGGCGTCAATTTCGACCATGAAGGGAAGATCCGGGTTGGGATGCACGAGGATCAGGGCGGTCGGAAAGGCCTCTTGGAGCTGATGGAAGGCTTCTTGGGCAGATGGAGTCCAGGACAGAGACTTGGGCCGGCCCTTGAGGAGTGAGGTGAGGGGTGCACTGAGCAGACTGTAGTTGTGGATGAAGCGACGATAGAAGTTCACAAACCCCAGGAAACACTGGAGCTCCTTCACTGTAGTGGGTAAGGGCCAGCTTCGGATGGTTTCCACCTTCCTCTGGTCCATTTGGATGCTGTGTTGGTCGATGACATACCCAAGGAACTGCACGGAGGGGATGTGGAACTCACACTTCCCCAGCTTGAGGTACAGGTGGTGTTGACGAAGTTTCTCTAAACCTGGGAGGCGTGTTGGCGGTGTTTGGAGTGATGGAGGTACTCCTGGAACACCTCATTCATATAGTTCTAAAACACAGAAGGAGAGTTGGACAGGCCATGCGGCATGACCCGGTATTCATAGTGGCCTGACGGTGTAATGAAGGCAGTCTTCCACTCATCCCTTCGGCGAATAGAATGAGGTTGTACGCACTCTGCAGGTCCAGCTTGGAGAAGATACGAGCTCCACGCAACTGTTCCAGAGCTGCAGGGTTCAGAGGAAGGGGATAACTGAACTTTACTGTCTGGGAGTTCAGATGAAGATAATGCACAGCCTCAAGCCTCCGTCCTTCTTGGCCACGAAGAAGAAGCTTGAAGCTGCAAGAGGATGTCAATGGGCGAATGAAACGTTGTTTTAGTGCTTCTTGCACATACTCCTTCATGGCCTTCTGTTCCGGGATGGACAGCGGGTAGACCCTACCCTTGGGTAGAGTAGCCCCCGGCAGCAGGTCAATGGTGCAGTCCCATGGCCGATGTGGTGGTAGCTGCATTGCCAGCCACTTGCTGAACACATCCTGGAACGCCCAGTAGTCAGGAGGAATCTCGACGTGGTGACTGGTTTCAGGACTTTCGATGGAAGTGAGAGGAGAGAAAGAACCTCGGAGTCAGGAGAAGAGAGACGGAGACTCTTCGCGGATTTCTTGATAGGGGACATACAGTTTAATAGACATTCATTACTCCATTGGAGGATCTCACCCGTACTCCATCGGATGTTTGGCCGGTGCTGTGTGAGCCAGGGGCATCCCAGGATGATGTCCGCGGTGGAGCCTTCCAGCACCATGAACGTGATGTCCTCCTTTTGCAAGCAGCCTATGCGGAGCGTCAGTGTGGGGGAGTAATGCCAGATGTGACCACGGCCCAGCGGTTTTCCTTGGATGGGGTGTATACGTAGATCCTGTTGGCAGCGTTTTCGACGAATGTAAAATTTTTGGAGAGTTTGGGGGCTGATGAAGTTCCCTGCGTAGTTGGAATCAATGAGGGCTTTAGCTGAAATGCAGACATGATAATTAATGAGGTGCACCGTAGTTTTAGTAAGAGATGCAATACAGGCCGGAAGTTGGATAGTACTCACCGCTGGGCGTGGGGGCCGGATGGGACAGACAGAGATGATGTAGAATTCTTCTCTGACGCTCCGCATGAGTGAGGCGATTGAAGTCCACCTGCATAGGCTCAGGTGCGGGACGACCGACAGATGGTGTGGCTGGCAGAGGATTGACAGTGGGTTGGTGAAGAGTGCATGCAGAATAACGCTGAGCCACTCGAATAGTTTTCTGGATCAGGCCTTCTAGCCCCATAGTATCATCATACACAACCATCAACTGTTTCACATGAGGATTAAGACCTTGTTAAAAGGCTGTTATCAGCGCGGACTCATTCCAACCTCTAGCGGCCACTAGGGTGCGAAATTGGAGGGCATACATACTCACGGTTTCATCACATTGGCGAATGTGGTAGAGTTGATCGTGTACAGCGAGGTCGCGGTGCTTTGACCGAACACATCCCGGAAGTGGGCGAAGAAGGCGCTCGCCTCCAAGAGCGGTTGAGCCCATTGTAACGCTCTTCCTGAGAGCAGGGAGGGCACGTTCGGTGGGGAAGAGCGGTGCAATCCAGAGGCAGCTGGTGAAGAAGCAGCGGGTGCTGGGTGTTGTAGTGCAATGCGAACAGTGTGCACGAGCTCAGGAGTGACTGAAGAGGAAGTGCTAGTGGAAGGCGGTTGCAGGGAAGAGTGCACCGCCGCGACCAGGGTGGCAAAGGGATCCGGCGGGGCGATCTCCACCTGTGTCCGTGGCACTCTGCATGAGGTCTGGTTATCTGTCAGGACACAGACAGAAGCAGAGGATGAGGTAAACTGAGTTTGTTTATTATGACAGAGACACAAACACAGGTAATGGTTGATACAGGCAATGATGAGAACTAGCATTTCAAATAGTCACTTAGCTGAGCGTTACAGAGTTTGTAGAATGCTGGGAATTGGAGGGAACGAGGAACTGGAGATGAGGAAGGCGTAAGGAGGTATCCAGGTATGTTTGACGAGACCAGACAAGGATGTGCAGGGAGAGTGTGCTTATAAAAGCTGCATCTCATTTCGAAAGCTGCGTCCTCCGGAGGTCGCATTTGAAGGCTGCATACGTCATCGAGGTGGTCTCATTTAAGAAAAGTAACAGTTAGATTGCAAAATAAGAAATAAATTACATTATTTTACACCTCACAAGGAATAACAGTCAGTTTTATTACGGTTACTTTTCTTTAATAAGACATCCTTGATGACGTATGCAGCCTTCAAATGCAACCTCCGGAAGATGTAGCCCTCGAAATGAGACACAGCTTATGTGTCTGTGATAATGGGGTGCAGGTGCAGGTGATCAATACTCCGGTGATTGTGAACGAGTGGGCGGAGCGGAGCGGAGATCTGGTGACGATGCATGTCTGATGGTGGATGATGGCTGTGACTCTGTGACACACACGTCTGGTTTACTATCTTTGTGGGGACAATCCATAGAAGTAATGGTTTTTATACTGTACAAACTGTATATTCTATCCCCTTACCCTACCCCTAAACCTACCCATCACAGAAAATGTTATGCTATTTTAGATTTTCCAAAAAGATAATTCTGTATGATTTATAAGCTTGTTTCCTCCTGAGGACCAACATTTTTTTACAACAAGGTCAAAATTTACTGGTATTACTAGACTTGTGGGGAAATTTAGTCCCCATAACATAGGGAATACCAGGGCACACACACACTTGTTTGTTTTATTTCTCATATCTTTTTAGATAACTTGTATCAGTCTCAGGCAGGTTTGTTAAATAGTTTTCCAGGTCTTCTTAGGTAACTAGAAAACCTACTTAAAGAAGTTGTTTCACATTATTAGTCTCAGTTCTCATGCAATATGGGGAGGAAGAAAGATCTTTGAAGCATGATATTGTGATATATGTTTTGCAAAATAATATTTTGTGAAAACTGGAAACAAAAATAATTATCAAAAGATTTGTGCGTGAGAAAAACTCACTCAGATAAAGGCTTAAGAAAAGTTTCTTTCAAACAAATTAACTATAAAAAGTGCAACTATAAAAAAAAGGTAAGCTGCTGGTGTCTCAGGAACCTCTGCATGCAGGCTGGCATTTGTGCGTAAAAGCCTTTTTTTAAACAACATCTAAATATAAATTCACTTTTGTCTCAAGGCACATGGCATGATGCTTCTAGCCTGATTCTAGTCCCTTTTAAGAACAAATGTTAGAGGCACATTCTACTGCGCCTACATTTCTACACTCACCTGACAAAGAAACACACTGAAAGAGTAAATCTCAGTGAACTCCCTTACAGTCTGGGTGTTAGGGACTCCCTCCAGATGTTCTGCTGCTGGAGTGTGTTATGGGGTCCTGGGAGAAGACAGCAGTGCAGATAGCCTGACTGGTGATCTGAGGAAAAAGGGAGGCTCAGGGAGGAGGAAAAGGACACTGTAGCTCTACTTTGCTCCTAAAATCAGAGTTCAACAGACAATTTATACACATCAGGAGAATTAGCAACACAAATTTAACATACATCACATGCCACTTAAAGGTCCCACCTAAATGGAAGCTAATACTGAAGTGATTGTTTACATTTTCTAGTGTCAGTGATATCTCTCTGGTATGTCAGTATGAAATGAGTTATGGCTTCAGACAGAATGTGTTTACAGAAGCCTCTCTCAGCCTGGTACAGCTCTCCATGCTCTCCATAATAGCCTATAGCAAGTGATATCTCACCATCTGAAGAATCTTGTCAGTGTTAATTATTTCATTTCAATTTTTGCATGCAAGAGGTGCTAGAATTCAGACTGACATTCTCAGGCGAGTGTCAAATTCCACAATTGTTTTCGCATATTTTGCGTGTTATAGCGACATCTAGTGGTTATACTGCTCTTTTTAATTTTATGAATGACCAGTTCTGGAAATGTTTGAGTGTATGATGGTGTGTGAGTTGTATAGAGTTGTGTGTGTCACAGATTACAGTTAAATTACATAGCCAACATGTTTTTAAAAGCAGTTAGTAAAAAAAAATGTTTTATTACAATTCTATACTAAAAATATATTCTAAAATGTAATTTATTCCTGTGAAGGAAAACTGCTATTAATCCAGGTTCTGAAGGTTCTTCAACAGCTATTAATCCAGTCACATGATCCTTCAGAAATCATATGTTGATTTGTCATGATCATGTAACATTTCCTATTATTATTAATAATAATCAGTTGTGTTTCTGCTGCTTAATATTTTTTGTGGAAGCTGATTAAGGTTTTTCAGGATTCTTTGATTAATAGAAAGTTCAAAAGAACAGCAATTATTTGAAATAGAAATGTATAATAGTTTGTGTCATTATAAATGTCTTTACTGTCACGTATGATCATTTTAATGCATCCTTGGGGAATAAAAGTATTAAATTATTATTATTATTATTTTTTTTAAATCTTACTGATATCAAAAATACTTACTATTTAGCTACAAAAGGACATTAATGAATGACTACAGTAGCATAATTGTTAAATCCGGAATATAACTTCAGAACTTTAGGAGAAAATGAATTATGCTCACTTCTGAATAGTCTTTCTGAATAATAAGCAAATGGGGACTTCTGGGTGTACAGTAATTTATCTTATTAATATTCAGGCTGGCAAGATTAATACCATGTCCCCCCCCTGAAACTTTTCATATTGTTCCTATACATTTAACAGCATTTCGTCGTCTTCTCCCCTACCGGATTTGTGTGGTGTGTATATAGTGTGTTTGCAAGTCTGTATACAGAAGGCCTGGTGTTTGCATTAGACATTCCTGAAGAACTGTGAAATCTGCTTTATGATTAGTCACATACAGCTTGACTTTCCTGTTTTTGTAGGCTCTGGCCCATGACACTTCAGGACTCATGCAACATGTAACCCACCATCTAATAGTGTTTCCCATCAGTCATGTTATAAACACAGAGAGAATTACTTCTGGGAGATGCAAAAAAAACCCAACAAACCAGTCATACAGCGCCATATCTGCAGTTAGCAGATCGAATCAGTAAACAAAACCAGCTCTTCAACTTGGTAGCCAGTGCACAAACAGATCCGTTGATGTCTGTATAAATTGAAAACGTGTGCTGGTGGTTCAGCAGAAGGTGTGGGCAGAAATGTATCCCTGATGGAGTCCGAGTTAAAGATGAGGTCACTGTTTTATGACACCTTGTGGCCTCAAACAGTCCTCCTCTCTGCTATACGGGGAGTGCTGGTGGCCTCAGGCAATAGATGTGTGCTCAAATTCAGGAAACTACTGGGGAAGCCGTAAGCGCAGGTGTTCTCTCCTCAGGGATTCTGATGAAATATGTACTGCCGCTGCCCACCACTTCTCGCACAGACTGTGCTCTTCCACCCACGTCACACAATCTGAATAAGTTTAATCTAAAAATACTCATGTTATCTCTTTTACGATTGCAAAAGAGCCCCGTTTCAGGGTGTACGGGGGCGTGCTGGAAAGTTCAATTTGAGCGTTCACTCAAATAACTCACGTTAGAAGCCAAGCAACTCGGTCAGAGTGAGAGAGGGAGGAGAGAGGGCAGGAATGAGAGAGTGAAAGAGAGCAAGAGGGGGTGGGGGGTTGTCATCAGTTTCTCATTCTGAGGTCTGCTGCGTTCAGAGAGCTGGAGGAAGTGGGAAAAACTTAGTTGGTCCTTTAAGAAAGTCGTGGGCTTGGATCTGGGGACCGCTCTGATCGCTTTCTCTTTTTTTTCCTCCCCCTGTTACCTCCTAATTTGGGATTTGTTTGGGAGCTGGTGAGCACAAAGTCTGTGAGAGTTTCGCCTTACTGGGAAAGGTTGCTTTGATCCCGCAGATTCAACTTCAAAATGTCTGATTCCACTTTCAATCCACATTTGGAGGGAATAATCTCAGATTTTGAAGGTTTGTGTTCATTTTTTTAATAGGATTCTCTCGCATTTTAAAAAGAAAATGTTGAGTTGAGTACAAAACATTGATCAGATACATTTGAAATAGTTCTATTAATTTTAATTGTTAATATAAAGTGTGAATGGTCATGTGAAGCTGGAGTCTCTGTTTCTATAGCTGAGTGTGCTGTGGTTGTGTCACGCAGGTCATGTGGTTGTCTACAGCTCTGTGCATAGTTGTCATACACAGTATGTGCTATTCACTCTTTTCTGTGTGCTGTACACACAAACGGTCATGCATGACAGGAAACGTCCTCACTGCACTAAAACGAAAAGCAACACTAACCATCAGTGCACTGACTGCGACTATGGGGATCACACCTGGCCGTTAGTCCTGCCCACCTCCTCAAGCTTCATGTCTCTGTTTCTGTCTTTAATTTTTTCATCGCTATGCTCCTGGCATTGATTTGCTCTGTCATCCCCCCTTCCCCCTTTCCTCTCGCTTGTCCTCTCTCAACACCTCTCATCCAGCTGCGAGAGACCCTGACAAACGCACACGCCTCTCAAAGACAAGACGCATTCCCACTTGTCTGGCTTTTGCAGTGCCATCATTAGTCACAGAATGCGTTTTGAGACAAATATCGGGAGGTTAGAGGATGAGGAATGGCATGGAATGGTCAGGGCAGGGTGGTCTTCATAAGTAAGCTGATGACCTGGCTCACCTAGATGAGAGGCTTTAGCCTACACCTGGCTGCTTCTTCATGGATATACACTTTGTCTCAGACAAAAAGAGATGCTTTTGTCTGAAGGAGTGAATGAATGAGAGAGAGACTGAAAAAGAGGCGGACAGTGTTCTCTGGCTTTGAGCTAAAACTTACAGACTCACAGAAAGCGCTGAATTCTGCGGGTGCTGAAAATGGAGGGTTTGCCAGACTTTAGTTCTCGATTTAGATGCATGTTTACGAACCTAAATGGAGTTGTGTTTTTGACAAAGCCAGACATTTGACAAAATTAGCCACATTGCTGCGTATTGTGGCCTAGAACCTTCTAAGACAGAGAAAATTCTGGGAGATACTGATAAGCCATTAAATATGACTTTTATGTTATGGCTGATAACAATAATTGGCTGATATTAAAATTCTATACTACTTTGTCTAAATAAATTAAAAATAAAACACTAAAAAGTAAAATCAATTTGTCAATGTTTTAAATGCAGCAAGTGAATTTATAATTCTAATTATATTGGCTCCCCGCTGATATGCGCAATATCACTGACCTAAGATAAGCTACGCTTAAAACTTATTTATTTAGACTGGCTTTTAATATTTAGCAGTTGTTGTGGCATTTTTGTGTATTTTATGTATTTTCTTGTTGTTGCCTTTTAATTTTGTTTTTATTGGAAAGCACTTTGGTTCACCTTGAGTGTTGTAAAGGGCTGTATAAATAAATGTTGATTGTTGTTGATTGATATTCTATTTGTACAATACGATATTCATTTTGAGATTAGCTAAAGATTAACAGAGTTAATAAATTATTAAAGGGTCCATAACACACACAGTTTCTGCCAGTCTCATGTTAATCTTGTGTACCTATAGAGTAGTATTGCATCCTTCATATCTCCGGAGAGTCTTTAGTTTTATCATATAAAAGACAGATACGCTGTACCGATTCTTTCCGAAAACAGCCGAGCTCATGGAGGCGTGCAGCTAAAGAGTCACAAGCACCTACACCACACACACACACACACACACACACACACAAAATACATCATGGCATTATCCCTGGATAACTTTCTATTCACTATACGTTCGTGTTGTTTACATTATATGCACTTACGTGCCGATTGCCAACAAAACACAGACATTTGATGCAGTTTCACTCACCGCCTGGGGTTTCGACTCATGACCGGGAACAAACACACTTACAGAACTCTGTTTATGCTCCAGAAAAAACAAGGAATTCTGCCCTTTATGACGTCATACAGGGCCATACTCGAAAAAATGATTTGAATCCTGAAGGAATCCAACTCTTTAACAGTGTAAATAAGTCAGAATGCATGAAATAGCATTAGATCCCCCCCTTTAATGTTTTAAAAAAAAATCATTTAAGAGAGTGTTAGATGACGGCAAAGGTAATATAAATGTAAAAATAGTGAGCATGAACAATTAAACAATTTAAAATAAAACAATTTAACATTGGTTCTAATAAATTGTGAATCTTTAATAAATGATGTAAAGCGACAAACCAGTTTATTTTGTTTTTATGTGCCGTTAATAAAGGTGCAGCAAAGGTCTTAGCAAATAGTAAGATGTTTTTTTTTGTTTACAGAAAAAAAACCCAAGTCAAAATAAATGCAACTAAAAAAACAAACAAATAATTGATTGAATAACAACAGGATATCCTGTTCTGCTTGTGGACATTTAGTCACTTGCTACTAAGCCAGCAAACTGGATTAGAGCTTTTTAAAACTAGAAAGTATTTTCCAGTTTTGTGTGTGGTATGCAACAGTCTGTCAGCGGTCTCAGGCTGAGACTAAACCAATTCAGACACATTCAGTGTCATTCATAAGTAAACATTGGAGCGAGAATGATTGAGACGGATAGAAACATATTTGTTTATGTGTTTGTTCTCAGACTACGACAATTCTATTAAAAGTATTTATGTGTCTCTAAATGAATCCTGCTGGATTGCAGATTGCTCTGGATGACCTAAATGGGCAGCTTTTGGTCATTTTAGAGACACATGATGACTATTTCAGACTGGGACACATTGCTAACAGATTCACAGGAAAAAAGCACTCACATTATACTGCGACCAAACCACTTTCATGTTGTTGCATGTAAAGCTAAATGTTGTCTCTAAATTCATCATCAAGCGTGGCTATTTGCAGAACGTAAAGGCAGGACTGACCACACTATAAAGAGAAGTATGCACTTTATAGTGTGGTTCTGTGCAACGTACAACGTTGGAAAAGCATCTCACTGCTATATTAACAAAGTCTATTCGCTTCAGTTAATGACTAGTAAATAAACAAGCAAATGCTTATCAATTCTATGGTAACTTTCACATGAAGATAGGACTTAAAAAACTTAATGAACTTAAAAAAAAGTTTAGACCAGCATGACTTTCCTGGCTGGTCTAGCTGATGAAATAGCATAGTTTCCAAAACTATGCTATTTTTGGTAAAGATAGCTCACTAAAATGTCTTGCTAGTTAAGAATCCTAGTTGGAAGCCTGTGCACAGCATATGCTACACTAGCAATGCTAATCTCCTCAGCAGGTTAGCGGCTCCCAGAGCAAACCAGTGAGATGCTATCTGCTAGCAGTGTCTCCTGCCATTGACGTCACATCATCTACAACCTAATGGTCTTTCAGAGAAGGCTTGAGGTTGGGAACGAAGCAATAAATGACTTCCCTTTATACAGTGCTGGCCTCTGCACAAGGAAATGGGCTTAATAAATGAAGCTCATAACTTCTGAAATTCATAGCTCCACTTTTGAAGTGAAAACATATTGATATACTCCCTGGAAATGTGCTATGTGCATATGTTATGGTGAGCAGTCACATGACTCAAGTTTATAGTTATCTGTAACTGTAAGGATATTAAAAGTTTTCATTTATGAAACCTTATGACCTCTAGCTTATCATAATATGCCTGAAGTTAACCCTTGCTAAGCTGCAGTAGGCCTATATGTGAATGGGTGATTGTTACGAGCATTGGTTTGCTCAAAAAGGTTTCTCAAAAAACATTACATGATAATTTCGAGTAGATGTGTGGGGGACAAACAGTCTGGTCAGGGAGTTAGAGACAGGAGAAGTTTATAAAAACAGGGAGAAAAGAGAGAGAAAGAGAATGTTCGGTAAACTCTCTTTCTCTTATGTTATATCAGCTTGCATGTTCATACCTTTTTCCCCAGTATTGTGATTATTTTTGCCTTTCTTAAAAAAGGCCTTGAAAAAAGAGCTGTATTATAGTGCAAACACACTTCCACAATCACACTCACCAACACTCACTATAAGTTTGCTTCCGGTTTCACAGCCAAGGCTTAAACTAGTCCCAGACTAAAATGCATGTTTGAGCTGTTTTCACTGAAAGCAACTTGCACTGACATATCATAAAATAAAATATGTCACTGCCATTGTTTTGTCTCGAAATGTACACCAGTAATGTTTTTTTTCTTGGGCATGTTTATTAAAGCCACTTAAATTGAACTAAGGCCTAATCCTGGCTTAATCTAACCCTGTCTGTGAAACCAGGGCTAGGGGTTGCATTAACTAGTCAATTTATCGACTAGCTGATTACCCAGTTGGAATAAAAGTTTAATTTGGTAGCTGGTTTTAACTGATCTAAACTGGTCAAAAGCTGGTTAACCAGTCACCATGTTTTCAAAAAGCTTGGTTGACTTAAAGGGATAGTTCACCTAAAAATTAAAATTCTGTCATCAATAACCCACCCTCCTCTCCTTCCAAAACCTTTACGACTTTCTTTATTCTGTGGAAAATAAAAGAAGTTATTTTGAAGAATGTTGATTTGGTTTTGATGCCCATTGACTTCAAATTGTATGGACAACTGAGATGTTTATCAAAATACTTTCTTATATGTTCCTTGGAAGAACATAACAACATGAAGGTTAGTAAATGATGTCATTTTCATATTTGGGTAAACTATTCCTTTAAAATGGTATGACCAGCTGGTAGTTGCTGCAACTGACCAGCTAATGACCATCTTAGACCATCTATCTAGCCTAAAAGGGATGTTCCAATTGGGTAATCAAGTAGTCGTGAATCACATGACTTCAGTTGCACTTGTTCTATACATCTCCATCAACTATTGTATGTCAAATTTTAGCTGCATGGCTATAGTCTTGCAAAGTTACCTGTAACCTGAATTAAGTGAAAATAATGTGAATCTAGAGCATCAGCAAACCAGGTGGGTGCTGCGGACATTTGAGATTAAGTTAATTTTGAGTGTTAACATAGAAGGCAAAATTCTTGCAAACCACCCTGAAATTAATCAACTGTTACCCGGAGGCTTGCGACTGGGACATGACTTATGCACCATGTTGAATCTGGCAATGGAGATAGGTAGACGTTTGTTTCTCACTTGGACTTGCCAGAAACAGAAAATACCTCCACTGTGTATTGAGGTAAACGTCAACCTGTAGATAGCTGGCTATTTTCTGGACAACTAATTGATGAGTAGATACATACAACCAAACAAAACTCTTGCTTCTATTGATGTACATGTGTTTGAGCATAGGGTTGTGTGAGAGCAAACGCATCTGTGTGAGTTTGTATGTACGTGTTTACTCAAAGCTGCAGCTGTGTGTACTGTGGAAGAAAGAGAGAGAGAGAGAGAGAGGGCTCTTATGTGTTTTTGTGCAGTCCATTTCCCACCACAGCCCGAGGCTGCATTACACAGCTCCCAACTCTCGCAGATCAGCAAGGCCAAACATATCATTACAGCAGAATTACACTATCTGTTTGTATCCTGTTGTTTTTGTCGGCATATACCTCAAACACCTCTCATTCGCTGGCAGAATGGGGTTGAGCTGCTACTAAAGTCCTTTCTGGCTGGGAAGATGTGACTGTGATAATTACGACAGATTGCTTTTTAGATTATAGTTTAACTGTTAAGATCATTTCTGGACCAAAAAGCTATCAAATCATCTACTTTAATTTTGGCTAGTGCTGCTTGCTAAGGAAAGCATCAATTACAATTGCTCATACTTTGGAGCGAAAACCAAGGAGACAGGCTCTTGCTTTTTGATTTTTGTCTGCTAAATATTAAAATGGACAAAAATATCATATTTAAGGCCCGTTTAAAAATGCTCAAGCTCTTTAAAGCAGGATAGATTCTGACGCACCGATAGCATCTTCCTAGCAACTGCATTGCAATGGGCTAAATGCTACCAAAGTCCCTTTAAGACAAGTCATTTCACTTGGCAGCCATCTTTAAAACGCTTCTCGGGTGCAGCTCCTATCTCTTTGAATGGGGAAAACAGTTCGCCAAGCTTACGATTACATTTCATATTTGAAATCACCAATGAAATCTGACAACTGTCTCATAAATTCTAAACGATCGAATCATGACAAAAAACTGTTTTTTCCAGCCTGGACAAAGCTAATGCGCATGCGCAGTCCTAAGCACATGTCTCAGAACACTGCCTGTTTCTATAGCAACTGGAGCTTCTAATGGCATCTGCAGTGACATGATAACCTTACTACTCAACGATTGGCCTTTTCATTTAGAATGCGGTGCTTTTTCGCCATATTGGGCGTTGCACTTTCTCCTATTCATAAGTAGTCTGAGTGCACCGTATTCCTATATACAAACTATTTGATGCTACTTAGAATATTTAAGCAATTGTATAGAAATGCACTAATGATGATTTAGAGCACCTTAGCAACTGCATAGCAACCACCAAGACCTTGCAAGCAACCTTGCAAGAATACAGGGAAAGAAATTTCACTGTACACATGGGAATGAGTATTGCACATGAAAGCACAGAAAGTGTATATGAAAATTCACCTTTATAGGAATGGATTTTTCTTAAATGTATTTGATGCAGGTATTTCAGTGTGTTTTGTGATCTGAATCTTTTGGATGCTTAGGATAGCGTCTGAAACCAAAGATAGACTGAGGTTTGTTTTTCAAAGTCAAACACCACTGGAGCTCTCATCAAATATGTCTAGCCAGCTTACCCTGTCAAAAATGCACATGCACCACACTGAGAAGAATATTCTTATGTAAGAGATCATGTGCTTGGTTTGGCTGTAGTGGACTGTATATGGTTTTAATACTGTATTTTATGCAGTATAAAAGCGCAGAGCGATGATAATGGACTACACAATAAAATCTGTCTGTAATCATTCACTTCCTGCGTGTGCATGAAAAGGTTGTTTGAGGACAGAACTTCAGAGCAATTAATCCTGTTATATATCAAACTATTGTGATTCATACGTACTTCTATATAGCATGCTGAGCCAAGCATATTATTGCCTGGACTAAAAGGAACAAGACTGACAATATCTCTTCCTGTTTAACACCCATTCACAATCATTTTACACTGTATCATAATCCTGCCCCAGAGAATTTTTGTGTGTGTGTGTGGATGTCTACTAAAATGTTTTGTTGTTTGTATCTGGCACATGCATACCCTGAATATAACAGTTATGCACTGCATAAAAGATTCCATTTTAATCCAGCCACACTTTGAAATGACAGGAAATTACATCATCAGGGCGCAGCTTTAAAGAAAGCCTTCTCTGAAGATGAGACATGAGAAAAACGGTCATTCTGTCCTCTGGCTCATGAGAAAAAGTAAACCAGTTCAAAACAACTGTATGTTATGAGCCTAAGTATCACATATCCAATCAAAACACCAGTGGTATAAGGGGAAAAAAACTCTAAAAAATTAATCAAATGTCTGGCAGGCCTCATTTCCTTATCCGAATGCAAGGGAGGTACTGTAAAACAGGACCATCAGCTTCCATCCTGTCCTGCTGACCGGAGGTCATTTTTTCTGTGTGTTGGAAGAAACTAGATCCATGTGCATTGGGGTCGACAAGTCCTGTTGTGTTATGATAAGCATGCCACTGAAAAGTATGACGTAAAACGCTGAGGTTCATATTGGACACCTTTATAAGACATTTTAAAGTTAAAAATTAATATATATATACACTCACCTAAAGGATTATTAGGAACACCATACTAATACTGTGTTTGACCCCCATTTCGCCTTCAGAACTGCCTTAATTCTACGTGGCATTGATTCAACAAGGTGCTGAAAGCATTCTTTAGAAATGTTGGCCCATATTGATAGGATAGCATCTTGCAGTTGATGGAGATTTGTGGGATGCACATCCAGGGCACGAAGCTCCCGTTCCACCACATCCCAAAGATGCTATATTGGGTTGAGATCTGGTGACTGTGAGGGCCATTTTAGTACAGTGAACTCATTGTCATGTTCAAGAAACCAATTTGAAATGATTCGAGCTTTGTGACATGGTGCATTATCCTGCTGGAAGTAGCCATCAGAGGATGGGTACATGGTGGTCATAAAGGGATGGACATGGTCAGAAACAATGCTCAGGTAGGCCGTGGCATTTAAACGATGCCCAACTGGCACTAAGGCATATTATTGGTATTTAATACCACTGGCATTTGATACTAGGTCAAACTGCTGTTTCAGTCATGAAATAGTCACTGAGCTTCAAAACCATGTGCTAAAATGAGCCACTTGGAAATAAGTTACACATGTCCAGTATTTTGCCAGAACCAGGATAAAAAAAATGATGAGATGATATTAACAGCAGTGCCAAGCAGCCATGCCATTCTACAAAAGAGACAGAGGGATGTGTGGTAATGTTTGTACAGACCAACTGGATATAGCAACCACCTGCTCAGATATTAAAGGCGTAGCGCTGCTGTTGGCCATTACTATGACTGCTGTGCCTGTGCATGACTCGAGTGTCTAGAAATTTCCTGGGGATTAGTATAGACAAATGTCTTGAGCGACCAAGCATGCCATTGTGTGTCTGTTTCTGTCAAGCACCACATTGCAAATAATTGAAAAATCCAATCTTAGGGCATCAATGTTTGCATAGAGGAAAAAAAAAATTCTTGATGCAATGTCAGCAATCTCTCTGTAGTTTCAGAAAATAACCAGGGCAATTATCAATTACCCGTATATAACAATTTATACATTTAGGTTTTTTATGAACCTGACATTTATTTTATTATATTGCATTGTTATTTGAGTTTGTATAGGTTTTGCTCCTCTGCACCATAGTGACCTAATATTACCTCATAATTGTAGAGCACAAAATAATGCAAGAAGAAAAAAAGTCCACTGTTTATAAATATTAAAAACAAGATGCCTGGCCATGAAAATATATCATAGTTTAAGAATCCCATATTGCATTGTTCTACTTATGGAATTGATATGAGTATTTTCATACTCTAAACTTTTAGCCTATCACATCTTAGGTTGAATGAAACAGTGGGCCAAATTGTGTTAAAAACCGAAAAATATAGAGCAGAGATCACAGAGAAATACTCGTAATCAAGGCAACGTTTAACCGTTTAAAATGATACCATTTGAAACATGATTCGCCGAATAAATGAAGGAAACGGCGGATGACTCGTTTGCGCGAATAGATTATTTTCAACAGTTCATTTCAAAGAGCCGTTTAAAAATAGATTCAGTGATTATTTTACGTCATCGCGTAAATCCATCATGTGATTCCTGAATGCTCAAATAAAGTGCATAAACAATAGGCTAGGCCTATATATTGCTGTTTATTACGTTTACGTTTTTTCAATTCAGTTTTATGAATAAGAGTGTTTGTTTTGTACCTATGCATAGCAATTCAGTTTGGTTGAAAGATTTAGTTCTTAAAACAGTCATTAAAAATCTAAACACAGTGTGTGTTACATTAAACATTATTAAAAATCCTTTACATCTCTTGGCTGAAAATGTTTTGAACATTTAATAAAATTATATTTATTAAAAACATTTGTTTCGTTTGCGTTGTGCTGTCATAAAATTAATTCGTAAATATAAATTTATAAAGTCATAAGTTTTATGTAATCTGTAACATTTATGCTATTCGGTAAAAAATAATTTAGGCTACTTCACTCAAATCCTTGGTTCAGTCCTAATCTCTTGTCAGGTCGCTCATCGTCGCTTAAACACATTAGTACAAGTCTGAGAAAGGGTGCGTCTCAATCAGCTCCCTAGCTCAGTAGTCAGGGCACTGATCAGGTTGTCAGCCCATTGACTGATTCCCTGATCAGTGCCCTGACAAGGGAGCTGATTGAGACGCACCCATATTTTTAAAAGAGGCAGTTCTCGGTTTAATGACTCGTTTTTGCCTCCCGCTCGGACCGATACATTGTAGCCTACAACCGTTTGAGCCGACTCAAAAGTACGATTCGTTCACGAATCGGATATCAGTGTTCTTTTAGGCGTGATCGAGCGCTCTCAAGCTGCAGCTATGTTTACGAAACATATGAAACGTGTGAAATCAGGTATTTTAAAATACAGAAATACAAAAATTCTTTCAACCAGACAAGTACTCTTTAAGTTTATTTTCCCACCAGAGCGAAAGAAACTTTTGTTTTGTTACGGAGTTTAGTGCGAACGCGCGAACTTTGTTTAAACCCGTAGTATAAAAGGTTTAACATCTTTACGCTTTTCTACCAGTAAGCTCAAAATGATTGACTGATTATTATATCACTTAGTCTGGCTTCTTTTATTTTTATTTAGGCCTATAGGCTATATTTTTTTAGTAAGGCAACTCCTAAGTTCCTGTTTAAAATATGATATAGTTTTAGGTTTAGCAGTATAAGTCCCACCTAAACATAACTAAAAAGAATGAGTTAAACTAGGAATACATGTATTTAGTTGTTTATTTGGGTATATATATTTTAAGTTTTTAAGTGAAATTTTATGCACATTTTTGTTTATATTTGTTCACAGCACTAAAGAGGTCATTTGAAGTGGAGGAGGATACATCCACAAACCCTTCCCCTATTTCCCGTAGAACAACCAACCCTCTACGCTCCTCCACCTCTTCTACAAGCAGCCGCTTCTACGACGTGAGATCCCTCAACTCGGAATCCACCTCCAGGCACGCTTCAGATTCCTCCTCCAACCAGCGCTCTCCAAAGTCCAGCCTGCGGCGCATGGAGTTATCGGGGGGCCGCATCCAAGACACTGGGTCACGCAGGACAGAGCTCTCCATTGACATCTCCTCGAAGCAGGTGGACAGCTCACCCAGTCCCGGTATTGCCCGCTTCGGCTTAAAGAGGCCAGAGATCTCACTCCAGAGTAAAACCACAGATGCGCCAGTTCACAGAAGGGCTGAGGGTAACCACAGCAGACCCCAAGAACCTCCAACACCCCCTAGGAGAGCCGACCTGCCAGTATCTACGTCTCGGATCCCCGAGCTGTCCTCCCAGAGGCGAGCAGAGCCTCCCAGCCCTCTTGAGATCTCAGCTCCATCTAGACGGGCTGAGATGCACATTAACAGACAGCTGGACACACCATCTCCTGCAAGGGAGTCAGAGAATAGCTTCACCTCAGCAGCCAGCATCACTCCTACCTTCAATGATTACAAAACCCCTCCATCAGTACATGAAGCCCCCGCAAGGCCTCTTGAGAGTAAGTCACATGTGCTTTTTCATTTTTAAATTGCTGTCTGGCTAGATACCTATGTGATCTGGATCTGATGTTTATACTGTGAAGTGCACTTGGAGTGTCTGCTAAGACTGTTTCATATACCGTACTGTGGGGTTTATAAGTCTGAGTAAATCTATTTTGCACTTTTCTAGTTAACAACAGTTTTGCATTATGTAATCAGCATAGCAATTTGAGAGAAGTGACATTTCAGCACGTTTTTTCAAAGAGCATCTTGTGCTTAATTTTAAGAGCATAGACTGTCTGTAAAAAGTAGTTCACATGGTGAGAAAGGGATAGCTGCAGGTTGTAATGGGCATGCCGAAAAGTACACAACAATGCTACAACAGAAACTAACCCCAAACCCTACCCCACACCCCAACAGGCAACTTTCGTGACCGATTTTAAAGACCTTTCAGCATGCCCCTCTACCTTTTAGCATGCCAATTACTCCAGCCTACAGATACCTACACTTTAACATGGTTGCGCTTGCCACAAATTTAGTGCATTGCCACAAATGCACTAAATTTGTGCAGTTAAATTAGTGCAATTAATTTCAATATGTGACCCTTGACCACAAAACCAGTCATAAGTCACACGGGTATATTTGTGGCAATAGCCAACAATACATTGTATGGGTCAAAATGATTGGTTTTTCTTTTCTGCCAAAAATCATTAGGATATTAAGTAAAGAACATGTTCCATGTCCTACCATAAATATATAAAAAAAATATTATTTTATTATATTTATTATATTATAAATATTATTATATATTATAATAAGGTCGTTATTTGGACCATTTTAAAGGCAATTTTTTTTCAATATTCAGATTTTTTTGCATCCTCAGATTCCAGATTTCCAAATAGTTGTATCTTTGCCAAATATTGGTCCTATCCTAACAAACCACACATCAATGGAAAGCTTATTTATTCAGCTTTCAGATCATGTATAAATCTCAGTTTCAGAAAATTTACCCTTATGACTGGTTTTGTGGTCCAGGGTTACATATTTTTGGTTATTTTGTTGAAAGTAATTGGACCACGTTTTGCTTAATTTTGTACCTTGGCTGGTTTAAGCTTGGACAGCTTTTCATTTTCTTCTTGTTCTGTGTGGTGGTTAGTTCAGTGTAGAGACAGAAAGCTACTTTTCCATTAAGTTTATCTCTAGAGGTAATTTTTTCCCCCGTATCCTTATTAATGTGATTTTGCTTTACTAACAGCAATTATATTATTGAAGACGATACATATCACACAACCCATCTTCATGTTTTAATTAGGCTAAATCCCAGATTTCCCATTGTCGACCCAGACTTTTGAACCCCACTGTATCTACAGTCAATTCTACTTGAATCGAGGTGTGCCAAAGATTTGTGTTTTGAAAAATGGGGGTCCATGAGAAGGTCTTCTTCCTAAGCACTCTTCAGGTTGAGTAGTGATCGAATCACACAGAA
Source organism: Rhinogobio ventralis (assembly GCA_039654625.1). Lineage (NCBI taxonomy): Eukaryota > Metazoa > Chordata > Actinopteri > Cypriniformes > Gobionidae > Rhinogobio > Rhinogobio ventralis. Next base: position 23,136,034 of record CM077196.1, read on the forward strand.
TCCAGCATATGGTAATGAGAAAAACAGAAACTCCTCATAGGAAAGAATGTTGGAAATGTATCATCAAGTGAGATCAACAGATCTGATGCATTGTTTTAGTACTGGATCAACACTAAGATTATCAAGATTCCTGTTGGGCAGTAAAAAAGAAATATGAAAACTTTCCAAAATGTGGTGTTGCTGATCTAAAGTTGAACGTAACCTAAGCAATAGCTATTTTTGCACTTAGAAAGGCCTGTTTTTTGGGTGTCAGTATTAGTTATTCTGAGTGTAACATTGGCTTATAAACCATATTCCAAAGCCATGACTAAAAACTGTGCATTGAGCCAAACTAGGAGAAGGTTATAGTGAAGCTTTAAAGCACCAAATAAAGAAGCATTTATGTAAATCTTGGACATAGAAACAATAGTTTTTCTTAAGCTTGTGCTCTCTCGGAATTGTCATTAACTTTCTACAGTAAATTACACTGTTACAAAATGGACAAAAATGAATTTCCTGATCAATGCATGCTGTTTTACGACTCGTATCACAATTGCAGCATATCAATGAACTGGAGCATATTGCATATTGACATCATATCGTTTAAAATTTTCAATACAAGAGTATACTTTTTACCATCTGTTACTCAGAGGTCAGTTTATTTTCACTCTTTTTCCCCCTCATCTAGACACTTTACAGAGACTCATTTGACCTGCCTGGCACTTAGTGCTTTATCTTCCTTTGCTTCTCCTTATCTGGACTGTGTCAGCAGGGCCCTGCTCGCTACATCCACGCTGAGGCTGTGCAGGAACACTAATTAAACCCAAATGTGCCGCATGCTTCCTGGATCACATCCTGAAAAGCTTTTCCATCTCTTTCAGTGTTTCATCTCCTATTTTATACTCAAAAACTCAAGAGAAGTACAATTGGGCTGGGGACACAGCCACCCACAGAAACAGAAAAATAGAGAAAAACATTGTGTCTAAAGCATACGCTTTCTTTTCAATACAGTCAATTGAGCATTTCTAAGTAAACACATCAGATGAAACAAACCAGTCATGTTGTCTACTATGTTTACAACACAGTTCTGTATACAGTGTAAAAGTTTAAATTTAAACGGTGTCTATTTTTATGCAGCACATTTTATGAACTCCAGATCTGGAGAGACACACCCACCAGCTGCATTCATGCGTCTCAAAACATCAAGCCCCTTAGCTAGATTGCAAGTCCATGTTCTCACAATCTCACCCACAACAATTGTGACAGAGGAGAGAGAAAAGTCATAAGAGACTATTTATACACTCACCTAAAGGATTATTAGGAACACCTGTTCAATTTCTCATTAATGCAATTATCTAATCAACCAATCAGATGGCAGTTGCTTCAATGCATTAAGGGGTGTGGTCCTGGTCAAGACAATCTCCTGAACTCCAAACTGAATGTCAGAATGGGAAAGAAAGGTGATTTAAGCAATTTTGAGCGAGGCATGGTTGTTGGTGCCAGACGGGCTGGTCTGAGTATTTCACAATCTGCTCAGTTACTGGGATTTTCATGCACAACCATTTCTAGAGTTTACAAAGAATGGTGTGAAAAGGGAAAAACATCCAGTATGCGGCAGTCCTGTGGGCGAAAATGCCTTGTTGATGCTAGAGGTCAGAGGAGAATGGGCCGACTGATTCAAGCTGATAGAAGAGCAACTTTGACTGAAATAACCACTCGTTACAACCGAGGTATGCAGCAAAGCATTTGTGAAGCCACAACACGCACAACCTTGAGGCGGATGGGCTACAACAGCAGAAGACCCCACCGGGTACCACTCATCTCCACTACAAATAGGAAAAAGAGGCTACAATTTGCACAAGCTCACCAAAATTGGACAGTTGAAGACTGGAAAAATGTTGCCTGGTCTGATGAGTCTCGATTTCTGTTGAGACATTCAGATGGTAGAGTCAGAATTTGGCGTAAACAGAATGAGAACATGGATCTATCATGCCTTGTTACCACTGTGCAGGCTGGTGGTGGTGGTGTAATGGTGTGGGGGATGTTTTCTTGGCACACTTTAGGCCCCTTAGTGCCAATTGGGCATCGTTTAAATGCCACGGCCTACCTGAGCATTGTTTCTGACCATGTCCATCCCTTTATGACCACCATGTACCCATCCTCTGATGGCTACTTCCAGCAGGATAATGCACCATGTCACAAAGCTCGAATCATTTCAAATTGGTTTCTTGAACATGACAATGAGTTTACTGTACTAAAATGGCCCCCACAGTCACCAGATCTCAACCCAATAGAGCATCTTTGGGATGTGGTGGAACAGGAGCTTCGTGCCCTGGATGTGCATCCCACAAATCTCCATTTGATGCTATCCTATCAATATGGGCCAACATTTCTAAAGAATGCTTTCAGCACCTTGTTGAATCAATGCCACGTAGAATTAAGGCAGTTCTGAAGGCGAAAGGGGGTCAAACACAGTATTAGTATGGTATTCCTAATAATCTTTTAGGTGAGTGTACATACAGGTGGGGGATGTTTAGTAAAAGCTAAAGCGTAAAGTTTAGCATTTGCTCCTTTTTTAGTGTTTGATTAGTTAAGCTCTAGTATAATATATCACATTTGTGTGCAAATATAAAGAGAAGACCATCAAAAAGACAGCAGTAGAACATGTATTTATACAAATTATTCAAGTTTTTTTTAAGGAAATTAATATTTTTGTTCAGCAAGGAAGCAATAAATTGATCAAAAGTGACAGTAAAGACATTTATAATGTTACAAAAGATTTCTGTTTCAAATAGTTGCTGTTCTTTTGAACTTTATATTCATCAAAGAATCCTGAAAAAAAAGTATGTCTCCACAAAAATATTAAGCAGCACAACTGTTTTCAAGATTGATAATAATAATAATAAATGTTTCTTGAGCAGCAAATCATCATATCAGAATGATTTCTGAAGGATCATGTGACACTGAAGACTGCAGTAATGATGCTGAAAATTCAGCTTTGACATCACAGGAATAAATTACATTTTAAATGATACTAAAATAGAAAACAGTTTATTTTTAATTTTTTATTGTAAATATTTCACAATATTACATTATTTTTGATCATGCAGCCTCTGAGAACATAAGAGACTTCTTTCAAAAAATCTTACAGATCATTTGAACAAGTATATATGTTATGTTCTTTTTTTAATATACTATATTGTGTCATATTATTAAACTATTAAACACGTACACATTATTTTGTTTTAATTTTTTAAAATCGGAATGCTTTATTTAGAAAAAAATTAGATTAATCACCAATAACACAGACATTGAATCTATTGTCCACTTTACCCAGTTTCATTCATGTTGCCTCGATTTATATATTAATACCAGAGGCTAGTGTCATACCTCTGATATTGCAAAAGTTAGTCGCACCCTTCATGAGTTTGGGAAAGAAAGCTTTACTTTGCTTCTGATACATGACCTTTAACAGATGATGAAGAGGGTTTACTCACAAGTTTGTGGTTTAAATCTGTTTTGAGCATTCATTACCTAAACAGTGACTGTTGGATGACTTGATTGTGACTCGTAGGGGTGAGAGGGAGTTGAGTTTTCACAATGAGCCGAACAGAATGACACATTTACCAGGTGACCGTTCGTCTGTTTCTGCCATCCTGCCGTATGCATTCCCCCTGTGAATGTTTGTGTGAAAATTCCTTCTGATTCTGATCACTCAAAAAGAAGTTGTGAGGAAAGGAGTTCTATCAGAAAAGTTAGTTTTGTCATTGAAAGTTTCTTTAACTATTTTGATCGTAATATGTACAATGATTAACATTTCATTTAACAAAAATATTTTCCCATCTGAATGATGATCCTCGTTACTTAAAAATATGTCTAAAAGGAACAATTTAATTAGTAGTAATTTAGTGAATATTCTGCCATGGGAATTGTGCACTGTGAGGTTGGTTGTTTTTCTAACTTATTGTTAGTATCTTTTTTCTCTATTTTTATACTGTATGTGTATCTTTTTCAGAGAGTTCATATATTAGTCAGAGGTAGCATGCCTTTTTGACTAGTCACAGAGAAATTGGTGGAAAGACCTTCAGTGACCTGCAGTCGTTGTGTGTGTATTCCCTTCTCCCGCAACCCTGCAGCTAAAGGAAACTAATATCCCTGCAGGGACTGACTCTTGTCATGCCAATTTTCTCTTAAATGAGGTGTGACCTCTGATTAGACCCCAGCCAGCCAACAGACCTCTTGAATTTGTTCTGCTGATACACAGGACCAACAGCAAGCATTTGGAAATTGGATTTGCATATTGCAAGGGATGTTGTGGCATTAAAAAAATCTTTATGGTGTAGATTTAGGCTGTCTGCAACCTGGATATTTGTTATACTGGGGGATAACTGAGCATTTTAATGTCTTTTCATTTCATGTGTGGGTGTTTCTTCAAAAATCTGCTTCTTTGGCCCTGGGAACTGCGAAAAGTGTGTTTTAAGAGAGTTTTTGAGTAGTTTCTGTGGTGTAAATTACATTTAAACATAACTTTGCAGGACTTAGCATTACTTGACAATTACAGCTGGACTGGAAATTATAAAAATGTTAAAATATTGTTCACGTGATACTTACATTGCATTGATTTAGCTTTGGTTTTCTTCAAATTTCTCAAACTTCTCTGTATGTTTTAGATTAAATATGTATTTTTCATCTAAAACACTGTGTAGTTGAACACACATATTTGGTGGAAATATTACAGAAAAGCTCTTGCTTTGTTAGCTTCATCAGGAAGTTATCTAAAGTGGAGTTCATATTCTTACACAAGCACACACTCATGCACACATTCACACAAGCTTCCTTCCTTGAGTCATCAGCTGTGACTGGCTGACCTTGCTCTATTTCCTTTGGACTCAACGTGGTAAACAGCGCAGAACTGCTCCCAGCATTTGCAGGAGCCTTTTAAGTTTGCTCATGGGCGTGTTGAAACTATGACTCGTTTCCAAGGAGCTGGGTACAGAAACGGAGAAGGTGTAACATTTAGGTCATCACTGTCATGCTGCTCTTTGCCCAAGGCCCAGTTACTTTAGTGATTCAGACATTGTTCCGACACGTTTACCTCCTGTTTTACTTAAAAGTGACCTCCACTCTGGCTTCAGGAAGTAGTCTGCACACATCCATGTGTTTTATAAGGCCAAAGCCCTTTAAATGGCATGCTAATAGTCTGAAGTGTTTTAAAGATATGCACTTAAAGGGATAGTTGACCCCAAAATGAAAATTCTTCATTATTTGCACACCTTCACATTGTTCCAAACCTGTATGACTTTCTTCTGTTGAACTGATCTGTATCCATAAATCTGCTGACCCCATCTAAGTATTAGAGACCTGCTTACTATAGTTGAATCTGAACCCCTAAGGTAATTTAAGTGGGTTTTGATTCCAAAGACAACACCATAATTTGAAGGTTACTAAGATCCTAATTGAGTTTCGTGGTAATTGTCCTTGGCACAATTACAATGTCAGTTAAATTACTTCTTTTTTTTTTTTGTCTTGGACAGAAAATTGTTTACTTCTAAGTATGGGAAATGTATATTTCACAAACGATAATGAAGTATGTACTTCTAAGCCAGTACACAACTGTCGGGAAATACAGTAGCATAAAATTTTCTTCATGCCGCATCAAAGAACCATAAAAAGCCAAAAAAAAGGGTTGCGGGTTCACGCTCAAAGTCCATTAACCACTTGTTTTGCCTCTGTGCTTGTTTTATCTGTCTTGGCTCCAGTGAGTGTTGTGATTCTAACAAAACATCTGCACAAAAATACAAGCAGAAGCTTTAGAATAATGTTCAGAATTGAATGAAACTAGCTCAATGAAACTACAGTACAGTCAGCATTTGTTGGACTACTAACGATGTAGTGTCGACATGCAGTATGCACATTTAAATTTACCAGTAATTAAATTAAGTAACACTTTCCACAAATGAAATTACTCACATAAACCATGTTACCTTTGAAAAAATTCAAGTGAACAAAAGCCTGTTCCCAGGTCAGGCTGAAGTTGCAACAAGACTGCAAATTCAGCCACAAAGTTAGTTTGAAGTCATAACCACCAGACCCTCAAATAGTCAATATCTGCTGGGTTCACCTGAAATAAATAAATAAATAAAAGCAATAAATGTAACCTACAATACAATACATTTCAATATAAAATACAATCTAAAATGCATCAGTTTATTAAATGATTTACAACAGAATTGATAACATTGTACACTACCTAAAATAATCAGTTTCAGAGAGTCTTGAAGCGTCAAACTTTTCAGCTGCTATTCTTTGCACCTGCAAGAAATAAAGAAAAATATCTAGTTTTTTTTATTATTATTAATTTACATATGAGATCAAAATGCACTCCCCAATTTTTTTTTTTTTATAAAGCATAGAATGTTATTGCGCTCATGCAGACACAATTTCTCATTTACATTAGGTTCTAATTATTGTAAGAAATCGATATATATGGGACAGTTGAACACAAGTAAACAAATAAGTATAATTTTACATATTTTGCAGTTCGTCAGTTATTTCGAAAGATACCATGACAATCGTTCGCATTAGGCTTTGCTTTAAAGTTTAGTTAAACGCTACTTTAAATGCTCTCAATAAGAACACTAAACAAACAAAATGAGAAAAATGTTGCATTTAACCATGCTATGATCACATTTTCTGATGTTTTTCGTCAGCCAAAGCTTACCACACATACATTTTTAACAAGCCATGTCAGTGAAAAATGACAAATGAATGCTCTCGCTACAGAAGGTTCTCTAAATTTGAAAATGAACTTAATGCAAAGCAAAATGAAACCGTAGCAAATTGCAGCATTCATCCATATTAAAATTATTATATAATATGACGCTTTTCATCGATGTTTTTACCTTGTTCATGTTTGTCTCACCATGGTGTACCCTGTTAGGCCTTGCGCCTGAAACAAAAACCTTCAAGTTAAACAACACATTTATTTACTAACCTAACATTATGTACCTACATTGAAATGGTCAACTTTTACATACCGCTAAATGTCGTGTTAGCACGCTATTGTGACATGATATCACTTATACATTAAATGAATATAAAATAATATGAATATTAAAGAATATAATTTTAAAGTTAAATTAAGTGAACTTACCAGGTATTATGAATAATACTTGTAATCTTCAGTCGTTCAAATTTGAACGAAGCCCGTGTAATAATGCCACATCACAGTAAGTTATTGTGAAAAGGCATTAGCTACAGTAACAACACCTCCTTGTAAATTACAGTTGACATGGAAATATTCTGTTAACAACTGTAAAACATTGTTTGACCCATAATGCATTTCAAACTAAAGCTACATCTTATAAAATGTTTAAGCTGTAATATTCCATAAAATTTTGCTGTAAAAACTACAGCAATTTGTTACAAGTGTAATATTAACTCGGATGACTTTGACATACTGCAGTGTGCTGTGATTTAAAAGAGTATACAACTGAGACTCAAAATGGACTTAATCAAAACTGTTTTTTCTATACTGACAGAATAGAAAAATATCAACCTAGGCACACTGGAAATAGGTGCATCTTTTTTTTTTTTGCAGTACCCCAAAAATATACCTATACATTCAATCCATTGCAGATTTCAGCTGAAATTAACATTTTGAGGCAGTAAAAAGGCAACAACTTTTATTCCTTTTCACACACATTACATTTGATTACTGGGGCAAATTATCAATTAATAAAGACTTATTTTTGTGCAGTTCCTTGCACAATACTGTGTTATGACCTCAATACACTATTACCATAATGCAGAGGTCTTCAACCCTGCTCATATAGGGACCCACTGACCTGAAGAGTTTAGCTCCCCCAACACAAGCTAATCAAGCTCTTCAGGATCACTTTTAAATACATGTCTACTGTCGTGCCAAACTTTTCTAAGAATGGTAAGGAACGGTTCCAGTTATATTTCCACTTGAGCCTGGTAAGTCACAGCACGATTACAAACCGGTCTCGGCACAGAATTCTGCTGATAGAATGTGTGTAGTGACGTCGCCACTCAGGATTGCTCACCTGTCTGCTGCCTGGCTGCCAGTGTGTCTGTAGTGGGCCAAGCACACTATTTGACCGAAGTTAATAGTCAAATTAAAAGAAATATCTGATCATCCTCCATAACACGTCGCTATTTACTTCTCATATCATAGTGAAAAAATTAAACCATATCTTTTTCAGCTGGGCTGGGCTGGATCGGCACGGAATGGAATAGTTATGCAAAGAGAACTGTTTGACCCGAAGATGGAAAAGCTTTTCAGGACATACCTTGCAAAAAACTTGCAGGACATAGTGCATAGTAGCATTTCTAATGTTATAAACTTTCTCAGTAGCTCTCCTAGTACAGCATTCCACTTCAAGTCCCGTAAAGCATGTGTCACGATAAAATGTAAGCTAAATTTGTGGGTTTGCTTCAGCAAATGTATTTTTATCTTAAGATTTGCTTTTGTTAGCACTATCGGATAGGTTAGGTGTACATTATAGGTGTACAGCACCACTCACCGAACATTTAATTTCCAAACTGAACAGGCTATTTGCACCACTCACTGGACATTTCACTTTGAAAGTGCTGCAAAATATGCAAGAAGCAATATAATATTATTTTGCAGAAATGTCACCACAGGCACGCTTTTCCAATGATAATGACAGTTCTTAGTTTCAAACAGGTTACCTTAATTTCTTTACTTCTGCCATTGGTCGCTAAAACCAATTGTCCCTTGCCAAATTCACATCATGAAGGTCTGGATTCTTAGAGCAATGTTTTGATAGCATCACAGCGTTTATACGTTTTGGGAGAGTCAACCTGCAAATGTTTTACTTTTAGTCGTCTCTACAAATTAAACTGGGATGTATTTTGCCTATGAAAAATTACATGCAATTTTTTTTATTGCAGACTATCGTCCACTACTTCACCTTTAAGTACTAGATGACCATGCATCTTTTCTATAGGACTTAAAGGAGTGAGTTCCTGAGAGGAGTGGAATGCTAGGAGCGCTCTTAATTTTACTGTGTTTGGCACACATTTCTCCTCAGAGAGCCCTGCGAATGTCAGCGATGGGATGATCTAGAAGTTTCCAGCTTTTTTTGTTTTCTTTTTTTTCTTGTGTGAAGTTACCGAGGAGACTGAGAAACAAAAGAAAGCGAGAGAGGGTGATCTGGAGGTTAGCACTACTCATTGATGCAGAAGTTAATGTCACAGTTTGCCAAGCGATCCCAGTACCTTACCAAATCAGTGCCTTCAGGCATCTGTGTGTCACATTTTCAGCTTCCATTCAGCTGCCTGGTCAGAGACAAGCAGATTGAAAATATAAGGTATATGTTCGGATTCTTTAAACGTTTGTATTGATCTCATTTGAGGCTTCTCCACATCAGCAAACTTTTCCTTTAGTGATAAACTTACACACAGTGTTGGATGGCTGAGTTGGCTTTGGTTGGTAGTTATTACTCAGTCCAGAACTATTTCTGTGAATAGTCTGTCCCTCTATCACATTTTGTGTGTCTCTGAAAAGGTGCTGGCAATATTTTCCAGCTACATCAATATCAATTCCATTAAGAACAACTTTAAGCTCAGACTTTATTCAGAATGTAAAGAATAAGTGAAGGAAAGAGTGGATCTCAAGAACTACTTGACTGTGAGAGTGTGAAGTCAGAAATACAAGATGTGGTTTTGATGGTGGTTTTGTGCTTGGTTACATTTCCACTCATAAGTAATTTCAGGTTAAAATATTAGAGTTTTGAGCTACACTATTAAAATACCTCTCACTTGCAACCCTCTCTTTTTCTCTTTCTCTGTAGCTGCTTTAAGTGCCAGTAGGAGTCACTGTTCTACACAAGTCTTACCTTTTTCCATCAGGTGAAGATATTAGGCCATATTTCAGTCATGGCAGTTTAACAAACCTGTTTTTGAGATCAGAGCTCTGTAATATATGATTCAATGTGGTATATATCCACACTGAACTACTTAAATGCAGTAGCTTTTTCATTTGTAGACATCCATTACATTATCACTATATTGTGATGCTGTGCTATGACGTGGCCTCATTTTCTCCATTCAAACACATCTGCGGTTGTTGTGGTGTTGGATATTGACACTGGAATCTTACTTTCAACACAGTCAATAAAGCAACATTTGGCCAAATGTGGTTTCCGGGGCTATTTTGGTGATATGGTGAGTAGATGTCTTGTTCGATGTGATTCTTCACTCTGTACTCATAAAAAGTTTCAGGTCTGGTGTCTCTAGAGCGGTGGTTGTGCCACCATTAACAAAGGATGAGGATTTAACATTTTTTTTCTCACAATTTCTACTTTACAAATTATTTTAGAGCTTGGCATTATAAGAAAAATATATCTTCATTATAATGCCCATGCCCATTTTAATAATGAACATGAATTTCCAAATCTAGAAATCATACTTTTAAAAATGAGGCCACCTCATATATCAAGATTTTTTAAGGCTGTTGAAACTCTGTGTAACGAAGTTAAAGCTCAGGGAAGAAGGAGGCAGTAACACTTTAATAGGGTAAACGTATCTATTAAGCTCACCAAAGTCTACATTGAGACATTTTAGTGCCCAGGGTATTGGTTTCAGTGCAAGAAGTTATGTTAAAATAAAAGATTAATCTCTCACACAATAATATTTTATTTTATTTTAAATGACAAAGGCATTTAAATTAAGATGTACATCATTAAATGCAAAAAGTCTGGCTGTGCTTAATGGGTACATGTTTGTACCCTTTAAGCACACCCCTGTTCCCATTAAGCTCACAACATGTTTTTTTTTTTTTTAATTCTTGTTTATTTTAAATTTAAATAAAAATTTTAAAGAATAATTTTATAAAGATTAACTTTAAGTAACAACCATCAGTTAATATTTAAAGTCTGTTTATGAAGTACTTACATAGACGTTCAATGTGGATGAGTTTAAAGGGAGCACACTGAATTTAACTGGAACAGATTTTTTTTTTTTTTATTAATCCCTTTTATTAATTTATAATATAATGGATTTAAAAGTACAAGCCAGTAATGCCTGTGAAGTAATATATTAGTGTAGCACACAATCTTATACAGCTAGTAAGCTAACAGTGTTCTGCAGAACCTGCGCTATGTTGGTAAAACTATCTTTTGGATCTAACTGTAATTATTTCCCACATCCAGGTTCCAGGTTATAATATGTAAAAGTCTAAACATGAATCTTTTAATTTTGCAGTAAGAAGTTATACTTATCGAAAATAAAGGCTTAAACATCTAAAAAATGCACATTTAAGGGGCTCCTCTTTTGGTGAAAGTTTTCAGACAGCTTTCAGAATGTCAACCAGACAGTGTGAACACATGGATACCCATAACTCTGTGTGCAATGGTCTGATTAGCTTGAAATTACTGGAGGTGTATAGTAACAAACACATACATTGGTTAAGACATCAAGTAGGATGATACTTTTTTTTTTTATAATCTGAGCTCAAAGATAGTAGTGTGCTTAATGGGTACTTGAGCTTAATAGGTATGTTTACCCTATATCAAAATAAACAAAAGTAAAGCGGCAGACCCTCAAAGGCGACTGTTATCGACTGTAGACGATTATTTAAAAAAAATAATAAAACGCATCATAAATAGTCCAGGCCTGATCCTCTCTCCACCTTCACTGTTGTGTCTCCTCCTTTTATCCTACCACTCCTCCGTGAGTAACTCGAGGCCTCGCTCTGTTCTCATGGCTCTCTGCCCTGCCCTGCTTGCCACTCACAGGCTGGGGGGTACCCTCGAGAGTGTGCTCTATTCCCCAGGGGCCAGCCACGGCGGCCGCAGTACCTGGGGATAAGGACAGAAGGTGTGAGAGAAAAGGAGATGGAAAGATGAGGAGAGAGAGAGAGACGAGAAAGGAAAAAAACGTCCGGTTCCCAGACACACTGCCACTTGGTCCTCAACCAGTTTAGAGACTCTCACTCGCGGTGCCATGCAATGGTACTGGTCACTCCCCAGTGGACCGCTCGATACTTCTCTGCCTCCTGGCTGCTGAAGATGGCTCCTCTGACTATGCGCCGGCAGTGAGCTCCCCATTCCCTTGGTCTGCCTGCTTCTCCCCCATCATGATAGACGGCAGCAGGTATGGCCTCCGGCGAACAGCAGCAACTCCTTCTTCCCCTTAAGGATGGCAGCCACCTCACCTCGACCCAGGAGCACGGCAGCGAGCTCACCATTCCAACTGTTGTTAAATTGCTCCAGCACCACTGCCTCGGGAGGCGACAAACAGTAACCGCCCCTCGTGGTGCCCGACCTCCTCAGCACTGCGATTCCCCATTAACACTCGAGCCACCGGCCTCGCTCCATTCTCATGGCTCTCGGATCCTTTTTTTTAAAATACAGTTGAGGGGATAAATGCAAATAAGAAATATCAATTTTAATGCTTGTTTTGTCTTACTTTAACTCTTCTTGAGGCCCCCTTGGACATTTTTTGGATGCCCCTTGTAGGCCTTGGTCCCCCTGGTTGAGAATCACTGATATAGAGATACATATGCGTTTTAAAGGGTAGATGAGCAAGTTGTGGATAGTTCTTGTTGATGATAGTTCTTGTTATCTGTGAAATCAAGATGAAAACAGTGCAGTTTGCTCATGTTTTTGCTCCATTCAGGCATCCTTGATTTACAAATCCCTTGAAACTTTAGTGTTAATTTATTGAATATTCAGCTGAATTCAGTTATACTTTGATACTGGTTATTGATACTGTCATGGATACTTATGTGAGACTGAAAATGTTTGCAGCGCCTTGTTTTATGTTGGTTTAAGGAAAATAATAGGTGCATTTCAGTGCAGAGGGAGTAGCCTGTGATCTGTGAGGTCTGTGGTCTTTTAAATCACAAAAATCATAGAGAAACCTCTGTGGTAGACTCTTTGGTGGTAGAAATTTTAATTTTGAAATATCCCTTTAACTCCCCCCACGTGTGCTTCCCTTAGACCACGTCACACACACCGCCTCGTGAGACGCCTGCATGCTTCATTTGAAATTGACTTTACTGTGGCATCTTTGAAATGCTAATATCAAGAGTTTATTTCTCTTTGGTTGCCTCCCCCTCGATTCACACAAGCAGTACGAGTTTACATAGTTTTGATACATGCTGAATCTCTATGTATGTGTGTGTGTGGAGGTTTTTTCTTTGGTCAGTGGTTCTATATTAACTCTTTGATTTGAAGCTTCACTTTCTTTCTCATCTCCCACAGAAATAGTTGATCAGGAGGTTAGTTATTCACCGATCAGTGGTTTTCAGAACATATATTTTACACTAGGAATTAAAAAATGACCAAACATGCTTACTAATCATAAAGTGAGTGAATGTTTTTAAAACCATATATTTAAAATGTATTTTATTTTATTGAGAACCACTGGCCTAGAATAGATCTCTAATCCAAGGGAGATGTTTAGAAATGGAAAGCGGTCTAGATGCAGCAGTTTTCCTAAGTCATCTTCCAACAAGGGTTCACATGTCTCCTCTGTGCAGGAGAGAACAAAAGAGCTGCTGTGTGGTGCGGAAGCGAGTGGTGGTTTCTCGTCTGCATAAAGCATGCAGCAGTTCTAGACACATGGGGACAAACAGGCCTTTGACTGCATCTAACTCCGTTTTCTCTAACAGCCTCCTCACCATGACTCTACATTCCCAACAGCTCTGGAAAACAGGGCGGCAGACGCCCTCTGAGGTTTGCTGCTCAATCAGTGTTTCCCATGTAAAAGGTTAAAACAAAATTATGTTATGAATTTGGTTTGGAGTTTTTTTTTTTTTTCTTGCTCTGTTATTGTAGTTCAGTGTGTTGGTATAAATTTCAGATTGTTGTAACATTTGGCAGACTGTCATGAAGCTTATCAAAATGATTTAGAGTTAGTCTATTCAAGAAGTTTTTCTTATCTTCTAATGCTAGGGATAAAAAAACTGAAGTGCATGTTTTTGACTGTTTTTGCAAAATGTAATCCATTGCTGTGTTCAAAATCGCCCCATATACCCTCCTTCACTATTCCCTACATTACTCCACTAATATAGTCCACTTGAAGGAGTGAATGAAAAAGAGTGAGTGAATTCAGACACTGAGTGCTCCGGAAGGGCTGACGCTTTTGCATAGTTTGTGCTTGCTGTTTAATAATCATTTGAAACTAAGCAAACTGGCAGCTCCAGTAGTAATGACAATATTCATCTTGAACTCTGTCATGGAATCTAGCATGTATAAACATTTAAAATTTAACGAATTTATACTTGTATGATATTATGCTGGATCAGCACGTTTTGGATGGATGGATGATTCAGCTGCGGGCGCCATCTTCTGGCAAAACGTGGGAATTCATTCAGCGCGCGACTCTCACGTTGCATTATGGGTATTCTCTAGCCGTTGAGCGTACATCAGTTGTACACTTGTTATTGTGGTGCATTGTGAGATTGAATGAGTGCACTCAATAATGTCAACTATGGTTTCGGACACCACTACAAATGGCTTTCCCTTCAAATAGTGCCCTATTTAAGGGTATAGGGGGTGATTTCGGATACAGTCCATGACTGTGGTCTGGGCAGTCTTTTTTTTTAAAGAAATATATTTTAATATGTTAATATTTTTCACTACAGTTTCTTTCTTTTACAACAAATAATTGTCATTTATTTGTAATTTGTAATAAAACTAAATTTGACATATTATGTACCTCTGTGAGCACCTTTAAATGTAATCAAAATTAGGCAATCATTTAAAATTATTTAATCAATTTTACCTGATGGATTCTAATTTTGACAACATCAATTACAAATGAATTGATCAGTGGCAGAATGGCAGTGTTTGAAAACCAACTTATCAAAGGCAACAAACAAACTCATAGGCTCAATATGAAGTCTTCAGTCTCTGTCCTCTCACTGTCAGTATTTCTGGCTGTTGGTCCTGACTCTGCAGGGCCGTGGTGTGAAGGGGGCCTGCCACAACTGTGAGTGTGATTTGTGCAGCTCTTATCCTTTTACAAACCCCAGGCTTCCTCTTTCTCAACTTGGCCTTGCGGTTTTGACTGGGGATAAGCATGTACAGCTGTCTCCCCTGCTCTTGTGTCAGGGTCAGAGACCCTCTGTGCCAATCCTCTCCACACCTAGGGCCAGATGGACAAGCTGGCACGGTTTGTGACAACAGCTTGTGGGCATATCATGTCTCTTGGCATCCAGCGGGAATAATGATATTATTATGACTATATAATAATGACTGTTCCTCTCTGTCTATCTACATGTTCTTCAGGGGATAAACCCAATCCCAGCAGTGTGGGCCAAGCTGTTGATCAGACAAATTAGCACTGGATCTGAGGATGGGGGTCATTGTGCAGTCAGAGGGATGAGGAGACAAGAGGTTGTAAAGTGATACTCTTGTTGTTTGTTGTGAAGCATGTTGAGTGATTAGTCACCTGATATAGCTGTTTCTGCATACGTCATGATAATGTGGCCTGCTGTGACGTGCCAGACTGCAGAGTCTTTTTTTCTTCTATTGGAGGAATTCAGAGTAGACAGACTTGTGACTACTGGCTAGGGAGGCTCCAATAATTTTGGCAAATACGATGATGATTGTTTTAGTTTTAAAAATGATAACTGATATTTATGATAAAAATGATAACTAAATTTATCTCTGTAAAAAAATTGTAGCAGTCCATACCTTTCCTATAGTAATACATATGAACTCCTTTCTCTGCACAGCTCCCAGCAGACCCAGTAATCTGATGCAAAGTGGTTTATGGTTCTCTAAGACTGTTTGATGTTATATAAAGTAATAGCTCTCTCTGTTTACTCTTGTGGTTTAAGTAGGAAGAAATCTAAATTAACCACTGGGACCCTGGTGTGAGTGAGTAATTGGTGCCAAATCATGATCTGATTCCAAAATCTTGTTTGTTTTATATGGACTGGGGTTTTAGTTTCTTCTGCAACAAAGATGCAAATGAATAACATTTGAGCAGATAGATGTAGCTCATTAAATCTGGTTAATAATGTTTTAATGAGGCAAACTAGCAGCTCAAGAGTGATCATGTTTCTGAACTACAAATTAAAATCCAAAAAGAATGAGATTAGAGACTGAAATTTCCGTATTGACATTTTTGTCACTGGCTAGAATTCAGCTACTTTATATAGAAAGTTGCTTCTCTATGTGCTGTATGAGGTGTTTTTCTCATAACATAATATCTAGTGCTTTCTTGTAATACACACTCTCACAACCACGGAAGCTCTGTACTTGTGACCATTGTAAAAGTGAAGCCTTGAGACAACTGGTTTGCATTAGTCTTACAGCGGAATAATTCATCCCTTTTTTTTCTCAGCACTGGGGAACAAAGATGGCGCAGCTCCATTGTTTATCTGCTGTAAGACCTCCTAGCAAGGGAACAAATGTCTCTCCCCTCCAGCTTCTTTCTCTCCTTCTGACATCTGCATGCAGGGCTTTCCAGAAACTGAATATGGAATGCAGTCAGAGAAAGTCAGTAGATGCTGTAGAAACATTGGAGAAACATTGGAGATGAGTGCATGTTGAGCTTGAACGGTTATCATTGTATGATGGGTACATGTCAGCTAGATCTCCTGCTGGTTTATGTTGGAGAAGAGGAACAGATCTCACAGGATTCCCATAAAAAGTGTGTGGGAAAACTTTGGCATCTTTTGAAAAACTTGAAAACTGAGTTTCTTTTTTCATTTGGGGCGGGCGGGGGTTGGGGGGGGGGTTTGATTCTCAAGCAATTAAACAAATGGCTACGCTGTTCTAATCACAGGTTTAAGAGGATTATCCAGTATGCAGTCTTCTTTAAACACAGAGTTTGCTACTTTCACAAGCATTTCAGAAGAAAAGCAGATAGCAGGCTTCCTGGAAAAGTGCAGAGATGCAAAGAGTAACGGATTTGCCCTCAGAGAACAGGAACGCTGGCTTTTGGAATTGTTGTAAACTCAGCCAAACATCGAAAGGGTTTATTTTTGCTCCATGTTAATAAAAACTGATGTTCAATCTTGAACTCCCCCCCCCCCCTCTGGGGCGTGAAAGAAGGGAAGTGGCTTATTGTCAAGAGCCACGGACTGTAATTTATGAAACCCTACATCAGTTGCCATGAGTGCTGCCTGTTCAGTTTCATGGTACATGTTTGGAGTGACCGCAATTATCTGGCACGTCTAATTCAATAATGTAAACAATGTTATTAGTCTTACTCATTTTCCCTCCAAAATACAACTCTTATTTTCAGCAAAGACTAGACATGAAACGCATATGCACAGAAATATTTCAGCCGTTGCTGAATAAAAAGCAGACAGGGCTTATTGATTAAGATGATTGTAACCTAATCCTCCCTGTACTGATGATGTTTTCTGTAAAAGTTAAGGTGCAGTTTTTTCATCTAAACTCTCTGTGAGGAGTGATGTGAGATCTGCTTTTGATTTAGAGACGCTGATCGCTCTTTGTGATTGAAAGCATGTGGGGTTTTTTTTCCCTCTTTTGGTTTGGATTGAGTCTAAACTGAAAAAGATAGGGCCAAAAGTCTGAGATCACTATAGTGAAAATGCTTTTATTGTGCGTTTATTAATTTTATTGTACTATTTATTTATTTATTACAAATTATATTATTAGTATTGGGATTTTGTTCTTCATTGGAAGCAAGAAATTTGATGGTTTCAAATAGGGCAACTCCTGACATTAAGTTTTAGGATTATTTTAATTGGTTATGACATAAATATCCCAACACACACACGTGCACGCACACACACACACACACACACACACTACCGGTCAAAACTTCGGAAACATTACTATTTTCATTTTTTTTGAAAGAAGACTCTTCTGCTCATCAAGCCTGCATTTATTTGATCCAAAACCCGTATTATTGTGAAATATTTTTACAATTAAATTTTTTTATTTGAATATATTTTAAAATGCAATTTATTTATGTGATTCAAAGCTGAATTTTCAGCATCATTACTCCAGTCTTCAGTGTCAATATGCCTAATTTATTATTATTATCAGTGTTGAAAACAGTTGTGTGTAAAAAAAAAAATCAGTATTATTTAATGAATAGTTTGAAAATTAAAATAAAGCTTTTGCAACATTATACATGTCTATACTGTCACTTGATCAATTTAATGCATCCTTGATGAATAAATGTATTAATTTCTTTAATTTCTTTCCCCCCCAAAAAAAAAATTCTTACCGACAGTAGTACAATGTTACAAAAGCTTTCTATTTCAGAATACTGTTCTTTTGAACTTTCTATTCATCAAAGAATCCTAAAAAAGCTGTTTTCAACATTGATAATAATCATAAATGCTTCTTGAGCAGCAAATCATCATATTAGAATGATTTCTGAAGGATCATGTGACACTGAAGACTGGAGTAATGATGCTCAAAATTCAGCTTTACATCACAGGAATAAATGACATTTTTAAATATATACAAATAGAAAACAGTTATTTTACATTTTAATATATTTTCACAATATTACAGCTTTTTTTGTATTTTTAATAACATAAATGCAGCCCTGGTAAGCAGAAGAGACTTCTTTAAAAACCGTTCTCAAACTTTTTACTGGTAGTGTAATTTTTTCTTTTTATTTATTTTTTTCTTTCCAGGATCAGAGTACTTTCTTATAAATCAGGGTGTCTCAACTTGTAGTCATTATAATACAACATAACACATTCTCCCTAAATAGAGATATCGAAAATTCTTCCAGTTGGAAGAACAAAAGCTGGGCTCAGGTAATTCAGAGCTCATAAATCATTGGTGCTGGACAGTCCAAACTCTGAGCTTGCTCTGTTTTCTCTCAATTCAGGACTTGGAAGGGATAGACAGCTACCCAGCCACTAAGCTTTGTGCATGTGTGCTTTGTCAGGCAGATAGACCTCCTGATTTCTTTCTCTCTCTCTCTTTTTCCTCTGGCCATCTCTTTTAACCGAGTTCTCTGGAGTTGGAGAGGGGTGTGGTGAGTTAGTGTCACATGACACTGTATGGGTGGAGTCAGAGAGAAGCCCAGAGCCTCCAGCTGAGGCTCACACTGGTGGTTTGAGCCTGAGCAGGGACGAACAGGAGGGTAGGTCAACACACTTTTCACTCTTTCTTCCTCTCTTTCTCCTTTTCCTTCACGTAATCTCTCCTATTTTGGTTGTCTATTGCTGCCCGCTGGAACTTTGCTTTTTTAAAAGCGTTAACTAACAATGTAGAAAAGTTTAGTTCAGATCAAGTTGGACTTTTGTGTGTGAATCTGTAAATACATGTCTGTATAAGTATGATTTGTCCATGTTCACAGCAGAGACTGCATGTTTTCCCTGTTAGAGCTTCACGGATGTTTAAGCTGGAAAGTTCTGAGCAGGGAAGATTTATTAGGTCTCCTAAAGCATCTGTGAGTTTGCAGAGGGGGCGTGTTTGCCTGTTCCGCTCTCCTTTTTCATCCTCTACTCCCTGTCTGCACCTTCTCTCTTGGCCTTGTAATTAAAAGTGTGCAGGTTACAGGGTTGCATGAGACCCAGACACTCTTGTCCTGTGTAATTTCACCTCCTCAAAGCCTCCTTTTCAAACTTTTCCTATAGTTTTTCTGTTTAGAAATTTTGGAGGGTTTTATTTCATCCTGAATGAAGAAATACATTTTGCTTAAAGAAAGTGAAACTTATTTTTAAAAGCTATTATGATTTTTCTACTTAGGATTGATTGTATTTGGGTTTCACCCTTTAGCTCTGATCTGACCTTCATTGATCTTTTTCTTTTTAATTGCTATTGCACTTACAACAGTGACTTTCTCAACGTGTGATTTATGTGTCTACCCACCCCACATCCTGCAGGAGACCAGGAAGAAAGCCACACAACTCTCTATCCTGGTCATGTCCACGTCATTATCCGTTTGTTCATTTATGAGAATTTTTTTTTCTCATCTGTTTCCTTTAGCCCATTTCAGTTGCCACCCATTAAACTTTCAGCAGACTTGTCACTGTTCTTTGAGATGTTAAAAACTGTCTGGAGTAACAGCAAAGCCAAAATAGGATCCTGTTGTCAACAGCTTAGAAATAAAGTGACCAAAAATAAATGGTTTAGGCCAAGTATCATTAACACAGTCTGTATGTCTCATTGTAGGTGGTCTTTTATAGCATGTCAAAGACTATTAGATCTGTTGAGATGAACAGATCTGTAGCCAGAGATGTTCACTGCTAACAAAGTGAAACCACTTCTTCTGTCTTTCCTCCAGAACGTTTTGTTCTTAAGTTGGGAGAATCTTCTCATTTTGATGAGTCATTTCAAACTTCTCGCTGGCCATTCTCTATTTATACAGTCGAAATACTCTCCCAAACCCAGGACAGCAGACCTCTGAGGGTTTCAGCCCACTTCCATTGAAAACTCCACATGACTTTTAGAAGGATTCTTGTGGGATGGAAATATTTTCCATAATTGTGTTTGTTGGGTATATTCATAGTGTGTATGCTTCTACTTTCTTGTATATGTCTGCTAGCAATGAACTCTTTGGTCTTTGGCAGTAATGGAGCATGGCCGCCCTGGACCTCTGATTAGTCTGTTCTGTGGTGAGGGTGAGCAGCGGCGTTGAAGTGTCATAAACACCTGCCAGGCACATGAGTTTAACGCGTATGCTTTTATGAGGCACTTCTAGTGTCTGTGCATAACCAGTATTGATTTGCAATGCAAAGTATTGCGGAGTGTCTAGGTTTAACGGATGGCAAGGAATGGAATTCATGCCTGTGATTTTCATAAGCTGTAATTAATTATCTTTTTAAAGTGTCTTTTATTTGTTCCTGTGAACAAATGAATCCTGTTTACCATCATTATGAGTGTGAATTATTCAAATAGCTTTCAGCACAAACTTTGAATGTCACCTGTGGCTATTTATGCATAAGTAAACATTCATTTTTCATAAACAGTAGCTTACCTTTCCAGTCTGTTCATGTTCAGTCTGTTCATGATCACATTGGTCATGAGACCCATTTCAAGGATCAACAACTCAAATCAAGATGGTTTCTGAGCATATTTGGACAATCATATGACTCATTTAATCGCTCAACTATGTGTGAGTGTTCATTTATCTCAATACAGATAGTGTAGAGAAAACTCCATTGAGCCGGATTCTGAAGAACTGATACTGAATGTAAAAGGCCTTTTTGCTACTAGAAATTGTGTGCATCTGAGAGCTGAAGCATGCTGAGGAAAAGCACCCACAATCGCTTGCTTTCTATCTCTCATCTGATCTCTCATGTGATCTTCACTGATTTTCCACATTGTAGAATGATGTCACTGTGCGCTATCAGCTAAGCCTTGATTCCCAGATGTTGTGTTTCGTCTGGTTGTTGGTGCTTTCATCTTGAAGTAGTGCTGGGCGGTATACCGGTTCATACCGAATACCAGTGTTTATTTTTGTTATGATATGAATTTTGATTATATCGCAATACCGGTATATGTCGCTTAAACAACGTTCGGAACGTGGCGCAGCCCGACACTGTTTGAGAGGTGGCCCTTTTCACTGTTGCACTGTAGTGAGGACCAAGGCCGCGTTATCCTAATGGGCAACATGGGCTGCAGCCCAGGGCCCCGAGCACGAGGGGGCCCCCGAGACAATTATCTTTTGCGTTATAAAACACGTTTTTAACAAGGTAATTATGCGTACATTGAGCATTGTTGTCACACACCCGAATCAAGAGCCACAGCGGACACGCAGTACATCGTCACCTCAACATGTCAAACGAAAATGTAAGAAAATATGACAGTTGCACTAAAAAGAGAAAAGAACGAGAAATGAAGAAACTCTGAGAAAAATACCCAAGCTTTCTTTAAAAAAAATTCAGAAGAACACATATAAGTTGAAACTGCCGACAAAGACGACGAGACTAATTCCCTATCAGCTACAACAACAGCCGTGGAGGCGGCGGAGCTTTGTGAATCTTTCGAGACATCCTCGTCCTCGCCCACTTTAGGTAGGTCGAACATACCCCCTCCTTCGTCCAGCACTTCTGAATCAGATGATGATGATGCAACTGATACTACAGGTCTGCAGTTTTCTCCAATTAAAGAACATATTACATCCACTGATGTTGCTTGTTGGGGCCCTGCTGTCACTGAGGAATTGCGTTGTTACTGGATTAGTAAGGGCATGAAAGCATCCCTGTTGTGTCAAAATAAAGACACACCATTCCATGCATCAGAGCGATTTTACAAAAACCAGAAGAGGTGTTTAAGCAAAACCTTGTTCACTCACTCTATGCGTAATGGTGAAGCTGTGCAAAGAGAATGGCTTGTTTATTCTCCTTCGACTGGAAACGTGTTTTGCTTCTTTTGTCGATTATTTGGGCAGTCTGCGAGTTCTTTTTCTCACTCCGGTTTCTGTGATTGGAAACGTGTGCGCGCGTGCAGAGGAACATGAATCAAGTCAGCCTCATAGAAATGCCATGCTTACATGGTTGGCATGGACGCAGGCTCATGGAATAGATGCAGAACTTAAAGAGCAATGTGAAGACGAGCAAAAATATTGGCAAGAAGTTATAAAACAAGTGGTTGCTGTGATACAGTTCCTGTCAGAACGAGGCCTTGCATTCCGGGGAGACGTTGAGACGATCGGGTCTCCAAACAATGGCAATTATTTAGGGATACTTGAATTTCTTAGCAAGTTTGACCCTTTTTCTTGCAGAACATATGAGAACATATGGAAATAAGGGGAGGGGAACTACATCTTATCAATCGAACACCATATGCGAGGAATTTATTGCACTGATGGGACAGAGAGTTCAAGCTGAAATAATTCTTCAAGTACAGAGCTCTAAATATTTTTCCATGATAGTCGATTCCACCCCCGACTTGGCACACGTGGACCAACTCACATTTGTGGTACGTTACATTTCCACAGAAGGGGAAGTATTTGAACGCTTTCTAAAATTTCTGCCGATATTCAGTCACACGGGAGATTCGCTTTTTAAGTTCGTATCTGGGATTCTAAATGAGATGAATCTTGATTATTAAAAACTGCAGGGGCCAGTTTTATGATAATGCGTCTAACATGTCTGGTTTCGTTTTTTTGGATTTATACAGTCCTGTTTAAATTTTTTTCCGGCATCCCCAAGGTGATGGAAAGTCATTATGGATGGACTTGAATCAAACGAAAACGGTCGCCTAGAGACATTAAAAGGACTATCCGACACCCGATAGGCCGCTCGCGCAGGCCACCAAAGCCCTTTGCTTGCATTACCAAAAGTTAATGGATGTCTTGCTTAACTTGTCAGCAGACGACAGTCAAAACCCTGCTACTCAAAATGAAGCTCAATCTCTTGCGAAAAAAATGGGTCGTCTTGAGACTGCATTTTTATGCATATTATGGAACAAGATCTTACAAAACTTTCAGAAAACGAGCACCATTCTTCAAAAAGTACACTTGGATCTAGTGACAGCTGTAGAAATGCTTCGGTCACTTGCAACTTTTGTAGAAAATTTACGCGAACAGTTTGGAGAGTTGGAGATGATGGCCAAACAAATTTCTGCTACCCAAGAATACAGGACTGCAACCACTCGCAAAATAAAAAATAAAACAAGAGCAGATTAATCCACAACTCCCGATCACATCCTCACGGGCAGTGAAAAGTTTCGTGTAGATGTGTTCCTTGTCATTACTGACCAGTATGTTACAGAGAAGGTGTAATGCATACGAAGAAACTTGCCGCTACTGGGGCTTTTTAACTTGTCTAAAAGACATGCCCACCATTGAGGAATTCTCTTTGAAGTAGAGCAGGAAGAAGCCCTTTTAGTGGTGAGTGATAGCCTATTTAATTAATTTTATTTGCTAGGCTGTTTCTGATTTGTAAGATTGTTATTCGATAATATTTTTTAATTACATTAATTTTTAGCCTAGCTACTATGGGATTATGCTTTGTGTTTGTTTATTTTGATTTCACGAGTATAAAGTGCGCGTCTTTATATGGTGTTTGTTTGATTGCATATTTGATTCATTTTAGATGGGCTGGCTCGAAATTTAGCCCAGGGCAACGCAAAGGCTTAACACGGCACTGGTGAGGACACAGCTGAGATCGCATTACAGCCTATGGCTGAATCCAAAATCACCCCCTAAACCCTCATTCACTATTCCCTACGTTAGTCCACTAATACAGTTTACTTGAAGGAGTGAATGCAAACGAGTGAGGGAATTCGGGCAGCCGTTGTGTGTAGATAGGCTGCAATATGGGATTGAATGAGTGCACTTAATAACGTCCACTATGATTTCGGACACCACTACAGATGGCTGTCCCTTCAAATAATGCCCTATTTGAAGGTATAGGGGGGGCGATTTTGGATTCAGCCTATGATTACAGTGGAGAATTCATACATGCGGCGCACGCATGAAAGCGGTTTCTGCGCGGTGTGCCACGATGAGATTTAACAATGCTTACCACATATACAGTCCGAAACCAGTGCGTTTTTTTATTGACATTTCATAGTGCTCTAAACATGAACTAGCAGCGTGTATGCGCACATATCACGTCGTCTTCAAATTAAATATATGTGCGTGTGTGTGTGTGTATATGTATATGTATATGTGTGTGTATATATATACACACGTTGAGAATATATGTGCCGTACGTCAGGTCACGACCGCGATGACACAATGGATTAGTCTGCTACACCGAAGACTGACTGTTCAAAGAAGAATGGGCAAAAAAGTAGCTGCTTTATTCTTTCTGTGTTAAACTTACGTGTGTCATTTGTTCAGAGACAAGAGACTGTAGTGCTCTTAAATGTATTGAAAATATCCTTAGACCTTTTAAATGTTCCTCCGCATTTCTCCCTCGTTTTGGCAGTTTGTTATTATATAGGGTTAGATTTTTAAAATGCTTAAGGTGCCCTCAACTCAGTTTTTTTTTTCCTCTCCTTACTCATTACAGACACATGAATATTAAAATATGACTGTGTTGCAGGTCTGTGTTTTATTGGTTGTTGTCTCCCCACAGCATCATTTTGTGGGGCTTTGCATAATGACCGTAATAGGGCATTCTAGTCAATCTACTGCAGTATTTCCTCTCTCAGTCATTAGAAAATGTGGTTAACACCCTGTCGTGCATAGGGGGAAAAAATACCGTCATATACCGCGAAACCGGTATAATTTAGAAAAATACCGTGATATACACTCACCTAAAGGATTATTAGGAACACCTGTTCAATTTCTCATTAATGCAATTATCTAATCAACCAATCACATGGCAGTTGCTTCAATGCATTTAGGGGTGTGGTCCTGGTCAAGACAATCTCCTGAACTCCAAACTGAATGTCAGAATGGGAAAGAAAGGTGATTTAAGCAATTTTGAGCGTGGCATGGTTGTTGGTGCCAGACGGGCCGGTCTGAGTATTTCACAATCTGCTCAGTTCCTGGGATTTTCACGCACACAACCATTTCTAGAGTTTACAAAGAATGGTGTGAAAAGGGAAAAACATCCAGTATGCGGCAGTCCTGTGGGTGAAAATGCCTTGTTGATGCTAGAGGTCAGAGGAGAATGGGCCGACTGATTCAAGCTGATAGAAGAGCAACTTTGACTGAAATAACCACTCGTTACAACCGAGGTATGCAGCAAAGCATTTGTGAAGCCACAACACGCACAACCTTGAGGCGGATGGGCTACAACAGCAGAAGACCCCACCGGGTACCACTCATCTCTACTACAAATAGGAAAAAGAGGCTACAATTTACACGAGCTCACCAAAATTGGACAGTTGAAGACTGGAAAAATGTTGCCTGGTCTGATGAGTCTCGATTTCTGTTGAGACATTCAGATGGTAGAGTCAGAATTTGGCGTAAACAGAATGAGAACATGGATCCATCATGCCTTGTTACCACTGTGCAGGCTGGTGGTGGTGGTGTAATGGTGTGGGGGATGTTTTCTTGGCACACTTTAGGCCCCTTAGTGCCAATTGGGCATCGTTTAAATGCCACGGCCTACCTAAGCATTGTTTCTGACCATGTCCATCCCTTTATGACCACCATGTACCCATCCTCTGATGGCTACTTCCAGCAGGATAATGCACCATGTCACAAAGCTCGAATCATTTCAAATTGGTTTCTTGAACATGACAATGAGTTCACTGTACTAAAATGGCCCCCACAGTCACCAGATCTCAACCCAGTAGAGCATCTTTGGGATGTGGTGGAACGGGAGCTTCGTGCCCTGGATGTGCATCCCACAAATCTCCATCAACTGCAAGATGCATTCCTATCAATATGGGCCAACATTTCTAAAGAATGCTTTCAGCACCTTGTTGAGTCAATGCCACGTAGAATTAAGGCAGTTCTGAAGGCGAAAGGGGGTCAAACACAGTATTAGTATGGTGTTCCTAATAATCCTTTAGGTGAGTGTAAATTTTTGGTCATACCGCCCAGCACTACCTTGAAGTCAGATCCATGAATCTTCCAAATGTCATTCCGGTCGTTCCAAAGATACACTTTATCTTCTCAGGACTACTGTTGGATTATTGTTAAGAATGCCAGAGCCATATTTCCAAAGGCCCTATCACTCCAGCTATGCTGTACAGTTGGCTCATATCTAGTTAGCTAGAGGAATGGATTGCAAGTGACTTAATTTCAACTAAAAGCTTGTTGGCAGAACATTTCCTCTTTGCACATTTAATGTTTTGGCAGTCAGGAAAGTTTGTAGTATGTACTATAACAACATTAGGAGTGAGCTTGTTAACCAAGTCACATATTTATTTTCATTTCAATTTTTTCAAATGTAACTCGATGAGCAGAACGTTTCGGAATGTTTCCTCTTCCATATTGTTTTTCACACCATCCTTATCGCTCACTTACACTTCTGCTGTCCTTTGCCAGTTTGGGAGTACGATATCCCTCACTTCCAGACGTTTTTCCATTGTGTGCATGACACCATCTGCTTTTACAACCCTAAGCTTTGGAGGTCACCCTCTCTGGCTCAGCACTGAATAAACGGTCATCACATCTACACAAACACTGCGAGTCTTGCACTCTGTGTTTGTGTAGCGTTTACATCAATTTCCCTTCTGCATTGAATCACTCTCTGTAGGGAGCCAGAACTTTGCTTATTCCCTCTCTCCTTTTGTCTTTCTCCCTCTCTCTTGTGTGTCAAGTTGTTGATCTTCCTGGTCTGACCTTGCTAGAGTCATTCTGTAACTTTCTAACTGGCTGGATCTTGCCTCTGGGTGTCTTTTGTAGTTTGCCGGAGCTAATCATAATCTTAAATTGTATGCGTTGTTGCATGTTCTCGCATAATGCATGTCCTCAGGCTTATTCTATGCAGTACTTAGTTTCCTTTTTTTCTGGAGTCATTTACCTCTGAGAAAGAAAGGTTGTAGCAAAGTGATGGATCCCCTGAGTAATGCCTATATTTTCTTAATCTTCGATTCGGTAATGGTACCTTTTGACTGGATTTATCTTGTCATCTTGTCATCTTCAAAAGGTACCATTACCGTTTTGAATTTTATTCCCATTTTTTTTTCTTGGAATCATATGTTAAGGAATGTGTAAAGAGAAGAACAGACATATTGAAAGAGTTTGTGACCATTTTTCCAGAGCTCACAGGAAATGTCATATCTGCTGAAGTTAAATGATATCTTTTAAATGTATGTGTTTGTTATACAGCTCATGTCAGTCTGGCCATCTGGGGTTCCTCTCCAGTAATGGAACAAGTGGCTGCATGATTCCGGCAAAATATACAGGTGCAGTTGAGACTATAAAGGCCAGAAATGCACCATATAGTTGTACCATATTGGTTATGAACTCATATTAGATGTTGTTTTGATTGATCCATATGGGTCAATATCGGATGTACAATACTGTTTAAAAGTTCGCTGTCAGATCTATTTTTTTAAAGTGTTTTTGAAAGTCTCTTATGCTCACCAAGGCTGCATTTGATAAAAAATTTTGAAAAAAAAACGGTAATATTGCAAAATAGTAAAATAAAATAACTATTTTCTATTTTAATATATTTTAAAATGTTATTTATACCTATGATTGCAAACTACAGTACTACAGTCTTTAGTGTCACATGATTCTTCAGAAACCATTATAATATGATGATTTTATGCTCAAGACACATTTCTTATTTTTATCAATGTTGAAAACAGTTGTGCTGCTTTTGTGTAAAAAATATTGGAAATGGAATGGAAAATTCAAAAGAACAATATTTATTTTAAATAAAATTATTTTGTAACATGTCTTTTACGGCCACTTTTGATCAGTTTGTGTCCTTGAGAAAAGTATTAATTTCTTTTAATGTTGTTGTTGTTGTTGTTGTTGTTGTTATTGTTATTGTTATTATTATATTTTAATTTTTTAATTTTATTTATTTTAAGTACTATAAATAGTGTCACATTTATTACTAGCTATTTATATTTCCACACATAACATAAAAATTAATTATCAGCTCATCAGAATTTTAATATCGGTGCATCCCTACTAAAGAGACGGTTAATCTTCTCCGTACATCTATTTTGACAAAATATAATGTTTGTCTGGATAGTTAGAAGGCTGCTCAAGGTGGCATTAATTTGTGATGGCCCAAACAGGAAGTTGCTACATTTTGAAATGCGGCCTAACCTGACCCCCGTGGATTCCCCTTAGACTGGGATGAGGCTGTTTCTTCCTCTTTACACTCTTGCAAATCCTTTGGGTCCACTTTACAAGTGTCTCACCTCTGACACATTCTGTGATTTTTTTTTTACCTCAGGCTGAGAGGAATAAATCAGTCGTTCAGCGTGACTTCCTCTCGTCTTGGTCTTTTTACTGCAGAGTCACTGGCATCTATTTACAAAGCTATTGAATGCTTGGAGACTTGGAGACAGCGTTAGATGTAAGATGTTTTTTTTTTGCGTGTAATTGAAAACAGAGAGTGGACTAATACCATCCAACTCTTCAGTTTCAATTGGAAAGTGTTGTTTTCGTCCACTGAGACTGTAATATCTTGGGGTCTTGTTGGATTGTTTTTAACTAACCGCTGTGATATGCAAAAAAAAATTGCATGTACAATGTAGTTGAATTCTCACTGATGATCATAATAGCTGCTTGTGTTGTTTGTAATGGCAGGAACTTGATTTTGGTTCTCATTACGTCAAAAATGTAAAATGTTTTTCTGATGCTGGCTTGGAAACAGATTCGCTATTTGTGTAGATCCCATGTTGGTTAAAAACAAGTCTCGGGGTTCCAACATTCCTCGATCCAGGAAACAGCTAATCATTAGCCGCAGGACTGTGTGTTCACCTCTCCTCTCACCCTTACGTTGTTTTTCTCTGTGGGTGTTTCAGTGTTCAGTTGGCCCGTCTAACAGTTATCTCCTCAGGCATAGAGTCTGTTAGCGGTGGAGGCCCCCCAAACCTGTCAGTCGACACTCTGTCTGTCACAGCGGTTCACTTAGTGATGACTCACAGGAATGAGAGAGAATTGCATGCATTTTCACTACGGCCTTTGATCTCACTTTAAGGTCCCTTTTTTAATGTCTTCATCCAAAAATGAAAAAAAAAACTCATTTACTCGCTGTCATGTTGTTCCTAATCCATGACTTTTTTTCTACTGTAAAACACGAAATAAATTGTTTTTTTGTTTATTTATTTGTTTAATTTTTTCAGCCTGTTGCTCACATAAAGCTTTTATATGGCTTCAGATAACTTGAGTAATGCACAGGTTTTATAGACTTTAATGTACTTTAAACCTTTTTTTTTTTACCTCTTTTATGATTCTTAAAAGCTACAGCTCTAAATCCTTCATTTGAATTGTTTGTCATATGCATTGAAAGTCATATGGGTTTGGAATTGACATAAAGGTGAGTGAATGACAACCACTTTTTGAGATTTGAGTAAAATGTTCCTTTAATTTATTGCAGACCCTTTAAGTTAAGAAAACCCTTAGTGACAATGCCCTTAATACTAAGGATTTTTGTTGCAACCAGACACTGAAGGTCAATTTCTCTTATAAATTTCTGTCTGGGCATAATCTACATAAGCAGGCCGTAATATTACATATTAGCCTTTTATTTAGGGTTTTTTTCTGCTCTTTGATAATGGGATTTTAATGTCTTCCAGCTGTTTTGCTAAATGGCAAGGTTGTAATGCTCGGGCTAATGGTACTGGAGATTTATGGGGTCACTCTGATTGTGCGCAGGCACCTGTGTTCACAGCTCCTTTTACTGGAATAGATTTCCATTCTGTATGACAGGCTGTGGGGTCAGTTTACTTTTTGGAGTTGCACAATATCACTCAGGAAAGACGTCACGTGGTCCTGTATGAAGGGAAATCATAGATTTGTAGGTCAGCATGTTTCTTCTGTTGTGAGTCTGCCTGTTGTGAGGGAGTTTAGATGCTTTTGCAGTGATGGCTAATACATTTATTCAATTAGACGCTAAAGCTGAACCAAGAACCGATGGGTACAAAAAATGTGTCACAGGCAAACATTTCTACAAAACACTGTTGTGAAGAAGTTGTATGTGCATTGCCAAGAAATCTGCTCTTGATGAACTCAACAAACTGGCATGACGAGTTCTTCTCTGAAACACAATTCCTTTAAAATGTAGGGAAAAAAGGATTTTCAATTGCTTGACTTGTGTGTGTTTAGTGAAGTAAAACCAGTACTTGTGTTTAATCAGTCTTTGTGCAATTTGTAGATTCCTTTGTCAATACAGGTGGGCTTTTTAGTGACCTCCAGCTTTTGTAGAGCTCTCTCCTTTATTGAGGGTATTAAGATTCCGGACATTACTGTGAGCCAAAGAGGATCTCTTCCAAATTCCCCTAAAGGCAGCAAGTGAATGTTTTTTTCTAGAACCGCATAGGGGGACTTCCCATCTACTGACACCAAACTTTTTAATGGTAGTGTAAAACACATACATTTTATGGATGGGCATTTTTAAAAAAAATTTTTTTTAATGTTCATGCTTCCTGGTTTGAGGTTTTAGGAGGAGCCAATTTCTCTGGCTCAGACCTGCCTTTTTCAACTGACTGAAGTTTTACATGGGACTAGCCTTGCATACCCAGGACTTCAGACTAACAGAAGGTCTGGACTCCATCGCATATTTAATTGGCCAAGGACCTCCCAAGAGGTCGTCTGGCCGACATGTAAAGCAACCAATCAGAGTTTGTTTTGTTCCGTGTCATGATTAAGGGTGTAAAAATGTAAAGTTGATTTCCCTACAATAACAGACTGGCGTGCATCTAATGAATTATTAATTAGAGAATGCTGTGCAAGTTTACTGCAACAATGGTGCCGTGAACTTCACATACTTTTGTAAGTCCAGCGTTTCGTTTACAGGTGGACTGTTAAAGAACGTGACAGCCAACAATCAGTACACATTTTTCTTTAAAGGCCTGTTGTAGTATATATTAGATAATTTCTTTACAGTGGCCTTCTCTAAAGTCGGCATGGGCCATTTTGATGCTGCTTTGTATTACTTTAACCTCTGTTGACCATGGCAAAAAAGGGGCTTGAGATGAGTTTTTCAACACACCTTCACGTCAGGCTCATTGTGAAGTCCACCACCAAAGTGCTCTTTCCCTCTGCATTCGTCAATGTGTATTTACCCAGGAGGAGGATGTTGGGGCAGATACCAAGCAGTGGAATGTGAAGAAGGTGATTTCTTGCCTTGACCTGGCTAAATGGAAATGAGGAGGGGATGCAAACAGTTTTAAATGAACTGAGGAAGTGGTCTGTTTGCCATTAGAGGTGGAAGCTTTGTGTGTCTCCTCACCGGGTGCAGTGTAACTGCAGTATAAAGTGGTGGGGAAATATGACTCTATTCAAACAGCCTTCTTCATAGGAAAAGTGTTGTTGCCACATGCCTGCCATCTGTTCTCAGAATGCTTAATCAGAGCAGAGAGCGAGCTAATTCAGCTGTTTGAACACAGGAGTCGTCACTCCTCTTTCAGGTAAGAGTGTTGTTGAGAGGTGCATAGAGTTCCCTTTTGCCTCTTTCCATGCTGAAATAGTGTTTTAGTTGTTTCTCCTTGCTTTTCGGTTTTATGTTTCCAGTCTACGCTGACAAAAGGAAGCCAAAGAGTGCAATCCAGTCAGCTTATTTGTACATTGTATTTGACTGAAGACACTGGATAAAATGATTTATCAGTACCATATCAGTTATCGAATGGTGTTACAGACTTTTATTTATTATTGTCAGTTCATATTGAATATTTATTTGTACTCCTTTCCACTTTTTACATATAGCGATTACCTTAGCCATCATGTAACACTCACTGAAATTAATGGGTGTGTTCACACTTGGCATGTTTGATTTATTTAAAACGAACCCTAGTGCGATTTGCTCTGCAATCTAAACTCTGGTGCCCACCCAACAAGTGGATCAAGACAGTTGAAAAGATGGGTCTCAGCCCACTTCCAAAAGAACTCTGGTGCTGTTTCGATAGAAATATGCATACCTGTTTTTTCTTGTCATAGTCGCAATGTTGCCCATCACAGTTCCGGGTCTCCTCGCAGCAGATCTTCATTTGCAGGGATTTCTGCCACTGTTTTGACTCCTTAACACATTTTATAAACTTTTCACGAGTTCTCAGCTGGTCCAAATACCATCATATGTAGGCTACGTACATACAGCGAGTGCATTTAGCTCAGCACACAGCATTTATTTGGATGCTGGTAAATTCCGTCGCGAAATACAAGTAACAAAAGTCGACCAATCACGTTGTGAACATATATCTATGCCTTTAGATACAGTGTTAAAATGCCAATGTGAACGCTAAAACAGGACTAAATGTTCTTTTTTTTTTTTCTTTTTTCTTTTTGTCCGGACCAAACAAACCAAGCGAACCAAACTACAAATGTGAACACACCCTTATCCTTTAAAAAGACTAATTTAATAACACTGTTAAATATAATCTTTGGCAAATTTCAAAAGGAACTTCCATTTTTCATACTGTACATGTATAATTGTAGTGTTTTTTTCATAACTATTTATTTACCTATTTTCACATATATGTAGGTATTATTTATTTATTTTGATGTTTATTTATAAAGACAGAAAAGCCTAGAATTTTTTAATCTGACAGTTTATTGGTTATTGGACAGAATTGTAATATCTGTGCATCTACATTTTATAGTTTAGTTTATTTCATAATAATTTATGTATTTATTTATTTAGGCAACATAGTGTAGAATTTTAAAATATGTCCATCAATTCACTAAATCGATGATAGTATTAATGCACATACTTTATTTAAATAACTTGAATAGTTGGTTGTCTATTCTCTGTTTTGACAAGATGGGTTCTCTTCTCTTTCATCACCTCATCACAGTCCAGGTGAGACATAAGACTGAACCAGTGAGTAGATAGAGATGTTTGTCATCCTGTGAACACATTCTAATCGTATCAGCTACTTTTTAAAACCAGTTTCTGTGCTGCCGGTTGTCCTAGCGTACCTGTAATTTAGTGTAACATTGGAGAGTCTCTGGGGAAGAGCGGGTCTTTTGTGAAGCGAGGAATCCAGTGGCTGTGGGTCTGTTGGCTCGACGCCCTGACAGGGTGGAGAGGAGCCGACAGGCTTTCTGAATAACTGTACCGAGCCCTGAGAAGCTGCCAGTGGATCAAGTTACTGACTTGAAGAATTTTTAACTGCTTTGTCTGCTGGAAGGACTCGCTGATCCATGGGGCTCGCTATGGGGCCGCAGGCTTTGTGATGGAGCCCACTGAAGAGGTACACTCTGGGGCACCATTGACTTCTGTTGAAGTTTTGTTGCATCTTGTATTGTTGTCTTTCACTGCTAGCATGGTGTTTTGATCGCTTCAATCTGAATATGGGTGTTTCATGCATTTTTATCACGAAGGAGTCTGGTGGGAGTTTTGTTTTAGACATCAGGTATTTCTTATCTAATTCTTGTGAAGTGTCTTGTGAATTTCCTATGTTACATAATTTTGGTGTATGGGGGGAGGGAATTAACATTTGAATTGGTCGATTTAAATTCTTTGGGTTTCAAATGCACATTGAAACATTACCTAGATTAGCAACTGTCATTGTGGTACCCTTTCACCTGGAATTAATCTGATCATAATCCATACACAATGTGCCTTGGCGCCTGTTGTAGTCTAGTGGGATCCCAAACTGATCCAATCACTGAGGAGTCATAAGATTGTTTTACTCTAAATAATGTCTGTAGATAGTGTGGAGAAGGGGCTCTTTCTCATGATTTAAAGAGAGATGGGAACAATTTGGCCCAATAATAAGCCTCAAATAAATGGATATTTGTATAAGTCGAGAAGTAAAAATGTGCTAACTGGCTGCAAGCTGGAGATGAGTTCCCTGTTTATTATGTCTATAGTCCAGCTGTGTAGAAGCACATTCTCTCCAAGAGTGTCTAAATCAGATTTATCTTCTAAAATACACTGTAGCATGAATGCTGTTGACTGCTGTGGAGTGCATATGAGCATTAAAACAAAATACCCCATGATATACGGCTCCTCATTGTATCTTCTCTTCATGTCCTTAGGGTCAGAGGTCATTTCCAGCTACAGCAGCAGTAGCAGCAGCAGTAGCATCATGGCAGAGTCAGTTATACAAGAGATGCCCCCAGCCATGTGCCTGGAGAAACCCAGTGTGGACTTCAGCTACGTGGGCATCGATGCCATCCTGGAGCAGATGAGGAGGAAGGCCATGAAACAGGGCTTTGAGCTCAACATTATGGTAGTGGGTGAGTTGTGTGATACTAGAGCAGTAGGCAGTTATTTTTTCTCATAACCCAGTAGCTTTATTTGAGACATTTTGTGTTTTTTCCCCAACACTGGCAATTTTAATAATAACTTTGCTATTAAAAGAGCTCTGTAATTTAGGCATTTGGTGAGGAAAAAATAAATAAGTGAAAGTGCAATAAATTCTAATTGTAGAGAAGCATTTAATTACTTCAACCTTTAATAAAACAAGCTTATGGTAATCAAAGCTTCAATTTTCCATAACACTTCCAACCACACACCTACACAAGGCAAATACACCCAGGCTGTCATAAGCAATACTCAATTAAATGGCACAAGTCAGACTGTTATTCAGTGTGCATTTTTATGTTTGTTCTTACACGTTAGTGTATTTTTTGCCAGTGTGCACTTGTTCATGTTTTTTTCTCATGGCTCATGAGGCCTGTGCTATTGCAGTGTATCAATGTTTGTATTTTAGTCTGTTAGATGCAGTGTTCATGATAAGAATAGATTAACATCTACTGAAGTGAAAGAATAACAGCTACTGTAATTAAACTGAGTAAATAAATAAACGAGAAAGAAGGTATTCAACTTCAAATTCATTTTATTATAATGGTCGGGTGATGGCGCTAAACGCACACGTTCAGATACTAAAAA
Organism: Rhinogobio ventralis; assembly: GCA_039654625.1. Classification (NCBI taxonomy): domain Eukaryota; kingdom Metazoa; phylum Chordata; class Actinopteri; order Cypriniformes; family Gobionidae; genus Rhinogobio; species Rhinogobio ventralis. The sequence continues at coordinate 23,171,342 of CM077196.1, forward strand.
TGTATACAATACATACAAAAATACATACAATAATGTACACTTATGTGTTTATTCTTGATGTGATTTTTTTATTTTGTTGTGATTTTATGGTTAGTTGAGTTAATGATTATGAACACACGGTTAACCATGGAAAACCAAATATTTATTGTATTACTATAACATCAATTAAACTAAAGCTGGCACAAGGGTGTGTATAAACTAAAGTCATTATGACTGTTATCATTTCTAATGTAAGCTGCATGTAGGATAAATAAATGTATGTGAAAAAGTTTCCCTGACGCGGTGTTATATGCAGTGTCCGAACTAGAGATCGACCGATATGTGTTTTTCATAGCCGATGCCGGTGCTGATTTTTAGAGGTCAGGATCAGCCGATGGCCTGAGATCTTGACGTTTTTGCCTTCATTTGCATGCTAAAATGTCACACTAATAATAAGTGGATGCACAGCATTTCTAAACGTAACTTCATTTATTGAACACCGACTTAAACCATCTCTTGAATCTTAATTTTGTGCACTGCATGGTATTAAAATTAAATATTTATCCAAAGTTAACCAAACAAATCAATAAACTGACCAAGTATTAATAATAAACATGGCCATAAATGCCATTCCCATTCTATGAAATGCATCTATACACTATATCTAATTTGCATAGTAATGTGTTTTTAGGACAATATGCAATGTAAAAAGGCGTATAATAATGGGAGTAATATAAATACCATATTTCATAAGAATATCCAGACAACTGTATGTTGTATTCACTAAAATATAATGTCCTGTACAGAGGCAAACCCTGTATTCTGGGTCTCAGGAGGTCTCGTGCAGAGTGTATCCAGCATTTATATTTAGATGTCACTTCCGAAGATGCAGTTGGCCGCCGGTCCTTTTAGCAGCATGAAAATCAATAGTTTTATTCAATGGATTTTAAAGACTGTATAGCCTCGAGTTTCGCGAGCCTGCATTAACTCATCACTGAATAAAAACTCGGATCACGTTCAAAAGATCTGGCTACATTACTCACCACTGCAAAAACACAAAAACACACGCTCTCACATTTGGCGCTCTCCAGAGCACGAACACAAATGTGCAAATCTGCCCAATCTGTTTCACCAGTATATTATTACAGTATCAACTGAGGGTGCTTTTGCTTGCGTTTGAGGGTGCTTTAGCCTTGTTTATACTTTTGTCTGTCTGGCCGCGAGCCTCCACTGAATGCGCTCAACGTGCACGACCGTCCACTCTGCATTGACACGCACACCCTCGCGCTCGTGCGGATGTGTCGAGTATAAACAAGACTAGCCTGTCATACACTGTTCTGGGCTGCTCCAGGAATCAGGACAGCTCTGTGTCTCCTTGCACGGTGCTGTCTGTGAGCGGGGCGGAGTAACGTAGCCCTCGCCCTCAATCACGCTGCAGTGTTTGTGAGAGCTGCTGCTTTCTCCACCCCACGCACAGAGTGAAATTCTCTGACTCCGATACAGGAAAAATAAAACAGAACGTATAACATTGGGGCTAATATGTTAGCAAGCAAGCTCCTTAAAGTTAACTGCAAGCATTGTAGGATTATGCCAGTTCCGGATGGTTCCACCACACCAATAACACAGGGCTGCCCCAATAAATCGGCGCTATTAAACACGGATATCGGCCGATGCCGATATATTAAAAAATGACAAATATCGGCCCGATATATCGGTCGGCCTTTAGTCCGAACTCTTTGCTTCATTTCGTTCACTCCTCGATGCCTATGCTGGAGTCGACCCAGACTCTGGCGCTATTCAGAGTCCAGGAGTCTCTTTTGGATTCGACTCCCCATCACTAATTGCTCCAACGTTGCCCTGTTGTTCTGGGTGTTTCTATTTGAGCGAAGTTAGAACACAAGATTTTTGCAGTGTCTGCAGTATTCAATAAATATTACATTTATTAACGTTCACAATATACAATTATTGTGCCTGGTAGAGCAGTTCATTAGCCTAACTGTAACCATAACTGTGCTTATGGTTGCCAAGCAACATAGCAACTTGGTGTAATATTATTGCAGTAATAAAATACAACTGATGTACAATCATACATGTGCATATTGGCTATTTTTAGTCCTGTGTCTTCGAATGTGGCTCATCCAATGAGATTTTAGAGCCAAATCTGTACTGTTGTTTTGCTTTTGATCACAAAGCAAAAGTGAAGTTGCCGAAGTCTTACAGATTGCTTATGAAATGGGTTAATAATTTGAGATAAGAATGTAAATTAGGGAAAGACTGTTTAGGGCATCACCTGGTGATATTTTTCTGTTTCAGCATTAGCGTCCCAGAAGACACCCTTCTACTATTAAACTTCTGATGATTTATATGGTGTTTACAAGAGGAAATAATTACGAGCTCTGTTGAAGACAGCAGAATGAACCTGTATTTGCGCAAGGCTGCAGCTGGGTTCTCACATGTGGCTCTTTGGGTCAATGTGGCCAAACCTGCTGTTGACTTAACCCAGTCAGAGTGGAGAGAGCCAACCCTCGGGATCAGTATTCCCGTTCCCAGCTTCAGCCCTACTGTCTCTCATTCCATCACATTTTCCTGAAGAAAGTGTCAGAAAGCTGAAAAGGGCTACCTTTTGTAGGCAGGATACGGGGGTAGGAAGGCACATCTGAATCCAATGTCAGCAGTGGGATTGGATGACAGGGTGTTTAGAAAGAAAATTAGCAGCCCTGAGCCGTGAAGAGCTCTCATTACTACAGTGGGATGAACCCACGGCTGACGGATGCGAGCTAGCGAAGGGCAAAGAAAACCACAGCTAAACAGAAGCTCCTGTTAGCAAGAGCCAAATGAATGATAGTTTCAGACAAACCACAGGACAGCCTTAGTGGAAGCATCACTTGTGATCTGTGAATGAATAAAACCTACCAGGTGTATAAACAATATTCAACTTCCTTGGAAGTTTTCATGTTTTTTTTTTTGTTGTTTTTTCAACTTTTTTGACAGTGATCAAAAGAATAATGCACTGCAAATTCAATTATATATTTAAAAATAAAATAATTCCCTCTTTTCTGCATTTCACCTTTGCTCTAGCTTGTGTACTTGTATGATTATAATTTAATCTTATCATTGTTTGCTTCTTAGGCCACATTTATTGTGGTGTTTCTCATTTGTAAGTCTCTTTGAAAAAAAAAAAAGTTAAATTAATTAATTAAAGTTGTTAAATTAATAAATATTAATTTTAAAACTGTTTTATGTCTGTTTTTTTTTTTTTTGTACAAAAATTGGTCAAAATTGATAGCAGTTATTAAAGACAAAATAATTGAATGCATTAGTTTTTACACCCTTCATTTTCGTTTAGAGGATGTCCAACCATAAATTCTCAATTGGAGTTGTTTTTTCAGTTGGCCATTATTATGTACCTTTGTGTTGATGTGCAAGCATCTTCTTTCATCCCCACAGAATGATGATGCAGCCACCACCACACTTTACAGTGAGGACAGTGTGTTTGTGTGGATGGACAGCGTTTGGCTTGCTCTAAACAGGGTGTTTGGTCTGACAGCCAAAAAAATGGCTCAATTTTGGTCTCGTGAAACCACTGAAGCTTCTTCCAGCTGGCTGCAGAGTCTCCCATATGCCTTCTAACACGGTAGCCGAGATGCCATGTGATATTTTTGAACAGTGGCTTTCTCTTTACCACCCTCCCATCAAGCTGTGAAGCTGTTTCAGCCACTGAAACTCAACTCTTAAGTCTCATTGGTCTCAGTTTTTGGGGATGACCTACTCTAGAAAGATTTACAGTTGTGCCATGTTATTTCTGTTTCTTAATGATTGATTTAATGATGTAGTCAAGTGTAAATACAAATTGTAATTATATTTGTAATTATTTTAGATCATTTTGTACAGATTTATTTACACTTTGACATTAAAAAGAAAAGTAATTGGTGTGTAGTGCCATTTTTAAATCACTGAAGTCTATATTCTTGTATATCAGTTTCTTGTAGTCTGTGCTCTTGCAATCCTTGTAAGCCTGGAATACAGTAGACAAATTTTGAAATCTGAAGAGATTTTAAAATACTAGGCATTATACACTTGTCGACTTTGTAAATGGTTAAAAAAAAAAAAAAAAACTGGGCAACAACAACACACTAAATGAAATCTGGCCAAAATTAGTGTAGTGTATTGCAGCCTTTAGTTAATGGGTTTGTTATGTGGATTGTTCTGCATGTGTACAGGTCAGAGTGGTTTAGGGAAGTCCACGCTGATGAACACGCTCTTCAAGTCTAAGGTGAGCCGTAAGTCTTTCCTGGGCACGGCTGAGGAAAAGATCCCTAAAACCATCGAGATCAAGTCCATCAGTCATGGTAAGGCTGCACAGCTGGATATTCTGTTTTCTATGATTGTCATTATGCATGGTCATTCACCCATTATGATTTTAAGTTCAAAGCATGTTATCTGCCACTGGAATGCAATAAAATATGAATTTAATTTCAGATATCGAGGAGAAAGGTGTTCGAATGAAGCTGACAGTCATAGACACACCAGGGTTTGGCGACCAGATCAATAACGAGAATTGGTAAAGACCGTTTGTTTATTTGTGACCTCAGTTTTAATATGCTCTAAAATGTGCTCAGTTTAGTCAGCATCTCTTCTGTGAAATACAAATGACAGTCTAAAGCAGTTCTGTTAGTGTTGGCGGTATAGTTTTGCTCTGGGCACGCTCTATCTTTGGAGCCATGCTTGGATGCAGAACAGCATTCAAACTCCCAAAAATAAAATCACATGCCAACATCCCCAACCATTAAAGTGATGGTGATCCGACCACCAGATTCTGAAATGAATGCTTCAAACGAGCCGAATGCTTCTAAAAATGCCCTTAGACACGCCTGAGGGAAAAGTGTCATTGCATTACTCTCTCTTTCTTTTCAACAGTTGGCAGCCCATAATGAAATTCATCAATGACCAGTATGAACAGTACTTGCAGGAAGAGATCAATATTGACAGGAAGAAGAGGATCCCAGACTCACGAGTGCACTGCTGCATATACTTTATACCACCCACAGGACACTGGTTAGTAAACATACATTTGTGTGACATTAGGAACTTGAAACAGATCCTTATTTACCCAAACACCCATTTAAACATGCACTGGATATGTGTTTGCTTATCATGTTGTGTGCTTAGAATATTCAAACCGTGTGTAAGGATCACCCTAAAAGCATTGCGCTGTATACATCTTATGTCTAGAAACTAATATCAGCTGTGTTAGCATAAATACATTTTGTACATGTGCGCATTTATTCAAATGTAGCCTGCCTAATGATTCAGTAAGGGGGAAAACTGGTGGAAAAGGATGGTTAAGAATGTCAGGGCCACCAGAGGGCAGTACTGTTCCTCCTTCAGAATGTTGTTCAATATTTACAATTGTTTTCAACATTTATATTAATAGTATATGTTTTGTGAGCACCAAATCAGCATATAGATTCCTTCAAGATTTTCCTATGGGGTTTTTCAATTTAGAGTAAACAAAGCCTGTGGTAAACATAACTTGTCGATTCTTTGATGTTTTAACTGCACACACTCACATCCAAACCTATCTAGTTACTTAGAAACATGTTTTTTTTTTTTTTTATTCATGTTTTCGCAGTTTACATTGTAGAACAAAATGTTAACGTTTTGTCAAGTTATGTTTACCACAAGCTTTATTTTACTCATAAATTGAAAACCCCCATTATAAAAGTCCATAGGAAAATCTCGAAAGAAACACTGGTAAATTAATCATCTGGTTCTGGTTCATACCTGCACCAGTGCATTAGAATGATTTCTGAAGGGTCATGTGACACTGAAGACTGCAGTCATGGCTGCTAAAAATTCATCAGAGGAATAAGTTACGGTTTAAAATATATTAAAATAGAAAACAGTTATTTTAAATAGTTTACTGTATATTTGAGCAAATAAATGCAGTCTCGATAAACACAAGAGACTTAATACATTTTTTTTTTTTTTAAATCGTACAAATCTCAAACTTTTTTAGAAACGGAGTTCCTGTTCGTCTGTGCATTTTTCAGTTTAATCATTTTAGCTTTAAAACCTGACCTGCTTGTAAAATTGATGTTGAGTAGAGTCACCACACTTCTTATTTTAACAAGACCTTGTATAACACATTACTGCCTGACCTTTTTTAACAATGTGACTCTTACAGAAAAATTTAGCAATCTTTAAACTTAATTTCAGTATACGGTTCTTTGGGATATTAAAACATTTTAAAGATTGAAGTATTCGTTGCCCTTCTGAGCAGCTACTGTTTACATCAGGGATTTGTAGTCACAGTTTACCATTAGCAGATTTCCTTTTTACATCTATTAACATCTTTGTGCCAGATGAAGTGGGTGGTCTGTTCTGTTGTTTGTGTCTGATGGAGAATCATTGTGTATGCTTGTGTTTTTATAGCTGTTGTTGGACTGCATGAGTCTCTCCAGACATTTTCAATTCTTCCTTATATACTGGAGGAAAATTTGTAGCGACCTTTGAAATAAAATGTGTATATTGAATGCATGTGTAAAATGCGCATACACACATGCACAATTATCCTGACAGATGCTCGGACCTGCATTAGGACGGATGCTTTTCTGTCTGACCAACATCTGATAGTGCAGAGAAAATATTAAGAGCCTGTGGACTTAAAATATTAATCTTGTCTGGGAATACATAATAATAATAATAATAATAATAATAATGTTGTCAACCACTTCTGAAATTCCCTTGAAAAATGTCAAATAAAATATAGTAAATATACACACTACCATTCAGCAGTTTTTGATATTTTTGAAAGCAGTCTCTTTATGCTCATTTATTTGGGTAAAATACAGTAAAAGAGTGAAATATTATTACAATTTAAAATAACAGTTTGAATATTTTTTTAAATGTGATTTATTTCTGTAATGTAAAGCGGAATTTTCAGCATCATTACTCCAGTCTTCAGTGTCACATGATCCTTCAGAAATCAGTCTACTATGATTTGCTGCTCAAGAAACATTTATTGTTATTTTCAGTGTTGAAAACCGTTTTGCTGCTTAGTATTTTGTGTAAACCTTGATTATTTTTTTTCAGGATAATTAGATGAATAGAAAGTTCAACATAATTTATTTGAGATAGAAATCTTTTGAAACATTATAAATATTTGATGCGTTCCTCTTAAGAGTCCATGTTACTAAAACCTCTAAGACTCAACACTCATATTTATTTGAGAAAGATCTAAGGACCCTGAACGCACATGCCAACCACACACTCATGGATTTGTTGTGTCCTGATGCCCCCAGAGTGTGTGCTGCAGGCCTTTCTGTAGGCCGCCTTGAATGTCTGACTGTTTCATGTCCGTCCAGCACTGCAGATGTCGTATCCCAGCAGCTGCATTCTGGCTTTGAGCAGCTTGGCTAATTAGAGTTGAAAACAGTCAGTCATACAGGCTGCAGTCACACTGGCAGGAGATTTGTTCAGTTCTAAGAAACTACATCTATATGCCTTTTATTGTTCAATTTTTTTCCCGCTTTCACATTCAAAGGTCCCCGTACACCTCTGTATGAATTAATCGTTCCATCCCCAAGCATCTTTAGAGCGTGTCATATCTTAGAGCATGTGTATTTCGGTTGTTTTTCGCCCTCTGGTGGTTAATGTGTAGTAGGTTTCACTATAGTCCTTTTAACAAGTGCAGTCCATCACATCAATTTCTCCTTTGTCATTTCCTCAGTCTTAGGCCTTTGGATGTGGAGTTTATGAGACGTCTCAGCAAGGTGGTGAATATCGTTCCTGTCATCGCTAAGGCTGACACCCTGACTCTGGAGGAGAGGGATTTCTTCAAAAAGAAGGTGAGCTAAAGTTTGACATGCAGATGAATGTTTTTAATGTTATTGCTCTCTTGTTTATTGAGTGAAAGATCATGCCTACACTATACTTATTTTTCTATTGAGACTTACTGTAGAATAAGCAGTTACTTTGACTGACTGCCATGTTTAGCTGCTGGTCTTGACTTTGTTAGAATGACATGACTTTTTGTCCCGATTTATACATTTATTCAAAAAGATTCCATTCATACATAGTGGCAAACCAGTGTTTGCTAAAAAGGTCAGGATGGCCTTGTCCTAATATCATAATAAAGAATAAAACATGAAATTCTTGAAAAGAAAACTGTAAGAAAAATTGGATTAGTGTGTACACTCACATTAAACTTACTTTTTCTTGAAAATGGCATAACAGTTTTTCAAACATTTATAAGAACTTGCCCCATACATTTTTAAAATATCATTCCTTTTCTTTATCATGAACACTCTTATTTTATTTTCTGGGTCAGACATGCTGTATGAATTCATAGCTAACCGCGCAGAGATTTAGATTCAGTGTTTTTTATAGAACAGACAAAATACAATGTGCATCTTTGTACAGTGAGCCCCGGTAGGATAATATGAACACCACAAGCCGATGCATTGATGCGTGAAAGAACTGGTACAGGCTGTCATGTTGTTATTCTAGCTGTAGTTGGCAAACTGAGTATTTTTCTTCCCTAAGAGATTTCCAAAATTGCAGATGGTGTCTCTAAAGCTTCTACAGAAACACTGCTGCCCTGTGAAAGCACTAACGCAGTTTTAGTTATGGCATGATGGTGAATTACTTAATAAAAAATACCAATAAAAATGTGATTATTCTAAACAAAGCCACAGTGGAGAAGTGTAAGCAGTTTTAGAGCAGTGCTATGAAGCTGAGATGACACATGATATGATGAAGTGTAGGTAAGCAACATCTGTTCTGGGGTTGTTAGTGGCGTTTCACATAGCAGTAAGGAAGCGCTCGCCAACCTCAGCGGCTCTTTGTGCTTGTGCTGGCGTGCCTCTTACAGGAAGAGCACATGCTGTTTGGAACACAGACATAGATCTTTCTCTGTTGTGGAAAAAATCTCCTGACAGATTCCATAAAATGTTTCTTAGTTTAACTTCCAGAAAAAATTAGTGTCACTTCCTGTCTTGCAGAGTATTGAAAAGTATTAAAAAGATTTTTTAGTATTAGCAATATCTACGTTTACATGGACACTTTTTTGCTTTGATCTGAATTGAATTCATTCTGATTGATGAATCTGAACGTAGTGTTTACATGAAAGCTGAATAAAGGGATTGGGATGATGTGCACATTTATATATGTCACAAGCTTCTGATCGGATTTAATCTTTTGACATGTGCACACGAATATACAGAGTTTCCCGCTGTTGTTGCATACCAACTATCCTCCTTTTCTTTGTTTTAAAAAGCATACTTAATATTTAACTCTTTCAGGTCCTAATTAGGCAACGATGAGCACATGAACCGCTAAGCCATGCTGTTTATATTTATCAAACAGTAAAAACGCCATTCCCGCACCCAAAGAAAGATGTCTGAGGATAAGAGTCCGAAACAAGGGCTGGTGGGACATTTTCCTGCTCCACTTCACAGACTATGATTGGAAAGAGAATGACAGGAGAATCATTTATGAAACTTTATTCAACATAAAGCCTCTATGTCATTACTCAATTTCTATGTCATTGCACATGCGCAGTACTTTCCAAAAGGAATAAACTACCCCTTACAATCCGAATGAAATTTTAATCAGATCTGGCCAGTTCATTCCGACTGACTTTGTTACATGTGACTTTTTTTATTCCAGGGTCCATGTAGACGCAGCTAATGTTTATCTGTTTTGTATATACTTTTCTCCTGAAGGACTTAACTTTGTTTTCATTTTGTGTAGATTAGGGAAGAGCTTCGAGCCAATGGGATTGACGTCTATCCACAGAAAGAGTTCGATGAGGATGCAGAGGACAGAACAATCAATGAGAAAATAAGAGTGAGTTTGCGCTACACATCCATAGTTCATTATAAACATGGTGATATATGTTTTCTTTCTTTTTTCTATTAGGAGATGATTCCTTTTGCAGTAGTTGGAAGTGACCAGGAGTACCAGGTCAATGGGAGAAGACTCTTGGGAAGGAAAACAAAATGGGGAACTATTGAAGGTATAGCATTGTGACTCTCTTTGGTCTCTAAACCGCTTTAGAAAAGAGATGGAGAGAGAAAGTGATTAGTGGACCATGCAGACATCAATGTTCCAAAAGCACATAAAGGGAGCTCATTAACCACAGACACACGGCTATGAGTCAAATATCAGAAAGCCTTATCCTCTTTAAATGAGGACCCACTCAGAAGACCATTATGAGTGCATCATTTTGACTGAGAGTCAGCAAGCTGCTGGACAGTTAAAATGCCTTTATAATGAGTGTCTGCAGCTAAGAATCATTAGTTATTACTTTAGTATTCTTTGATGAATAGAAAGATCAAAAGAACAGCATTTTCGTTTGTAACTTTGTATATATTATATTATATTATGTTATATTAATCAGTAATCTTTTTCACAAACTGTCATGATGCATTTCCACAGTTATCAACATCTCAAATCAAATAACTTTTTAAAATATATTCATTTTTTAAAAACTGACTGCTGTAATCAATGGCTTTTTAGAGCAAATGCAAATATAAAAATTATATTTGCTTTCATCTCCCATTCACCGCTATAAAAGTTTGATGGCTTCTACTTCTTAGAACCCCAGAAATGTGAAAAAGATGTAAAACTCTTTAATTTTTGGTGAGCTGTTTTGAGAGTCAAATGACTCTGTAATTATCCTGTAATCTTTTTAAAGAGCTTGACTCTTATTAAAGTCTCTTTTGAAAACCTTTCATTTCCTGCACTGGAAGTCTGCTCCATGGTGGCTTTCTCTCTCATTCATGGAGTTTGACGTAATCTATAATTCATAAACATTTTTTCTCATCCAGGCAGTTGTCAAGCACTTATGGTAATCTTTCAGGAAGGCTTAGGTTTTAATGGAATTACTAGAGACTGGGGTGGTTATCTTATCTCTGTCAACCACTTTATATAGTGAACAAGGGGTGTTTGCTTTATATTTTGCTCCAAAGGGCTAAAGAGGAAGAACATTCCAATTGATCTAATTGGTGCTCTTTACCTTCTGTTTTTAACTCTGTGTCTGTTGCGTTTTGGTGTCTATAGTTGAGAATATTGCCCACTGTGAGTTTGCCTACCTGCGGGACCTCCTTATAAGGTCAGTGGATTAAGTCTATCCTGCGGTTTAACAAACAGTATTACAGTATACCCTTGTGGAAGTGTGCTTAATTATGTTGAATGTGCCCTTGTAGTGTACTTCAAATCTTAAAGTTTATTTAAAAAAAAAAAAAAAAAAAACTGTACTTGCAGATAATAAAATAAAAGGCCATTTAAGTGTAATTAAAGAGATTACATGTTCATGACTGTTTCTTAACACACTTAAGTACATTAAAAAGTGCTCCTTGTTACTTACTTAATTACATTTTAAATCATGTTTTAATCATTTTTTTCATGCTTCAAAGAAGATTACTAACATACCAAAGCACATATTACTTGATTATAAGTTTAACTGTAGTGTATCTAATATTAAGTTTAAAATATATAACAAATGATCATTACAAATTGTGTAAGTACAAATATATTGAAATAGAAATTGCAATAGGAATGACATTTTAAGTATATTTTAGTTTTTCATACAGTCCTTATCAGGACATTGTGCTCTTTAACCATATTTCAAAGACAATGGAAGTAATTTTGAAATTACATATTAACTTGAGTATTGCAAAAAAGCACTCTAAAGTTCAGCTAATTGCATTTGATATAAATTTTAACTATAACATATTTTCATTTCATTGCAATTTACATGCAGTTAAGTGTCTGAAAAAATTACATATAGTTTGTTCTAAAATATATTATTATTAAAGCAGATTATTTCTGTAATAAGTACTCTTTTTAAAAGTATGCTAAAGTGTACTGCTTTTTCACAAGTGTATAGTAACTTTATTAAAGGATCGTTTATCCAAAAATTAAATTCTGTATTCATTTTCTATCATTTACTTACCCTCGTGTTGTTCCAAACCTGTATGACTTTTGTCTGTGGAACACAAAATAAGATATTTTGTAAAATATCCATATCCCTACAATGAAAGTCCAAATGTTGTTTTGAACCCCACTGACTTCCATTGTTCATTAAAAAAATCTGACATTTTTCTAATTATCTTATTTTGTGTTCCACAAATGAAAGCAGGTCATATGGGTTTAGACCTTTTTGAGGATCATTAAATATTGACAGAATTGACATTTTGGGGTGAACTTTATTTCTGAGTGAAAGCGTTAGTGATGTGCTGGGCTTGTTTTCATCATCCTAACTCTGTGATTGGCTCATGTCCTGCAGAACCCACATGCAGAACATTAAAGACATCACCAGCAGCATCCACTACGAGATGTACCGCGTCCGTCGGCTCAACGAGAATAACACTCAGGCAAACGGCCTCGGCGAGCACCATCCGGCCTCCCACGAAATCTAAATGAAATACCCCTCCGCCCCTGTTCCTCACTCCTCTCCAATCCCCAACCTTCCATTCACCTTATGCTCCTTTCCGCCCCCTTCAATCAGCCATGGACCGAGTTGAAGAGGTCCATCAAGAGAAGCACATAATGACTTTACCTCCAAGAAAACTCCAGCACAGTGCTCTTAAACCCTCAAGCCATCTGCACGAGCACTGGAGGGGCGAAGAGGTCAAATTACAACTGTTAAAGAGCTTCTCTATGTACTGCATGCATTTGACTCGCTCCGTTGATGCTTCAGGTCTGTGTCTGTGCGTGCAGAGGTCGATTACGAGGCAATTTCTGTTTGGTCAGCTGTGCAAAAAGCTCTTCACATGCAGCATCACTTTTCTCTTCGATATCGCCATGATTATTTTACAGGAAATTGCTCAGAACGCTCCTTTTATGTGATTTGTTGAATGCTCTCTTAATATTTATGCTTAATTTTGAGCGAGACAGATAAGAGACAAGGCTAAGTCATCTTTTGAACCCAGAGCCGATGTGGCATCACCTTAAAAGTTCCATTCCACATTCTAAAACTACAGGATATCTGATGTCTATACCTGCAAAACAAATACTAGTTGCCTACAGCATTATGGAGAACCCGGTGTGCCATTGTTTCATCACATCTGTGCAAATAGTTACAGAAAAACTGACTCATTGGACCCTTAGTACCATATAAAAACATAGTGATGAGCTTTGGGATTTGTGTTGGAAAGATTATCCAAACTGAATAGTATTTATGTGGATTAAATGAGATTGTCACATACTTTATATGGACGATCTTATTTATTGCAGAATGTGACCCAAACTGGACCGAGAATAACAGTGCATTCAATGTATTTTAATGAATCGTTTCATTCTTTGTGTATTCTGTCCACCTGGTACAGTGTTTTTATCAGGCCATATTCAGTGCCATTTATCTTAAACCTTCCAGAACGCCTCGTTCTCTTCCAGTCACGCTGAATATGTGGAAATCTTTTGTCAGTTTAGGTGTCTTGTTTTGTCTTATCCTAGAGGAAAGGGCCTACAGGAGAGGAAACTTTTAAGTGCCAAGATGTCTGTGTGCCTTAAAGCTGCCTGCCACAATTGATGAGGAGCCACTTTTAACATAGGTGAAGTTCCTCAGGCTTTGTTCTTATCTGCAAACCCCTTTATTAATGCTCGTCATTGGGAAAATATCTTTGTTTTGTACTGTGCTGTATATTCATAGTGATTTTTGTATTGGTATTCAGAGTAACACAAATAACTTTGAAATCCTGTTATTTTAAAGAAATAAAGATTTAAATAGTAAATAATTATTTTGACTCTTTTCATAAATGTTTATTTGACTCGTAAATGTGTCTAGACTTTGTAATTGCTCAAATTATGTGGTCCTGGGACAGATTTGTTTTCCACTCCATGATACTTTTTTGCATCTAGGTGCTAAATTAAGTTGTCAATCAGATTAAATTAACTGATTTTATTAAAGCAATATAATTTTTACATTTGCTTTTCTAGTAGTATATGAAAATTACTCCGTTCTAATGCATCTCCCCATTAATTGCTTTTATTAACAAGGGTATTGTATACTGTCAGACACATTAATTTGGCTTTTAGCCCATTTTATTCCTATCTGGATCAGTACTGATTATATGCCTCTTTTATGGGGCACTTTTTCACAATTTATTTTACTTTTTTCCTAATTTAGTGTAACATGCTCTCATTTCCTCTGGATCCATTCTACTTTTCAGCATAGAGATGAACTAAAATATGATGTTTTTTTTAACCTCACATGTATTGGAAGCCTTTACACAAAATTAATACACCAGATGCAAGTAATTCAATTTTCAGCAGGTACTGTGTAGGGTGTTTTAACAGCTTACTTAAATTAAGTCACTTGTAGTAGTTTTCTTTTTTTCTTTTTTTTTGTCTTGAAATGTAATTATTGAAATATATTATGTTTTGGCATTTTTGTTAGGATCATTTAGGTGCATTGAGTTGATCTTAAACAAGCACGCAGGATTTTAGCAAATATCTTATACACTAATAACTACCAAAGAAAATATCTTCTTTTACTTTATCTTTATCATTGTGATGTGTTGCATGTCTATATTTATGTCTTTCCCCATCCATCTCAAAATGGAGATGCAATCTTACCGCTCTTAAAATGGCACCCCCATTTTCTCACCTTTATAGAAACAGATGGTGCCCTGCTTTGCTTGCACCTTATGTCTACACCTCTGCATCTCAGCTCACAGAACTCTGTTTCCCAGATTCCTTCTCTCCTGTATCCCACGGAATGAGACAACAGGGACTCTGTTACCCACTTACGGTCTGTTTGCTCTCCCTCCCTCCTGCTCCTCCCTTTATTTGCGCTTTTGCATGTTGCTGTAATTAAATTAATTTGCTATTTGAATGAGCATGGTTTGTCTGTGGATGGCCTCATGAAGATGAGAGAGCCCTTGGAGTGCACTTATTAGTGGGGAAAGCCCCCACTGTTTACAGTGCACTAAACTCTGAAGGTGGCACATTTATTTTGCCCCTGAGGACTAATTCCTAATTCCATGCATGTGTTTGTATTTGCTGTCACTCTAATTTTATGCTGTCCTGTCTCATCTACACTTTGGAAAAAATAAATCCGCTTAGCAACTACCGGTTGTCATCTGACCAGCTCTAGCAGTCGAAGACGCTTCCTTTTTTTTAATGTTAATGTCAATCACTGCAGCATTTTGGAAGAATTTCATGTTGCTTGAGAGAAGCTGGTAGTATTAGAAAGATGCTGATGCTACCCATGTGCCATATATGTTGTTATTCTTAACTACAACTATTAAAAATGCTATACATCCAGTCAAACTCTTACCATGCCACAAAATGTATCTGCCACTAGTACTGTGGCTAATGCTAACATGATATTTATGTTATGTTTGTTAACTTACACTACACTCACCTAAAGGATTATTAGGAACACCATACTAATACTGTGTTTGACCCCCTTTCGCCTTCAGAACTGCCTTAATTCTACGTGGCATTGATTCAACAAGGTGCTGAAAGCATTCTTTAGAAATGTTGGCCCATATTGATAGGATAGCATCTTGCAGTTGATGGAGATTTGTGGGATGCACATCCAGGGCACGAAGCTCCCGTTCCACCACATCCCAAAGATGCTCTATTGGGTTGAGATCTGGTGACTGTGGGGGCCATTTTAGTACAGTGAACTCATTGTCATGTTCAAGAAACCAATTTGAAATGATTCGAGCTTTGTGACATGGTGCATTATCCTGCTGGAAGTAGCCATCAGAGGATGGGTACATGGTGGTCATAAAGGGATGGACATGGTCAGAAACAATGCTCAGGTAGGCCGTGGCATTTAAACGATGCCCAATTGGCACTAAGGGGCCTAAAGTGTGCCAAGAAAACATCCCCCACACCATTACACCACCACCACCAGCCTGCACAGTGGTAACAAGGCATGATGGATCCATGTTCTCATTCTGTTTACGCCAAATTCTGACTCTACCATCTGAATGTCTCAACAGAAATCGAGACTCATCAGACCAGGCAACATTTTTCCAGTCTTCAACTGTCCAATTTTGGTGAGCTCGTGCAAATTGTAGCCTCTTTTTCCTATTTGTAGTGGAGATGAGTGGTACCCGGTGGGGTCTTCTGCTGTTGTAGCCCATCCGCCTCAAGGTTGTGCGTGTTGTGGCTTCACAAATGCTTTGCTGCATACCTCGGTTGTAACGAGTGATTATTTCAGTCAAAGTTGCTCTTCTATCAGCTTGAATCAGTCGGCCCATTCTCCTCTGACCTCTAGCATCAACAAGGCATTTTCGCCCACAGGACTGCCGCATACTGGATGTTTTTCCATTTTCACACCATTCTTTGTAAACTCTAGAAATGGTTGTGCGTGAAAATCCCAGTAACTGAGCAGATTGTGAAATACTCAGATCGGCCGTCTGGCAACAACAACAATGCCACGCTCAAAATTGCTAAAATCACCTTTCTTTCCCATTCTGACATTCAGTTTGGAGTTCAGGAGATTGTCTTGACCAGGACCACACCCCTAAATGCATTGAAGCAACTGCCATGTGATTGGTTGATTAGATAATTGCATTAATGAGAAATTGAACAGGTGTTCCTAATAATCCTTTAGGTGAGTGTATATTGCCAAAAGTATTGGGACACCCCTCCAAATAATTGAATCCAGGTGTTCCAATCACTTCTATGGTCACAGGTTTATAAACTCAAGCTCCTAGGCAGACTGCTTCTACAAACATTTGTGAAAGAATGGGTTGCTCTCAGGAGCTCAGTAAATTCAAGCGTGATACCGTGATAGGTTGCCACCTGTGCAATTAGTCAATTTGTGAAATTTCCTCATTATTAAATGTCCCACGGTTAACTGTTAGTGATATTATAACAAAATGGAAGCAACTGAGAATAACAGCCACGAAGTGGTAGGCCACGTAAAATCACAGAGCTGGGTCAGCGCATGCTGAGGGGCACAGTGCACAGAAGTCGCCAACCTTCTGCAAAATCAATAGCTACAGACCTTCAAACTTCAGATTCGGCACTTACCTGACTGCATTGTGCCAAGTGTAAATTTTGGTGGAGGGAGGATTGTGGTGTGGGGTTGTGTTTCAGGGGTTGGGCCTGGCCCCTTACTTGCAGTGAAAGAAACTCTTAATGCTTCAGCATACCAAGACATTTTGGACAATTTCATGTTCCCAACTTTGTGGTAACAGTTTGGTTATGATCCCTTCCTGTTCCAACATGACTGTGCACCAGTGCACAAAGCAAGGTCCATTCTGACATGGACGAGCGAGTCCTGACCTCAACCCGATAGAACATCTTTGGGATGAATTAGAGCAGAGACTGCAAGCCAAGCCTTCTTGTCCAACATCAGTGCCTGAGCTAACAAATGCGCTTCTAGAAGAATGGTCAAAAATTCCCATAAACACACTACTAAACCTTGTGGAAAAGCCTTCCCAGAAGAGTTATAGCTGCTATAGCTGCAGAAGGTGGGACAACTCCATATTAATCCCTACAGATTAAGAATGGGATATCATTAAAGTTCATGTGCATGTAAAGACAGGCGTCCCAACATTTTTGGCAATATACAGGTGCTGGTCATATAATTAGAATATCATCAAAAAATTTATTTATTTTACTAATTCCATTCAAAAAGTAAAACTTGTATATTATATTCATTCATTACACACAGACTGATATATTTCAAATGTTTATTTCCCAAATTCAGTATCTCAGAAAATTAGAATATTGTGAAAAGGTTCAATATTGAAGACACCTGGTGCCACACTCTAACCAGCTAAATAACTCAAAACACCTGCAAAGGCCTTTAAATGGTCTCTCAGTCTAGTTCTGTAGGCTACACAATCATGGGGAAGACTGCTGACTTGACAGTTGTCCAAAAGATGACCATTGACACCTTGCACAAGGAGGGCAAGACACAAAAGGTCATTGCAAAAGAGTCTGGCTGTTCACAGAGCTCTGTGTCCAAGCACATTAATAGAGAGGCGAAGGGAAGGAAAAGATGTGGTAGAAAAAAAGTGTACAAGCAATAGGGATAACCGCACCCTGGAGAGGATTGTGAAACAAAACCCATTCAAAAATGTGGGGGAGATTCACAAAGAGTGGACTGCAGCTGGAGTCACCACTACGCACAGACGTATGCAAGACATGGGTTTCAGCTGTCGCATTCCTTGTGTCGAGCCACTCTTGAACATCAGACAGCGTCAGAAGCGTCTCGCCTGGGCTAAAGACAAAAAGGACTGGACTGCTGCTAAGTGGTCTAAAGTTATGTTCTCTGATGAAAGTAAATTTTGCATTTCCTTTGGAAATCAGGGTCCCAGAGTCTGGAGGAAGAGAGGAGAGGCAAACAATCCACGTTACTTGAGGTCCAGTGTAAAGTTTCCACAGTCAGTGATGGTTTGGGGTGCCATGTCATCTGCTAGTGTTGGTCCACTGTGTTTTCTGCGGTCCAAGGTCAACGCAGGTATTGTGAAGAGAAAGATGCGATATGCCAGACCCAACAATGCAGAAGAGCTGAAGGCCACTATCAGAGTTACCTGCTCTCATAACAACTGAGCAGTGCCACAGACTGATCGACTCCATGCCACGCCACATTGCTGCAGTAATTCAGGCAAAAGGAGCCCCAACTAAGTATTGAGTGCTGTACATGCTCATACTTTTTTCATGTTCATACTTTTCAGTTGGCCAAGATTTCTAAAAATCCTTTCTTTGTATTGGTCTTAAGTAATATTCAAATTTTCTGAGATACTGAATTTGGGATTTTCCTTAGTTGTCAGTTATAATCATCAAAATTAAAATAAATAAACATTTGAAATATATCAGTCTGTGTGTAATGAATGAATATAATATACAAGTTTCACTTTTTCAATGGAATTAGTGAAATAAATCAACTTTTTGATGATATTCTAATTATATGACCAGCACCTGTAGTGTATGATAATGTTAATAAAGTGATAATAGTTCAGCATATTGTTGGGCCTATTAAGGCCACAGCAATATTGCTTAAAATTTTGTACAATACCAATAAACAATAGCTATTACCTTTGTTCAACTCTCCTGCATCCCCCCCCCAAATAATCAGCATATGCTTGAGCCGTCCTTGAGGTCTCTGTAGCAATTAGCAGAAAGTCGATAGCTCTAGTTCTAACTCCACCTCTCTAATCTGCATATGTTAGCTGCTATAAGACTTGTTAATTAAAACTGCTTATTTCCTTTTTAAAGGAGGCCACTTTAATTAGAAACATTACCTGCCATTTTGTTTTATTTCACCGCTCAGAGCTGGCATGGTCGTGGCCACCTGCTGTCATGCTCCACCTTGCCTTCAATTGTCTCTGCAGGCATCTGTGCGATTTGTTTCAAATTTGTTTTTCTCGTCATTTCTACATCGCTTCATTTTCTGTTTTTGCTTTGGCTCTACCTTGCCACCTCTCTTCGTATCCCTCCCTGTTTCGTATGTCTGTTCCTTTCTGTCTGCTGGCTCAATGCCAGGCTCTCAGACATGCAAGAGAGGGGTGGATGCAGCCATATGCAAATCATACTGGCCTTGATTAGGAGGCAGCAGAAAATTCAATTAAACTTGGTGTGTGTGGGGGTGTTCTGTCAAGTCAAGTGCAATCTTTTTGACACTTAAAATTTTAGAGAAACAGATGTTTCATGTTATTATTTTACATTATAAATGGATTATTATTTCTTAACTTATTTTTCATTTTATTTATTACTATTTATTATTTATTTAATTTTTATTTTAAATAAGCAGGTGTCAGGATTTTATAATTACTTAAGCGTTGTACATTTCCTTTGCATCCGCAACTGTTTATTATAGATGTAAAACAGCAGATCACAAGATTGAGAAACACAGAGAGAGAGAGCGATAAAAAGAGAGCAAGAGAGGATCCTCCCTCATTTCCCTTTGATATGATGGTTTTTCCCGAAGCTAATGGCTGAAAGTAATCACACAAATCAGTTTCCAGTGTTCTTACTGCCATAAAATTGAGTGAGACAATGGTGTGGTATTGTGTTGTGCATGTGTACTAATTGGCACATTTAGTGGGCACAAAGGGGTGGCATTCAGGAAGTGGGTTCATGCAGTTACAGGCAAGTTCATATACTGTACTGTGTGGGCAAGGTACCAACCTGACAGCATGTTTCTTTGTCCTCCGTAGCTATTGTTTCAACTTTGACATTTCATTCTTGTAGGACTGCTCGGAGGCGTGGGTCTTTGATAAAGATTGAAACGTCAATAAAAAGGAAAAAAGACAAGATAGGTGGCTGAGTGCATGCGACACATTGGCAGTTTTGTTAGGCTGTTGGTGTCTGATTCAGTCTCTTTATGGCAGGGTCTCTGGGGTAACCATATACCTCTTTTTACACACTTGGCCAAACTCTCAAGCTCACTCTCAAGCTGTCTAATGATGATTTGTGGTGGTGTGGGTGGTGCCTAATGATGGGTATTGCTCTTTAGTCAAACAAGTCACGCTGCCAAAACCTAGTGAGCTGCCTAAGGAAGCAGCATAGTTGCTCTCATTGTGAAGGCTATTCAAAAAGGTAGACTACTAAATAATAATAATATATATTTTTTAAATCCTATGCTTTCGCCATTTCTTATATCCCTCCCTGTTCTATAGCTTTTACTATTCCGGATGACATTGTATTGCTAGTGCTGCTTGTTTTATTGCCTCTTTAAAATGAATCACTGGTTGTATTCCTCATTTTTAAGTCGCTTTGTCTAAAAGCATCTACCAAATTAATAAATGTGAAATGTAAATTATGCTGCCTTAACATACCTAGTTTTTGCACAATTCTGAGGCATCACATCTGTCCTTCACGAAGACAATTCCAGAATAAACTGCATTGAGCTCAGTAAAAAGTCTAAGATGGCCTGTAAATAAAGACCTACTTAAATTTGATTTTAATAGCCTACTTAGTATTGATTTAAAAAAAAAAAAGTTGTGTAATTAATAGTTAAAAAAGTAAAAAATTAATAGTTTACCCAATATTTGTGTATTTCTATGCCTAAGCGTGTGTTAGCTTAGCAACAAGCTTTTTGAGTTCTACCTATGAGTGTTCAAATTTAAGTTTCCTAATCTATGTATTCACAATTTAATCAAAACTCCCAGTGCTACTTGATATTTTACAGCAGCAGCTTCAAAACAAGTTTGACTGTGTAATTTGTTGTGCAATAAAATGTGAAAGTATTTTGAAGTAATGTTAACCACAGACTTAAATTGGCTTATAATTAAAAAATCAGCCTTTTAAAAACGCTTAGTAAAATTCACAAGGGATCTTCTAATTAGCCTTTTGCGTTGGCCTAAAGATTGTAGTTATGTTGCTTTATGAGATTTGTCTGTACCTTATAACAACACCCAGTGCTCAGGCTATGAATTTCATATAATTTCTCAAGAGCAATAGCTCAAGTTGTCACAATTACATGCCACGTTAGAATAGGTGATGGTCCACGAATGTATAAGTGTTTTATACATGCCTGTCTTATGAGGCATTCTTTTACTTTTGCAAGTTACTGCATTCTACAATCTCACGTTCAGCTTTGTCCTCTAGATGGCTCTCTAAACTCCATCTATGGGTAAGACCCTCTGTAGCTCAGTGTGATGTAGTGTGAGCAGTTCCTATAATCAGTGATTTATTTATTTATTTTTTTGCACCCTGGTGTAAATAGCACTGGCAACACGCCAGATCTATTTGCACTCAAGTAGTCTGGTGAATTTAGAAAAAAACTACAGCAAAATTTGATGTCAGATAGTAGTGCTTATGTGTGGGAGTGGGCTTGATTTTCTATCTGTCTACATATATGTAGCCTATATTTCTGTATGAATGTACAAAATATACAAGTATGAATTTATTGTAGGAAAAAACTATGAACATAGCTATAAATCTTAGCAATATAATTACGTTTGTTTGAAAAAGAAAGTACACCCTTCTGAATTACATGGAGTTATATGGTTTATGGTTAAAAAATAAACAATCATCTGATCTTTTGCAGGTAAATACAACCTCAGATGAACAACATCACATGACATATTACACTATTTAACATTATTTAACAAAAATAAAGCCAAAATGAAAAGAAAGTGAAAGTGACATGTGAAGGCCAAGTATGGTAACCCATTCTCGGAATTTGTCCTCGGCTTTTCACCCATCCAAGTTGGTGCGCACACATTTGGAGTAGTGAGTTGAATAGGTAACACACAGACACACACACACACACACACACAGCAAACCATGGACACACACCCAGAGCAGTGGGCAGCCATTTGGCTGTGCTGCCTGGGGAGCAATTGGGGGTTGATTGCCTCGCTCAAGGGCACCTCAGTCATTTCCTGCTGGTATTGAGAACCAAACCCCCAACCTTCGGGTTACAAGTCTGATGCTATAACCATTAGGCCATGACTACCCACAATGGAGAAGCACATGTGTGACAAACTAAGTACACCCTATGATTTAATTTCTTGTAAAACCACCTTTAGCAGCAATAACTTGAAGTAATCATTTTCTATATGACTTTATCTCTCTCACATCGTTGTGGTGGAATATTGGCCCACTGTTGCTTCAGTTTATTGAGGTTTGTGGCCATCTGTTTATGCACAGCTCTCTTAAGGCATACTTAAGCATTTTGAGGTCTGGACTTTTACTGGGCAACTGCAACACCTTGATTCTTTTCTTTTTTTAGCCGTTCTGTTGTAGATTTGCTGCTGTGCATGCGATTGTCCTGTTGCATGACCCAATTTCGGCCATGCTTTAGCTGTCGGACAGATGGCCTCACATTTGACTTTAAAATACTTTGGTATACAGAGGAGTTCATGGTCGATGACTCCAAGGTTCCCAGGTCCTGTAGCTGCTAAACAAGCCCTAATCATCACCCCTCCACCACCACGCTTGACAGTTGCTTTGAGGTGTTTAGTTAGGTGTGTTTAGTTTTTGCTTCACTTGGCGCTGTGCATTATAGCCAAACATCTCCGCTTTGGTCTCGTCTGTCCAAAGAACATTGTTCCAGAAGTCTTGTGGTTTGTTCAGATGCAGCTTTGCAAACCTAATACGTACTGCCATGCTCTTTTTAGAGAGAAGAGGCTTTCTCCTGGCAACCCTTCCAAACAAGCCATACTTGTTCAGTCTTTTTCTAAATGTACTGTCATGAACTTTAACAGTTAACATGCTAACTGAGTTTGTGATGTTGCTCTTGTTTGTTTTTTTTTTCAGTTTTTCTGAGCACTGCATGATCTGACCTTGGGGTGAGATCTGTAAGATCATTGCTTTCCTCCTTGGAATTGTGTTAAACACACCTGAATGCTCCAGAGCAGCAAACTGCCAAAACTTCTGCTTTTATAGAGGTGCTCACACTTGCTGATAATCAATTAATCGAAGGCATTTGATTAGCAGCGCCTTAGTTTGTCACACATAGCTTCTCCTTAGTTTTTGTTAAATAAACCATGATCCAAACATTAAATGATATGGTAGATATATTTTTGGAGCTATTACCGGGCGCTCTCAGACCCTAAACAAACCTCAATGCAATTCAATTTTGTCAGTGTTTTGTCTGAAAATCAATTAGGTATCATGGGAGAATATTTCCATCTTGCATCAGTAGAGTCAGTGGCCTGTTTCCTTCTCGGGTAGGATGTTGTTGTGCTGTGCTGTGTGTGTGCCTGCTGTTGCTCCACTGGAGTTAATTATCTGCATTAATGAGAGCAGCTCACTCATTTATCATCGTCTCATTCACTCTGCAAGCACCTGAATATAGCTGTACGGAATCTCAGTAGCCTGAGATTTGTGTATGTGTGAACCATGCTATTTGCAGTCCCCTGAACTGTTTTGATTTCCATATGATTTGACATTCAGCATTCATATTCAGAATTAATTTAAATGTAAAATATACATTTGTTCATGCACACTTGTATGCATTCAGTCTCCATGCACCACAGGTTTTATTTATTTTGAGAGTGTTATTTCCATCTTATCCAGGCTGAGATGAAGGTCTCTTTGACTCTTCGTTGAATCACTTTTCTCATATACCATCTGCTGTCTGGCCTGTTGGTGGTTTTATAACTCTACATTTAAGAAGCAACTGGCCAATCCCTGCCTCGCAAGAGCTACTCAACATCAGGATCCATAAAACCAGTGATTAGTTTTCTCGCTGGAGAACGAGCGTATATTCCATCTGGATGGCAAGTGGACATTTGAAACATTATAACACAATCAGGGCACCTCTTTAACCCCCACACCTTCTCGATCTGTCTTTTCTTTTCTTTTCTTTTTTAATCCCTCCTGCTTTTCTTCATTTTGCTCCGTCCATGTAAAATATGGAAGGTTTGGAGAGATTGTTTGATGTATTCAATCAAGTGCACTCAATGTGGGACAGATGATGCGTGACCACAGGATGGCTGGAGAATGAGTTTCGGATGAATAAAAAAGAACGGGGGTGACTGAAGAGATGATGAGCGGTCTTACGGTTGTAAAAAAGAGGCTGAAGGGGCTTCCATCAGGTAAATTGCCCTTTACTAGCATATTGCAGGAGCCAGTCTCTATTTCATTTGGCTGGGGAGTCACGTCTGCGGCCATTAAAGTGCTGATGTGGGACATTGGATGGACAAGTCGGAGCTAAGGATAATAGTATAATCAGGTACTAAGGAATTCATTTTCTCCTTGGCTGCACTCTGTGTGCGTTGGGGATGCAAAGGGGAGTCGAGAGAGATCTGCGGGTTAACCTGTGTCCTGTTAGCCCACGGTAACTCCCAGACTCAGCGTTAAACTATAACCTCAATAACTAAGCCCTCAGCGAAAGATCATAGGTCAACAGCGGAGCATTCATTTAATGCTCATGCCACTTATAGAGATGAGAGAGCTTTCTTTACTGTATATAGTACCATAAAATGTATATTATTTGATGTAACAAAATATCATTGAATGCATTGAACACCATTTATTCTATATGTGAATGTCCCACACATATGCTGTATTATGTCTGTAATTTATTCTGCAGTATCTGGGTAAGTGTCACAAAAACACACATTTCTATGGAGCCCCTCACATGTATATGTATATTGTGGCTACGAATTAACAATTTGTTCCCACGACTTACTAATACATCAACTCGTTTTACTAATTCGTTCCCTCCTTTTTAAGGGTTAGTTCACCCAAAAATAAAAATTGTCAATAATTACTCACCCTCATGTTGTTCCAAATCCATAACAAACACAAATGAAGATATTTTTGATGAAATCCGAGAGCTCTCGGACCCCTCCATAGACAGCTATTTAATTAACACTTTCAAGGTCCAGAAAGGCAGCAAAAGAATTGTTAAAATAGTCCATGTGACTGCAGTGGTTCAATCTTAATTTAATGAAGAGATGAGAATAATTTTTGTGCGCAAAAATCAAACAAAAAGAACGTTATTCAACAATTTCTTCTAGCCTGTGTTAGACTCTTACGCTGTTGACGTAATGTAAACTTCCAGAACGCCACTTATCATTGGCTGACGCTGTTCGCGTGAGCACCACGATGCATGCGCACAAGTCGTTCTGCCATAGAACTAGGAAACACTGCTCTGTTTACACTGCGTCAACAGCGTAAGAGTCTGACACCGACTAGAAGAAATTGTTGAATAAAGTTGTTATTTTTGTTTGTTTTTTTGCACACAAAAAGTATTCTCGTCGCTTCATTAAATTAAGGTTGAACCACTGGAGTCACATGGACTATTTAAACAATGTCTTTACTACCTTTCTGGGCCTTGAAAGTGTTAATTAAATTGCTGTCTATGGAGGGGTCCGAGAGCTCTCGGATTTCATCAAAAATATCTTCATTTGTGTTCTGAAGATGAACGAAGGTCTTATGGGTTTGGAACGACATGAGGGTGAGGAATTAATGACAGAATTTAAATTTTTGGGTGAACTAACCCTTTAAGTAGATTGTGAGCATGACATCATAATTTGTTACCTCGTTTTACTGAATCGTGGCCACGTTGTAATAATTCGTTCCCTTGTTTTAGTTCAATCAAAATACAGGAACGAATTGGTACAAATTTACACAATTTACTTAAAACGAGGCAACAAATTAGTAAGTCGGAGGAACAAATTGTTGATGTACATATTTTTTCCTGCATATCAAGTGCGACACTTTATACATTTCACCCCCTAAAAGTGTAAATAAATTACATAAATAAAGAAATGACATTTGTCAAATATAATAAATAATGCCCAAATTTTAAAAATAGGCTTGATTTTATTTATTTTTCTTTCTTCCTTTGCTGTTCTTCTCTTCCTTCCTTCCTTCAAAAATGTGAAGTGAAAAATGACCCAGGCTACGTTTCTCAAAAGCATGGTAGGCCTAAGTGGATCGTAGAACCATTGCCACCAATGGTCTCTACGATCCACTTAGCTCAAGATGCTTTTGAGAAATGCAGCCCTGGACATGTTTCCTGAGATCTACTCATTGGTTAATGAATGTCCTGTTGCTTTTGGGTATTGTACCAAGGTGTAACCTGAAAGACTGATCCTAAACAAGCTAAACCCTCTCCCAGAGCCACTCGTGTCTCTGCCGCCAACCTTCTCCCTCCCCCTCCAGCCTTATCTCCCTCTTCTGTTTACCATTGGCTCACTAATGAAAAAATTTGCAGCAATATGCAAAAAAGCCGCTAAGGCAAATGCAGGTTACCTAGGCAACAAAGAGGTTATATTCCTGGGCTCTGATGGAAATCAGTTCAGCTCTCCGTCCTGCTGAAAATTAGATAGAGGAAAGAATACAAAGAAAGAGACAGGCAAGGAACGAGAATAGGAAGGGTCCCAGGGGCCAGTTCGACTTCAAGCCATGCTTAGTTTTCATCAGCGGCCTTAGCAGACATGCTGGCTTTCAATGCTTTGTGTTTGTGTGGAAATACAGGAAGAAATCAGAGTCTCACAGAAACAAATGTAACTTCACTGTGAGCCATGAAGTCATTGTGTTATATTGGGTATTTCCATTTTTGCAGTATTAATATTAGTTTTTGGACATCTGCTCTAACAATATAAGGTAAAAATACATTTTTAATTTGTGTTAAACCTAGTCATTTGTGGGTTTAACCTGCTCCGCTTCGAATGTGATAAAAAACAGAGTCTATTCTCCATTTGTAATCTTGTTTCGTTAACTGGCAGGAAATGGAATGTGCCATCAGGCATCTGCAGAGACACGGTGGACCACGAGTCATTGAAAAATCTATTCATGGAAGGTAGTGAGTAAGGAAGAGAGATCAATTAAAATGAGAAATATTAAGTAAATTTCTTCTACATTAAGAGATTAGGATTTTGCTCCCAGATATTCTTGAAATTCATGTGTATTTTTAGCAACGTCAGATCTAAAAGCTACATTTCCTGACACAACTCCAGAAAGGTTCACATTGAACAAGCGTAATGATTTAAAAAAATAAAAAAATAAAAAAATAAATAATAATAAATAATAAAAAAAAAAATATATATATATATATATATATATATATATATATATATATATATATATATATATATATATATATAATTTTTTTCTAAATATAATATATAAATTATATTTAGAATTATTTTTCTCCTCAATGGCGCAGAGTTTTCATTTAGTTTCTTTTATCGTTTTCAAAACAATTCAATATTTCATTTTTTTTATTACTTTGTGATTTAATGTATGAGCCTTTCATCACTTCATATTTGGTTATATTTAAATTTTCATAAAATTTTGATGCATTTAATTTTCTTTGTCCGTATTAATATGCTCTCGTGGTATTATAGAGTAATATCTGTGAGAACAGCACTTTAACCAATGTAACCCTGCTCTTTATATCTTTTTTTTTTTTTTATTAACTTCCAATATTTTACTTTCTTTTTTCTTACAGCTTAATCGAATCGGGCTCTGAACAGCCCAGCTCTTTTTCTCAGCTGGAGTTTTCCTGCGGGAAAGGGGAAATTGCTGAACTGCTAGCTTCAATCTGCTTGCCTCTTGATATTAAACAATAAAGGGAAACACCATTGCCTGTAGAAGTGCAGTGTTTATTAAAGGTGAATGAGGGCTTATGGACCTTTGAACTGCGAATGTTGCTTTATTTATCTCCTTACTCTGTTTTATCATCATGATTATACTGTACTGTTTTTATGTTGGATTTCTCTTCTAACTTGTCAAGGCAGTATAGACAGTGACATTTTCTCTTGATGAAACAACATGGAGACACAGTCATGTTTAATTAGCGACTGATGTGTGCAGACTAAAATCTATTAATTAATTGAATATTAATATCTCTGTTGACCACAGGAAAGATATAGGCTGGGAGACATTGTAAGAAAAGAATAAGATTGTGAGGGGAGACTACTTTAAACAGGTGCTCTTTTACAGCTATACTTCCACTTTTGACATTTCTAATGTATTTTGTTGTTTTTTCCCCACCGCACACTCTTGGCTTTTTTTTCCCTCCTGGTTTGTCATTTCCACAGTAGCTACTATTTTTAGATGTTGGCAATGTAAATAAATGTAATTTTTTTTTACTGATTATCTAACCACTCTCCTTTCATTGTCCTCTTCCTGATCTTGTTGTTCCCTTTCGTCAATCTCTTTCCTGTTTGTCTCATGATGATGACTCTATTGTGAGCATGATAGCAGTGAATGATGCTTGACCAAGCACATCAATCTAACACAGGGCTGTAATTGTGTTTATTTTCCTTGAGTAGCCGAATCTTTCCAGTCTGACATAAGCTTTTTTTCTCGTACATAAACGTAACTGTTAGCTCATGTAAATGTTTCTTATATTTTATATGTGTGTGTGTGTGTGTGTATATATATATATACATATACATGAGCTAACAGTACGTTCAGATATTGACCTTATTTTGCCTCCAAAACATGATTTCATTGTATTATGCTCATGAAACATGCAGATGGTTGCTCATATCAAGTGAGTTGTACTGGATTTTATCCACTTTTAACTTTAATATTTGGTATGTCCACCTACATGCTTTATAGCTGCATATTTATGCTCGAGAATGCTTTGACCTGCTACCATGGCGCATGATGGGTTGTGTCGAGCCATTCGTTAGTCTGATTGTTTGATGAGAAAATATGAAATGTAGTTTGCTATAAACACGTTAAGAATCCGTACAGCTGCAGGACTTTTATTCTGCTGTGCGGAATTGAGGAAGAATTGATGACGGAATAGTTTGATCTTCAGCTGACCAATCAGCAGAAAGGGGCGTATAATTCCCAACCACGTGTAGAAATCGAATATTCAAACTGTTTAATCATTTTTCTACCTCTGAACGAAAAACGAAAAAAATTAAAAAACGAGCTGTTTTCTCATTTTTCTACTTTCCATATTAAATTAAAAAAAATGACAACGAATTATACACGGATTCATGTTTTCTTCCTGTTTGGTTTCTGTCTCTCCTCGTTGTCATATTAGTTGTTATAGTTACCATCATTGAACACACCTGCAATTAATTATTTTCTCATTGCTCTGTGTATTTAAGGTCTTGGTTTTCAATCATGTTTTGTTAGTCATTGGATGTATTTGTGTATGTTGTTTTCTGTGGTGGAACGTGTTTGTGTTCTGGGTCAGATGTTCTTGTATTTTCATGTGGAGTCTTGTAATTAAAAGCGTGCGTGCAAGTGGATTCTCTCTCAGCCTCTTCAGTCAGCGATACGTTACAAAGACGACTCCCAGATGCCAAGTGTTCTAATAATTTTGTCCACCACTATATATATATATATATATATATATATATATATATATATACACTCACCTAAAGGATTATTAGGAACACCTGTTCAATTTCTCATTAATAAAATTATCTAATCAACCAATCACATGGCAGTTGCTTCAATGCATTTAGGGGTGTGGTCCTGGTCAAGACAATCTCCTGAACTCCAAACTGAATGTCAGAATGGGAAAGAAAGGTGATTTAAGCAATTTTGAGCGTGGCATGGTTCTTGGTGCCAGACGGGCCGGTCTGAGTATTTCACAATCTGCTCAGTTACTGGGATTTTCACGCACAACCATTTCTAGAGTTTACAAAGAACGGTGTGAAAAGGGAAAAACATCCAGTATGCGGCAGTCCTGTGGGCGAAAATGCCTTGTTGATGCTAGAGGTCAGAGGAGAATGGGCCGACTGATTCAAGCTGATAGAAGAGCAACTTTGACTGAAATAACCACTCGTTACAACCGAGGTATGCAGCAAAGCATTTGTGAAGCCACAACACGCACAACCTTGAGGTGGATGGGCTACAACAGCAGAAGACCCCACCGGGTACCACTCATCTCCACTACAAATAGGAAAAAGAGGCTACAATTTGCACGAGCTCACCAAAATTAGACAGTTGAAGACTGGAAAAATGTTGCCTGGTCTGATGAGTCTTGATTTCTGTTGAGACATTCAGATGGTAGAGTCAGAATTTGGCGTAAACAGAATGAGAACATGGATCCATCATGCCTTGTTACCACTGTGCAGGCTGGTGGTGGTGGTGTAATGGTGTGGGGGATGTTTTCTTGGCACACTTTAGGCCCCTTAGTGCCAATTGGGCATCGTTTAAATGCCACGGCCTACCTGAGCATTGTTTCTGACCATGTCCATCCCTTTATGACCACCATGTACCCATCCTCTGATGGCTACTTCCAGCAGGATAATGCACCATGTCACAAAGCTCGAATCATTGCAAATTGGTTTCTTGAACATGACAATGAGTTCACTGTACTAAAATGGCCCCCACAGTCACCAGATCTCAACCCAATAGAGCATCTTTGGGATGTGGTGGAACGGGAGCTTCGTGCCCTGGATGTGCATCCCACAAATCTCCATCAACTGCAAGATGCTATCCTATCAATATGGGCCAACATTTCTAAAGAATGCTTTCAGCACCTTGTTGAATCAATGCCACGTAGAATTAAGGCAGTTCTGAAGGCGAAAGGGGGTCAAATACAGTATTAGTATGGTGTTCCTAATAATCCTTTAGGTGAGTGTATATTTAACAGTGGGCTTGGGGTACTTTTTATCCTTGTGTGCAACAAACCCATCTTGAGTGTTTGCTGACAAACAGCTCTTTTTTTTTCATCTGACCATAGAACCCTGTACCGTTTGAAATTCCAGTAGTGTCAGTTACTTATCAAACGTTCTATGGTCAGATGAAAAAAAAAAAGAGCTTTTTGTCAGCAAACACTCAAGATGGGCTTGATTTGTCATGAGGCATTATAGAATAAGACTCAGAGCTGTTATCTTGGGAAAAGGAGGTTGCAAAAATAAAATTTGTATTCTCCAATTAAAGATATAACGTTTTGGGTCCTTATTTTGAAAGAGTTATCTTATGCTCACCATGGCTGCATTTAATGTATTTGAACAAAAACACATTAAAACAATAATATTGTGGGCTACAGTTGGGATTTTTAAGTACGATGTTCCACTAGCTGATATAATGTGGATGAAAAAATACACAAATTAAAAGTTCAGTTCAAATGTTCTGATAGATACTAAAAGTATCTAAAAAAAAGGTGCATCCATGTTAAAGTGAAACAGCTTTTACTCATTATGTGTAAAATGTTTAATTAAGGTTGAAAATACAACACCTTTAAATCAGGATATGGATCTTTTAACTGCAGTTACGCTCAGTGCAAACTTCCTGACACTATGTAACATCTGAAAAAATCTCTAAAAGCACTCCAATAAAGGAGGTAAAATCATTCAGGATATGAAATAATCGTATTCTCCTTAAAATTAAAACTTTAAATCCATTATTTAAGCCATTATTTGCCCTAAATGAGCTGTGAAGTGGACTCCGCAGATAGGGGCAGACATTTTAATCAGATTTTCACTTGGCTATACTAAGACTGGTACACACAGTGAATCATAGTGTCAGATAAGATTATTATCTTGAGATATGATATGATCTCTGTCTTTATATGATAGGCCTCATCAGTGTCAGGAGCGGAAATGTAAATGAAGGAGGGATGATGAATGAATGGAGTATAAAATCTTCGCTCTGTCCTTTGACTGCTCTGACAGACAGTGTTCCTCTGTCCTGTGCCACAGCCACTCCATTAGAGGAAATGAAAGCCCTTAGCTGGACTGAGCCACAATTACAGGCACAATTACTTCCTCTACAAATCGCCCCAGATCCCTATGACTTATTATCAAATTAGAGCTATTAATAAGCTTCCCCCTGTGTGCACGTGTGTCATGGTAGTATGTATCCTGTCTGTGTGTCTGTCTATCTGTCTGTCTGTCTGTCGTATGTGACGAGCGCTAGTCGGATAAGCTGTTTGTAGAGAAACGTGATTAGGCAAAATCTTTAATTCTGGCTTTTTGTTTGTATGTTAGTTTAATAAAATCTTAATTTTATCACAAAATACAAACAATACATGTGTTGGTGCTTATCAAGTGGTCACACATGGTATAGCAGTCAAAAAAGGTAATCTTTTTGTTTTTTCTCTTCTCTTATTCATGGAGTGTTATAAACATACTAAACGTGTCTTTCCTTAATTAAAATAGAAACAATATATGCATGTACTTCAGAGTAAATGGAAACAGACTTGGCAGAGGAGGGTGAGACCAAAAATGCTGAATTAAATCTAATATTAGGCAATGTGCTGGCTCGATTCACCCCTCAAATAAAGGAGAACTATCCATATCTCTAAATCAGAGTCTGTATATTGAAAGTGTCACCTAATTGAAAGTGATTTAGAGCCCCGCATTTGCTGGCAGTGGATATATAAATTCACCCCTGACAGCCACTCGAATGTCTCCCGTATCTACATTATGAGGCATTTGCATGGCAGAGCCTTGGAGATTATGCACCATGCAAATGATGTAGCTCGCTCGATGAGGTGATTTCAGTTCTTTCCGCACTCGTCCTCGCCCTCACACCCCAGGGGATAGGAGCTCCGCCTTTTGTTTGCATATTCATTTTCCCCCTCCTTGTTTAGCATGTTCCTGGTTTTATACACTCGCCTGCTTGGGCATCTAAAAGCATCAGCGCTCACAGGCTCCTGGGACACAGAAAGCCATTTTTCATTTAAGACGCATGGCAGCCCAGCACTCAGCCCAACCCCCCATTGTACCTTTTAATAATGCCCTCTTAGATATTTCTAGTTTTTTTTTTTTTGGTATTGTGGTATTGTAGAAGATGCTATAACAATAGCTGAATAGATCAACCATGGGATAATTCTCTAAAATAGATTACCAAACATCTTTACAGCATGAAAACTATAATAAAAACTTTACTTAAAATGTGTGAATTGCATTGCATTAAATGCAAAGTTTCAAACAATATGGCATCTGTAAACTAATTTCACTCTTCTGAGCCAACCTTGACACTAATAATAATAGGTAATTTTTACTGTATGTATAAAGTCAGTTCTCCTCAAGTTCACACAGATCTTTAGCAAAGTAACCACAACTTTATAAAATTTACATGTTTCACTTACATTTGTAAGTGTCCAAATATGTTGTATGATATATTTAGTCTTGATTTTGAACACTATATCTATTGTTTTATTATTTAAATCTTGTTTTTTTTGTGTGTGTTAAATTTTTACATTTACATTTATGCATTTGGCAGAAGCTTTCATCCAAAGCAACATACAGTACAGTGCATTCAAGGTATGCATTTCAATATTGCATGTGCTACTGTTTGAGCTACAGGAATGCCTTTTTTCGTACATGTCACTTGGATTGATATTTTGTTATATAATGCAAAAATATCTATTTTATTTTTTGACGTGTCCAAATACTTTTTGTAGTCACTATATAATTGCACTAATATTTTTTTACTTTCTCTCTTTGTTTTGCTTAGAACATTGTTTTATTCCCCAATGCTGTATCAGCATTTATGGCCTTATGTGTTATTAGCTTTGGCTCTGGGCTTAGAGAGTGACCGTTTCCTCGCCTGCCTCATGAGATGGTTCCCGACACCTGTGTGTTTGACTACAAGTGGCAGCGCTTCATTCACGGTGCATTAGTCTGCCTCTAATCTATCTACTGCTGAAACAAGTGGATTAAGAGTTATCATCCAGACAGGCAATAGCATCTGATGGATGACACCCTTCACTCGGCCCTGACAAGGGCTTCCCTCATTGCAACAGAAAATAGAATCAGAAACGGCTCTCTTACTGTAATGACATTTTTCTCTCTGTGTAATAGGATTTTCAGCACAGTCCACAGCTATACTTGTGTACAACAGCTGAGGGAAATACTCTGCTGTTCATATGTTTATTACTGATGTTGGTAGTGGCTCTTACCTTTGTAATTTCAAAATTCATACCTATCTAGACCAGAATATACTGGTTTGTTAACACTTGCAAGAGCAGCTAATAAAGAACAGAACATATTAGAAGTTTACATTAACTTCAATATCAAAAGTAATACAGAACTAAATGCAGTATATTTAAAAGGTTAGGTTTTTTTTTAAATATATTTTAATATTTTATATACTCCTCAAGGCTGCATTTATTTAATCAAAATACAGTAATACTGTGAAATACTTTTTTTCCCCCTATTTGAATATATTTTCAAATGTAATTTATTCCTGTGATGGCAAAACTGAATTTTCAGCATAATTACTCCAGTCTTCAGTGTCACATGATCCTTCAGAAATCATTCTGATATGATGAGTTCCTGTTTAAGAGACATTTCTTTTTATTATCAATAATTGTTCTGCGTAATATTTTTATGGAAACTGTAATACATTTTTCTTTCGGGAGTCTTTGATGAAAATTCAAAAGAACAGCATTTATCTGAAATAGATATATTTTGTAGCATTATGAATGTTTTTACTTTTTGACTTTTGATCAATTGAATGTGTCCTTGCCCAATAAAAATATTAATTTCTTTAAAAGGATCTTACTGACCCAAATTTTTGAAAGGTAGTGTACATAACAAATAAACCATTAATATTTATCAACATTAAATTACAAAAAATGCAATACACCATCCCTACTTTTCTTAATAATTCAGAAATAATAGCAATATCAGTAAATTTAGATCAAACCATATTGAATGTTTTGACTGCTAAATACATGCAAGAGTGATGCTTCTTTTTTACTTTGTATGAAAAAAGCTAATGGAGCTCAAAGTGTTTTTTAAGGGCAGATTCACTGGTTATGCTTTGGGGTCATTACGGCCTAGGCCTGCTGTGTATTTGATTAAACGGCTTGAGTTCACAGAGAAACAACAGGATGCTAATCGTAAGAAAGATATGGGAGATTGTCCTCCATTTCCCCTTAACACTCTTTGATGATGGGAGGAGGGTGTTGAGGAAAGAGAAAGTTGAAGCAAAAGCGATGAATAATAGAGAGCAAGTGAGATGGCTTTGATTAATTAAGCCTCCTACACTCATCAAGCTCCTCACATGGGTGACTGCTTGTCCTGATCAGATGTGAATACCTCAGGGAGCTCAGACTGGATGGAAGAGGATGAATATTAATGCTTCCAGAGCACCCAGTTTACTCACAAATGGGCCATGTGTTTGTTCAGGATTGTTGACAAGACAGGAAATATGTACCCCGCTAATGCTAATCAAAATTCTGTATGTTGAATGCATTGTGGATTCAGGGCAGGGGGGCAAGCGATAGTCTTAGAGGAACATAAGTTTTCACATGCTCTCATAACATTCAGCTAATTATTTAGCATTTATTAATTTAGGCAAACTTGATGATTTACAGAGAAGTAGTGAACAAAATATTTTTTCCTCAAATGCATCTAAAGGCATTGTCTCATTGTCAAAATTAGTGTTGTAGGGGGAATCCAATTAATGTTTTTTACATTAGGTGTATATATTTAAAGAAAATATCTGTATAGGCACGGTCTTGGGTACAAAAATGCTATTCAACATTTCTGTTATTTTATATATAGTATAACATTGACATATGACAGGTGAAGTGAATAACACTGATTATCTCTTCATCACGGCACCTGTTAGTGGGTGGAATATATTAGGCAGTAAGTGAACATTTTGTCCTCAAAGGTGATGTGTTAGAAGCAGGAAAAATGGGCAAGTGTAAGGATTTGAGCGAGTTTGACAATGGCCAAATTGTGATGGCTAGACGACTAGGCCAGAGCATCTCCGAAACTGCAACTCTTGTGGAGTGTTCCCGGTCTGCAGTGGTCAGTATCTATCACAAGTAGTCCATGGATGGAACAGTGGTGAACCGGCGACAGGGTCATGGACGGCCAAGGCTCATTGATGCATGTGGGGAGTGAAGGCTGGCCCATGTGGTCCAATCAAACAGACGAGCTACTGTAGCTTAAAATGCTCAAGAAGTTAATGCTGGTTTTAATAGAAAGGTGTCAGAACACACAGTGCATCTCAGTTTATTGCGTATGGGGCTGCAAAGCCGCAGACCAGTCAAGGGTGCCCATGCTGACCCCTGTCCACCACCGAAAGCGCCTATGTGAGCATCAGAACTGAAGCATGGAAGAATGGAAGAAGGTGGCCTGGTCTGATGAATCACGTTTTCTTTTACATCACATGGATGGCCGGGTGCGTGTACATCACTTACCTGGGTAACACATGGCACCAGGATGCACTATGGAAAGAAAGGCAAGCCGGCGAAGGCAGTGTGATGCTTTGAGCAATGTTCTGCCAGGAAACCTTGGGTCCTGCCATCCATGTGGATGTTACTTTGACATGTACCACCTACCTAAGCATTGTTGTAGACCATGTACGCCCTTTCATGGAAACGGTATTCCCTGGTGGCTGCGGCCTCTTTCAGCAGGATAATGCACCCTGCCACAAAGCAAGAATGGTTCAGGAATGGTTTGAGGAACACAATAATGAGGTTGAGGTGTTGACTTGGCCTCCAAATGCCCCAAATCTCAATCCAATCGAGCATCTGTGGGATATGCAGAACAAACCGATCCATGGAGGCCCCACCTCACAATTTACAGGACTTAAAGGTGTGTGTGTATGTGTGTATACAGGTGCTGGTCATATAATTAGAATATCAACAAAAAGTTTATTTATTTCACTAATTCCATTCAAAAAGTGAAACTTGTATATTATATTCATTCATTACACACAGACTGATATATTTCAAATGTTTACTTTTAATTTTGATGATTATAACTGACAACTAAGGGAAATCCCAAATTCAGTATCTCAGAAAATGTGAAAATATTGTGAAAAGGTTCAATATTGAAGACACCTGGTGCCACACTCTAACCAGCTAAATAACTCAAAACACCTGCAAAGGCCTTTAAATGGTCTCTCAGTCTAGTTCTGTAGGCTACACAATCATGGGGAA
The DNA here is from genome assembly GCA_039654625.1 of Rhinogobio ventralis. Taxonomy (NCBI): domain Eukaryota; kingdom Metazoa; phylum Chordata; class Actinopteri; order Cypriniformes; family Gobionidae; genus Rhinogobio; species Rhinogobio ventralis. The sequence goes on from CM077196.1 coordinate 23,208,543, forward strand.
GACTGCTGACTTGACAGTTGTCCAAAAGATGACCATTGACACCTTGCACAAGGAGGGCAAGACACAAAAGGTCATTGCAAAAGAATCTGGCTGTTCACAGAGCTCTGTGTCCAAGCACATTAATAGAGAGGCGAAGGAAGGAAAAGATGTGGTACAAAAAAGTGTACAAGCAATAGGGATAACCGCACCCTGGAGAGGACTGTGAAACAAAACCCATTCAAAAATGTGGGGGAGATTCACAAAGAGTGGACTGCAGCTGGAGTCAGTGCTTCAAGAACCACTACACACAGACGTATGCAAGACATGGGTTTCAGCTGTCACATTCCTTGTGTCAAGCCACTCTTGAACAACAGACAGCGTCAGAAGTGTCTCGCCTGGGCTAAAGACAAAAAGGACTGGACTGCTGCTGAGTGGTCCAAAGTTATGTTCTCTGATGAAAGTAAATTTTGCATTTCCTTTGGAAATCAGGGTCCCAGAGTCTGGAGGAAGAGAGGAGAGGCACACAATCCACGTTGCTTGAGGTCCAGTGTAAAGTTTCCACAGTCAGTGATGGTTTGGGGTGCCATGTCATCTGCTGGTGTTGGTCCACTGTGTTTTCTGAGGTCCAAGGTCAACGCAGCCGTATACCAGGAAGTTTTAGAGCACTTCATGCTTCCTGCTGCTGACCAACATTATGGAGATGCAGATTTCATTTTCCAACAGGACTTGGCACCTGCACACAGTGCCAAAGCAACCAGTACCTGGTTTAGGGACCATGGTATCCCTGTTCTTAATTGGCCAGCAAACTCGCCTGACCGTAACCCCATAGATAATCTATGGGGTATTGTGAAGCGGAAGATGCGATATGCCAGACCCAACAATGCAGAAGAGCTGAAGGCCACTATCAGAGCAACCTGGGCTCTCATAACACCTGAGCAGTGCCACAGACTGATCGACTCCATGCCACGCCGCATTGCTGCAGTAATTCAGGCAAAAGGAGCCCCAACTAAGTATTGAGTGCTGTACATGCTCATACTTTTCATGTTCATACTTTTCAGTTGGCCAAGATTTTTAAAAGTCATTTTATTCCGTAATATTCTGAATTTTCTGAGATACTGAATTTGGGATTTTCCTTAGTTGTCAGTTATAATCACCATAATTAAAAGAAATAAACATTTGAAATATATCAGTCTGTGTGTAATGAATGAATATAATATACAAGTTTCACTTTTTCAATGGAATTAGTGAAATAAATCAACTTTTTGATGATATTCTAATTATATGACCAGCACCTGTGTGTGTGTGTATATATATATATATATATATATATATATATACACACACAAGATAATATACATGTATATACCCAAAATGTGGCCTAAAATAATTACACATAACATTTAATTTTGTTCAGACTGCAGTTTATTTAATCTCACTTCCACAGATATGCAGCCTAAGTTCTGTGTGTCAGAGATACACGTCACTGGGGTGCGTTTGAGATGAGTCCGAGATGAGTCCATGAAGGACTAATCAAATCTGTGAAAACAATAAATACTTTCATGTTTGCCCAGGATCCTCAGTTAAAGGATAACCTCATCAAACTCCAAATTAGCGGCAGCCATAACTTTATTGCAGACATAAATAATTCACTTGGGCCATCTGTAAAAGTGCCTGATTTAATTCTGGTGAATGCAGAGCCAGGCCATGAGTCTGTCTGGTGTGGAGGGGGAATCCAAGTGCATCCTCAGACACTCATCTATGGGTGTATAATCACTGCATGAAGGGCATTAGAGGCAGAAAGCATTGAAGCAAAAAATAAAAAAATAAAAATGTTAATGAATTTTAAATCTATTAATTTTAGGCCACTGTTACAGTCACTGCTCTGAGACTTGACTGAAGATCCAAATGCAGTCTTAAGGGTAATCCAAAAAGTAGTCAAAAGCAGGCAAAGGTCCAAACATACAGAGATCAAGATAATCCAACCCAAGTTAAAATACACACAACCAGGCAGAAGACAAGAACACTGTAGCTCAGACACTCAGTGGCAACATATTAACAAGACTACACAAATAATGCATAGGAAGACACCAACAAACAAGGTAACACAGGTGTACTAAATTAAGCTGTAATGAGTCCAGGCAAAGGATCATGGGGAATGTAGTCCTTAATAGTAAAACAGAGAGAAAATGAGTGCCCTCTGGATAAGCTCATGAGCACTCCAGCTGGAGGATGTGACAGCCACATTTGGGGTAAAACTATAGTTTTAATCTTTTCCTTAGGTAAAGTGCATGTGATGGAGGAAATGTAATAATTAATTCATTCAGTCATTCAACTAAATTAATTGTAAGGGTGGGTCGCCTACAGTGGTTCAGGCTGCAGGGTTGCCGAAAGACTAAAGAAACGTTATGAGCAAGATGGTAGAAAACTGTACATTTCTCGTCTATTACCACCCACTGTACTTATACCAACGACGGAAATAAGCACAGTTACAATAACTAAATATGTGGGAGAGCGTTGCTATACTGTGACTATATTGTATTGCAATAGAGGTAGCACTTCAAAGTCAATACCAAATCAAAACTAGTTAGCAATCATTTATAATTGAAGAATTTAATGACAAAATCTGGTTATGGTTACACTTAAAATAGTTACAAAATAGATGTATGAGATGATAAAAACTTATACCATTAATCGTACCCAGCATGAATAGAATGTTACCTGAGGGATAGAAAGAGAGAGAGGGAGAGAGAAAGAGAAGAAGAGAGCAAAGAAGAGAAGAGCCAAAGAGAAGGCCCCCAAGAAGAGAGAGAGACAGAGAATCAAGAGAGCCAGAGAATAAAAAGAACAGAGCAGAGAATAAAAGAAGAGAGCAGAGAATAAAAGAAAAGCGAGAGCAAGTTACAACCTTCTTTTATACTTCCTTGACCATGTAACTCAAGCCCTATTGTGAGTCATTTAAACTGACCAATCAGACCAAGCTTCCCCCCACTGTACTTAAGGGGTGACACACCTTTGGCCTACAAGCCTTCAGAATCTCTTTGTCTTTAGGAATTCCAAATGGCCCTTCTGATAAGAAAGATGGGGGTTGAAAACAGTAAAGCAGTATGTCTTTGTTCAATTGAAAATATCAAGTATCTTTGATTATTTTCAATCCTACATAATTAACATATTTAATTTCATTTTTATAATACTCGTTATATTAGCGTGCTCTTTATTAAAACCAATTTGCATTAAGTTTGAGCTTTTAAACATTTAATATACAGTATGTATATATATATATATATATATATATATATATACACTCACCTAAAGGATTATTAGGAACACCATACTAATACTGTGTTTGACCCCTTTCGCCTTCAGAACTGCCTTAATTCTACGTGGCATTGATTCAACAAGGTGCTGAAAGCATTCTTTAGAAATGTTGGCCCATATTGATAGGAATGCATCTTGCAGTTGATGGAGATTTGTGGGATGCACATCCAGGGCACGAAGCTCCCGTTCCACCACATCCCAAAGATGCTCTATTGGGTTGAGATCTGGTGACTGTGGGGGCCATTTTAGTACAGTGAACTCATTGTCATGTTCAAGAAACCAATTTGAAATGATTTGAGCTTTGTGACATGGTGCATTATCCTGCTGGAAGTAGCCATCAGAGGATGGGTACATGGTGGTCATAAAGGGATGGACATGGTCAGAAACAATGCTCAGGTAGGCCGTGGCATTTAAACGATGCCCAATTGGCACTAAGGGGCCTAAAGTGTGCCAAGAAAACATCCCCCACACCATCTGAATGTCTCAACAGAAATCGAGACTCATCTGACCAGGCAACATTTTTCCAGTCTTCAACTGTCCAATTTTAGTGAGCTCGTGCAAATTGTAGCCTCTTTTTCCTATTTGTAGTGGAGATGAGTGGTACCCGGTGGGGTCTTCTGCTGTTGTAGCCCATCCGCCTCAAGGTTGTGCGTGTTGTGGCTTCACAAATGCTTTGCTGCATACCTCGGTTGTAACGAGTGGTTATTTCAGTCAAAGTTGCTCTTCTATCAGCTTGAATCATTTGGCCCATTCTCCTCTGACCTCTAGCATCAACAAGGCATTTTCGCCCACAGGACTGCCGCATACTGGATGTTTTTCCCTTTTCACACCATTCTTTGTAAACTCTAGAAATGGTTGTGCGTGAAAATCCCAGTAACTGAGCAGATTGTGAAATACTCAGACCGGCCCGTCTGGCACCAACAACCATGCCACGCTCAAAATTGCTTAAATCACCTTTCTTTCCCATTCTGACATTCAGTTTGGAGTTCAGGAGATTGTCTTGACCAGGACCACACCCCTAAATGCATTGAAGCAACTGCCATGTGATTGGTTGATTAGATAATTGCATTAATGAGAAATTGAACAGGTGTTCCTAATAATCCTTTAGGTGAGTGTATTTCCGTTTTTGGGTGATTTTGGAGATTTATAATTTAATCATAACCCGTTGCGATTAGTTACAAATAATTAAATATTAATAATCATAGTTCCCTATTGAGCTAATTTAATTTATTATTATTATATGCAGCCGAGTCGCTACATTATTTTACAAAGCACACTATCACAAAATGGCCCCGTTTGCATAAACTTGATGCACATTAATTGGCTTGTGATGCAGTTGATTTTAACATCACATTTGGATTATGACAAGACAATCTTTATGTCTTCGTAACAACTTGTATATTTCAATATTCATTCATCATCTGTTTGTTATCAATCATATTTCTTACTATAAAGTATTAATTGAACACATATGAGCGATTACAGAGCAACAAAAGAGGAACAAACACTCACCAGAGTTCCTTGAAATAAAAGTATGAAACCCTCTAGTGGGGGATAGTAGGAACTACATTTTATCTTCTTCAAATTAAGAGTCCATTAACCACCTTATTTTTTTTAAAGGGGTTACATTATATTATATTACAGATATTATAAATCTGTTAATCATATGAGACAATAGATGTTTCATATGGTTTCAGCAGCAACAACAAAAACTATTAATTTCTTTTAATTTCACGATTAATTTCATAATTACAACATTTTCTTTCATAAATACACATTGCATATTTACATTTTGTCATGAAGGGACAGTAAAAACATAATATAAGAAGTATCAGAACTAATTAATGAGGCGGTTTTAACTGTTGAATACATTTTACATGGTTTGATTTTGAGGCTATAATCACTACATTTCATATAAAAAATCTTCATTTAGGAAATTACTTAAATGAAAAAAATGCTCATTTTATATATATGGTACTATTATAGTACTATATTTTGTGTTTATATATAGTACTATTAGATGTGATTTTTATCTGTAGCCATGAATATATGCAAGATTACAGTGCAGTAATGCTCTTTACACACTCATCAGCACAGAACTCGGTGACTTAATTAGCAAAACCTCATTGGCATAATTAGTCATTAAAAAGCACAGCCTCCCACATACTTTTCTGTGTTTTGTTTAGAGCGGTGAGTTTTGCATGCGTTAACTTGCTTAACTGTCCCTGAGCGAATTGATTACAAGATGAGTGGAGGAAAATGAAAGAGAGGTTAAATTAAGCTCCAGAAAAGTATTAAAATATCAACAGTGGTTCAATTTGCAGCAACTCTTAAAGAGCGGACCTTTATTCAACCAGCATTTATTAGTGTGATGAAGCTAACATCTTAACCTCCAGTTGAAGATTGTGTTTATTTTGTCTGAACAGAAGTGCAGGCCTGGTCAATTAGAAATAACTCTGCCCTGGAGCCTGCATGATGGAGACCTCTTCCCAGCAGAATTGGGCCATTAGGCCATAGAGGATAGAGTATAAGCTTAGGAGAGCATACATTTCTCTTAAATGAATACTATTTGCGCAGTTAAACCCACAGAAACCCCCTGCTGCTTCTGTAATGAAGCTACTTGGTGCAGTTGTGTCCACACACATACACATACACGTGCACATGTGCGTGCAGTTTCGCTATCTTTGTGGAGACTCTCCATAGACATAATGATTTTTATACTGTGCAAACTGTATATTCTATCCCCCTACACTAACCCTACCCACAGAAAACTTTATGTATTTTTACATTTTCAAATAACATAATTTAGTATGATTAATAATGAATTTCCCTTGTGGGGACCGCTGGTTGGTCTGTCAATATAGTATCACTATATTATTTTATATTATATCTATGTTATGATCAACTTTTACTAAGAATTATTTACTAAGAATTATTTCTGTAATTGTTAAATTATGTTTGATAATTTTTCTTAAAAAAACTGTTTAAACTATTTCAAAATATCTGATATCTGTCAGTCAAAGAATTGACATATTTATATATGCAGCCACTGTGACTCATTGCAGTGTTACTCTAGACAACAGGCTCTCTAGGGCCACAGTCTGACCTGCTGCAAATGCCATGGCGACGGATAGAGTACTGTATCTGCAGGAGGGTAAAACTCTATGCTATTAGCATGGTGACGGTCAGTGTTACTGTTACAATCCCTGTCTCGCGGTCCTTTGTTTTTTATTACGGACTCTTATATTGCAGTGTATTTTCTGTTCATTTTGTTGCAATGCTTCCCCTTTCCTGTTTGCCTTTGTCTCTATAGACACCTTGTTTGTTTCCTTAGTGATTAATCAGTCTCATATGTTCCTTGTTAACCTCTTGTTATCCTGTGTATATATACCTCTGTGTCTTGGTCTTGATTTGTTGGTTGTTGTCTTTGCGTGTTTGTAAAGCTGTTGAGTTCCTGCTCTTTTAATTTCCTCCTCCTTCCCAAATATAACAGTTACTACATCCTTCTAAAGGAATTACTAGCCATTTGGAACAGTATTCTAATATGAAGATCATGGTAACCCACTAGTAATGACTCAAGTGTTACCATATCTGTCAGAAGCAATTACTAACCTTTTGTATAATATCAAATGTTTAATAAAATGATTATATGTAATATATATTACAGTAATCTTCACATGCTCAGTTTTAATTAGCTTAGCCACTTATTTTTAGAGTTTTATTCCATTCGTTTTTCAATCATATGGAGGTTATGCACCATGCTAAAGATTTTTTGTTTATTTTATGTTTTTATTCCTCTGTAAATCCTTACGCTAAATGTGCCTGTTGGCCAACAGTTGTTTTGTTCTAAAAATAATCTGCACCAGGCTTTTCTGAGACCTTGCCAATGACCCACTTATTATAAGGAGAGAAGATAGTGAGAGGGAGAGATAGGGAGCTAATTCAGCTGAATAAACATGAATTGTGGCGCTGGGACTGAGCACAAGTGAGATATACAGATGACAAGTCTGTCTTAGCAGCTGCTTTGACATCACGATCTGGAGGATAAACATCTCTTTTTTTGTATATATCTCCAAGGAGGTCCATAAAAAAGCCATCTATTAGCATTTCTATTCATCTCAGTGGTAATTGTTTGGCTGCTGCAGGAACGCCCCTGGATATGTACTAGCCCCTGTACATTACAAAACTGCTCTGTTTTTTTTATTTTGATCTGCATTGATTTCATCTGGTTCTGAAAGTGATTTTTCATTTTCATTTTAATAAAATATATTTTTTTATATTTTTCCAAATAAATAATTGTATTAATTTATTTTATATTATATGAAGTCTATATTGAAGTGATTAAAGGTGCACTGCATAAATCTTAGCGCCATCTAATGGTGAGGTTGCGAATTGCAACCACCCATCTCTCTCCCCTCCCTTTCGAAGCACATAGAGAAGCTACGGTGGCCGACATAGAACAAAGATGTGGTCGTCTGAGACAGCAGAGAGTAGCTAGAGTTTGTCCGTTTAGGGCTACTGTAGAAACATGGCGGCGCAAAATGGCGACTTCACTGTAAGGGGATCCGCGGTGTATGGGGATATAAATGGTTCATTCTAAGGTAATAAAAACATAACAGTTCATTATGTAAGGACTTTATACTCCACTGAAAACATAGTTATGTATATTATGTCACATGTCTGTCCTGTCTTGTGTAGCACATGTGGTGTTGTGCTATTTTGGGCCATGTGCTTGTGTCTCTGTCTGATCCCTCCCCCTTGTTATCTGATTAGTGTTTGATTTGCCCCACCTGTTCTCCCTCATTACCTGCCTTGTTTGTACCCTTTATAATCTCCTTGTGTTTGCAGTCCTGTGCTGAATTGTTGTTTAATGTTTGCTATCGTGGTACATATCCTGGTTTCATGTTTCTTGTTCCCGACCCTGGTAGTTTGTTTTTGTTATGTTTGATTTTCCCCCTCGTGGGTTTTGTTTTGTTTATTTTTATTTTTTCAATAAATCCATCCATCTTCTAGCACTTGAGTCCTCGCTCCCTTTTCAACCACACGTCCCGTGACATATTATATTGCATTTCTGTCAATAGATCCTCATAATTATTACACACTGCACCTTTAAGTCATTTGGGTGTAAACTAAAATAAGTGCAATAAATAATATATAAATCCAGAGGGGGGTAATATGTTAACAAACCAAACCTTGTATTTCTCCAGTCTCTAAAACATTAAACTCAGTAAAAATCATCTGGTGTTGAAGATGCCAGACTGACCAGGTCAATGCTGAGGATCATGCCGTGCAGAGTCTGCTTAAGACTGTAAGCTCCATTTTTCAGCTGGGCACTCTGCCAAACCCCAAGAGCTACAGGACTGTGACACTTACCTACATGCACCACACACACACACACACACACACATTTCAAACATCTAATATAGTTCACTTCATTAAGTGACCCAGCACAGCGCTGCAGTGGTCAGCTGTTCAGCAGAGTCTGCAGTGACTTTATTATCCCCTGTGGAAGACTGGATCAGATGCGTTGTGTCTGATGAAGCAGTGCCCTGCAGAGAGCCCTTGTGTCATCCTGATATCAGCGCTGATGAGTGTGCATGTGTGATAGCAGCGGTTCAAGGACTAGGATTTATGCTGGTCAATTACTAGAAAGAGAGAAACTGAGATGTGGAAGAAAGAAAAACAACAAATGGGTTGTGTGTTTTTCTGTGTGTCTGTGTGTAGCCCGGGTAAACCCTACGTTGTGCCCACAAGGATAGTAAAACCTGACATTTTTGGTCCCCATGAGAAAGCAGCATATAAATCATACAAAATGTAATTTTAGAAAAGAAAATGCAGCAAAATGCAGCTAGCTGGAGTCAAGCAAAAAAAGAAGCATTGACAATTCATTTTTTTATTGATTTATTTATCTATTGTGATTTCTTACAAACCTTTTAAACAAGAACTAAACATGCATTCCTATCTTTGTCCCTATACAAAGTTGTACACTGTGTGAGGCGTTGTTCAGTGACTTTTGTGCAGACTATGGTTACACCAGTAGGTGATGACAAATTTTCTGTTTTTATGAGCGAGTCAGTTGAATCATTCACTCAACCGATTCGTTCAAAACACTGATTCATTCAGGAAGGAAAAAACACTGCTGTGTGTTGCTTGAAAATCAAAGGTGGACAAAGTCTCCATTACTTAAGTAAAAGTAAAAGTACTACTGGTCAAATATTACTCCGTTACAAGTGAAAGTTCTAAAAACTGATTTTTACTTAAGTATTTGTTGTATATTGTAATTGTTTTTAAAAGTCATTAAGTATCAAAAGTAAATTTCCTTTTTTATGTCAATGCATTATTTTATTATTGTTGCATTGTTGTTTAATGCACATTATGCCATCATGGTGGTTTAAGCCAGTCAGTGATTCTCCATCCGACATGCTAGTATACGACTACCTTAAACTCATTTCAATACTTAAGCTCTTTACAAGTCACTTTAAGGCCGAATGCATGGACCCTATACACTGATACACATCTGATATTCTGATATTCACAATCTTCTCTTTCTCCCAGACGATTACATTTTTTAACATTTTATGAGACATGCATCAAGTGTATGCCAACTAAACTAATCTTTAATCTTTTCAGAAAACTGAAACATACTTTTTAGGTATGGCCATGGGTGCACATACTGCGCAGAGGAACCGTCTTCTTCAATTTTGCTATAAACTGATCAGTGTTCAAAAAATGTTGGGAAACTTCACATGACCCTACAAGAGTGATTACTGATAGGCTGTCTGCAAAAAAACAAACTAAAAAAACTTTCTTTTAAAGAAGAAAAAAACCATCCACTGGCTTTCAAAGCTTCTACAGAAAACATCGAAATGTAGTGGAGTAAAAGGTACGATATTTGTCTTTCAAATGTAGTGAAGTTAAAGTCAAAAAAGTTAAAGTTTCCGGAAAAAATAATACTCAAGTAAAGTACAGATACTCAAAAAGTGTACTTAAGTACAGTACTCAACTAAATTTACTTAGTTACTGTCCACCTCTGTTGAAAATGCACAACAGTTGATTCTACTTTGACTTGGAACTGATTTTATTGGCAGAGCAAAAATGCACAAAATGCAAAATGGGGAACATTGTGTCTTAAGTTACTCTATAAATGTAATGTTTATTGAAAAATATCTCACTCACACTGTTTGATTATCTGCAGCCTTATGCCTACTGATATTTACAACAGCACTCTTGCTCAGTTGATTGTGGAAAATATGTTTATTTACACAAAATTAATAAACTGATAAATAATTTAAGTGGCAATCCTTGTCCTCGATACATAGCCTGCATTCTTGCTATTTAATTGGCTGGATTTTTGTTTGGTTAAAACGCAGAGGTCTGTCCTGTAAATGTTGTTGATGGATTGCTCCTAAAGCAAGTAAAACTACACCTTACCTACAGCCAGTGTTAGGGAGTAACTAGTTTCATGTAACTGAGTTACGTAATTTAATTACAAAATAAAGGTAACTGTAATCCATTACAGTTACTGAGTAAAAAAATGTGTAATTAAATGAGTTACTTCTGAAAATGTTAGGGATTACAAAAGGGGTTACATCTGAATATTTTCTGTAAAAAGCTAGGATATGTTGAATAATATTAATTTGTTGCTTTACCTGTGTTTGATGTGCACGCAAGATGTCTCCTGCCATTTAAAGGCTGTTTAGTAAAGCAATGCTATTCTGATGCTTTTGATTGGGGAGTGATAAAATGTGTTTCAGTACTATAAATTTAAAAATAATTTAATAAGGGTGCAAATATAGCATTGTATGTTATGTTATGGAAGAAGGGAAAACCTATCTATCTATCCATCCATCCCTCCATCCATATTACTATACAGTATATCCATCCATTCATCCATCCATCCATCGTTCTATACAGATCTATCTATCTATCCATCCATCCATCTATTGTCATTCTATCATCATTCTATCTATCGTTCCATCCATCCATCCATCTATTGTCGATCTATCGTCATTCTATCCATCCATCAATTGTCGTTCTCTCGTCATTCTATCCATCCATCCATGTTGATGTAGCTTCAGTACCTTGTTGTCAGGTATGAGTCAACTATATATGCTAGTGCACTGTTGTTCAGTTTCTCATAATAAGCAGAGACTTGCCCCTGTGAATGATGTGGGTTGCCAAGGAAACAGCCTAATTTTCAGGTAAATTACTCTACTTGGCACTCGACAAAAGTGCAATTAGCTCACCAGTGGCCTGAGCCGAAGCACAATTAAAACCCAGAGGAGATTTGAAGGAGCAAAGAGGATCATGGGTATCTGACAGCTTGCTTGTTCCTAATCTCCTTGTTGCAGGGGGGTCCCTCTTTGTGCAGTTCCTTCTGAACACACGCGGTGAGGAGGAGATGGCTTTAATTATGCTGTTTGATCCAGAATATACCTTGTTAAATAATGACTTTTGAAAGCAAAAATCACTTGCATTCCCTAGTCTGTATTTTCACAATGTACCTTTCCATGTGTCTCTGCATTCGGTTTTCTATTACATGCAGCTTTATTGTGTATATTTGGCTGTTGTTTTTTCTATAATCAAGCTTTTAAACCTGCTGGAATTGTAGGTCATAGGTATAGTGCTTCAGTAGTGATGTGTCCATTGTTGCATATTCATAGAGAATTTGAGTATTTCAAATTATTACAGCAAAACTCAAGTGTGATTCAGAGTGATACTGGAGACAGTAGTATTTAATCATGCTATCGTCAAAAGCAACAGTAAACAGACGGAGGGATTCATCCTGCATGGAAATACCATCTCAGCAAGATTGTGCTGTTTTCACAGTTTTTCATGTGTTTCTCTCTGTGAAGGAGGTGGAGTGGTGACAGGAAAGAGAAACAAGTAAGACAAAGCCAGAAAAGAGACCTGTAAGAAATCTCTGGAGTCCTGATTATAAAGAGCTCACAGACAATCCTGTTACTACTGAAGATGCATCTGCCAACTCACATACAAAACCACCTCACAAGGGCTTCCCATAATACACCTCATAACTTTTGTTACAGAACAGAGTTTTGAGTAACTTTTGAGTTTTTCTTTTAACCTTACTATGAAGGCATCTGTTGTTTCTCATTTTTGAAAACATTAGCAATGTACAATATCATTTTCATGAAGGAAATTGCAATCATATTATTAATTTCAAATTTGGAATATAAAAAGTTCTTATAAAATGATGCATATTTTTCAAGCTATTAAATGGCCCTATGGTCTCTTATATCAACAGCTGCCAAACAAAACTAAATTTAGCTTGCTGTTGATGATTATTTTTTTAGGTTCATTTTTACCTTTTCAGCCAGTAGTAATGATCCACATGTCATTTTTTAAAAGAAAAAAGTGCCAGTTGCACAAAGAAAGTGGATCATTTCTCAAGTTGTGTTGATATTTTTAACTAAAACTATTAATAATTTTAGTTAATTGAAATAAAAAAAGGAATATTAGATGGGAAAAAACTTGAACTTAAAAACTATTGAACTAAGATAATATTGATATTTAAGTTGAAATACTAAAACTGTAATTTAAAAAACAAAACAAAAACTAATAAAGACAAAATCCCATAATAAGATGACTAAAATAATAAAACTAAAAAGATCAAAATAAAAGCTAATTCAAAATACTAATACTAAAGTTATATAAGTAATACTAAAATAAGACTGTACCCAAGTAAAATTTGAGCAGTTTATTCGATGTACAGTTGTAGTTCCTGTTCACCCATTCCTGCTCCTGGAGATCGACTTTCCAGCAAATTAGGAGTTTCCCTGCGAGTTTAGTGGTGAAATATGGTTTATGTGGTGAAATATCTGGTTCTGGTGTTTGTTTAAGTTTGATTATGGTAAACTATGCTGGAAGATAAATGCAAGGTTGGAATGAGTTAGACTATATAAAGTTTTACAACTGCAGTGTTGCAGGCAGATGTCAATGACATTATACATCTTCTATAGCTATAAGTACATGTTTATGTACTTCTTTTATGTCTTTTAAAATCTTTTGCAAAATGCTACTCTGCATGCTTAATACTGTCAACTGTAGAGAAAAAAAAATCTAAGAAAGTTAGATAAGCAGTGACTACTAGGCTAGTGGCAAGAATTCTGGTGACACATTCTGTAAGGGCTTAGTTCAACATGGTTATTACAATAATGTCTATTTTCACTTTCAGTGATTTATCAGTGAATAACAACTTACATTTTGGAGTGTTCCTCACACAAATCTATCAAATTATTTCAAAAGACTTGGATTATACTGAGCCTTAGGATAACAGTGCATATTCCTTTCCCTACTGCAACTGTATATATTGGTACATTTAAACTGCAATGCAGTCCAGAAAAAGTTTCTTCATTGGTTCATTGTTTTTTTGCGGATGTGGGTGTGTTTTTGCACACTGCACTCCCTGTTCACGCTTGTGTGTGTGTATGAGAAAGCCTCTATTCATTTGAAAGGCTGAAACAGGTTTGTGTGTCTGTGTGTTAGAGCAGTGAGATCTCATTAACGGAGAGAGTTAGGCAGACTGGTCGAGGCACTCATCCAAACAGTCTCAGAGCAATCATCCTCCCACGACTGCCTGCAGAAGCTCACAGCAAATTAAAACTCTAATGGATATCGATCAGATACCTTCTAATAAACCCAGTGCTATCATCCTATCGCAGCCTCCTTTTGCCTTTCTCACACATACAAGCGTTTGTCAAGAAGTGGCTTTTTCTTCCAGACGTACAGTGTTGCATTGCCATAGATGTTTTGGGGGAAAAGAAAAGCAAAAGCAGAGTCTCTGCTGTCAGCTCAAATAACATTTGTATCTTTTCCTTTCCCGTCTGCAGGCTTGATGTTTTTTTTTATTTTTTATTTTTTATCTTGCCTACTATAGTATCAACCATTATATGTAGAGTTTGAACAACAATATTGAAAACAATATCAGTAAGAGAGAAAATGCTGGAAGAGAAAGAGGTATAAATGGATATTTTCTTTTTCTGAAAAAAAGGTGGAGCGATTCTGTGAAAGCCTGGTAGATTTCTAAAGGTCTCCATCTGGTATTCACAATAGGGGCTTCAGTTTGAATGGGGAATCCTAATTTGTTCATTCACTCAGCCAGGCATACAGCCGCTAATGATTTTTAGAAGTGAGATGAGTCATGAATTTTCTTTCTGTGCATTATTCCTCTGAGAGAATTGAAGGACACTTTGATCAGATAATGATTGGGGAGCCGTTAACCAGGTTAGAGGGCTGTGTTGGGCCAACTCGGTCAGCCAGAAGCCTTGACTTTTGACCTCTGGCTTATAATAGTTCCCTGAGGTACATCAACCAAGCATAAATCCCACACATCAGTATGTCTAGCCAGAGAGGTTAGTAGGTCAGGATACTTTGACCTGATCTGCCCCATCAGGACATGCAGATAACATGCAGCTCTGTGGACAGAATGATCATTAGTGTGAGATTTTAAGTGATTCTATGTATGATTCATGTTTAGCTATATCTAGGTGAAGATCAGTGTCTAGATAAAATTTGGAGAAAACTATCCATTAGCATTTAATATTTATTCCAGTGGTACTCGTTCACCTGCCACAAGACCTTAAGTTATCAAAAAAACAAGTATCATTTAATGACCCAGATATTGATATAATATCTCCTGAATCTAAGATTGGCACTTCAGCTTTAAAGAAGACTCCCTGCCAGGCTGGAATAATGCTTTTTGATTTGGCATCTCTGAGAATATAGCTTCATTGGACTTGATTTGATGGCTGCAAGTTTGTTCAGGCATCAATTGCTAATCAGGGCCTTGATATGCTGCAACAAAAGGGCTTTGCTCCCTACCCTCAGGGGTCACACTCGAGGCAGAGAGAGAAATTACAAGTGCTCCCCTTTGCATCTCCATCCTTTAGAAGCTCCTTGAAGCTATATGTTGATGATGGATAGTCACTTTAGAGGCAGATGACAGCCAATTTACAGATGTGTTATTTTTTTAGCCCCAGCTAATGAACCCTAGCAAGTGTTCTTAGTTAAAGGGTTCCGTAAAAGCACAATTTAGATTGTCTTAAAACGAACAGTTAGTAGGCCATGAAAATGTTAGCCTGCTTGTAAATTGCTCCGCACTTTTCTGCATTTGCACCTAACATTTTTGCAAGCCTTGGTCCATTATTCAAATTTAGATAGCTTTCAGAGGGATCATTTATCATCAATGTTTTGGGTAGTTTGTTGTGGTTCCTTAACCACTAAAATGGCACAGCACACAGATTCTATGTCTCAACTACATTTGTCTTGGCCTGTGTTTATATTATTTTTTGGTGGAGCAAAATTTTAGTTTTAGGTTTAGAACTTTGTGTACAAAATGCAGCGACTAAATTTCTGTTGACGAAATGCAACTGGCTTTTGTCTTTCTGACTACAAAATCAAAGTGTAACTGCATTTTATCATGGAATACTTCATTTCATGTCATGTAATCCATTCAGTCCACAGAATTAGTCAGGTGATACTTGATGCCCCATAGAGTTATGCACACAGCTTCACAGTGCTCTTGCCTCTATAGCAGACTGCCTTTGGTTCAGTGTATCTCCTGGAGGCCTGCATTGTTTTCAATGGATTATCTGAGATAGGAGTGCTGTACCAGGGTTTACACACCAACCAGTTAATAAAATGTGTGCAGGAATAATGCATATCATTTACAAGGTAAGATTAAAGGGTACATAATCTTGAGTACCTATTTATAGAGTAGTATTGCATCCTTCATATCTCAGAAGAGTCTTTAGTTTTATCATAAGACAGATATGCTGTACTGATTCTTTCCGAAAACAGCCGAGCTTGTGGAGGCGTACAGTGGACGGAGCTAAAGGGTATGTCACCTATGACATACACACACACAATACATCATGGCATTATCCCTGGATAACTTTCTATTCACTATACGTTCGTGTTGTTTACATTATATGCACTTACGTGCTGATTGCCAACAAAACACAGACATTTGATGCAGTTTCACTCACCGCCTGGGGTTTCGACTCATGACCGGGAACAAACACACTGTTGCTGCTCCAGAAAAACAAACTGCATCCACTGTTTCCTTAATGCTGGGTTTTTTGGGAAGCTGAACATGGTTATCTTTCCCTCACAACCAGAAACACACTTCTTTAGCGGTTTTGTGGTCTAAAAAACAAAATGACAGCGTTGCGGGCAGGTTCCATAACCCGAATGAAGCTTGTTGATGTGCGCACACGCTCATCCGCGAGAAGTGCCCATACAGAATTCCGCCCTTTATGATGTCCAAAATGTATTTGAATCCTGAAGGAGTGTATTTGGCACAGAAATACTCCGTAATACGTCCAACTTGTTTTTTTTTTAATTTTGGCCATGTTTAGCTTGAGAATCCAACTCTTTAACAGTGTAAATAAGTCAGAATGCATGAAATAGCATTAGACCCCCCTCCCCTTTAAATGGTATTATGTCTAAATGAAGTAAGTACTGCCCCATGAGTGCTAATAAAGATCTTTCTTGTGCCTGGTATGTCAGCTGCTCTAATCTAGCCATGGTTTATGTGTGAAACCCCACTGTTTTCTATAGCAATCAAATGCTAAACTGTGTCTGTTGTAACAGGTATTAAGAAATAACTAGCTAAAAGTAGCAGTGCTTCTAACTACATTTTCAGTATAGCCAACAATAGTTCCATTGTTTTTAAAATACTGTATACAAATGACTTTTTCCAACCATGTGTACTGTTTTATAACTACATTTTTTTCATAGTGATGCTATATGAAATATTTTCATAATGTTGCTGCTCATTACTGTTTTTTAACTAATTTTAAACATTTGCGGTCAATAAGATTTTTTATGTTTTTCACGTTAAAAAGGCTGCATTTATTTGTATGTATTTTGTAATTTATTCCTGTGATGCAAAGTTGAATTTTCAGCATCATTACTCCAGTCTTCAGTGTCACATGATCCTTTAGAAATCATTCTAATATGTTGATTTGCTGCTCAAGAAACATGTATTATTATTATTAATGTTGAAAAAAAGTTGTGCTGCTTAATATTTTTGTGGAAACAGTGATACATTTTTTTCTCAGGATTCTTTGAAAGTTAAAAAGAGCAGCGTTGATTTGAAATAGAAATATTTAGTGGCGTTATAAATGACTTTATTGTCAATGACATGAATGTCATTGAATGAATGTCTTTATCTACAGAATTAATTCCTTGCTAAATAAAAGTATCAATTTTATTTTACTGACCCAAACATTTTTTGTATAAAAGCATTCAGCATTAGGTCATCAGTTGCATAAATGCCTCGCAGCAGATACGTTAAATCACCCCCACAGTTCTGTGTGCGGTATGATAGAGCTTTAATTACACACTCGCACAGCCTGTGGGGGTGGATGTCACTCCTGGTAAATGCACACATGGCTGATACCTGGAGAGGCAGGTGTCAAAAGCATAAAAACACACAAACCAAAACTTTTCTTACACATGTACATGATCACATAAGCTAGGGTTCTCTCCTATTTTACATTTCGCACCACACTTGTGAACATTTCTTCCACACATTCCTCTCCGTTCTACGTTCTCCTTGACCTTTTCTTTTCGCCTTTGGCAGAGATGCAGTCGGACTAGGCGTCATGGCTGCGCACCCTCTCGATATCGTTCCATGATTTATTCACCAGCCTGCCTCTGTCTGCACAGCCCCCCAACTTCATACACACTCCATAGTGCACGCTGTCCCCAAGGGCTCGCACGTACACACAAACGCAAATGGACAAACACCGCGCAATATCCCTCCTCTCCTCCTCTCTCAGCAGCAGATCATATCACGTCACTGCTGCTCTCGGCTTGGGTTGTTTGCATTTCATTAGCTGTGCCGGGGAGCAAGCGGCGATACATACGCCATATGCAATCACACACACACAGGTTATGTCTACGCAAACCACCAAGAGTAAACACATGCATATGCGAGGACACACAATTTAACATTCGAAGCAAACACAACCTGAATTATGTTACTGTGTTTGTTTTATTTGTGTAGTGATATTGTCATAATTTTCTCACCTTCTTGTCAAACCTGTAGGCTATGACTTTATTTTGGAACACAAAAGAAGATACCGTAGGCCTATGTGCATTTAGACTTAAGTGCAATAGACCTGCCACTTGTTCTGTTATCTGTTATCTGTTTTTTTTTGTTATTGCTAACTTTTCATTAGATTTTTTGAATGCAATGTTTATGAACAATATTTGAAGGCTATGCTAATGTTTTAATATTATTTACTTATAATCATTAAAGGCAGGGCAGGCGATTTGTTCCAGAAACATTTTTTGTTATGCTGGTTGAAATCTCTTCACATCCTGATAGCAATCACTTAGTTAAGTGGTCTAAATATATTTATATGTATACACTCACCTAAAGGATTATTAGGAACACCTGTTCAATTTCTCATTAATGCAATTATCTAATCAACCAATCACATGGCAGTTGCTTCAATGCATTTAGGGGTGTGGTCCTGGTCAAGACAATCTCCTGAACTCCAAACTGAATGTCAGAATGGGAAAGAAAGGTGATTTAAGCAATTTTGAGCGTGGCATGGTTGTTGGTGCCAGACGGGCCGGTCTGAGTATTTCACAATCTGCTCAGTTCCTGGAATTTTCACGCACAACCATTTTTAGAGTTTACAAAGAATGGTGTGAAAAGGGAAAAACATCCAGTATGCGGCAGTCCTGTGGGCGAAAATGCCTTGTTGATGCTAGAGGTCAGAGGAGAATGGGCCGACTGATTCAAGCTGATAGAAGAGCAACTTTGACTGAAATAACCACTCGTCACAACCGAGGTATGCAGCAAAGCATTTGTGAAGCCACAACACGCACAACCTTGAGGCGGATGGGCTACAACAGCAGAAGACCCCACCGGGTACCACTCATCTCCACTACAAATAGGAAAAAGAGGCTACAATTTGCACGAGCTCACCAAAATTGGACAGTTGAAAACTGGAAAAATGTTGCCTGGTCAGATGAGTCTCGATTTCTGTTGAGACATTCAGATGGTAGAGTTAGAATTTGGCGTAAACAGAATGAGAACATGGATCCATCATGCCTTGTTACCACTGTGCAGGCTGGTGGTGGTGGTGTAATGGTGTGGGGGATGTTTTCTTGGCACACTTTAGGCCCCTTAGTGCCAATTTGGCATCGTTTAAATGCCACGGCCTACCTGAGCATTGTTTCTGACCATGTCCATCCCTTTATGACCACCATGTACCCATCCTCTGATGGCTACTTCCAGCAGGATAATGCAAAGCTCGAATCATTTCAAATTGGTTTCTTGAACATGACAATGAGTTCACTGTACTAAAATGGCCCCCACAGTCACCAGATCTCAACCCAATAGAGCATCTTTGGGATGTGGTGGAACGGGAGCTTCGTGCCCTGGATGTGCATCCCACAAATCTCCATCAACTGCAAGATGCTATCCTATCAATATGGGCCAACATTTCTAAAGAATGCTTTCAGCACCTTGTTGAATCAATGCCACGTAGAATTAAGGTAGTTCTGAAGGCGAAAGGTGGTCAAACACATATGGCGTTCCTAATAATTCTTTAGGTGAATGTATATCTCATCTGTGGAAGGCATAGGACCATAAAATGTTCATCCAATCATTGCATTCGGTCCAGGTTCGGTGACCTGCCTGTCAACATGTATTTTCATATCTCTGCGCACCTGCTCACTTAGACATCATACGTCATCAGCACGTTTAATGCTATGCAGAGTGACATACGTCAGTCACGGAGCACCTCAACCAAAACAGCAGCCACCTTTTACAGTTCCTCCTGAACCAAAACAACGAGCTTATGCTGCGTTCATGCCATAACTACTGTAATTTGGAAGAGATGGAAACCCATGACGTTATACCCGAAGCGGTTCATTACTCGAATTTATGCATTTCAATGGCAACACTTTCAACGCCGAAATGAATCTGCAGCAGTCAGGTGGTGCAGGTCAGTGCTCTTTAAGTTGTTTATGTTCATTATTATTGTAATGTTATGAGACTCTCGTGATGCTTTGCAGAATCTGCTGTGTGCGTTTATGTGTTTTGAAGGAGGCGTGGCTTTGGAGATCCTCTGAATGGTGGGTGGGATCTCATGCTTTCAAAGCTAGCTTGCTATTGCTAGCCACTCCTAAAACTTTGTACTGAGAACTGCAAAATTTGATTGGTATTGGTACTGGAATGTTGGTACCGTGACAACCCTAGTTTAAATACTGTATTTGTACTGGGGGGAAAAAAGAAAAAATACTGAATAAGGGGCCATTCACACAGAACGCTTTTTTTTTTTTGAAGGTCAGTGAAATAAAAATAAAAAAGCAAGATCTGAAGATGCACAATTTGAACTTTTAAACTCCATGTATTTCGAATGTTGTGTGCGCAAGGTGCTGCAAAATATGTGAGCGCAACACTCAAACATGTCTATCTAGTCCAGTGAAATGCAAAAACACGTTCTGTGTAATCAGCCCCTAAGAAAATCACTTTTTTTAGCATTTACTTCATTACTCTGGTTGTGAGAGTTTGCGAAGTTCTGAGTCCAGACTATCCTCTCAGCTTCGGCCTACTCTATGGGTGCATCTCAATCAGCTCCTTACCTTCCAGTGTTGTGAATCAGTATATTGTGTACACGAAGGGACACTGATGACTCTATTTCTAACATTGCAGTGTCCTAATTGTACAACATCACAACTGTTAACTAGATTATGTCAATTGCCTGTCTAGAGATGTATATGTTAAAATATAATAAATAATAGTTTGTATTATTTATTTTTTTAAACATTGCCTCGCGTAATTTGTTTTACGCTTCAGATTTGACCTTCCGCTAAGGGAAATAGTTAGCATTGATGGTCCCTGGTTTTCACAGTGCATTGTGGGACTTTTTAAGGAGTGAACATTTCATTGCACTGGAAAGATTTTGTGATTGAGACAGCCCATAAAATGGTCAACTCCCTGATCAGTGCCCTGACTACTGAACCAGGGAGCTGATTGAGACGCACCCTATGACAGTTGCAAAACTGCAGAGCTTAGCTTCTACCCTAATTAAATGCACCTGATCCAGCTAATCAAGTCCTTCAGGCTTATTTGAAAACTACAGGTTTGTGTGTTGGAGTTTTAGTTGGAGGTTGAAACTAAACTCTGCAGGGCTGTGGCCCTCCAGGAACTGAGTTTTACACCTCTGCTCTATGACATTACTGCCATCGACTGTGTGACCTTAGCACACAGCCTCAAGCCATACTAAATAACCATGAGTCTTACTGGTTAATACAGAAGGCAGTGAGCCATTTTACTGTAATGCTTCCAAGAAATGTGTTTGCCTTTGGTCACAAAGTTTTTTTGTTATCTTGTAAATGCACTTTTGAACGGTAGATGGCAGTACTTCTTTTGTAACATCAGTGTGTTCTTCCAAACCCTCATAGAGGTCATTATAGGGCATTTTAGAGGTTTTGAGTTAAAACTACCCTTTGGCTAGTGAAGAGTGATTATAGATGTTTAGGATGTCAATTGGGTCTATCTTCTCCTCATCATTCAATAATATTTCAATCAATCACCAAGGTGGAAGAATTTCACTGGCTTTAAAGTTTTTAATAATGAAATACACCTCAACACAGCAATTTAACAGAAAAACATTAAAAGACCAAAATTGGTTACAGAAATACACTATAAACATACAAAATCAGCATGTAGCATAATTATTACTATATTAATGGACGGATATAGCATTAGACAGTGGCAGGAGCTTGGCTTTAACAGCCTCATGCCCTGAAGGTACAGTAGACGCTGTTTTGCTGTTGGTTTTTTTAGGATGCTCTTGATAATGGTTGAGAAGATTGAGGTGCTTGAGGATGAACCTGGTCTTATGAAGACATCTAACTGAGTAAATGGCCTGGACATTTTGTAGCCCAGAGCCAATAATGAGCTTCTCTAAATTGATTCACCAGCCTCACTGTGGTGAATCATCTCAACATATTGCGCTCCACGACAGAGCGGCTCCCACACTGGGCTGTGCACTTGTGGATGTTGGCCAGGTTGTGTAGCATGCCAGTCATCTTTAATATGTAGCAAATGAAGATCTGCGGCTATCCATTTTGATCACAGAGCTGGTGTGATGTTAGTTCCCTGACCCTCTCTGTTTCAGGCCCACTGGTGATCTCCTTCTTGATGTTCCCTGTAGTTTACACTCAACTCTTTGATGTTGCTGCAAATTCTTTTCTGTCTGTCAAATGTCCTTAACTTTGTGTCAGTGACATCTAAACCATGTTAGCAACAGCAAGACCAACAAAAGAACAACATTTTTAAAGAAAAATTGATCTGTCGCCAAGGTGTTGCTAAGGTGTTCCTGGTATTTAGCACATTGCTAAGCGATTGCTAGGGTGGTTTCTGTGTGGTTGCTGACTTTGTCTGTTTTCTCCACCATATTTTCACCTGCTTTTTCCACCTTTTTTTCACCTGTTTTCTCCAGCAATTTTTGCCTGTTTTATCCACCACTTTCTACCATCCAGGTGAAAAGTTAAAAGTTTTATCACTTAGAAAAGTAATAGCACACCTCTTCGTCATTATCATTCATGTGTGTAGCACAAATGGGGCAGTCTTGCGAATAGTACAGTTTACAGTGCAGTCACGTTAGCAAAGTTTAGCAGGCAAAAAAGGTCCATATTCTGTTGTAGTGTAGCAGCTATGCATCATAGATCAAGTAGCTTTCTGTTGGTCAGCACAGCGAATCAGCATGACCGACCCATTGCAAAATTTGCTTAGGGAAATATTTCACCCTAATGCGAAATTCCAAGTTGCATGGATTCCTTTTGAAATAACTGGATTTTAATTTAGTAAACAATGTAAATGTGACATTTTGCCACTGAAACTTACTGTATTGTGAGAAGTTTGTTCAAATCCATTAACTTTATCGAGTACCACTAATTAGGTAAAAACAAATGAGTGCTTCCTGAACAATTCTCTTCCTTCAAGGCACTATTTTGCAGAAAGCAAGGATTCTGTAAAGATTTTACACACCTAAGAGTCCCTTCCGTCAGTGCAAACACTTTGAGACTTCAGTGTCTTACAGGAAACACCCTGCCAATCTAATGTCTGCTGGTGACACTGATGCTTGCCAGGGCTCAGTGTGTACAGATATATGACAGTAATGAACAGAGACGCCTATCTCTGTCACTGCGGGCTACAGAGGGCCTGATAAAAGCCTGGGGGGGGAACGTGTTTGCATTTAAACACACAAATTACACTTCACTGCTTCCCCCTATTATCCCTTTGAGAATGTCAGTCAGGTCAAGCTGATGCAGCTTTTTAATTTAAATCAAAACAGACAGACAGAATATATGTACTTTGGTGCAGATCCTGAACCGTATCTATTTGAACTGGAATACCTGCAGCTCTGCAACTACACAAACTTAGTGCCGGTCACACTGGAAGTCACCTAGCTGGGGACTATTTTCAGGCGCTACGTAATATCATTGCACCTGCTGCACCCATGGTACGGCAGCAAAGGTCCTTGATTATTACGCAGGAATGAGAGTATAGGTTCTAGCCATATCGGCCTAGAAAATCACAACTTTTCATTTTCTGTCGGTCTTAGTACACGATGTAACTACAGAAGAGTCAAGTTTTAAAAAGGAAAAATATCAAAACTCTTTGGTCATTTTTGAGCGAGATGCTAACGGTCTAATCATATTCGATGATCTATGCTAAGCTATGCTAAAAGGTCTACCGCCAGATCCAGAGATCGGCTGAATGGATTCGAAAACAGTCAAACTCAACTGTTTAACTCTAGGGAAGTTGGAAAATGAGCCTATTTTCAAAAAAAAAGTGGAGTGTTCCTTTAAGCTTTGTATAGAATTTCATAAGCTTGTTGCAATGCTTACATTACCCATCACTGTGGCGTCACAATAAAGGAGACCAGTAACTATTTTGGGTGTCATTTACACCTATTTTAGTTTGGGGAAACAGATGAGAGAAACCTGCCGTTTGAACCATTGATAGAGCTCTTCACAAGCATGTGGTTCACCACAGATCGTTGCCTGCGGAGACAGAGGGATCTAATCGCCTGGTTTTGTTGATGAATGTTAAGGTTTCCAGACAGCCATTGATGTGAAAATGTGGGGATGTGCAGTGAAGCCCTCAGCTTGATATCCCCCCTTGGGCAATTAAATGTGTGTGTCTGTGAGTGTGTGGTTTTTGGTGCTGCTCTATATTTGTGTAATATCCCCTTTGAGATTGCATCCTGGCAGTAAACATTGTGTTGCCTCCTTCAGAGTCCCAATCAAAGCCCTAGACGGTTTGTAGGAGAGGGCCTGGAATGCAGTACATCTCCTCTCAAGTCTCTGGAGAGGTTACAGCCTGCATCTCATTGTCTTCATTGATCTACAGACTGCACAAGGATGATAATCAATATCTGGATTAGTGGAGGCAGGTGCATCTTTGTCTGTCTCTCCTTGGCTTTAACCTCATCACCAAAATGCCAATCCAGTCACAAAATGGAGACGAGAGGACTGAACACATACTGATGTCTTCGTGTTAGACAAGGCAGACAGTCCTTCACTCTTTCTGTCAGTGCTGAATGCTATATTCACTCATTTGCTCTTGTCTAATGCCAGGACAATAACATAACTTAACAGAACAGAACATGTCTCTGCTCACAGCCACGAGTACTAAACTATATCTACACATCTGTGTTAATTGACATTTGCAGTTTGCTAGGTTGTGTAGCTCCTGCCTGCCGTTGCCATGGTAGCAATCACAGGGCCTCAGCTGGCGAGTTAATGCTGCCCTATAGGCTATGTTATGTGTCTATCTCGGCGCTTGTTTCTCCAAAACCTGACAGCCACCTCAGCAGGCCTTTTAAGGGATATTTAATAAGGCAAATAATAATCTCACCTGCATTAAACATTCTTAATTATTAAAATTCTCTGTTCTCTCTTAATGTTTTATTTTATTTGATTTCATTTTAATTGAAGTGTTTTGGGCATTCCCTAAAATGTATGCATGTGTATTCACTTATTCATTCATTCATTTTTTTTTTGCAGTGAGGACCCCCCAGTTGCTCTGTCTGACAGAGGAACAACACTTTTAAGCCTCTACTCTCTCTCAATTAGAGATTAATGTACTCTCACCTTTCCAGCTGATGAGTTGAGGGGGCAGTCGCACAAGGTGAAAGCCATTAATACCATGTTGAGTTTATAGGTGTTTTTCTGAAAAGGGTGTAAAAAAGTGATATGTGAAGTTCAAATTATTTCTCACTTATCAGAGATGAAGTTGCATACTTTGCATAAGATAGTGGAAGGAATTTCATTTTTTTTTTTAAAAACTCTCTTGGATTGCTTTGCCTCTTTGCAGTCATTGTACTTTATTTTGAATTTTAAAAAGTTGTTATAGATTTACTGAAAATGCTACCCAAATTCCATACAGTGTGATTAGTATTTTAAAATGTAAAGATCTTTTAGCTGTGAAGATCGTTTGAAAGTTCTGGTTTTCCTATATTAGGAGGTTAAAAGTGCCTCCCCCTCTCTCACTCACACACAATGCCCATAAGCCTCATTTGCCATCTGATTATCCAGTAGGGAGAGCTGTTCAAGCGGAGTCCCACACAGAGAGAGCCTGAGGGCTGGGAGGGGCAGAGACGGCCCCGTCTCTACCAGCATATGGCCAGTTAAACGCTCCTGTGACCTAAAATGACCTCAGATTAGAACACACAGGCTCAAACCTCCAGCCTCCTGACTGCTAATGCAATAATTACCACAGTCTCTCCACACCTAATGCAGGAGACTATAACTGAATAATAATGTACTACCTTCCCTTCACGTAAATAGACAGTTCTGAAGGTGGTATTTGCAAAGATATGTAATTTTCTTCTCAAAACTGACTGGTTTTTATTAAGTATGCATATCTGAAAAACTGAATATGTCTGAAAGTGGACTTTGTATTTACCTTGGACCATGTCCGGTTTAAGCTCCGCCCACTTTAGTATTATTTTAATATTATATATACACAATTACAGTATTTATTAATATTTTGAATTAGCTTATATTTTCAGATTTCATTTTATTTATTTTAAGTAGCCTAATTTTGTTATGTGAATATAGTTATAATTAACAATAACAACACTGACTCACATCTACTTCTATCTGAATACAGATATAGATGTTTTTCTTTTTTTCATTGTAATGGATACAGGTCTTTTACCAAAGATAATGACTTTGCTGCAACTCTGAAACATCACCGTTATTATAATTAATTATATGTGTATAATTATAAATTATAACTGTTACTCAAAAAAAAAAAATGACCACTAGTTGAAGTACTGAGGTTTAAAGTAGGTATTCAGGCTAATAGCATGTCCTCGCGGTCACCCTCCCTTTTGCACGTCTTTCATCAACTAGTTTGGTTACAGTAATTGGTTAACATCTGCCAAGGCACGAAGGGAAGAGAAGAGAGTGTGGGAAGGTGACAAGCGAGATGAAATGCTTTACAGGGGACTATAGTGGCGAAAGAAGCTCCTCATTAGCCCAGGGCTTTTCTGGAGGTTGAGCTCTCCTCTCTGTGCCTGTGTATGAAACACTCCTGCAGAGCAGGCCGTCCTGTCCCTCATCCTCGTCTGTGTTGATATGCAATTACGAGCTGGAGCGCTCATCAGCCACACAAAGACATGCTCTGCCTGTCTGCTGCCCATTTTAATAGGACACTTTTCTTTATTCAGCACTCCCCCTTTAAATAGGGACATCAAAGATGGCAGGATGGACAAATAGAGAAATATGCAGAAAATGTTCTGGGTCTAAGGAGGACAGCCTTTGCTTTTATGGGTAGAGGATGAAATTAGCTGACATTTTCACTTCCGGAAAGGTTGATTTGAATTCTTTGTTCTGCGCTCTCTGGCTTTAAGGAGTGGGTTCCTGTGAGTGCTTAAAAGGATAGTTCACCCAAAAATATAACAGTAGATACGATTAACCAACACTTTTTCACTCCCAACTTGTCACATACTGACGCTTGGTTAGGACCCCTCCGTGTCACATTTTCACGCACTAGCTACCCCTAATTTTTCAATAACCAGGGTACTCCATTTATATGAGTTGTTTGCCTTATGCATCAGATCAAGACGCATTTAATTATTTGCATTTGTAAAAGTAGAAATTATTATATAAATATTTATACTTTTATATGTTGTAGCAACTAACCCCACTCCTAGCGTCAATATGTGATGAGTTGGGAGTGAGAATGTGTTGCATAAACTGGGAGAAATTTATCAACCGGTAGAGATTTCTATGGTATATTGCAGTTACACTCACATCATGACATTGCGGGTCTGCAACATCAATGAGTTTATAAGCCTTGCAGTTTGAAAACAATTGATTTTAAACCATTCAACTGCAATAAGCAGCGAAAGAGAACACATTTCGGTATGCATAAGCTGTCTGAGAGACTGTTTCTTATAGTGCTCACACCTGATACGCTCGCACAAAAAGTCGCTGCTCATACTGCGTGTGACTACTGAAATTAGCTTAAATTTTTAGGATAGTATACTTGTTGTTTTTGTGATATTAAAATTGGTGATGAGATTTATATAATTTCATTAGTAACAAAAATGTGTATATCATAAAAACCTTATAGGCTATTTAAAGCAAAAATACCTATATTGTGATATATATTGTTATTGTGAAATAAAATTATTCATATCGTGATATAAGATTTTGGTCATATCGCCCAACCCTATTCTCAACTTTGAATATGTAAACAAGATAACAACAGTCTATTTTGTGAGTTTTGCAGGGGAAAGTCATACAAGTATGAGGGTGAATAAAGGATGACAGAATTCTTTTCTCTCTTTTTTAAATGGGAATTATGCCTTAAAGGTCAGTCTTTCGTCCAATCATAAATCCTTGTGAAAGACTGTTCTGATAGATGCTTGAAGTCTGTTTGTTCTGTAATCACATACTTAGAACTTAGAGAAACACTGAAGTGACATTTTAACCACAAGAAAATAGCATGATTTGGGAACAAATTGAGTTTCGCATGGAAGGTATTTACCTGTATAACACACGCTGCACAAATATGTATATAATTAATTCACAGTCTTTGTGATCTTATAATCTCACTAAACCATATCACAAAAAATACACATCATAGCACAGAGAAGGACAATGGCTCCACAACCATGCTAATTAGTCCCACACTAAATCATAGCATTGGAGTTAATTGATTTTATCCAGTGCCTATGTAATTACATGGTTTTTTTAAAGTTTTTAAACCTCCCTTGTGTCACTGAGCAGACCACAGACCCCAGTATCACAAAGTCAGACCAGGATCCTGTACTAACCGCGGCTCTTCAAGAATGTTATAAACTGAACGGGGGGTGGAGATGGATTGCGTTGCCAAGCCACTGTAATTAAACTCATAGATGCCTTCATTAAAGTATAATTGCTTTGTCAAAGGGCTGCTATTCATATTGTGTTTTTCATTACAAACCCCATGAAATTAAAATTCAATTTGTGTGGCTTTAGCTCATGTCAATTAGAGTCGAAGGCATTAGAATGACTGAGGTGACGTATGCCGAACAGGTGAGTCAGGTTAATGTACAGATTAATTGCCCACATTTTTGCTCTGATATTTTTGAGAGTCTTTGAATTCATTGCCCAGATTATTCTTGAGAAACGCTGTTTCTGACATCCACATTTTTTTTTTTATTCTCTCAGGATTAATATTAGTTCATTAATATTATATTGCAATAATATAATATTAACATTAATGTCCAACTGGAGAGGACATAACAAGATTGACTAAACCAATAATGTGAACAAAGTTAGACTGTTCATAAATATATCTAAAAAGCCAAAACATAGTAAGGTATATAAATAAATTATATATAAAAAATAGTATACATTTGTTTATTAATTTAAATGAATAAATTATTATTGCATATAAATATTTTTTCGATTCTGCTTAGTGCTGTTAATGGCAGGAAATTACACACTTCACCTATGAGCATAAAAGATGTGAGTCTCTTATAATTGCAAGTGAATATATGACATTGAGTGGTATTATAACAAACCCATGAGTTCTTGATGGATGTGGAGAGGTGGATGTGCAGGAGGAGAGGGGATGTGAGTGCAGTTTCTCTGGAGATAGTGATTCATATCTACAATCACTGAGGACCAGGGCGATGGCCATCTCTCCAGCTTAGTAATTGTGAGGAGTGTGCACTTTATTCACGCTATTATTTATTAATTAATTAATTTCTTTTAATTTAATGCATTTTAACACAAAACATTATTTTGAATTTCTCCAATTTTGGTTTAATGCCAGCAGCACTCAAGCGGCATGAACTCCATAAGTTTGTGTTAAACCTGATGATCATGTTCTCCAGCATGCATGATTTGAGATGACTAGCAGTATGAGCACCATTTTCTCTAGTACATTAGAAACGGTTGCACCGATCAGATCAAAAAAGGTTAGAGAGAAAAGTACTGCACCATGGTACAACAATATTACTAGGTTTTTAGAATCACGTGGAAAGACAGCACTTCCCGCTATAAAAAGGCTCTAAAAGCAGCCAGGGCCGAGCATATCCATAAACTAATAGAGAACACAATAATAAATGTACAACCTTTGACAGCGTTTTCAGATTCACCCTCAATTATCACCCCTCAAGAACAATTGCAGTGCTTTACAACTATACAGGAAGAGTTAAATAAACTTATCATTGCATCTAAACCAACAACATGTTTATTAGATCCAATACCCAACTACTGAAAGAGAGCCTCTTCTCAATATTATTAACTCGTCTCTATCTCTAGGTCATGTTCCAAGACCCTTCAAGCTGGCAGTTATTAAGCCTCTCATTAGGAAACTAGATCCAAATGAATTTGCAAATTACAGACTCATTTCAAATCTTTCATTTATGTCTAAAATACTAGAAAAAAAATGTGTCCACTCAATTGTGTTACAAGAAAATAATATCTATGAAAAATTTCAGTCTGAATTCAGACCCCATCATAGCAGACACTGAGCTTGTTAAAATGACAAATTACTTGCTTTTATCTGCTGACCAAGGCTGTATCTCAATACTATTTTTACTTGATCTTAGTGCTGCGTTCGACACTATAGATCATAAAATACTCTTAGATCGACTACAAAATTACACTGGTATTCAGGGACAGGCATTAA
Source organism: Rhinogobio ventralis (assembly GCA_039654625.1). Taxonomy (NCBI): domain Eukaryota; kingdom Metazoa; phylum Chordata; class Actinopteri; order Cypriniformes; family Gobionidae; genus Rhinogobio; species Rhinogobio ventralis. The sequence continues at coordinate 23,239,036 of CM077196.1, forward strand.
AGTGGTTTAGATCGTATCTACTAGACCGTTACCATTTTGTCTATTTAAACAGGGAAATTCGAAGATAACATCACTGAATTATGGTGTGTCGCAAGGATCTGTGCTAGGCCTTCTATTATTCTCAATATATATATGCTGCCACATGGTAATATTATAAGAAAACATGGAATTAGTTTCCTCTGTTATGCTGATTATATACACAGAATCTCTTAGAATACAATTTGCATTTAGAAGGATGTACTGTTACTTCATCTTCTACAGTAAAAGACCTGGGTGTTATATTTCATATACAAAAACAGCCTTCTTCCACCTCAGAAACATTGCTACGCTATGGAACATGTTATCTGTCTCTGATGCAGAAAAGTTAGTTCATGCATTCATGACCGCTAGACTAGATTACTGCAATGCATTACTAGCTGGCTGTCCTGCATCCTCAACAAACAAGCTACAATAGGCCAATATGCAGCTGCTAGAGTTCTTACTAGGTCAAGAAAATATGATCATATAACACCAATTTTATCATCTCTGCACTGGTTACCTATTAAGTTCCATATCAATTAAAGTATTGCTACTGACCTATAAGGCCCTAAATGGATTAGCTCCCGTGTATTTAACTGATCTTCTATTGCCCTTCAGTCCATCACACTCTTTAAGGTCACAAAACTCTGGGCTTCTGGTAGTACCTAGGATATCTAAGTCCACTAAAACAGGGAGAATGTTTTCACATTTCACAAACTCTGGAATAGCCTTCCTGATAATGTTCGGGCTTCACTCTCCCAGTTTAAATCTAGATTAAAGAAGCCTCTCTTTAGCCAAGCATTCACATAATGCATGTCATAACCTTGTACTCCAGTTATATCAGTGCACATGATTGTCTTTGTTTAATGTTATGAACAGCAGCTATGCTAATTATTTTCCTTTTGCTTTTCTGTTTTATCTCGGGATATCCATCCCGAGGTAACTAGAGAGTCCGTCAGCTCCAGTCTGGATCCAGCCTCCTATGAAGACTTCAGATGACCAACACCTGTGAAGAGACGACTCAACTCCTGTGAGGACTTTAGATGACGCAGCTCTGCATCAACATGCACCAATGCTAAATTAATTTTTCTATATATCCTAATCATTTGTTAACAACATATATTCTTTACTTCAATGAGCTCATTGTTTATGCCTTAAATTAATAAACTGTTTATTAATACATTGTTAGCTAACTGTGTGATTTGTATATGTACTTTTCTGAAATCCATAACTTGGACACAGTCACCTCTGATAACAAATCACTCTAATTGTAATGTAATTCTTTATAGAAAACGCATGCATTTTCTGTAAAGCAGCTTTGAAGCGATATGTATTGTGAAAAGCACTATACAAATAAATATGAATTGAATAGAATGATCCAAAGATCACATGATCGGCGTCACTAATTTGCTTGTATGTTTAGTGATATAGAATGACTATATTATTTAATTTTTGTATTGCTTGGTTGTAGTTTTTTGTAATCTGTAATTAATTTATGTGCTGTATGAATCAACTTCATTCCTGGCTGCAGAAAAAAAACAACCTCAAGACTGCAAATGCCATAGTCCAAAAGCTGTCACACATTAAAATTCTGGGCTGTTCCTGCAATGCAATTTGAATTATGCAGTCATTGAATACTCATTAGAGGAAATGCACAGCCCCCGCGCTTGACATTTTGAGCTGAACTGCATTTAACATAGAAAAATGAATATAGAGAAGATGTAATCGTATTTGCTAATTGTTAGACTTAAAGTGTCCCCTGTTAATGGCTGAATAGTACATACACACAAGAGTCGTGACCTGGCATTTTGTCATATAATTTCTATCTCAACAAAGAAGAAAGAACACAGTTCAAGTCTATTTGGAGATGTTTGGACTCAGTGAAACATAACAAATGTGTGATTTATTACATCAAGACACTAATGACATGTAACAGTTCAGCTGCAGGGAATGAAGTGGAAAGCACCGGACTCACAAAAGGTATATGTTATTCCGCAAAGAGAACAAAGGACAGGGCAATGCAGCAGAGTTTACAGAGAATTCATCAGACTGCTTAATCAGATATGTACTTGTTACATTGCATTAGGGCTTTAAGCTATACTTACAGCAATAGTTCAGCTAAGAATTAACATTTTTCATCATTTCTCACCCTCTTTGTTCCAAAACTGTATGTCTATGATAATTCGAAGAACTGGTTTTGTGTATACAATATAAGTCCCCCCCCCCCCCCCCAAAAAAAATGACTTTCATTATATGGACAAAAACATTTTTTCGAACATATCTTTTGTGTTCCACAGAAGAAAGAGTCATACAGGTTTGGAAACAACACAAGGGTGAGTAAGTGATGACTGAACTTTCATTTTTGGATAAACTATCTATAACAGATTCTCTGGGAGTCCAATGTTGCTAAAGACACGCATTATCATGACGTACACTGCATGTTAGGTCACTACAGCTGGAAGTCATTTGTTTTTGTTCTGCCAAGAACATCCTCTCAATTGCAGGATGTGCTATGATTTGAAACTAAAGTGACAGTCCTTAAACTCTGTGATTCAAGGACTCTATGAGAATCGTTAATTAGTAGGAAGGAAATGCGGGCTTGTGAGAATGAGACTTTTAGCGGTGATGGTTAGTAGAACAGATGCTGCAATGGTGTTTCTGCAAGTGTGTGCGTGTCTGGAGGCCGGCAGTCTGTTTTCAGAGGAAGACTGCAGCCGTGAGCTGTTTTGCCTTATGTTTGACTAACTCAGTGTAACAGCTCATTGGGAGAAGGCTGAAAAACAGTGTTTGTCAGAGACATGCTGCGCTGATTTGGCAGAGCTCTACAGGTCAACACAGCAAGCCAAACACACATACAGTACAAACACACACACACACACAAGAACGCAAAAGAAACACTGGAAATGTATTCGTTCAGGGTCTCTCGCTCATTTAATTAAAAGAAAATCTCTTTTCAGGAATTGATAGTTTGTACTTGACAATGCTAAACTGTTTATTCCGTCTTTTTGGGCTAATGATAGCCTACCTCAAATCATGTGGTTTGTTGAGAGGTGTGCTATTACTTATGTAAATGATTAGACTGATGATTGGATTTTTTTTCCCTGGCATATAATAAAACAAGTTTTAAAAAATCCCATAGACTTGAATTAAAGGAGAGTCATTTATAGACAAACTCATCTATTGGCCTATCAGTTTTTTTTTACTTTGGTGGATTGTAAGGAAGCGTGTCTGGGATTATGTGGACCCACTTATTCATTACTCTCTGTGGAATATAATATGTCCTGACTAGAAAAGGGGAGAGGAGAATGAGAGTGGGTGTGAGCGAGTGAAGAACAAAGACCTGTACACTAAATTGTGTACTTGTGGGGAGGCTGACTGTACTAAAGAGCTTTGCCACTTTGGTGAGGTAGTTGAGCAAAAACCTAATTTACTAAGCACCCACAATCCTCTTTAACCATGCAGGTGCTATCTGTGCTGGTATAGCACCAGGCATATTTAAGCACTATCATTTCCACTCGTCATTGCAAACAAATGTACTTTCTGTGCTAATTAGGGTAATTATAGATGCGGCTTTCTCAAAAAACTCACTGTAAAAAATAAAAAAACATCCCCATTCACATGGATTCGTGAAAACAACTAAAAATGCTATATTATTCATGCCAGGCCAGTTGGTGATGTCACTTTGTAAAGAAACACTACGTGCCTATAGACTGAACACGTTCTACGCATGCGTTTTTGCAGTTTACACAGAGACAATAACTGTTTCGTTTTCAAAAATGTGCACTTTGAAACCCATTTTCAAAAGTTTGCGTTTTCAGGCCCAAAAAAAATGCTATTGTCGTGTACAGTGTTGGGCAAAGCAAAAGTAATGCATTACAATATTGCTTTACTCCCTAAATTTTTTAGTTACTTAGTTAATTTTAGTTACTTTTTATGGAAAGTAATGCATTGTTACTTTTGTGTTACTTTTCCTCATCTAAGCTGGGCTTGCTTGTTTGTTTTTTAATAACAAAAAAGTAATATTTTTGGCAAATGTAAAGGCCCTTTCACACCAAAAGTGAAATGAATAAGCCTCAGGCTGAAGGAAATGCAAATTCACACCTTTAAGCTGTGCTGCTTAAGAAAGATCAACACTCTTACTTTAGCAATAAAAATGAAACACAAATGTGGTTTACTTAGTCATTTTTTCTAATGGTTGATTTGGATCATCGAAGCTCAGCAGCACATGGTTTAATATAGTGAGATTAAATACATAAAGTATATTTGTGTAATTTCATTTAATTACTGCAGGTTTGCATAATATTCTGAGTTTGCATTTTACTGTTTTTATTCATTTTGAGAAATACAGAATGTTTTTGTGCAAGTGAGATTAGTGAATGTATGTTCACATTTAGTCTAGATCTACAATAACCATCATGTTTACACAGCGCACACAACGCCTCTGCACTTACTCTCAACATGGGGACAGGAGAGGTGTCAGTCAGTACATGGGAAAACAAAGCAACTTGCGTTCCTTATTTTAAAAAGTAACTCAGATATTTTGTTGTAAATTTAAAAGTAATGCATTACTTTACTAGTTACTTGAAAAAAGTAATCTGATTACGTAACTCGCATTACTTGTAATGCATTTACTCTCCACACTAGTCGTGTAAAAGAACGGCTAAAAGGCATAAAAGGTTTTCTGTTTTTTGTTGAAAACTGTGTTGGAAACTACCCTTAAGGATGTAAACCCGCTGTAAATCTATCTGCAATTAGACACATCTACTGCTCATGACTGTGCCTCTATTTCTTGTGCACAGTTCAGCAGTCTCATGTTCACCTTCTTGTTACTGTTGGAATGCAATCAGTTTAAAACAGTCTGAAGACATAATTGATGACATGATTAACCCCAGCTGAATTGCAAATTATGTTGCTGTGAGTGTGAATAAGTTCATCTGAATTCATATATTTCTGCAGAGTCAGTGTCTATTGAAAAGTTGACCTTTTGCCTCTTCAAACTTTTGGATAGGATCTTTCTTTTTTTTTTTAAAGAAGTCTCTTAAGGTTGCATTTATTTGATGAAAAAAATTCAGTGTTACATGATCCTTCAGAAATCATTCTAATATGATGATTTGATGTTCAAGAAACATTATTATTGATGTTGTGCTGCTTAATATTTTTGTGGAAACCATGATACAATTTTTCCTCAGGATTCTTTAAATAAAAAGAACAGCATTTATTTGAAATAGAAATCATTTGTAACATTATGAATGTGTTTACTGTCAATATTGATCAAATTAATGTGGCCTTTATTTCTTTTTTTAAAAAAAAGAAAGACCCTACATTTTCAAATGATACTGGACTATTTTAGCACATTTAGTCCCTGTTAAACTGAATTTCAGCACAGGTTTTATACTGTAATACTGTACACAAATGTGACATAACTGTTTGGATCCTTTGTTCCCTTTCAGTCGGTCACGTTCGACGTACGTCGGAACTGACCGACGAATTGGGATCTGTTTTCAGAGACCAATCTACTTCGAGTGATTAAAAACGAGCCAATGGACATTGGCATGCGGTTCACGCATTCCACGCACCGCCCCGCAGCGCGGGTATAAATACGGAAGTGGAACACCGCATCATTGCTTTTAACTTCGGAGCCGAACGGTTTGCTGTATCAAGCTGTTTCTACGAAGAGTGTTTAGACGAGTCTCGAGGAGGATCGCTCTCTTACCTGGGTGCTGGTGCGAGTAAGCGAGTGGCCGCTGCAACATACACTTGTTCCTGTGTTGGTTGGCTGGGCGTTACCGTTCTTTGAGTGCTCACAGGCAGACTTGCAATCGGACTGCTGTGAGCCGCGGCCATCTCCCTGAGTGCTTCAGCACTTCTAAAAGAGCATTTCCTTCTAAAAGAGCAACACGGTTTGACCCTGCGTCTTTTTCAAGATGTCATTCAAACCGTGTGTTTCTGGATGCGCTTGTTTCCTGTCCTCATTTGACGGCAACAATCTCTCTCGCATATAAACGTGTGATTGCGTTAGTGGGTGATTCATGTTCTCTCAGGAGAACGTGATCACGTCGAAGCGTTGTTCGTCTCACCTTTCTCGTAATGGCTTGAGCGTTCAGCGTGCTGACAGCGGGGGTTGTCACGGCAACCCAGCGCGTCACTCGGCGCTCTAGATGCGCGGTCAAGACTACGAAACCTCAAACGGGGTTGAGTCCCTTCGCCTATTCCCCGATCTAGTTTATTTTCTAGTGCACCAGAAAAGGGCTACTTCGGCTAATAAGCCTTGGTGACCTGAGGATTACAGTGGGGCTTCCCCGCCGGATACATCTCCTCGGGCCCCCACTCCTCTATCGCATCACGTGCGTGCTGAGACTTTGTTCGTGGGTGGATCATGTTCTCTCATGAGAACATGGCCACGTCGGCACGTTGTTCATCTTGCCTTTTTTTTAATAGGGGCTTGAGTGTTCAGCGCGTCGTGTGCTGTCTGACGGCCACGCTCACTTTCTCACATGCCTGCTGGTAGCTTACAGATGGGATTGCTGGTCCTAAAAAAAAAAAGGGGGCCAGCGTTTCGTTTGGGGCTCTGGCAGAGGACAGATGTCAATTGCTGCATTGGAGAGAGGGCTGTTATGCGCTGGAAATGGTAATGCTGAGTCTCAAACTATAATAGTGTGTGCTCATGCTGAATCAGATTCAGAGTTGACAGCCATGCTTTCCTGGGCGGCTGAGGCGTAGTGCAACGCGTAAATCGCCTTGCCTTCCCCTGTGCCTTTTTTTTCCCGGATGTGCATCGAAAAAGTTTAGCAGTGTGGAACTATTTGGTGTCAAAATATGGAACACCAAAAGGGCCATAAACTGTATACATTTTTTCCCTCTCTCACTACCCTCTGTCCTGCATGCACGAGGGTAGTCCCGGCCCAGGGGTTATGCAGGAACTGTGTGCGGTGATGGACCTCGCTCTCTGGGTGACGAAAGTCACTGCACGCTCCCTGGGTCAGGCGATGTCCACACTAGTGGTCCAGGAATGTCACCTGGGGCTAAACCTGGCAGATATGTGTGAGCCCGACTAAGTGCGGTTCTTCAACACCCCTGTCTGTCAGGCTGGCCTCTTCGGCGACGCCATCGAGAACTTCGCCCAGCAGTTCTTGGTGGCCCAGAGGCGGACGGAGGTGCTTAAAAAAAAAAAAAAAAAAAAAAAAAAAAAAAATTGCCGAGGGCGTCCCCCTGCGTCTGCCTCCGCCCCTGCTAAGCCAAGCAGCAGCCTCCACCTAGGCAGCAGGTGGCCGGGCGCAAGGGAGGCTCCCAACCCGTTCAGGGTCCCGCGAAGTCCGCTGGCAAGCGGCCCTGAGAGGCAGCCATTGTTCCGCTCAGAGAACGCAGCGTTCGTATTCTCAACTATCTCGACGACTGGCTCATACTGGCCCAGTCCCGGGAGCAGTTGTGCGAACACAGGGACCTGGTGCTACGTCACCTCAGCCTGTTGGGCCTTCGGGTCAACCGAGAGAAGAGCAAACTCTGTCCCACGCAGAGGATCTCTTATCTCGGTATGGAGCTGGACTCTGTCAACCGGACTGCGCACCTCACAGAGGAACGAGTCCGGTCAGTGTTGAACTGCTTGAATATGTTCAAAGGCAGGACAGCTGTCCCACTGAAATTCTTTCAGAGGCTCCTGGGGCATATGGCATCTGCAGCCACGGTAACGCCGCTCGGATTGCTTCATATGAGACCGCTTGAACGCTGGCTTCACGACCGGGTCTCGAGATGGGCGTGGCAGCGCGGCAAGTACCGGGTCTCAGTTACTCCTTACTGTCGCCAAACCTTCAACCCGTGGGCGGACCCTGCCTTTCTACGGGCCGGAGTGTCCCTAGAACAGGTGTCCAGGCATGCTGTGGTCTTCACGGATGCCTCTTCCATGGGTTGGGGGGCCACGTACAACGGGCACTTAGTTGCGGGTCTGTGGACGGGGCCCCAACTGCATTGGCATATCAATTTCCTAGAGCTCCTGGCAGTATGTCTCGCCCTGGGCCGCTTTAAAAAGCCGCTACAGGGAAAACACGTTCTGGTCCGTACGGACAGCACTGCGGCCGTTGCGTACATCAACCGTCAGGGTGGTCTACGCTCCCGTTGCATGCTCCGGCTCGCCCGCCATCTCCTCCTGTGGAGTCAGAAGCGTCTGAGGTTGCTTCGGACCATTCACATCCCAGGTGCGCTGAACCAGACAGCCGACGAGCTCTCTCGTCAGCCGACACCTCCGGGAGAGTGGCGACTCCACCCCTGGAGCGTACAGCTGATATGGGACCCCTTCGGAGCCGTGCAGGTAGACCTGTTCGCCTCTCCGGACTCGACCCATTGCCAGTTGTATTACTCCCTGTCCGGGGGCACCCTCGGTACAGATGCACTGGCGCACAGCTGGCCCCGGGACCTACGCAAGTATGCGTTTCCCCCAGTGAGCCTTCTCGCACAGGTTCTGTGCAAGGTCAGGGAGGACGAGGAGCAGGTCTTGTTAGTTGCGCCGAACTCTCACTCCTCGCGACAGCCCCTCCCTGCTTTCTCAGGGGCGGGGCACTCTATGGCACCCGCGTCCAGACGGGACGCGGAGGTTCTAGGTGGCCTGCCGCAGGCAGTGGCAGACACCATCGCTTCAGCTAGAGCCCCCTCTACTAGGCGCCTCTATGCTCTGAAGTGGAACCTGTTCGTTGAGTGGTGTTCTTCCCGCCGGGAAGACCCCCAAAGGTGTTCGATTAATGTCGTGCTTTCTTTTCTGCAAGATGGGTTAGAGAGAAGGCTGTCTCCCTCCACCCTCAAAGTGTACGTCGCCGCAATAGCGGCGTATCACAATGTAGTTGAAGGTAAGTCCTTAGGTAAGCACGACTTAATCGTCAGGTTCCTCCAGAGGTGCGAGGAGACTGAATCCTCCTCGTCCAACCTCGGTACCCTCTTGGGACTTAGCCCTGGTGCTTAGAGCGCTCCAGGGCCCTCCCTTCGAGCCTTTGCAGTCAGCAGAGCTAAACATCCTGTCCATGAAGATAGTGCTCCTGACTGCATTGGCCTCAATCAAGAGGGTAGGGGACCTGCATGCACTTTCGGTCAACGAATCGTGCCTAGAATTCGGGCCGGCCAACTCTCACGTTGTCCTGAGACCCCGGCCAGGATATGTGCCCAAGGTTCCCACCACTCCCTTCCGGGACCAGGTGGTGAACCTGCAAGCGCTGCCTTCGGAGGAGGCAGACCCAGCGCTAGCTTTGCTCTGTCCCACCCGCGCTCTTCGCGCATACGTGGACCGAACTCAAAGCTTTAGAACCTCAGAGCAGCTCTTCATCTGTTACGGAGGCCAGCAGAAGGGAAAGGCTGTCTCCAAGCAGAGGTTAGCCCACTGGATAGTGGATGCTATCATCTTGGCTTACCAGTCCCAAGACGTGCCTTGCCCGTTCGGGGTGCGAGCTCACTCCACTAGGAGTGTAGTCTCCTCCTGGGCGCTGACTCAAGGCGCCTCGCTGACAGATATATGTAGAGCTGCGGGCTGGGCGACACCTAACACGTTCGCTAGTTTCTATAGCCTCCGTGTAGAGCCAGTATCTTCCCGCATCCTCGCCCCCAGTGGCCAGTAGCGCTAAGTACCCGTTCTAGTGTCGGCTTGCATACGCCACTCCCGCCTCCGGGCCGGATATGTGCGTTTATTGTCTCCAGTTGTGTTCCCCAGAAACGGCTAACCCGAGCTCCTCCGTCACCCCTTTGGTGTCAGACGTTACGGCCGTTTGACACCAGGCCTGCACCCGTATGCTTGTGGAACGTGTGTGTAGGCTGGGTTCCATATGTAGCGGTTCCTTAACGGCAACCCCATATGTGTATTCTCCACGGTACCAGCTACCCTACTCGGCTAGCCCCATGTTTTTCCCTTGACAGAGCTCGCTCTGTCGTCTCTGGTGGTGTTCTTTCCCCCCTGGGAGCAGGTTGGATCCACCCCAGAGACTGCCTTAGGTAGCACTACCCTGCTAGGTTAGTCCTTATGAGTATTTCCACCTCTCCTTCCACTGAAGGACGTGGCTCCGCAGCGTACCATCTCCCCGAGACGGGCACGCTTCCCAGCGTTATCCAATAGTCACGCTTAGTGGGTCTTGCAGGAACAGTTGTGACTGGCCTCCCTGCCCTGACTCCCGCACCAACGTAGGTGTGGTCCAGCGAGCTCGGGCAGGGCGCTGGAAGGGCCAGCATCTCTGGCGTGTTAGTAGGGATCCCAATTCGTCGGTCAGTTCCGATGTACGTTGAACGTGACCGACTGAAAGGGAACGTCTCGGTTACGTATGTAACCCTCGTTCCCTGAAGGAGGGAACGGAGACGTACGTCCCGTCGCCAGGTGCTGTGCTTCAGCTGAAGGCCGAGTCACCTATCTCGGCTCCTCAGTTGAAAAGCAATGATGCGGTGTTCCACTTCCGTATTTATACCCGCGCTGCGGGGCGGTGCATGGAATGCGTGAACCGCATGCCAATGTCCATTGGCTCGTTTTTAATCACTCGAAGTAGATTGGTCTCTGAAAACAGATCCCAATTCGTCGGTCAGTTCCGACGTACGTCTCCGTTCCCTCCTTCAGGGAACGAGGGTTACATACGTAACCGAGACGTTTTTTATGAAGTTCTCAAGTCCATGAACTTAATAGGTTCCCACAACCCTACCTTTGGTAGTTTCCTTATCAGTCAACAAATTATGCACCCCATAACAAACAGAATGTGACATCAGTCAGCAGCAGTTAGGAAAAGGATACAGCAGCACAAAGAAAACTGAAGGAAATGTTGTTTGTGTCAATCACGCAACGTAAGGTTTATGACGAGCATCTAAAGAGTTATATTCAATCCCCCAGAACAGAAGTAGGAGGTTAATTTAAATGGCAAATCCACTGATAGGAATGATTGTGAATCCTTGCTAACATGGTTGTTGGAGCACAAGACCAGGGTAGCATCAACCATTGTTTCCTTCCTGGCCCATTTTCTTCCCATCACAGTCAGTCATGCTATTGTGCTCCTGTTGTCAGCTCATTAATATACACTCCTGTTCTACAGCCAGCCCTCCCCTTTCTCCTCCCATCCCTCCCACCCTCCTCCACTCCCATAAGTCAAGGTCAGACAATTTTACCTTTGGTTTTTCAAATGCGAAAACAGATTCATATCACCCCTCCCCCCCGATTCCATTTCCCTGGCCATTGGCATTGAAGAGAGAGAGAGTGTGTGTGTGTGTTTCATCTTGTGTGCCCAATGGAGAAGTTTAATAAATGTGGTGTCACTGCAGTGTGGCATGCAAGATTGCTTGGCCTGCAGTCTGTGACACGCGGGGAATGCTTTTAAATGGCAGACCTCTGTAATAAGGCTGCAGAGGGTCTGAGAACAATACAGCATGGCATATGGAAACTGCTAATGACAACGACTGAAAGCTTGTTTTCATTCAGTTGCATTAGTGTGATATTGTTTCCACTGCACTCAATAATGGTCAAATTGGATGTCTTTTTTGCAAGCTTACATACCAATGTGTTTATGTGCCTTTGTTCTTTTGCTTGCATGTTGCCTACACAGCAGTGGCCGAGTGATTTTAGTTTTTTTTTATGACCAATTCAGATATCGTAATTTGCAGTTGTTACCTTAATGAACTCATCCAACCCTTAAATTTTGTTTTGTTGGTGTAACTTAAAATATTTAGATTGACTTAATTCAAATCAGTTAATTTGGATGTTTTTTACATGAAGCACATTTTTAAGTTAACATTTAGGTCTGATGGGTGTACAAATTAAATGTGAAATTAAATGTGCACTTATTTATAAAAAAAAAATATTTTAATGTAAATATAATTGTATTATTTTTTATTTTATTACATTTAAATTGGCAAATAATATGGCTGGTAGTTTTTCAGTACAAATTAGATTGTTAGCATAAACTTTTTCATAAAAAGTGAAAAGTTGAACTGAACTTTAATTTGGCACCGCCACCACCCCGGTGGCTTTAGTGTAACTATGCACGGGTGGACAATATTTAAATATAAAAGGACTACATAATTTTGTTAATTTTACATTATAACATTATTTATTGGTATTAAAATGTCTAAATGCCATTTTCTGTTCATTTCAAGGTTTATAACATCCCAGATATCTGTAATCTAACACTTTTGGGTCTTCTGAATATGTTTACTATATATGTCATTCAATCTTCACAATACACTTGTATTTGAGATTAAATCAAGGTGGGAGGTGCGAGCCTGATGTTTGTCTGTAAGAGTAAGTTATGCTGTTGTTACCTGAGTGGGCTGGGACCATGTCGCATGGTGCAGAGGCTCTACTTCATACTCTGTCCCTGTGACCTTGGAGGTCATTGACCGGAAGGATGCATTCATCACTGTGATGCTGGGGATGGGGGAAGGGGAAAAGGGGAGCTCCAAGCTTGCAACTGTGGCATGCTCATTACTAACCTACACCTAGCACTCTGCTTCTCTGTAAGCATCTATGTAAGTGTGTTTATATATCGGGCAAGTTGTTTGATATTATCCTTTGTTACTGGTTCTAGTGTTTTTATAGATTCATTTATTTATTTATCACAATAATTACACAAGCTTCCTATGGCCCACAACCACAAAAAAATTATTTAGAATATTTGTATCACTTTAGATCAGACAAAGTGGGGTTCAAAAGTCCACATGGGATTCAAAGTCTGAAAATAAATACAAATAACAAATAACAGAAAATGGTCAGTATTTTCTAAAATGAAATGTAACATTAAATATTATGAACATATACATTAAACCTGGAATAATGTAAATAATGGAAACATGGAAATAATTAAATAAATAATTTTCACCTGGAAATGAACAGATAAACACTATCATTTTAAGTTACTCCAATATTATAGAAAATTTGTGACATTGATTATGTGACACTTTGTAGAGATGATCTAATGTTTTTGCTTTCATTGAAGTTCAAGAAGCTAATTCTCAAATTTTGTGAATCTCTTGACATGATCATCAGATTTTAAGTTGTGAAATCATTAAGGTAAAAGAGGAACAAACAAACACTAAAAAATCTTGAGTTATTTTTTCAACTTATATCCCGGGTTGAGCCTTTTGATTATTTTTTTTTTGTTAAATGAGCTTAAATGTTGGAAATATATATTAAAAATATGACAAAAAAATAGAAGAATTATCATGCAAGTCAGTGGTTTTGTGGAGTATTTTTTTTTTAAAAGTATAGAGGATTTAAGTTAATCCGTAGACATTAATTCATGTATGAAATAAAAAAATAAGATAGTATTATAGTAAAAATTTATCAACTATGCTGGGTTAAATAAACCCATTATACTGGGTAAAATTAACCCAACATGTTTTCTGTCCTATATTAACCCAGTGTTTTTTTTTTGAGTGAAATAAACGTTTCGCTCTAATTGTTATGCTTAATATTAATTCCAATATTGTATAATTTGTAATGATATGTGCTGTGTTTAATTACACAAATTTCACTAGTGCACTCTTTTGGACCCCACTGTTTATCCCAGCATGCCTCTCTCTGTATCACATTACACATAAACACATTATCCTCCATCTATCTCCATCAATAAAGTGTAATGAATAAGAAATGGCAAAGAGAATGCCCCCCCTCCCCTTTTAGTATATCAGACAGAGTATTGATCAGAAAGAGCTACGGTCATGCTCTTTTTCTATTTATCGTCTGCCTTTTGAGCTCAAAGATCTCATCCTCTGTTGCTGTACATAAAAACAAATGAATAAGAGATAATGGTGATGAAAGGATGAGGAATTATGTGATCAAAATAACCAATTGTTCCCGTTGCTGAGCAAAGGCTCCATCAACATTTGAAGTGTGACTGAGCAAAATGTATTCTATTTAAAGATTTCTTTTTCACTTTGGTCTACTTTATGTTTGAAGAGCTATTGTGGTAAATCTTTGCTTTCTTTGTAGACTGTTTCCTTCCTGAAAGCCTGAAAGCTTGAAAGCTTGTGCTGATTTCAGTCAACATGCTACATGTATTTGAATGAAGTTTCCCTTGACACATGTATGTATCATAAACAAAGCATGACAGCTGCCACTTCAGCTCATGTCAGTTCACGGCTGAGGTGCTATTGGCCAGGGCTCTTCATCATTTTATTGACAAATGTGACCAGAGGGTTTATTTCTGTCATTTATGGGCTAGGACCAAATTTGAGTTAGTTAAAGGGTTAGTTCACCCAAAAATGAAAATTAGCCCATGATTTACTCACCCTCAGGTCATCCTAGGTGTATATGACATTCTTCTTTCAGACAAATACATTTGGAGTTATATTAAAAAATGTCCTGGCTCTTCCAAGCTTTATAATGGCAGTGAATGGCTGTTTCTGTTTTGAAGTCCATAAAAGTGCATCTATCCATCATAAACGTAATCCATACAGCTCCGGGGGTTAATAAAGGCCTTCTGAAGCGCAGTGATGCATTTGTGTAAGAAAAATATGCATATTTAAAACTTTATAAACTGTAATCTCTAACTTCCGCTAACTGTTGTACGCTCGTTCACAAGGCGTTCCAGCTTATGACGTAGGACACAGGCGTAGCGTAATTTCTGGTGACGAACGCGGAAACGCAGAGAATAGAGCAAAGCAAAACTTGGTTCTCGCGAGAACTAGCATATTCTCACCGGAGCGTGAACGCGTGTACGACAGTTAGCGGAAGTTAGAGATTACAGTTTGTAAAGTTTTAAATTATGGATATTTTTCATACACGAACACATTGCTTTGCTTCTAAAGGCCTTTATTAACCCCCCGGAGCGCTGTGTAGCACTTTTATGATGGATAGATGCACTTTTATGGAAACAGCCATTCAATGCCATTATGAAGCTTGGAAGAGCCAGGATATTTTTTTAATATAACTCCGATTGTATTCGTCTGAAAGAAGAATGTCATATACACCTAGGATGACTTTAGGGTGAGTAAATCATGGGCTAATTTTCATTTTTGGATGAACTCTCCCTTTAAGATGAACAGATGTGTTTTTGAGTGCTGATGCAAATTCTACTGCTAGAGAAACTTAATGCATCTTGATTTTAGAGCATGTATTGATCTGCAGAGCATGACATTGTACTTGCCCTACTTTCAAGTAAAACCACAATGTACACTGACCCGTCAGATAAATACCTTTTCCATGGTATATATAAAAATGCTGAATGCTATGGACCAATCAGAATTAAGTATTCCAAATGCAGGCTTAAGAGGAAGCTCTGATTGCCTCTGTGGGCTTCTTCACAAAATTATTAGGGCAGCACATTCTCAGGTTTCCAATGGAAGTGCAACACAGGCGGCTTGTAGTTAATTGCTCATTTGAATCTATAAAAGAAGCCAATTATGTGTGCTGTAAAACTGATTAACCTTTCTACACTGCTCCCCTAATGCCATGAGACCACAAAGGTCTAATGATTGTTCAACAAGCGTGCGTGATTATACCACAAGTAAACCAGTGCTGATGTATTTACAATAAATAACATATGAGCTGAAGAACTGAGATGGATTATTTTGTTAGCTAGACAGGACCAAATGGACATTATTAATTTAATTGTATAATTATATTATAATTTTATAGCTTTTATGTATAATAATATGTACACTCACCTAAAGGATTATTAGGAACACCATACTAATACTGTGTTTGACCCCCTTTCGCCTTCAGAACTGCCTTAATTCTACGTGGCATTGATTCAACAAGGTGCTGAAAGCATTCTTTAGAAATGTTGGCCCATATTGATAGGATAGCATCTTGCAGTTGATGGAGATTTGTGGGATGCACATCCAGGGCACGAAGCTCCCGTTCCACCACATCCCAAAGATGCTCTATTGGGTTGAGATCTGGTGACTGTGGGGGCCATTTTAGTACAGTGAACTCATTGTCATGTTCAAGAAACCAATTTGAAATGATTCGAGCTTTGTGACATGGTGCATTATCCTGCTGGAAGTAGCCATCAGAGGATGGGTACATGGTGGTCATAAAGTGATGGACATGGTCAGAAACAATGCTCAGGTAGGCTGTGGCATTTAAACGATGCCCAATTGGCACTAAGGGGCCTAAAGTGTGCCAAGAAAACATCCCCCACACCATTACACCACCACCACCAGCCTGCACAGTGGTAACAAGGCATGATGGATCCATGTTCTCATTCTGTTTACGCCAAATTCTGACTCTACCATCTGAATGTCTCAACAGAAATCAAGACTCATCAGACCAGGCAACATTTTTCCAGTCTTCAACTGTCCAATTTTGGTGAGCTCGTGCAAATTGTAGCCTCTTTTTCCTATTTGTAGTGGAGATGAGTGGTACCCGGTGGGGTCTTCTGCTGTTGTAGCCCATCCGCCTCAAGGTTGTGCGTGTTGTGGCTTCACAAATGCTTTGCTGCATACCTCGGTTGTAACGAGTGGTTATTTCAGTCAAAGTTGCTCTTCTATCAGCTTGAATCAGTCAGCCCATTCTCCTCTGACCTCTAGCATCAACAAGGCATTTTCGCCCACAGGACTGCCGCATACTGGATGTTTTTCCCTTTTCACACCATTCTTTGTAAACTCTAGAAATGGTTGTGCATGAAAATCCCAGTAACTGAGCAGATTGTGAAATACTCAGACCGGCCCGTCTGGCACCAACAACCATGCCACGCTCAAAATTGCTTAAATCACCTTTCTTTCCCATTCTGACATTCAGTTTGGAGTTCAGGAGATTGTCTTGACCAGGACCACACCCCTAAATGCATTGAAGCAACTGCCATGTGATTGGTTGATTAGATAATTGCATTAATGAGAAATTGAACAGGTGTTCCTAATAATCCTTTAGGTGAGTGTATTTTATCTATGTAATTATACATAATATATGTAAACGGTAAAATATAAACAAAGCTGCAAATACTAACCTTTTATTGCATATTTAAATTAAGAAGGAAAGAACACAAGATGTGAAGTTTTTGAATGACAGACTTTCAAATTCTGCAGAGGTTAAGGTTGTTATTATTAAATAAAATGAAAACTATTAAAAAAATAATTTAAATAAATATACAGTAAATGTTAGTTAAAAACTTCATTATTTCATTTAATTTTGTTGACATGGCAACATTTCAAATTTGTAAGATGAAGTGCTAAAATTACTGAAATAAAAAAGAAATTAGAGCTAAATAATTTTTTTTAAATGACATAAAAATGACATAAATACTATAATATATAAATAATACTAACCCTGTTATTCCATATTGACCTGATTATAGGCAATAAATGGCTTGTTACCACTGTTTGGTATCATTCATGGCTTCATTGAACATGATTTAACAATATTCTGCTTTGAATGTGACAGCTATGTTAGAGAATGCTCTAATTTCACAATTTCACTTGGACATTGTAATTTGTGATGCAGCATCCATCCTCTGCCCTTATCCATTAAATGACCTCAAGGGATATTAATAAAACTCAGAAATGTCCTGCCCATAATTGTGTCAACCTGCACATATCATTGATCTGTAAATCAACACACATTCCCGATGCATGCACACACTAAAAGTAATTATATTATTGTCTTAAAGGACACTCCACTTTTTTTGAAAATAGGCTCATTTTCCAACTCCCCTAGAATGAATCAGTTTAGTTTTATCCTTTTTGAATCCATTCAGCTGATCTCCGGGTCTGGCGGTAGAACTTTTAGCATAGCTTAGCATAGATCATTGAATCTGATTAGACCATTTGCATCTCGCTCAAAAATGAGTACACAATGTAACTACAGAAGAGTCAAGTTTTAAATAGGAAAAATATCGAAAGTCTTTGGTCATTTTTGAGCGAGATGCAAATGGTCTAATCAGATTCAATGATCTATGTTAAATTATGCTAAAAGTTCTACCGCCAGATGCGGAGATCAGCTGAATGATTCGAAAACGGTAAAACTCAACTGTTCCTTTAAGTTGCTCCCACAAGACAAGACATGATGCTTTTCTGTGCCTGGGTGAAGTCTGTGTTGCCTCCTTTGTGACTCTGGGATGTTGCTCCTGTGCTGAAGAGGTGACTGTGAATAATGAACCTGAATTATCACGACAAGCGAGATTAATTGCTATGAGCTGTAATTAGCCCACCCTGCCAAGCTGATCTTTTTATGCCTCTATACATACTTCATCAATAAACGCACTCAGTAATCACGTTTCTCCTCTGCCACCACATTACATATCTTAGCCGTAATCCATATACAGATGACATTAGGGCGGATTGTTATTTAATTGGCCCCTTGAAGGTCTGTCAGCACGTCTTTATCGGTGAGCCCTTGTCTTTTAACTACCTAAAGCGACCCAGCCACCCTCTCAGATTCATCTGGCTAACAGAAGTGCTCTGGCTGTCATTGGGTGGATGAATGCTAATGAGAGCGAGAGAGATGAGTCCTATAGTGAGATCGGGTTTTGGCTCATTGCTCAGCGAAATGTTTGGCCAGCTCTCTGATCATATTTGTCTTCCACAGTCTATGCTGTAAGCTGGAATGGGACAGAGGGGGATCAGTGTTGCAATGTGAAAATGTCCCCATGGGTGGAGACCATACATGCCCAAATTCTTTTAAACCTATATTTCACCATGAAATAGACCGTGTAATTGCCTTATGAAAGCCATTTCCAATTGTGGAATCATATAGCTTATGAGTAAAGTTTTTTTTGATACATATTAATTGAAAATAATTTGATTGCTGACAAAATGTGTTAAAACAGTCAATTTTCTCACCTAGTGGTGTGAATAAATACAAATATTCTCATACACTCACATTTTTGAAGATTTATGCATTTCAATTAATAGTACAATTCCATCACATTGAATTGAATAATCCTTACATATTATGAATTAAGAATTTTAAATAAGTAAAAAAAAAACTATAGATCCTAATAAAACATTTTGTATAAACCTTAAACTTAAATGTAATCATATTTTCTTTTCTTTTTTTATTTTATTTATGAATACAAATCACATAAACTAAATGGTCCATTCCCTTGTTCCATTAAGATATATACAAAATGTTTTATTAAGCTCTATTTTTTTATTTCAAAGTATTATTCAATTCACTTTGATGGAATGGTGGATTTTACTATTAGCTGAAATGTGTAGATATTGAAAAAACATATTTTTTTTGTGTACACAAAATACCATATGTTATTTCTAATAATTATCAAACTGTAAATTTCTATGGAGCACATTACATTTTAAAACAGTAATTGTTTTGGTTTTTAGAGAAAAATGTTCAATGCAAATGTCTTAGTCCAGACTCCAGAGAGGTTTTTTTTTTTTATACCAAAAAACAGAAATGATGGAGGCTATATAGCCTACCACCTTCTCTGTCAGTGATGGATAAATACATTGGGAATACAATGAATGATTGTCTGTTCATTTGTCTTTAGTTGTCAGTTAAGAAGTTAAACGATGATTGTCAAGTGATGTCTAGTGGTTTGTTGAAATTGCGCCCCCTGCCGGTGGAACGATGTATAAAACCCTATTTGATGAGGTACATTTACTTAAAATGGATGCAAGAGCTCTCTCGAACAACTACGGTTTTATATATTTTAGGTATTGCTGAGAAAGCCCGCTTAATGATTAATCAAATGAGAGAAACGCAAGGGATGGCTGGATGTAGGCTACGTTAGCCTGTGTTGTTGGGGGAGGGAGGTAGTTCCTCGATCCTTGTTGTCATAGCAACAATAAAGGTGGAGCGACATTTTAACATAGGGGTTGGATTGTTTGTTAGTTGAAAGTCACGTGACGTGCCGCTGGGGAATGGGGGCACTTCCTGTTTTACTCTGCTGAGACTTGAGCCGCTGTTGTCAGTTTCAACAAAATGGCTGCTGGAGCGCCACAAACGAAAACCCAGTGAACGCTTCACGTCACAGTGCAGTATCATTTTAAATGGATGCATTGGAATTTCCCTACCTTCTGAGCATCGGGACATTTACTCGTGTGGACTCGTTTACATACGTATTAGCGAACTGAAGGCATGCTGAAATATTCCCTTTACGCACTTTATATACACCCAAAAGCATACAAAAGCTCAAACTGCCAGTGCGCGCGCGTCTGTGTGGGTGCACGCACGCGTGTGTAGCTGCTCCTAAAAAAATCGTCGTAATGTTAAAGCTGATCTAAGTTACCTTAAGTTTTCTTGCTGACGTGCAAAATTGTCATTTTCACTGTTTGCACTGGCATTTTTAGTTTTTTTTTTCCCGCATCTGGATAAATTCCCCTGCATATTTGAGAGGTGAATTCCTCAACTGGAACGTCAGGCTCGCCATTGCAGCTCACTGCAAGAGCGAGTGTCCTGTCCTGACTGCGACTGATTAATATCTGATCTGTGTCAGTACGGGTATCGACAACATCCTCCTTTACCATGCAGCTCATGCATCACATCTGAACAGCAGACCGCAGTTGCTCCGTGTGCAAAATAAAGGTAAGATAATACATTTTTTAAAACGGTTAACGTTATAATTTTTAGGTGGGCGGGGTGTGATATTTTTTGGTATACAGTGATATTGCGTCATTTTAGGAATTTCTTTTGAGCTATTTTGTTTCTGACAGACAGAGGGACGCAGAATTAGTGAAATCACTAAAATGCATACTGTGTTCAAACGTTTGACGATAAGGGTATGTAATAGCATGCACGGTTTTTTTTCCTGTTTTGATGGTTAGAAATAGCTTTCGTGTGCAAATGTTTACTCCCCCAAACATCAACATTGGCCCAATTTTTAAACGGATGCGAGATAAGCCCCCTTTCTTATCGGATTCCAGTCGTATTTAAGATTCATACCTATGCTTAATGTCTAGCAATGTGACCAATTTTGTGATTTGCCCGTTGCGTTTACTTGTGTAAACGTGTTGTGTTGTGTAAATACATGTCTAGTATTTGCTGGGACTTCCGTCACGTCCTTTTGATGATAAAATGTTGTCTAGGAAAGCAACTCACTAGTTTTTTTGTTTGTTTGTTTGTTTGTTCGTTATGGAGAACCATGTTGCAGTCTTTCTGCAATGACGTTCACCCTGGGCAATGAACGATAGAGAAATGACCGCGGTGGTGTTTATATTTTCATGGGGTTTTGGATAAGAAATATCGCGCGAAGAGCTGCTATTATTTCTGGTTGAAGCTCTTTCATTCACTGTCTGTTCGAGGCTCTGTCATTTTGATAATTACTGAAAGATTCAGATTCTTCAAATAAAACGAAACGAAACTATTTCAGTTTATAACGAAATACTATTGAAGCTTCTCATTGTTTGTGTGTTCTATTTTTTTTTCATCTTGGGAGAATACTAGAGGTTGTATCATGTATTGAAATCATGTTGCCTTAGTTGAGAGTGAGTATTTGTTTACTAAAATTGGTGATAGGCTAGTTTCCGTCAAAATGTCAGTTACTACGTTGTTGTTACTACTTTGAAATCTGTAAATTCATAATAAATATTATTCAAACATCGTAAGCTGCCAGAATCTTTCTGTCACTATTTATTTTAAGCAGAGTGTCACCAAATTACCATCGTTTTGTTGTAGTAGCTACAACCCATATTTAGACTGACACTATGGTTACCATGGTAAAATTTCGTAAGCGCATTGAAGACTGCCTTTGGCTGTGCAGGATAACGCTACTGAGGACAGCACCAATGTCAAACGTCCCCATGACTGTTCCTGTGGTGGTGGTGGTGGTGCAGTTGCTAATTTGGCAGGGAGAGTTTCTGCTCCCCTCACAGGGTCAGGGTCCCCCTGTCAGAGCCAGACCTTTGAAAAGGGCTGTGTTCTCCTGGAGTGAAAAAGGGTCAGACAAAAAGAGGCCACTTAATGCTCAGATTACCATAAAGCTTAGGTCACATTGCCCCTCTCAGCTTGTTCTTATAAAGTCTTACCAGCATTACTGTGGCTTGGGATTTGCTCCATGTGGCTTCATGTTTGGTCATTTGTAGCTGTTGGCTATTGAAGTGGAATCATTGTTGCTGAGTCTGGTTCTTGATTCCCTTTTGAAACTTAGTTCCTGTATAGTAACTGTGGCATTTGAGCAAGACCATAGTAACCACAGATAAAACCATGGATTGCTTGTATTTTCCATAGTTAGATCAATGTTAGGGTTAACTGGTTTCTGTAAAAAAAACAAAAAATCATGAATGAAAGTATAACTAATACCAATTGTGTAATAATAATCAAATGTTTGATTCAACAACTTCTCCGTCCAATAGTAGAGACTAGAGAGTTTTGTTGAAGTAAAATCATGGCCATTTTTTCCTAAACAAATTACTGCGATGGCAGCATTACATGAAGTTGTTTATCTCTTTGCCTTATATCCTGCAAACAACTGTCATTTTGTTTTGTGTGTGTGTGTGTGTTTGTTTAATTTTCAGTTTTTTTTTTAATATCTGCAAGCAACTATGTTTCTATTTTCTACACTTCATGATATGGCAGTGTTGGCACATGTATCCGTTTAGCATCTGTATTCTAATCTAAAATAGAGACTCTCATCTGAGTGCCACAGTCACTGGTATCAGACTTAATGCTAGGTTTTATAGCTGAGAGATTTTGTGTTATTATTTCCCACAATCCTTTCTGTTCCACTTTGAATTTTTTTTTTGTTTTGCTATGCATTTTTGTTTTGCACTGTGCAGTGGTGTCTTGTCAACATTAATGCCTTCATCAATAGCACAATCTGTTTATTTGTTTGGACAAAAGACACTAACCAACAGCTGTCATTCCCAAAGTTAGATTTATGCTGATCTCTGAAGATTGTGACTGGGGCTGTGTCCCACTGACCCACATTCGACATGTTCATCATAATAGATGAAAATAATGTAGATATTTCTTTTGATATCTTCATAATTTAAGCCTCTAGGATTAAGATTAAGTCTCTTGAGACTTTATCTATGTATGAAAAGCTGTCATAATGTGTTTTCTCCATTCATGCAGGTCTGATGTGAGGAGGCTGAGTTTTTGAACCTTCAGGATGTGTTTTTAGTATAAGCTTTGCATTCTTTTTTGATTGGTTGAAAACCTCATGCCAAAGGGTCATTCAGATGAGTCTTTCAAGGGCAAGTTTTCCTCTCTGAGACACAGTGTAGCAGTTATCTGAATGCATTAACCTTTTGAAAGGCATGTTTTATTCGTTGAATGCCACATTTTACCTGCTTGGTTGCCTGCAAATTAGGAGTTTTGTCCTTCCTGTTCATCAAGCCTATCAGGTCTTAATATCATACATTTTAAAAACACATAGAGCTGAGAAATGGAGTCTATAACTCTGTCTGTTCTAGAGCAATTGAGAGGTGCTGAAAGTAACAGTTATTTGATAGTTTATCTGAAATTCATGTTTCATGGTATTCAGAATATTAGTGGATAATTCTGGCCAAGAACTGCCCACTTAGACAGGAAAAGACCCTCTGACTGATATGTTAAGCGAGCCACAATTTGTGATTTTTTTTTTTTTTTTTTTTTTTTTTTTTTTTTGGGGGGTGGGTAAATCTGAAATGGATGAATAGCACAATAATAGACTGGCACAGATAAATAAGCCATGATGACGGTCTCCCTGAACAGTTGAAATGTGTTTAGACTCCACAATCAGTGTTTTTGTTTTCCAAAAGTTGTTAATATTGACGATTTCACAGGCAGAAAACAAAGCTAGACATATAGTTTGCTTGCTAAGTGCCTTAACTAAATATCTTGTGCTTTTATACACTACTCTACAGAGGCTTGGGTTTGTAAGATTCTTTTGTTTTTGTAAAATGCTCACCAAGGCTGCATTTATTTGATCAAAAAGATTACATATATACATACACATATACACTCACCTAAAGGATTATTAGGAACACCTGTTCAATTTCTCATTAATGCAATTATCTAATCAACCAATCACATGGCAGTTGCTTCAATGCATTTAGGGGTGTGGTCCTGGTCAACACAATCTCCTGAACTCCAAATTGAATGTCAGAATGGGAAAGAAAGGTGATTTAAGCAATTGAGCGTGGCATGGTTGTTGGTGCCAGACGGGCCGGTCTGAGTTCCTGGGATTTTCACGCACAACCATTTCTAGAGTTTACAAAGAATGGTGTGAAAAGGGAAAAACATCCAGTATGCGGCAGTCCTGTGGGCGAAAATGCCTTGTTGATGCTAGAGGTCAGAGGAGAATGGGCCGACTGATTCAAGCTGATAGAAGAGCAACTTTGACTGAAATAACAACTTGTTACAACCGAGGTATGCAGCAAAGCATTTGTGAAGCCACAACACGCACAACCTTGAGGCGGATGGGCTACAACAGCAGAAGACCCCACCGGGTACCACTCATCTCCACTACGAATAGGAAAAAGAGGCTACAATTTGCACGAGCTCAGCAAAATTGGACAGTTGAAGACTGGAAAAATGTTGCCTGGTCTGATGAGTCTCGATTTCTGTTGAGACATTCAGATGGTAGAGTCAGAATTTGGCGTAAACAGAATGAGAACATGGATCCATCATGCCTTGTTACCACTGTGCAGGCTGCTGGTGGTGGTGTAATGGTGTGGGGGATGTTTTCTTGGCACACTTTAGGCCCCTTAGTGCCAATTGGGCATCGTTTAAATGCCACGGCCTACCTGACCATTGTTTCTGACCATGTCCATCCCTTTATGACCACCATGTACCCATCCTCTGATGGCTACTTCCAGCAGGATAATGCACCATGTCACAAAGCTCGAATCATTTCAAATTGGTTTCTTGAACATGACAATGAGTTCACTGTACTAAAATGGCCCCCACAGTCACCAGATCTCAACCTAATAGAGCATCTTTGGGATGTGGTGGAACGGGAGCTTCGTGCCCTGGATGTGCATCCCACAAATCTCCATCAACTGCAAGATGCTATCCTATCAATATGGGCCAACATTTCTAAAGAATGCTTTCAGCACCTTGTTGAATCAATGCCATGTAGAATTAAGGCAGTTCTGAAGGCGAAAGGGGGTCAAACACAGTATTAGTATGGTGTTCCTAATAATCCTTTAGGTGAGTGTGTGTGTGTGTGTGTGTATATATATATATATATATATATATATATGTATGTGTGTGTTAATATATTTTACATTTTTTTTATAAATGTCTGTGTTGGCAAAGCAGAATTTCTAGCAGCCATTACTCCAGTCTTCAGTCACATGATCCTTCAGAAATGACTTGCTGCTCAAGAAACTTTTTTTTAACACTGCTTGATATTTTTGTTTAAACTGATAATTTTTTTCAGGATTTCTTTTATGAATAGAAAGCTCAAAATAACAGCATTTAGCCTGTTTGAAATTATATAATTGTTTTACTGTCACCTTTGATCAATATAATGCATTTTTGATGAATGAAGTATTTTCTCCAGTCTGATTGGAGCTTTATGAGTTTTGTGTGGAGTATGAATGTGAATGTGTTGTGGGAAGTTCGTGGGCACGTTTGGTCTCTTCAAGCCTTAAAAGGATAGCTCAAGCCATTGAGATATTTTGAAGAAAGTTCAAACAACATTGGACCCCATTGACTTTCATTGAATAGAAAAAAAGTAAATCTCCAAAATATCATCTTGTGTGTTCCACCTAGAAAGAAAGTTTGGAATGCCATAAGGGTGAGTAAATAATGACAATAAAAATGTTGGGGTGAACTAAACGGAACACTTGCTGTTAATTTAGATGACAATGCGTTTTAGGGGCCTGAAAACGCAAACTATTCAAAAAATAGCGTTTGCTCTAGCTATAGCTTTTGAAAATGATACCGGTATTGTCTCCATGTAAAAAGGTGATGTCATGCACATAAGTATTATGTGCTCAGTAGATGCATATTGTATCTTTACAAACTGACATCGGCGACGATTGGCCTGGCAGCAGAGTACAGTGTTTTTAGTCGTTTTGCAGATCCATGTGAGCGGGAATCGTTTTGACAATGGTGTCGTCTGTATGCGAATAATGCCAAGGAAAATTCTGTTTTTAGCATTGTTGTCATGTAAACGTACCCTGAAGCTCTCTGAAGACTGAAAGAATGAAGTATGAAAAGCCATGGCTGTGTACAGGATTTGTACGAATCTCACTAAAATTCATTTGACAACTTTTTTTCTCCCTTGATGCATCACTAATAACCTCAGAACTGATCACTCTCAATTAAGTCCCCCGTTACATGAGTTTCCTGTTATGCTAAGTCCATTAGTGTGCTGAACTGTTGGATGTTTTGCATTTTATTGAGACAAATGTCCAATCGCTGAAAGACCTACGTGATTTGAGTATAATGACAGAGGTCTTTATGGAAGGCATTTGTGTGATCTATTAGGGCAATAAATTGTCAGCAGAGCTTGTGAAAGTGCTTTCATTAGTGACTTTGGAGGAAGATGAAAGTCATCGGACTGCAATCCACCAAAAAGCTATTTTTAGCGGCTGTTTGCCCGCCAGGAACTGAACATATGAAAAATCACCTTTTGCTGTTTTTTTATTGGCATTCAGGCTGGTAGGAAGTTTCCTTCTGCTGGATTAAAAGGGTCCTACACATGGTCTGGAATTCATAAAACAGGAATTTCACGCCGCACTTTCACCGCTAGTCGCCTGTGGAAATAAAATCAGACTCTAAAGGTTCTTTCACCCAGTCTTTTGTCTGTTATTTGTTGAATGTGGCTGGGTGACTGAAGGAGATTTTCGTGTTATCCAGGGGTTTACTGGAATGTCAGGTCTGGTCTTCTTAAATGGCTCGGAAGTTATGGGTTTCTAATGCCTGATTGTGTCTGATGGAGAGGCTGCAGATTTCTTCCTCTGTAGGCTGCTGTTGCTAGCCAGCAGGTTCCCAAGGGCTCGCAGCTCTCTTGTTTGTCTTGCAGCGCTGACATTTTTTGGCTCTGTGCCCAGAGAGCGTCTAGTCCCCCCCACCCCCTACCACTGCATCTCCACCGTCTTTTCAACTCGCTCATTTCCCCTCCTTCCTCCACCTACCACTATTTCCTACAGTACTTCATACTGACTTTAACTTGGACTGTCTCTTATAAATACAGAATAGACCAACAATGTAGGCAGTTATAGTGTGGGGTGTGTATTTATCTCATTAATTTTTCCCATGATCTCACACACAGGTAAAGCTAAAGTGAAGGTCTTATGGACCTAGACATTTAAGACATTTAGACTGATAATTGTTTTCATGTTTTGGCTGATAACCAAAAAATAGCCCGTATCAAATTCTATGGCATTATATTTAAATAAAAAATAAAAAACAAATATATAAAACCAATGGTTTTAAATGCTACAAGTGAATTTATACATCACACAATTGTGCAGTATGAAAAAAAAAAAGTTTTTCAGTTTAGGATTTAAGTGTTATTAAATTTAGTATTTTTATAGAGCAATTAAATGTATTTATTATCATTTTTATTTGAATTCGTGCAGCGACAAGAAAATATATTTGTCAATGATCTGTTGCACTTACTTTGATCTTTAACATTAGATCTTTACAACTGTCCCTTTCTTAAACAAATGCTTGAATCCTCCGCAAACGTCTTTTCAGTCATCTGACAAGATCAATCCGTAAGACACTTTCAGTTTATAATTGTTGTGTTCATTGTCTGACTGATGATTTTGAAATGAAATGATTTTTATATTTCTATAAAAAAGCAAAATGGCAGTGGCAACGGTGCCATTGTGGCCAAGTATTGTAATCGATGTATGGCTGAACCCTGTTTAACACTGCTAACACAGCTACAAAATGACACTGATCATGTGACACTAAGGACTGGAGTAATGATGCTGAAAATTAAGCTTTGCCATCAAAATCACATTAAAAAAAAATTTCAAATAGAAATCCGTTATTTTAAATTGCTATTATGTTTTACAATATTACTGGTTTTATTTTTGATCAAATAAATGAAGCCTTAATGAACATAACAGACTTTTCTTTTTTAATATTTTAAAAACATTACAACGTTTGCACAGTATTAGTCAATATCTGCTGAACACCGGTATGGCGCCAAATATATTGTGCATCTCTAGTTTAAAAGAGTTATGCAGTGATTATTATTAGAGAAGAAGAGCATTCATAGGCTTCTATCAATCTTGGTTTGGTGCATCTGGTTTATCTCTGATTCATACACTCAGGCAGGAGTTTACTGAAAACAGGTGGTGTACAATGAAGGAAGTTCAAAGTCAATGTTTGTATTCCTAAAAGAAATGGTCCTCTGAATCCCAAGCACATCCTTTTTCCTGTGAATTTCATGTTAACATTCTTTTCTGACTATTGTTAACATAAGCACAAAGATTCAAACCAGCTCTCATACTAGGAATGCACCGATACCATTTTTTCCCAAACTTTGGAATCGCCTTTTGTATTAACGCTTGGAATCGAGGAATCGTTTCTTTTTGGAATTGATTCTCAGCCCTATTGAAAAGTTCAAAACACAAAGGGAAGATATGTATCGATGCGTAGTTTGTCTGTCTGTCTGTCTGTCTGTCTGAATGGCTTCAGAACACTTAATATAGTGCACAAAGCGTTGATGCTTAACAATAACACAGAATATTATACGCACAGTATCGGATATACCTGATCCTGCAAATAATGGCGGTATCGGATCGGTGCATCCCTATCTTTTACGGTTGAACTTTGTTCACAGATGGATATTTTTTATAACTAGAATAACTTGATGCTGCTTTATTTATTAATTTTAAGTTAAGTTTGAATCAGTGATTTCTGCTTTATTTTTATCTTCAGGCAGGTTGGTCTGTATTATCTAATGAATGTGCTGGTGGTGAAAGAACCTTTATCTATTTTGGGCTGGGGGGTATTCCAGAAAGCAGGTTATGTGACATACCCGGGTATGTTTAAGAGTAAGTAAGCAGATAACCTCAACTTTCGGTTCCAAAAACGGAGGTAACTTTCAGGGAATGTAAGTAGCCATAGCAACTCACTCTCTGAACATCCGGAGCAGCTCATGTTCCAGGATTAGTTTTCTTATGAGGTATTCAGATGTGTGTTATATAATTAATATAGTTAAATTAATATATCTAAATGTGTTATATACACTCACCTAAAGGATTATTAGGAACACCATACTAATACTGTGTCTGACCCCCTTTCGCCTTCAGAACTGCCTTAATTCTACGTGGCATTGATTCGTGCAAATTGTAGCCTCTTTTTCCTATTTGTAGTGGAGATGAGTGGTACCCGGTGGGGTCTTCTGCTGTTGTAGCCCATCCGCCTCAAGGTTGTGCGTGTTGTGGCTTCACAAATGCTTTGCTGCATACCTCGGTTGTAACGAGTGGTCAAAGTTGCTCTTCTATCAGCTTGCTCTTCTACCTCTAGCATCAACAAGGCATTTTCGCCCACAGGACTGCCGCATACTGGATGTTTTTCCCTTTTCACACCATTCTTTGTAAACTCTAGAAATGGTTGTGCGTGAAAATCCCAGTAACTGAGCAGATTGTGAAATACTCAGACCGGCCCGTCTGGCACCAACAACCATGCCACGCTCAATTGCTTAAATCACCTTTCTTTCCCATTCTGACATTCAGTTTGGAGTTCAGGAGATTGTCTTGACCAGGACCACACCCCTAAATGCATTGAAGCAACTGCCATGTGATTGGTTGATTAGATAATTGCTTTAATGAGAAATTGAACAGGTGTTCCTAATAATCCTTTAGGTGAGTGTAGTTACAGTTATAATATACAATATTATATATTAATTCTAAAGCACTATTATTACAACGTAATGTTTAAATGTTAATTCAATTCAAATATATTTATTTATTTGATTGTCATCTCACACATGGATCTGCATTCAATTAATTAGCATCACACAAACAATATAATCCTTATTCTCAGTGAATAAAGATTACTTATTAAACGAAGAGATAATATTGAGAAATAATGATTGCACAACCACCAAATAGGTGGCGATGGTAGGTTATGTAACTCAACAAAAGAAGAAGAGGAATCATCGATTCGTCGATCTGTTGAGAATGTCTTGTGTGTTCACGGTTAACACACTCTGAGTTGTCTGAACTTAGTCCCAGACTCGTTTTTGGAACTAGCATACCTCGAGTAAGCAAGGTTTGGGTTAATCAACCAAGAGTTCAGGGTATATGTGACGGTAAGTTAACCTTGTTTTCTAGACACAGCAGTGGTTGGTTTTTTTCTCAATACTAAAGGAGAGCATGTCTTTTGTTTAAGTTTTTTTTTTTTTTTTGTGATAAACCAGACTTTTTTTACTGTGAAAAGCCAGTTGATTACATTTGTAGGTTCCCTTTATTCATCAACAGACATATTTTATTTGTTCTTTTTTAATAATCAGTAACTGTATAAAGTAAACAATTATGCATACTTGGGTTCTTTTAGATTTTATTCCATATTCCAATTAGTACTGCTGCCTTTGGTTTTGTAGGTAGTCATATGATGTGATTTATATGAATTAGCTATTAGAAAAAAAAATTGTATTTGCTAAACATTTTATCTTAAAATGCTCTATAGTATAATCAATATTATAAATGTTGTTTATAATATGTTTTGGAGTTGCTGTATTGGAGTTACTGTAGTACTGTAGTTTGTTTTAAAGATTGGGACCAAAACAACTCACAACAATCTTTTTCACAGCCTTGGGACAAAACACGTCACACAAAAGGAGAACCATTTGATGGAAGAAAAGAAAAAGAAAAAGCAAGAGGAAAAGAAAAAGAAGGAAGCTGCTCAGAAAAAGGTGAGGGCTTCTTTCCTTTGACCTACAAGCTTTCATGTAGAATCTTGTGCTTGCATCCTTCTTATAAAAGCTGCTTAACGGACACCTTACTGAGTCAGTCATAAGCTTCTGAGACATCTCTACCAACGTAAAGCACAGACTAGAGCTCACAACAACCTGTTAAATGTGAAATTCTGCCTGTGAAACACGGATAGATATTATGGTGCTCACTTCTTAGACATCATCATGGAGTTACAAAGTCAGTGTGTTTACTAACATTCCCTGATGTTACACAGGCCACATCCTGCTGCTCTTTGGATTGATTTAGCACATCCATCTTGATCTCTATTTAGCATAATACTGAAGCAGATATCCATTATAATCCATCTTATGTGTTCCAAGATTTATGGTCCACTTGTCACTTTTACTGGTTTTACTTTTTTAATAAGCGTTCTTGTTATAAAGCGTTTGTACACTAGATACTAGAAAGTGTTCATCTCTCAGTCTACTTTTGTTCTTTCTTTACAGGCTGCTGAACAGAGAACCAAAGGTCAGTTATGATTATCTTTGTGTTAATTTTTTAAGGATCTTCTCCATACAGATATGTTCATACCACATGCATCTCCTCAAACACTTCTAGAGTGTCCTGTGCTGCAGTCATTTCATGCTATTGTCAGAATCAACACAAACATAATACCAACCACTATAACGGTAGTTTCATGTGGGGATGCAGTACGTTTGATCAGATTCTGTGCAGTTATTTATGTGGGTGAAATGAATGACTGGCACAAGACTGCACAACAGTTGATAGAGACAGACAAATCAACCACGACCTAACTGCTGAGAGATTCAGACATTTGCACTTTTTATACATTTGAAATTTGAATGTTATTGAGTGGATCTATCTGGCACTGCAGTAAATCAGGATTCCTTAATGTAATATCTAAGGAATTATTCAGAAACAAGGTGGTGTTTAACAGTGAACATGTATACATCAGGAGAATTCTATCCTTTTGGTCATTGCCATCATACCTCAAATAATGTAATGGTTGAATTCTGTGGAGGCAAATGTCATTTAAAGTATTTTAAAAGGGGTCAAAATTTTATACTGTTGTTTGAGTCAACTTATGACATTCGTGTGGTTTTTACATTAAAAAACATCATAATGAATAAGTAATAGGCTATTTTCTACCCTGGTTTTGAGCCTAGCTCCTGGAACGCTCGTTTTTTTATGGGCGTGTTGCATTGAAGACTTGGAAGTAAACACCCACTGCTATGATTGGATAACAGTTTTGCATATTATAATGAGCTTCGGCTCCCCAGTCAGTACACGTGGGAAATTGTTTTGAAAATGTGTGGAAAAACGGCAACCGGAATGATTCGCCCACAGGGCTCGCAAAATGTCTTTCAAACAAACACAATGATTTATCTCTCATCCACCTGCAATTAATTGGAATGTTATTTTTTATTACTTGGCCAGCCCGATCGGTGGATATAACCACTCACACACACGCGCATCCACCCACACACAAGCCAAGTACGTGCATCAGCAAAAATTAACTGCAGACAAATCAGCATGTTCAAAACTTCCGCAATTGTATTTTCCCTTCAAATATCAAGAGACTTCAAGAGAGTCAAGAGAGTGAACAACGCACATCAAGAAAGGAATGTTATTCCACTATTTAAGATAGCTCGACTGAAAAACACATTTGCCCCGGGACATCGGGCTTTGCAAGCCCTGGCCCATACATGTTCGAGTCTGATACCGATTCGCAGGACAATGAACCAACAACACCTCAAATACAAATGATACTCCAGCCTGTGACAGTGTGATAAGTTAATTATGTTCAGTTAGACACGTACACATAATCAGTACATAATCAAACAATCTATAACAATGCAAATCTATCACATATAAAAAAAAAATTACTCACAAGTGTGTTGCATCATTCCTGTTGGATTCAATATAGAAGGCACAGCATCGTTTTTAATCTCATTCTATCTGCAAATTTAGTCTCTTGTTTGCAAACGAATCCGTGGTGAAATGAAGCGAACAAACGCACAATGTCTTTACCCATGTGAGCTGGATCTGCATTAAAAATAAAGTTAAACCGCATTCCTAATATTGGAATCCGAAGGAAGCTTTATGCGGCATGTTTATTGCTTGGTAGCTCAATCCAGTTTAGCTCCACGTAGATCTATGTTATTTTCCTATTACATGTCATGCATGAATCGGTGGGCGGGGCTACAGAATTAGGCGTTCTTCTTTTGTTGAGGCGGCATTTCACTGCACTCTGACATCACAGGGAAGCACATAGCTGTCAATAAAAGCTTTTCTTTGACTAATAAGGAAGTTTTCAGCTCTGAAACTTACAGAATATTCTTATATTAAGATGACCTTTTACATATCAAAAGCTCAAGGGAAAGTTGATTTCTCAATTCATCCCCCTTTAAACTTTCAAACTTTCAGTTGGTCCTAAATACACAGTTAATTATATATTTTTAACATTTTATGTTAACTTTTTATTATTTTGTTATTTTTTTTAATGTACATGACAAATGAAGGACTGTCAGTTTGTGTAAAGATTTTAATATTTTTCACAGTAAATTCTAAAATGTTTACTATTAGTTTTGCTCTTTTTGTAGATTATCATAGTAGATTTATCAAATTATGAATTCATATTTTTAGATAAACAATCTGTGTCTGGGACAAGTATATAACAATAGAATCTGTACATAACAGTAGCCAATTAAATGGAGATATGAAGAAAAGTCAAACAATTTTACAAAAAGAAACAAGCTGAAAAAAAATCCACTTGACATAAAAGTGCTTGTAGTTGAAGAAACACTTGTTCATTCAAAGGTATCTGTTCTGCGTTAATCTGGTTGTTAGTAGGTCCTGGTTAAATCAATGTTAAGCAGCAGATCTTAGAATGACAGGAGAAGTGAGAGTGACAGCACTGGAAGAGAGACAGTGGGTGCAGGAAAGGAAGCTATCGTGTTTGGTTCTGGTCTCCTCGCCTCCCATAGGCCAGGTCACGCCGTCTTCATTGAGAGGGGTGAGGTATGAGGCTGTACATTTTAGATGACAGAAAGGGCTTTTTGAGGGTTGTCATGGGGCAGATGGGAGAGGGGCTTATGTCATGGGGCAGATGGGAGAGGGGCTTATGTCATGTGAGGGATAGATGGTCATAAATCTCATTAGAGCATCTGCTAATGCTGGAACTCTCAAACATCAGTCTTAACACAGGAGGGAATGCTGGTTTAGTGCGCTCAGGGAACTTCCGTTGCAAAATATTCTGGAGAATTGAGTTGCAAAGCTCTTTCTTTTGCATGTTCATCCAAACTGCGTGAGTCAGAGTTGAGAATCTCTTGTTTCTTTAATCGGAGTGCACTAGGGGAATTCACGGAGCTTTGCTAATTAGAGCTAATCTGGTTTTGCTTTGTTTCACATCTTTCTTTATCCCCTCTTGGGCTATGGTACCTGCGGACACACATTGTCTGCAGCTGATAAGGATATGTCTGTTCCTTCCGCCTGTTAGATCATCTTGAAATTGGCTGACCTGTTTCTGGGTGGCTCTACATGTTTGTTAGATTTCTTCTGTGTAAAGTAAAGTAAGATAGACCAAAGTGCTTGTTTGTGGAAAAGGGTAAGTCGAATGTGATAGTGTAGCATAACCCTCCTTGATCGATGTTGACCTTTTAATGTCTAAGCCTTCTAAATGCTTTACCCAAGATACTGTCTGTGTAATGGATCTTTTATAGTCTGACAAATGTGATTTCAAACAAATAGATAAAGTGATGTTTGAACCACCCCAAATTATTTCCTTGTAATTCGGGTTTGTTTGTTTATGGTAAGGATGTGCAAAACGATGTTCACAATTTAGTGGGTTGTATGAACAATAGGGGTGTAACGATATTCAAACCGAACTGAAAAACCGCGATACACCACCTATGGTATGAACCGCGATACTCTCATGTCGAACCGAACACGCCCCGCCCCCTGCTGCCCCGGCCAGGGGGTGGTGCTGTCCCTTTAAGGAAGCCATTTATAACTAGGCTGGTTTAGGGCATGTCCATCAAATGCCAGATGTGTTTTAAGCGATGTTTAGATGCTAATCGCAGTTCTTCAGTGGGGTAACTGAAACTGACAGGTATTCATCAAATAAAATTACTAAATTATGTAACCTTTAGTGCACAAAATAGTCAGTCATTATAGAAACAGAGACCTACGCATAAATAACAGCGATTTGAAGACTGACAATTATTGTCTTGAAAACTGAAGTTTGATGGATCGACACAACTTCTGTTAGTCTTTCAGCATGCTAAAATGCTTTCTGAGAAGTTGTCCCCTTTAAAACCCTGCCACTATAAATATTAAAGCTAAGTAAAAAGAATAAGGAGTTGACCTCGCTTATCACCTACTAAAACTGAGCTTGTCGTGCCTTACCCTAGTAACTAGTATATTGAATATGTTATGTTCTGTGATTGCTGAAAGAACATTTTAAATTCAGCATGCTGTCACCTAAAGATCATTAGAGAAAGGTGAAGGTGAGCTCTGAGGCATGAATCTCTAAAAAGACTCCTGGAGGAAGCAGCGCTGTGCTCTGGTACTGAGTGAGCAGTAATGACTGCAAGGCCGTCTTTCTCTTTTCAAGAGAGGCCCAGGAGGGGCCTATACACACATACACACAACCTGGAGAGATTCACAGGGAAGTGCTTTTGCCAAACCAACAGAGTATTTTTGTGGAATAGAGAGAGAGAGAAAAAGAATAACAGAAAAGTTGGAAAACGCTGTCTGTGTCAGTGGAGGAAGGGAGCAGTGGAACTGTGTAAAAGAAAGAGTGAGAACCTGCATACGTTTCCTGTCAGCTCAAGTCTTTTGGTTTTGGCCACAGAGAAGTTCAAAGGCCTCAGAAGATTTCCAGACTGAAAAAAACAACCGTCCCCCTTTCACCTCTCCTTTTTTTCCCCTCCCAATCTTTCTTTTCTCTTTCACTTTTTAACTCATTCTCTTAAACTTCATTTCCATATGTGCACACATAGACACAAACCTCATGGACTAATCAGTTGTTCTGCTCTTGTTTCGGTTCAGGCCCTTTTTTCCACTTCAGCCCCAGGTACTTTCTGTCTTGCTCACTTATATTCTTTTGGTCTAATTGCCCTTGACATAATGTCAACCTTATAAAGAACATCTATGACCCATTTAAATGTGTTTTGCATATTGCATGTAAAAAAGAAATTTACTTTTTTGTGTTCTGGCCTGCTTCATAGGTCAGTTTCAGTTTAAATCCAATAATGATATTGAGATGCATTGCAATGTATTGCATCATTACATATGTATCGTATCGAGAGGTAGTTGGCAATATCCAGTCCTAGTACCAATTAGGGCTGCACGATAATGGTTAAACTGATAATCACGATTATTTTGCTCAATTATAATCACGATTATTAATCACGATTATTCTATCAAAAAGGATAATTTAGTTATGGCCATTTTGCATGTTCTTTACCAACCTACACTTCACCCAAAAGGCCTGTAGGTGGTACACCGACTTCATTTAACCAACTATGATAACTTCGTTAGATGGTAAATCAATACAAAACGCATGGTTTTGGTGAACGCTTTGTAATCTGTATTCACATTAGATTTTTAAAGGAACACAATTTGTTTTCAAATGAGACAAACCACAGATTCAGATTAGCCTGCAAATTCGTAAAGCAAAGAACGATGCTCTTTGATATATAAAAATGTCTAAAATGCTTAAAGCGAAAAACGCTTAACATGGCTTAATGCACACGTTAAGTGTTTTCCTCCCATAGAAAACCGTTATTAAAAAAAAGCTTAACTTCACTTAATGTAGCCTACTAAGTGATATTAAAAGATTAAATTCTGCACAAAACAATTTTTCTGTATAGTATGCTTTATTAGTTTAGTGTTTACTAAATTTGGTCTTTTAATGTCACTGTCTTAGTACATTAAGCCATGTTAAGCGTTTTCTTTATGGGAGGAAAATGCTTAATTAAACATGTTGCATTCATATTCAGGGCTCATCTGCTTTTCTGTACATAGTATGCTTTATTAGTATGGTGTTCACTAAGTTTGGTTTGTTAATAACACTGTCTTAGTTAATTAAGCCACGTTAAGCTTTTTCACATTTTCATGTTAAAGGTGCACTATGTAACATTTTTTCAGTAATATATCTAAAAACCACTTGGCCAGTGTTATTTTGTTCAGTTGAGTACTTGCAATATCCCAAATGTTTCCAACTATTTGTAAATTGTGAGAAAATTGCTAATTTAACCAAGGAACCGGGACGTGTGAGGGAGTCGCCTGTCAATTGCGTTACCCTCTGTTTCTGGTGTTATTTAGCAGAAACGATTTACTCTTACTGCAGTGTGCAACAAGTGTCATAGCAACCGCCGAGCGAGCGCACAGAGTAACGTCATAACATAATTTTCAACACACTCAAATGTATCTAATATGATAAACAGAGCTGCGTTACCTCATACTCATGACCGGAAAAGCGAAAATGCCGCCGGTGACTGGCATAATAAGTCCCGCTGCTTACGTGTGTTACGTTCATCTTATTAACAATCGCTCCAGCAGCCTTGATCAGCTCCCACAACACTCGGTCCTGCTCTGCTTCATACTACAGTAACGTTAATAATCGCATCCATGAACATGATTTCTGCCCGAGTCCTATCCCGATTCTTTTCCACCGGCTGTGAGGTGAAGACCACATGTCCCAAGATTCTGTGCTCAAACTAGGCATCATCAAACTACGCCTTTGTTTTGAATAGGCGACCTCTAGTGGACGGAAAAGTTACATAGTGCACCTTTAAGCGTTTTAGAACGTCCCAGTGGCGATATCATTTTCAACTGATTAACATTATGAAAACTGGTAAATCCTTTAGAAACTTAAAAAGATAATTTTATTTCCAATAATTCTAAATTGTTTTTTTTCCCGATTGAATTGTCACAGGTTGCAAAGGTGCATTTATTCTGCAAACAGTAAGGTGGAGATCCGTGTTGCATTTGTTGAAATTTATTGCTGAAGGTTTGATCATGTCAGATTTAGTCACACAAATAGTACAAGTGGCTTGTGAAGAAACAAAGACTGGCTGAATGACACTTTCATTGAAGCAGAATTTTGTTGTGGAGATCGCTATACTCCAGCGCACGTTTGTTTTCAGATCATCAGCGCTTCTTCCGCTTTTAGAGGGAGCGTGTGCAAGTCGCCAGATTACACAGATTAAGTAAAACACCGGGAAGAAAGTATATCCTTTTAAGGGAATTTGGGGGATTTAAGCTCTTCGCATCTGGCAACCACAAGCATGACTGTAGTGGAGGCTTACCAATGTAAGATATAACGCAAATCCCAAAGAAAAACGTTTTAAGGATAAATAACGAGCAGGCCAATATTGTGACGATTATTTGTAATCAATCGAGAGATGCATATATCGTTATCGCGATTAAAATACAATGAATCGTGCAGCCCTAGTACCAATCATGGAAAGTAAAAAAAAAAAAGATGGATGACGCATCTCCACTTCCATCCACTGAACTGTGTGGCACACCAATGTGATGTGATTGAGTGGATCCTGTTCAATTCCTAGGAGTTTCGATCAGTTATTTGGGAAATAAATGTAAGCAAGTAAGCAAGTATTTTTAAGAAATAGTTGATGTATTTTCAGAAGGTTTGCACTGTTCAGGTCATCAAATCTTGAAAGATACTAAACAACATATTCTCAACCACAAGTGTACAGTATATTATACTTTTTCCGTAGAGTAAAACCCATAACATATTTACTTTTAGTTGGACCATTAGAAGCGTATTTTCTATGAATTGTACCTCAACTAGTAGAGAAACACCTATGTCTTGGGTAGTTCATATACTGATAAAATGTATCCTGTAGTTATTGAGAGTTGTCAAATTAATGGTATTTTTTTCAATTAATCTTTGATATTTCAATGAGACTTCTGCTATATTTTATTGTAGTGTCGTTTATTTTAGATTCTTGCATTTAAACATCAGGAAAGCTTTGAGAAACTGTCATTCCGACAGCCCTGCTCATCTTAAGGCCCTTTCATACCAAGGAATGTTACGATAACTGTAACTATAAAGTTTTAATAGTGTTAATGACACAGAGGAACAATTTTGTTAGAATTACTTTCAGAATGATTTTTCCAGCTGATGAATGATAAAAACATTAACAGTCAATCAGAATCCACCTGACTTTAAAGGGCGCAAGCATTTAAATTGGCAGATGATGTAACCACACCACACACTTCTAATGAACAGAAAGTTTTTTGTTGGTTTAGATGGTAAGATAGTTATCATTATTGTTATCATTTTTGGTGTGAACAAGCCTTTAGTCTGTTTATGGCAGTCAGGGGCAGTTGTAGAGGGGTGTATTACCCAGCAGACCTATGTCAGGCTGAATAGCTCACACAGGTTTGTTTGTCAGTTAGCACCTGCTCTGCTTTTAAGGAACTGCTCATTACAGCACCTTCCTATGCCATATTTGCAGAGTTAGGGCATCATTAATTACTGCTAATGACTCAGTCTGGCTGTTTGTCCTTGAGTTCTTCTGTTTGTAAGGAGGAGTTTGATCCCCTGAGACCTTGGCAATCACTGTATGAGCGGTGTACAGGCTGCTGCTCCACAAGTCCTTACCCAGACAGCCTATCTGAGAGGGCAGCCGCTACCCACTGTGTGCATGCAGAGCAGCGAGCAGAAGGATGACTCATGGCATAGTGGAGCATGGTTTTTTGGATTTTATTTGGTTTTATTGTATTAAGCTCTGAACTTGCTTTTAGAATTTTTTTTTTGTTGTTGTTACTGAAAAATGTCTGTTGGCAGTAACACAGGCACCAAACTTGAGTCTGGAAAAGTATGGAATTTTGAAGTGGGTACGAATTCTGTATATATAAATTAATCTATGTTTTTTAATAAGTAAATCTAATATTCTCCTTTTAAATTGGTTTAAATTAAATAAGGGGGTTGAAATGAACCGTTTCTACGATGCATCGATGCAGTAATAGACCATAATTGATTATAGCCTACTGACGTTTCTCTGACGCCATTCATTGCATACGCGCTTGTCGTGCTAGTATAAAATGGAGGAGGGAGGCAAAACACAAAAGTGAGTTATAACAAATGCACCCACTATTTTAACATTTTTACAGCAATAAAGTGCGTGCGAGTGTCTGTACACGAGTGTGTGTGTAAGCTTTATTGTAACTTAAGTACACTACTTGACATTTTCATGCGTTTTTTTTCTACTAGTGTTTATTAGTTCTAAATGCTCCTGTCGTCTGCTGTGTTCAGGCAGTTAAGTTTTGTTTGATGTTTGCTACATTCAGGAAGTGTAATTTCTTGGAGCAGGTAGAATAAAAAGAGAGTTCATATATCTGACTGCTTGTATTCATTGATGAAAATGTAGCTGTGTGCAGTAATATTGAAAATTGAATCGAATCTTTGACATGATAATCGTAACTGAATTGAATTGTGAGACCAGTGAAGATTTACACCCCTAAAATTTGAGTGTATATTTGAACATGTAGTTTTCTGTGGTTTGCTTTGACTCCTTTATGTTTGGCTTCCTATAGAGAGATTTCGTGAATATGTTTGTTGTCTTGTGCATTCAGATCATGTAAAATGTGTTGAGCATGTTGTAAAATGTGTCGTGCCAACGTTTGTCACTGTCAAAGTCTCTTATTTGTAATGGCAGGCACAGTTCGAGTTTCATAAAGAAACTCTGCCAACACGCATGCATGTTAGTCAGCAGTCAGTGTTTCTCTGAGGAGCAGCAGGCTCTCAAAAGAAGCCCGGTTGATTTACATGGAGAACCAAACACACTGTGGTTCAATTGCTGCGCTTTTACATGGGTAACTATTTTTACAACATCCCACAAATGGTGATGCAAATTCATGTCGATATGATGATGCCAGCCTGCTTTCTTTTCGTTGAGTCTTTCTTGTATGCATTGTTACATGTAGTGTGTGTGTGTGTGTGTGTGAATGTATAGCGCAATGTACAGAATTTTTGCAGACTTTTTTTTTTTTTTTTCTGTATAAAAAGTGATTTACCCTTACTAGAGTACCATGGGAGCCACTAAACAAAAAGGCCAATCTGACAAATGTATTTTTTGTTTCGTCTTTTCGTCAAAATATAATTTCTTCAGGTGCATTTCTTTTCTTGTCAAATGTCAGGATGCCTGCTGTTGTGGCTGGTGAATGAATCCAGCACTGTGCTAAAAGTAGTGAATGTTTATTGTTTATTAAACAGCTGTGTAGAGCTGGATTTTAGATCAGTGAGATTTCACTATTGGTGGGGTTACCCAGTGCAACAACACAAAAATGGAAAGCAATCATTCGTCAAAATGCTGCGTGGCTTGTGGCACACAGGTCAACACAGAAGAGAAAATTTTACTATGCATTGCTGTTTAATCGTGTTGTGCCTGGTTAAGACACTATGTGAGAGAGTCTGCTGCTGTTGAATTTCTCGCATGGTCGAAAAAGGCTGTGGAGGTTTTCTGATTCGGAGCGAGCGTGTGTTTGAACCACTGAAAAGGTGGTGTGTGTGTGTGGAGAGACAGAAACATTCTCTGACTGGGTCAGTATTTATAGCCTCCCTCAGGCAGTGCAGCCTACCGCCATCTTGTCTTTTTGCCTGCGGTGTGCGTGTGTGTATGTATTCACACTAGCTCAATCTCCCTTTAAAAAATTACTCATATGCTGTGCTTGAGTGTGTGTTTTGAATTGTGGTCCATCACTTTCTGCGTAAAATGGCCCACCATAGTAATAATAGTAGAATAAAGGGATGGTGGGAGAAGCACATAATGGCTTATAATAGAGCTGTCTGTCTTCATAACATTCCTGTCTGAATATGGAACAGTTTGGTAGAATGTGGAGCGAAAGAACGCAGGCAGATGCGTACCGGTAGCACAGGTCAGGTGAGCCAAGCTCTGGAATCTGCTCCGCAGGCTGTACCTGCTCGTCTTCACGCATGTTCCTTTGAACATAAAGCTCTCGCTCATAAGACCCGGCCTGGACTATTTCCAGCCTAGGGTGTCAGACACGGCAGGTTACTGTGTGGTTCCTCTGTGTTTAGCGGTTAGTGGTGCTTCATCCCAGATTAGAGGCTTGTGCAAATTGCTTTGGTTTAAGAAGTGGCCTCAGTCCAGAGATAGCAGATTCCCCAGTGAAATGTGTGGCCTCATTGCTATGACGCAATGTTGGGAAAGTTACTTTGAGACTAAGCTAATCATAATTTAAAGTATTTAAACTATAGTCTACCTCTTTATGAGCTAGCTAGCTACACTACAAGCTTCTCACTGCTTTTTGTTTTGAACTTTTTTTTTTATTTTAATTAAATATTTAATTAATATTTAATTTGTATATACTTTGGCATTTCTTTCATTTTATTAGCTGTATTTATGAATTTTTATTTATTTAAAAAAAATGTGTGTGTGTGTATATATATATAATGTATGTATATATATGTATGTATATATATGTATGTGTGTGTGTGTGCGTGCGTGAAAAGCCACGAAGTCACAAAAGCAATGAGAAACTTAAATACAGCTAATAAAATGAAAGAAATGCCAAAGTATATACAAATTAAATAAAGATGCGCTACCAGTTTGGGATAGAGAAGTTTTGTCATTTTTATTTAATTGATGAAAAATACAATAAAAACAATTTTAAATTCTATTTTAATAAATATTTAAACTGTAATTAATTCCTGTGATGCAAGACTAAGCAGCCATTATTGCCACAGGATTTTTCTAAAATCATCCTAATATGCTGATTTGATAAATAGAAAGTTTAAAGGAATGGCATTAATCTGAAATATAAATTTTATGTAACATCATAAATGTTAACTGTCACTTTGGATTAGGGCTGCGCGATATTGGAAAAAATTTACATTGCAATACTTTGTTTTTCTGCTATATATATATATATATATATATACACACTCACCTAAAGGATTATTAGGAACACCATACTAATACTGTGTTTGACCCCCTTTCGCCTTCAGAACTGCCTTAATTCTACGTGGCATTGATTCAACAAGGTGCTGAAAGCATTCTTTAGAAATGTTGGCCCATATTGATAGGATAGCATCTTGCAGTTGATGGAGATTTGTGGGATGCACATCCAGGGCACGAAGCTCCCGTTCCACCACATCCCAAAGATGCTCTATTGGGTTGAGATCTGGTGACTGTGGGGCCATTTTAGTACAGTGAACTCATTGTCATGTTCAAGAAACCAATTTGAAATGATTCGAGCTTTGTGACATGGTGCATTATCCTGCTGGAAGTAGCCATCAGAGGATGGGTACATGGTGGTCATAAAGGGATGGACATGGTCAGAAACAATGCTCAGGTAGGCCGTGGCATTTAAACGATGCCCAATTGGCACTAAGGGGCCTAAAGTGTGCCAAGAAAACATCCCCCACACCATTACACCACCACCACCAGCCTGCACAGTGGTAACAAGGCATGATGGATCCATGTTCTCATTCTGTTTACGCCAAATTCTGACTCTACCATCTGAATGTCTCAACAGAAATCGAGACTCGTCAGACCAGGCAACATTTTTCCAGTCTTCAACTGTCCAATTTTGGTGAGCTTGTGCAAATTGTAGCCTCTTTTTCCTATTTGTAGTGGAGATGAGTGGTACCCGGTGGGGTCTTCTGCTGTTATAGCCCATCCGCCTCAAGGTTGTGCGTGTTGTGGCTTCACAAATGCTTTGCTGCATACCTCGGTTGTAACGAGTGGTTATTTCAGTCAAAGTTGCTCTTCTATCAGCTTGAATCAGTCAGCCCATTCTCCTCTGACCTCTAGCATCAACAAGGCATTTTCGCCCACAGGAC
The DNA here is from genome assembly GCA_039654625.1 of Rhinogobio ventralis. Lineage (NCBI taxonomy): Eukaryota > Metazoa > Chordata > Actinopteri > Cypriniformes > Gobionidae > Rhinogobio > Rhinogobio ventralis. The sequence continues at coordinate 23,282,573 of CM077196.1, forward strand.
TGCCGCATACTGGATGTTTTTCCCTTTTCACACCATTCTTTGTAAACTCTAGAAATGGTTGTGCGTGAAAATCCCAGGAACTGAGCAGATTGTGAAATACTCAGACCGGCCCGTCTGGCACCAACAACCATGCCATGCTCAAAATTGCTTAAATCACCTTTCTTTCCCATTCTGACATTCAGTTTGGAGTTCAGGAGATTGTCTTGACCAGGACCACACCCCTAAATGCATTGAAACAACTGCCATGTGATTGGTTGATTAGATAATTGCATTAATGAGAAATTGAACAGGTGTTCCTAATAATCCTTTAGGTGAGTGTGTGTATGTATGTATGGTATGTATGTATGTATGTATGTATGTATGGTATGTATGGTATGTATGGTATGTATGTGTATATATATATATACAAATTTCACCAGATGATTTGAATGGCTCTATTTGAAAATAATTAATCTTCTACAATGATTGGGCTGATTTTGTAGAGGAGGGAATCTGCAGAGACAATAATAAACTAATTACAAGCATAGATAAATACAAAAGATGATAGTGAAATAAGCAGTGCTTTGTTTTTCAGGTAAGTCTAAGACGGTGAAGAAATTGAATGATGAAATGTAAAATAACAGTCTTCACTTATTAAATGAAATATAACTTAATTAATTAATACATTTTACATTTTGGTAAAGCTACAAAAGACATTTTCTCTTTCTATTTTGTTGTTTGATCACCATGGTGACACAAACCGCTGCGTGTACATAAGGCCGCTGTCCCATTAAGATGAGCGCACGGACCAATATAACGGACACGCATCTGTTTTGCTTTCTCAATTGTTTATAACACATAACCGACTGTGTTTACAAGGATACTTGCCGAGATGGGCATTTGACTTTTGCGTGCACATGTCCGTTTAAGCTCAAAAGAAAATGAAGCCAAAATGCCCGCGCGCTGTTTTCTGTGCGCACAATGAAATTGGTGTTCACGTGCTGTCTGCGGGACTCTGTGTGTGTGCACCAAGCCTGCAACACAAGTCCTGAAAACTGAAGCTGATGCGTCTCGATCGCCCCCCAGGTGACTGGAAGCAATATAGGTCATAAAGCCCGCCCTCCATGTATTCTAATGGGACACAGACAAATTGAACAATCAGAACTGATCTGCCGGCGATTTGATTTCGCCCTGCAACTCGGGCTGGAAACCTGTACATTCATTTATCCTGCTTCTGTCACACTTTTGTGGGAACCAATCACAGACTGGCTTATTCACCTGGCGCACTATTGGCGGGTTTAACACAATGGCTGCGTCCGAAACCTGGAAAATGCTGCCTTCGGAGGACACAATTCAAGGTAGGAAGGCATCAAGGGGCATGTCCGAATATAATGTTAGCTTCACTTCCTGTCTCCTGAGATGCCTTCATCTGATTGATTTTTGAAGGCAGTATAAATGTATCCATCGCTACCTTTGATATTCCACAATCCTTTGCGTTCTATTCTGTGACAGTTGAGCTAGAAAAAAAGATGGCATCTGAAAGTTGCGTTTGCTGGTCAGTTAGTGTAAATGTACGTTTTTGACCAACATTTTCCACTTCTGATGTCATTTCTAGCAAGAAATTACTACTGTAGTAATTAAATATTTGTTTAGTTCTCACCAAAGCTCTCTCTATTTTGCTGTAGATCATTAAACTGTTACACTGCCTTTAGAAATCTGTCCAAAAAACAGTTTTGTGAGGTGCCTTCTTGCACAAACTTTGCCTTACAAGTCATTTGTCTGATAAGGCAGCGAGGCAACAAGTCAGCTGCCTAGGTTTTCGGACGCAGCCAATGACGGATAGAGAAGGATGGATCGATGTTTGTTGATCACGCCTCTTGTGGTCTGATTGGTTAAAGGACTATCCAATTGCGTACAGAGTCATTTAAATTATGCTCGTTGATCACGCATAATACATAGAAAAAACATAGCAGACTCCCCAGACCAATGTTCAATCTTAAAAGATTGAGCTTGGTCTGGTGATAGCCAGACAAGTGGTTACTGTCATTTTAGGCTGCTTTTATCACGCTGATGTTAGTTCAAGTGTTCGTTCTTTAAATAAGTTTAGTTTTAGTTAGTTATTTGATGCTATAAAAACGGGGGTGTGACATTATGATTGACAGCTGAGATTGACAGCTTCTCTGAACGATGTAGTCACTGAGGCACTAACGGACATTTTTTGGGAACTTCGGGTGGAGATTGGAGCTTTAACTTTAATCTCTACATTTCCGTAACTGTTTATTTTGCAAAAAGTTGTTGATTAGGCGGGAGTGTGGGCGGGACCTTGATATCGTGGCTCAACTTCGCGCTGACTACTGCGCAGACTCGGGCTCCAAGTTGCTACTGCGCAGACTCAAGACCCAAGATATCAGCACCATGTTTGAACACTGGCGGCTTCAGTTATGAAAACGGAAAAAAGTGAAGGCGTGTTGTCCCATCTTTTTTTTTTTAAACGGTCTATGGTGTGCACAGACAATAGTGTGCGAGTCCTCATGCGCTTGATGCCTGACTCAACTTAAAAACATATGCAAATGATAAACGTTCACTCTATGATGGATAATTTTTGCAGTTAATCCGCGAATCACATACTTTCTGAATCGAGGTGCAGCTGCCTGTACGGATCACGGATCAACTACGATCCCTATACTTAACATCGCATATCCTGCGACATGACAATCCCAGATGCGCACATCGCGATATGGATGCTGAAACGATATATCGTGCAGCCCTACTTTTGGATCAGTTTAATGCATGCTTGCTGAATAAAAGCATTTATTTAAAAAAAAAAAAAAGAAAAGGAAAAAAAGCGATTTTCTCAAACCTTTGATAAATGGCAGTATTTAACTAAATATAAATATTCTCCTTTCAGAGGTTCCTGTCCAGTATGATGACTCAAATGAGTCAATCACTCTTTTTATGAACCATCTGGATTAACCATTTCACTAAAATGATTTGGACTTTCCATTGTTTCTTTAGAGAGATGCAGGAAAGTCCCTTGATATTGATTTAGTTTGCTGGTGTGTAATACAAAGTGATGTTTTACATTTGTTACGTTATACTGCTGCTTTTTACTGGAACAACTACAACATTTTGAAATCAGCTGATCTGCTGTCATGCTAGTAAACATGACGTTGCATAACAAGAAACTGAACCTTTTTGTTATTGAAACAAATCTTTTTTTAAATAAATACTTTTTTTGTGTAAGTAATTAATAAACAGACGATATTAATGCATTTGTACAGTGTCAGTGACGATCATGTTGTTACTCTTTGTTAGTGCATGTGCCAGAGGGGAGGGGAGGGTTTTCTTATGAAGTGCGGTTAATTGAGGGTGACTATGGTAAGGATTCCTCTCTGCTCTGTGGTCGTCCCATGAGGCACGTCCCCAGTCGCTCCAGTTTTCATGTAGAGCAGCTCCCAGTCTCCTCCTAGTGTGGGTCTTTTCATCTCTCTGCGAGAAACCGCAGGCCTTAAATACAGCTACATATTTAAACGCTGCTAATTAAGATCTCCAGACTCTTCTCGTTTGTGCAAGGTTAAACATGGAAAACGATGAGATTAGCATGATAGGCGAGCGTTATGATTATTTCCCTGCAATGTCTTCCACTGATTAATGATCTTATGTGTGAAGCCTTTGAAACGTGTCCATTGGCAGGGTCGGGTCACACGTCACTCTCGGTTGTGTAGATCGTATTAGAGCTAATCTCACTACTGCAGGGTATTGAACTTACTGACCACAAGCTTGCTATTTTGTTTGACATCTAGAATTTGATACTGTAAAAACAAAAGATTATTCACTTGTGCTAATGCAAAGCACACACACACAGATCTCAAGCTGTTTTTTCATGATGCCTGATACTGAGATTCTGTTACATTTACTGTGGTATATCTGAAACCCAAGCAGAAAACTGTTTGCTCATATAGGCTATTTTACGATGGCTAGCCATACTTCTAATTTATTTTTGTTTTGAGTCTTTCGATTTTAACAAAATGTGAATCTGCATTAATACTACCTATCAGTCATATCTGACTCTTGGTGATTCTATGTCCATGAATTTTCTTGGCAGTGTTTTTTTCCGAGGTAGGTTGCCAGGTCTTTTCATAACCCTCCCCATGCCAATGGCTTGGGACTCATTTAATTTTCAATTAAAAAGGAAAATAAATTCAAAAGTTTCGGTTCGGTAAGTTTTCTTTGACATTGTTTTACTTACGTATATATGTGTGTGTATATATATCTTTTTTTAATTTTCAGCATTATTACTCCAGTTTTCAGTGTCGCATGATTCTTTAGAAATAATTCTAATATGATGATTTCATGCTCAAGAAATATAAGGCTGTATGTTTTTTTTTAAATCATACTAAATACTTTTAAATGGTAGTGTAAAGAATTTAATTAGTTTTAATAGTATTTAATAAGTCTTTAATTATATAAAAAAGGCTTTGCTATGGGAATATTAATAATATAGAAAAATAATGTATAATTCAACTGAGTTTACACAGTTTTTTAAAAGTTTTTTTTGTAATTGGTGCTCTATATAAACATGAAGGATGTTTTTGGTTTTTTGCATCTCTTGCTGACAAAGCACAAAAATGCAGTGTCCTCCCCATAGCCATTCAAATTGCATGGTTTCTTACATAGCAGTTATCATGAAAAGCATTACCCATCATTTCCTGTGCCAGCTGCTTGGTTAACTGCTCATAAAGCTGCCTCGCTTAAACTATATTATCTGTTAACATCTGCTCACTCATTTTGACCTGTCAGTTTATTACATTTTGTGCGTCTTGTAGCAGCTTATGTGAGGTTTGTTTGTCTTGTGAGGAAGTGACAGATGCTCTGCTGTGATGAGATCTGGGAGAGGCAGAGAGAAGGTGTGTATCTCCATAGCAACAAGCTTAGTCTGGGACCTGGGGATGCACAAGGCTTCACAAGGTGTCTGTGTAAGTGCCACCCTAAGGACAAATGCTCCATGTGTCTGGCTCCTGGGGATGTGCATAAACAGAGGATACCCTCTGCACTCTGAGGCTGAAAATGATCTCATTTACTGAATTAAAAAATATATATATATTCATGGACAAATTCATGTTTACAGATTAAAAAGATATCAGATGTGTTTCACTGCTTTTAAATATTCTCTTAGTAAGGAATGTAATTAGGGGTTAGAAATTTTGAAACATAATTGTTATAATGAAAGTTGACGAGGAGATACATGAGTGAGATTTTAGTGAGAGAAACTGATTGACCAAAGTCAAAGTTCTGTTTTCTTTATTTAGAGAGACAGAGAGAGACAGAGAGAGACAGAGAGAGACAGAGAGAGACAGAGAGAGACAGAGAGAGACAGAGAGAGACAGAGAGAGACAGAGAGAGACAGAGAGAGACAGAGAGAGACAGAGAGAGACAGAGAGAGACAGAGAGAGACAGAGAGAGACAGAGAGAGACAGAGAGAGACAGAGAGAGACAGAGAGAGACAGAGAGAGACAGAGAGAGACTCTTGCCACAGAACAGGGTTTCCACAGTCCTGGAAACCCTGGAGTTTTCAGGCATGGAAAAGCAATAGAAATTTCTAGGTGTAGATCAGTGGTTCTCAACCAGGGGGCCTCAGCAAACTTACAAGGTGGCCTCAAGATGACTTCAAATTATTTCAATTATTTTCATATATATATTTATATTTATTATTATTATTATAAATGTATTTTAATTTTTTTAAATGCATTTTATGAATATACATTTTTATACATGCACATACCAAGCATTTTCTCAACAATGTCATGATTTTTTTGCATAGATGCAAATCATTTAAATGTTCACAAAAAAAATCAAATGTGTTTTTTTTTTTTTTATGACTAAATAAATATAACTTTTTGTTTTCTCTAAACCCTCTTGTCAGTTGTACATGATTTTAGCCTATCATTGTAGCCTATGTTTTACAAACTCCTATATAATTTTGGGGAAAACAAGGACGATTTAAAATAGAGCATGGCAAAATATTTACAACCGAGTCTGTCAAAGTGACAGATAATGATTTGGTAGCACAATATCTGCTTGTACTCTCCTCCACAGATGGCCACTAACATGCCATTGTGAGAGAGCAACTTTCAATTATATTGACCTCAAAAACCTGTCCTCGCTGTGAGGTCTGATTCACATCTCCACATCACAATGTCTTTGTCTTGTCTCATAACTCACTCACAGTCTGAAATCGGTGCTGGAAAGTGCTTTTGATCAAAATAAACCCACTCAGCGCTTTTTGGCCTCCGTTTGAAGTCATGGCTGATATTGGAAAGCCTGTCATTACGCGTTAGCAGCATGTGCGGAGTGTGTCTGTAGTAGGAGGTGCAGTCAGTGTGCTGTAATTACATTTAAGGTGTCTCCTCTGTACTTAGACTGGGCTCAGGTCCTGTAATTTCATCCTTCCAAGACATGTTACACCATTCTTGTACATTTAGTGCTTTCATCTGTCCTGTGAAGTCGAAGAATTGGACATTTTAATGCAGGATTTATTTTCTCATCAGACAGTAAATGAAGCTGTCTTCGGGAAAGTGAGAGAGATCTGTGCTGCACCGTGAGATGGAAAATACTCCCTCGGGCTGATATAATATGCTTTTTTTCTCTTTGAAATTAAACGCTTCTTAATTTGCTGAGAATTCAGTGCATTTGGGCTGTTTCGCAAACAGACATCTTTAATATCTAATGTGGCTTCCCCAAAAGAAGCTGATGTTTGCTTTTTCCTGTGTCAGTCTTTTCTTCTAGAGCAGTGCCTGGGTTTTTGTTGAGACAGCCTCACATGAACAACTCAGGTGTTTTTTTTTTTTTTTTTTTTTTTTTTTTTTAATGATTTATCAGTGCCTTTTTTGTTTGTTTGTTTGATAAAATAATATTCATAGATGAATAAGCCTTTGCATTTCTGCACAAGCAGTGTTTGTTTAGTGTTGCTGTTGCATACAGTAGAACAATGGTGATTTTAAAAGAATTTTGCAGGATCAATAAGTTAATGTATATCGACAGCATTTAATGGCATAATGTCCATTTCCATAGACAATCATTTCTTTCTTTCTTTCTTTAAGTAACAGTAAGTCACTTACAATGGAAATAGATGGGGTCATGCACTTGCACAATGTGGGTGTCAAAGCAGAAATGTAAAACTCATGTTTCTGTTAAAGCACTTGCATTAATTATTCAGTTATAAAAGTAATCTTTTTATTTTATATGAAAAGTTGTCTAAATTGTCATTCTACTATTCAGGGCCCATGAACTAGTTATTCATCACTGTAATGCATATAAAATGTTGTCTGGTATCCACTGGCATCCATGTATCCATGAGAGTGTTTATCAGAGCAACAAAGCTTTAAAATAAGTCTCAGTAAACTGGTTAAAGTGTTTCAGTTCACACAAATTGTTTGAGGATTTGTGTTGTGTATCCGTGTGTCCAGTGTTCAGAGAGCTGGATTTAGATGCATGCATACACACACAGAGATTCTTTTTCTCCCCCTTGTCTCCCATTCGAGGACTCGTTGCATCTCCCTCCCCCTTCCACTCTCTAACCTCCCCTCGCCAGTGCTGCGTTGTGATTGGACGAGTGCTGACAGTTTCCACAGAAGCTTCTAGAATACCCTTCATCAAAAGGCCCTGACTGCAGCCAGTTTTCATGGCCCCGGGGTAAAAGTGTAAATGTGCAGGTACTTCCAGTATAATCAGGAGAAATTAGCCATGTGTTTAGCAGTCCATATGCTTCCTGTAACATGTTCATAATCGACTATAACAATGGCACGTATGTGAGAGGAGTGGAGGAATCTGTAGCGATTGGTCGGCCAGCTTGTGGCAGGCAGGCTGAGCTGGACTTAATCGGGGATTGGCGTCACCGATTCCAGCTTAGCACTGCGACTGCGCCTCTGGAGAGCGTCTGTGCTGCAAACATGCCATGAAAGAGAGCAAGGGGCCACGACTGGGGGGTGGGACTTGCATGTGAGGGAGAGAGAAAGGGAGAAATTGAAAGGACATGTTCACGCTAGCTCAGGATTTTTTCATGTAGCGTTCAGTCTCCAGTGCATAATCTGTAGTGAATGTAAGCCTCTTTCTCCGCCTATTGGAATGAAGCAGTGGATGCTGGAGAATGTAGTTCACCTGATTACCACAAACCCTCTTTAGTGAGGAACTTTAGTAAGTGCTTTAAAGACCCTAAAGGAAACGCCATATTTATACTGACACAAAATAATGATTGTTTTGTTATCAAGTTATTTTGAAGTAAACCGTTAACTAACAATTACACATATTAGCAAGCTAAATACAACTTTACACATTTGGGGCCAGATTTACTAAACAGGGCAAATTAGCGTGAGCGCAAAAAAACGCAGATGGGAGTGGAAAGTTTTGCGTGATCTACTGGTAAATTGAAGAACACTGGTGCAGCCGGATCATTTCCATAATGACCAATGCAATCTACCAAGAGCAGCGCAAATTAGCGTCTGGTTTAAAACATGCTTTTTTTGGGCTGGTAAATAATGGCCCAAAATACCAGTAAATTGACGAGCACAAACCTTAGTAAATCATCTTGCGTGACTCATTTAAATACCCTCCTCCCATAAATTTGTGTCTGAAAGGGGAGCTCCTACAAATGCATTTGCAATAAAGTCAGCTGCAAAAATAACTCTGTCCATGCCTTTTTAGCGCTAATTTTTCACTGCATGTCTTTAGTAAATCCTGACAGTCATTTTTTAACGCCAAAGTGGGTTTGCGCTGGCACAAGCTGTTAGTTAATCTGACTCTTGATTTTTAGGTGTTGGCAACCAAAGTATGGAACTGGTTACATCCATTGCATTCCCAAGTGTAGTCCAAGTGTTTGCTTTTTTATTAAAGCACATTGAATTCTTGTTAGCAGGTCTTTAACCCAAACACATGCACTACACTTCACCACAATGGTAACACCCCAGAAACACCAATGTAACAGAACACTAAACATGAACGAGTCTTCCCCTTTTCTCATCTTGGTAAAAAGTGCATAAAAGAACACTTTGTAAACATTTACTCTCCCCATCCACTCCCATGCAAAGCATGATGGGTTGTGGAAATCCTGTTTCCAGTTTAACAATGCTACTTCAACACAATACAATAATTTGTGTAGTTCCACCTCTAATGGATTAAGTGGTTGAACATGATGAATTTACAAGCAGCAAAATCTCTTTTTTTTTCTTTTTTTTTTAAGTGTATTTCCAATGTTTTGTTCAGTGAACAATTGACACCAAAGTAGAGAACCATGTAACCCATTAAACAGACTGTATTAGTTAAACATGTCATTGAGTCATTCTCCCTTCACTCAAACTTCTGTAGTCATTTAAGATTCAGTTATGTAATTCGTAGTGCTTTATCCGATGTGTAGCTAATTCCCTCGTAAAGTATACAGTCTTGTACCTTTGCCTTTTTATTGAATTTTATATATGTAAACTTTAAATTTTAAAAACTTTAACTTGCCTAATATATTTACAGTTGCAGAGATGTTTTTTGTTTTTTTTAAGTTTTGTGGTCCGTTCGACAAGGTCTTTTGTGTGAATAATTTCAGTGCATCAGTGTAGAAATGTCTTTTGAATGCAGTTTGATATTTCACCCTCTGTCACTCTGGTTAAAAATTCAGAAGCTCCTAAAAATCAATAAAAGCCCCAAAATCCAGAAAGTAAAGTTATCAAATAGTTTTTAGGATTTTTTCCTCCAAGCTTCTGCTCGACTACCAGACAGTGGTTTATCCCCCAGCAGAATATGCATCTCCCCCCGTCTTTGAGATATGAGTGTTACATAAGTCCGGCACTCATTCACACAGATGTTTGTTCTCTCAGTGCTTCATCTTTGCCTCTGCCTCAGGCAGAGATCGGCCTGGATCAGGCTCTCTGATGGCTAATTGTGTAACTGTTTCTACCTCCTTCACAATACTGAGGTATTAAGATAAACGGCACTTTCGTTTCTTTTCGCTTCCCTCCCCGAGAGAGCCCCTCTGCGTCTAGACTGCCTGTGATTGGAAGAGACAAGCAAACCGACATCCTCAATGGTCTCGCACCCGCTCATCCCTCCCAAATCCTCTCATAGCCATCCCTCTTAAGACAGATCCTGTTTGCTTTCATTATGGCATGTGCTAAAATTAACTTTTATGCTTCCTTCTCCCCCTTCTCTCTCTCTCTCTGTCTGTCTTTCTCTCGCTCTTTCATCTCTGTGTCCACAGTGCCAGATTCTGCCAAGCCCAGCCCCACCCCTCCTCCCCCCACCAACCCCAGCACCGCCATCAACCCGTCCGTGCCCTCAGCCAGTAGCAGCACTGGTGGCAATGGCAAGCGCGCACCCTCCGGCAACCAACAGCAGCAGCAGCAGCCGGCAGCCCCTCGCTACCCGCCCAGAGAGGTGCCTCCTCGTTTCCGTCAACACGAGCACAAGCAGCTACTGAAGCGGGGCCAACCTCTGCCCACCGGGAGCACGGCTCTTGCGCAGCCAGTGTCCGCCAGCCTTACGCCTCAGCCCTTCTCCTGCCAGACCCACCCAGGTCAGCCTCTCCTCCATGATGCACACAGGACAGCATGCTGAGTCAGGGTGCAGCCCAGAAAAATCTCACACCCTTTGTGTTGGCCAAAGTTGGTGACCATGTGGTCTGTTTTGTTGTTTTGTTATGTAATGTTGAAGGAACGTGGATGAGCTGGTTGTGGCAGAGGTCGTTTGGATGCTGGTTTGTACAGGCTGTGGTGATAGTGGTCCTCATACAGCATTGAGTGTGATTATAATAATATAAAACTGCGTTCTTAATAAGCGATCTACCAGTGACTTGGCAACAAAACCAATTACAAATAAGTAGAGAAAAGAAAAGGTAGATGATGAGAAGCAGCTGCCAAGTTGCACTCTTAATATGCTCAACAATATACCCAAGAATCAAATCGGAATTGAATTGAAATTGTGAATCGGAACTGAAACAAATCTGTAACTATATTCAGGCCTAATATTAGACTTTAATTAAAAATGTGTAAGTTATAGGGGGCAAAAAAAAAAAAGTCTCAAGTCCTCTTCTTCCATTCCACCTTGTTACGGCAAGCTATTTTTAATCCAAGGGGCCATTCACACAACACATTTTGGCATTAAAAAATGCAAGACATAAGCAGTAGAATTAAGATTTTATTTTTTATTTTTTTTATAAAGTTGAACTTATTTTAACTTGGGTGCCGCATTTTTACAATGCTGTGTTTTGCAAGATGCGTAGCACAACTGTCAAATATGACGGTCTAGCGCATGTTTACATAGACAAATAATGTAAAAGTAGCACAGTGGAATGAAAAAGTGCATTCTGCCTCTAATGAGTGTGGCACAAAAGATGTGGTTCAATAGGCAGTCAAATGGACTTATTTATTCATCACACAGACAGGGTCTTGTTGAAATCTCCTGCTGACATTTAATCATGGTCTTTTTGTTATATAGTGTTGTTTGAACTCATTCATGTGTGCATGTGAAGTAGGTAGTAGTGGATGCTGCTTTTTTTTCCCCGCTGTCTCTGTTTTGCAGTCGAAGAAAGCTAGGTGGAGAGAAACAGTCATGCTGAGCTGTTCTTTGCTACTTCCTGTGTTTGGAGGCGTGTGGGTGTGCCAAGATTTTTGTAGTTTGTACGTGGACTTGGCAGTCTTCAGCTGTGTCTGTGGCTTCTCGATTGCTGTGGCGGAGTGAAAGAACGAGTTTGAGAGGAGAAGGGAGAGATGGCAGACGATCAGCTCTGTGGGCAGAAGTGATTCACAGCTTACAGTAAATGTGCATGATTCTGAAGGAGTCTCCTTTGTTTTGGGAGGGGAGAAGAATAGTTCTTGGCCCATATATGTGCCCTACCAGAGTATTGATTGGTTCTATTCTGAAGCAGGGGTCTTTAACGTTTTTTAGGGCAAGGACCCATTAGGTGAGGACATGGAGCAAGGACCCCAGATACAAAATGTCAAACAGAGTTACATATTAAGCATATAGCCTTCAATATTAATAGAAGATCATTTTAAGTAAGCAGAAATCCGAAATTTACTTTAACATATTAGAGGAAGATGCTGATATCTCGATTGAATTGATGCTTGAAGAATGTGCTTCCACAGCAGCCATGATTAACAGCAGTTGGCGGTTAAAGCTTTCTATGCACAATTTGATTTGATGAGAGTCAAGAGACCGATTACTCTCTCCCCATCCAATCCATTTTTTGGATAAAAATAAAATAAAAAACAAGCATGTAACAGAAATAGCGTATTAAAAGTACAGATACTCAAGTAAAAATACAATATTTTTAAACTACTCAAAAAGTAACATTTCTGATTTAAAACTGCTTAATTACAGTAACATGAGTATTTGTAATTTGTTACTTCACATCCCTGTTTTCAAGCCATTTCAAGTTTGATTTTGACGTGACATAAAGCAGTAAAATGATTGTTTACTTACTTTTTAATTAGTCTTCCCATTAACGCCATGATTGTCTTCATTCAGGCCGATGAGAACTTGCACGAAAACAATAGAGGGTATGCATCGACGCCATTTTACCACCGGAACCCGCCCCCTCAGTTGGGACTGAGTGGCAGAAGAGCTGCTGCATGACTGGAGTTAATAGGGGAAAACGCCTATTATAGGCCTATTAATAATTTTTTATTTAGCCTAGACAGCGTGCAAATAGTGCTCCCTTTATAATCACTAAAAGCTGTCACTCATTCAATGAACGCAATCTCACACCGTTCACTTAATCAGTGAAGCTGACGACACAATGAATCTCTTATTTACATAATATCCACACTTGAGGATTAGCGCGCGTGCAGAACTCTCAGCATTGGACAACAACTTGAGCAGTGAGTGGATTTTAACTTCAACACCTGTGATTGGCCAATTGCGTTGTAGAAATCAAGAAACAAGTCTGTGATTGGCTACATTACTCACTGAAGGAAAAACACGCTGGAAATTGAATCATTTGACGAGCGCAAAGACAGATACGCACTAGATCTTTTGCCTACTCTTTTTCACTAATAATATGCGATTATTACGAAGAAAACAGACCCTAGACCAGCAGTGTTGGGCAGCTTTTCCCTCTAATAGCAATCAGTAGCAGAAGCAGCAGCAGGTGGCAGTGGTTTAGTGAGAAAATTAAAAACTATTATCAAGTCCATCTCCCTTGGTCCGGAGGGAGACTTTCCCACCATTCATTCTCAGTTACATCCCACTAAACCCGCCTGTTTTAGGATCAGGGGAGGCGCGAAAGACACGGACTCCTGCGGGTGTTGCTGTTGGACTGTGTTACTTTATAAAAATGGCTGACTTTTACACTTTTTAATGTCACATTTTGTAATATTTGTATCGTTTTTTTGTTTAGTTTTTTTAAATATTAATTATTTTAAGTCAAGTCAACTTTATTTATATAGCGCTTTTTACAATGCAGATTGTCTCAAAGCAGCTTCACAGTGTTAAAAAGGAAAATAATGAACAGAATTTGATTCGGCTGTACAGCCGCTCTGGAGAAAACGGTGATGTCATCAGCTCATTTCAATTATCATATATATTCAAGTAATGTAGTTGATATAATTTAGTTTAGTAATTATATTTATTTGGATATTTATTTGAAAATTTAGTGTCCCCACTAAACTGATTTTAGACACTGCCTCTTCGGAGGAGGAAACTCCCCTGATGTAGATGTCACTTCTGAAATTTTGCAGTGTGTAATTAGCCGTCGGTCCTTTTAAAAGCATGAAAACCTAAACTTTTATTCAATGAATTATATATAGCCCCGAAAGCTGCTCTCTTTTCAATCACTAAAAAGCTGTCACTCATCTCTGTTTGCGACCTTACAAAGTTCCATTAAAATCAATAAAGTTGTCTACACGGCTTAATTAATCTCTTACTTTGTTTGTCTTTGTTAATGAGAGGATTCGTGAGCGTGCAGAACTCCAGCATTTTGAGCGGTGAGTGAATTCTGACTAAATAAAACACCTCTGATTGGCCATTACGTTCAAGAGATCAACAAACATGACTGTGATTGGCTACATTTCCTACCTCTGCAAAAACACATTGTAAATGGAAACATTTGACATTCTTTGAGTAGGGCTGCCCCCTAATAGCTGACTAATCGTTAGTCGACTAGAAGAGGCTTTGTCAACCAAAATTTTATTAGTCGGTTAGTCGCAGAAAAAAAACCCTCCAGGAAGTAATCAAAATCATACAGGCTGTGATGGACAAATCGTTTACACCAGGAAATCCAAACATTAGACTATCATTCATCAGCCTCAAATATGGCTTATCCCTTGAAACATGAAAGTAGTAGCAACATTTTTGGTCATACAGATAAGAGTAATGCAAACTATAAAGGGTCTACTTTTGTTTCTGTGAACTCACAATAACAACAAAACGTTGTGTTTTTGTCAAATAAAGAAAACGGACAGTATCAGTGAACTTAAGCATGTAACAAAAATGAACCGAAATTCAGCGTATACTTGTCTCACAGACATGAGAAATATATCTATAAAAAGCTTGAATTAAGCGATTGTCAACCAATTCAAGTGGAAAACAAATATTATCAGATTATGTAATCTGTATGAAACGTGCATATAAGCGCATCCACTGCGGAGATGACAAGCCAGCATCGTCGACTTAATCTCTGCAGCAGAAAACATTATCAATAAATTCATAAAATGTTTAGACATAATCATTACACGCTCATCATTACGTTTACCGGTGCGCTGTGGAAGCTTTAGGCATATTTTTGAGCACTGATTAGGCTATGTATTATACACCGATCAGGCATAACATTATGACATGACCTTCCTAATATTGCTTCCTAATATAATGCAATAAATCAAGATCGACACAACAGCCTCTTAAACATCTTCAAACTCTCAAGTCTCAGTTAAGCTCAAGTGCACAAAAAGTAATAATATATAATGATATTATAATTATAATGATCTATGGCTTATTAATTTAAACCCGATCGCTTAAATGAATGACTACTAGTCAACTAGAAAAATCTTTAGTCGAGGGCAGCCCTACTCCAGAGTGTAAACACAAAAATGCAGTGTTTGCCAAAATCTGTTTAGCCTGTATGATGATATTACAGTATAAACTAAGGATGTGATTTTAAGATATCATTCCATGTATGTCAGTCCCAGAATGCATTGTGGTGATTTTTAAAAACCTACCTACCTACACTTGCACTTCTTTTCCTGCTTCCTTCTGTCTCTCTTCACTTGTTGAGTTTGCTTTTGGGTATGTTTTAAGCCAACACGTGCACTGAGCTGTGGTTCCGCTAAATGTTACTTAACAGACATTGGGAGCCTAGCAAGTAATAAGAGCTCCCAGCTTTCTGTGTGTGTGTGTGTGTTTTTACAGGAAGCCACTGGAATGCAGCCGAATGGCCCACAGCTCTGCTTTAAGCCAGAAGCAGCATCAGCACAGAGGCTGTATTCATTTAGCCTGTCTCTTTTAGCTCTTTTAGCCCTCCCGTCTTTCCTACAGTCGTCACATGGATATCTAATGTAAAACAGCCCATGGGACAGAAACGCTTTGCCTTCTATCCTCAGAAATTATGGAAGTTAATACATTTTTACTTTAATGTGCCCTGATTCCCCATTTCCATGTGTTACAATCACGCCTGTAATAGTGTGATTAGATATACAGCTTGTAATGGTGTGAATGAGTCGTTATTTAGCAGTAGCGTTTGTTGTTGCTAGAGGCACATACATTACATACTTCACCTTTAAACCCTAGTGTATTTGTTTCTGTATGTAGATTTGAGGTTTATGTTTCACAGTGTGGCTGGCTGCTCTGTGGAGTGCATTACAACTTACAGGCTTGCTGTTGCAGAAGAATTATCAGCTCATTATGGGCCAGTTTGCCTCAGTGAGTCCTGTGTTCTCTTCGCCCAACCACCAAACAGACCTGAGCGCTGGCACTGGTCCCAGCCACACAAACTTTCTCTTTCTCTTTTTTTTCCTGTCACGCCCATACAACTTGCATACATCCTACCAACGCCAACATTATTGTGACCAGGAAGTGAAGTTGACCAGGCTGAAAAGGCTTAGGGAATGATAATGAGGACTTTCCCATGTACAATGGAGTGAAGCCTCCCTTCTTCCTAAAATTAATGTAATCAAGAGGTGAAAAAGATGCTGGTAGACTAGTTTGCTTCAAGCCAATATAGCTAGCTTTCCGTTTCTTTAATTTACAAAAAACAACTGCACATACAGGTGTTGAGATCCAGAAAATAGGATTTATCAGCAATCTATATAACAATAACCTGCTCGGTTTATACTGTTTTATTGCCTGGTCTTGATTAGTTGGTTCAGTTCTTATTGTCATGCCTATGTTACATCTGTTCTAGTCGCCCCCTGCTGCCCGATGCTGGTGGTCGCCTAGTGTCTGCCTGTTCCTGATGTCACATCCTGCCGTGGATGAGCGGGAGTGTGGTATAGTACATCAAAACGGATGGTTGTTGCATATGACCCTCATGCATGCTGGCCCCTCCTTCCTCTCTCCCACCAAGCATCTTTGCAACTGACAGCCCCCTGTTCTTCGCCCCACAGTATCGCTGCTATTGATTTGTACATGAATGCATATACAAACACAGGGCAAAAAAATGTACAGATGCATATGCTTCCATTCACACTGGATTCGCAGTGGAAAGGAATAGAATGCCGAGGTCCTGAGACTTGAGATTTATGTAAGAATAAAATTATAGAAATATTTTAAAAAGCTTTTTTTTTTTTTTTTTTTTTTAATGAAAAGGGCAAGCACATAACATGGTTACTAAAATTAAAATGAAAGTGTAAAAATAAAAGCTAACTCAAAAAGTAATAACTATAATATATAAAAATACTAAAACAACACATTTAATCACATTTAGTGCATTTTTATATAGACAATTTATTTATAGTGCAGACAGTGTTGGGCAGTAGCGAGCTACAAGTAGCGACGCTACTAGCTTAACTTAATTTTTCAGTAGCTTGTCAGTAGCTCAGTTACTTTTAAAACAGTGTAGCTTTTCCAGTAGCTTACTACTTAATCCAGCAAGTAGCGGTGTAGCGCGACCAAAAGCTACATTTCGTTTTGGGTTCTGAAAAGAAGGAGCCTGTATTGAGCGAAGCGGAGCGGTGTGACAAACGTTCAGCTCAAAAATCAGCTCAATGCCAGCGCGCTCCACTCACCACTCACCGGTAAAACAACGTTCGTTCAAATCCCGCTCCGACATGAAATGTCTCTCTACTGTAGCCTACTATACTTGTTGTAGCCATTAAACAATGTATTTTGTTTCATAATTATGTTTAAATATTATAATGTTATTTTTAAATTTCATCTAGGCTATATTGTTTATGAAAAGTGCAAAGATGCGAGTGGGTCAGAAATGATTTTGACCACTTCATTACGTTTTGTTTTGTAGAAAGCCTTCCTTTAAAGTGAATTTCGTTTTTGTATAAATTGTATCTTAATTTTAATCATGTTTCATCAGCCAATTGCCTGTACTTAATAAATAAGAAGCAAATAGGCTATAGCAGACAATAATCACTTGCGTTGCTCTTGAACATGTCTCATAAATAAACTGAAACTCAGCAGGCTACTTGCCTCACAGACATGAGAAATATGTGTAGAAAGCTTGAAATGTCTACTTTTAAAAGAAACAAAAAATAGGCTAGTTAAGCAAAGCTTGTTCACGCGAGCAGCTTATGACTACTCAGAGCGTTTCTGTTCAAAATGCTGCGCTTCATCACTGCATGGGCTGAGTGAAACTTGCATTTTTAGACTAATCTTGACTCCTGAGTATTTCATTTAAGTGCATACATTTTGTTCTTGCACTGATGTTAAATTTGTAGCCATTTTGCACAGCTAGTTTGAGATATAGGCTATTTGAGAATACTCTTTGAAATCATAATTACATGGCATTTTGTTGCTTGAAACCCCAAATATAATAACATTCTTCATTAACAATTATTCAGTTATTTTTAACAATGTCAAAAAAAAGAAAGTAGTTTCAATGTAGCTAACTACTTTTTCAAAAGGGTAGCTTGAATGTAATTTACCTACTTTAACTTACAAGTAGCTTGTAGCTTGTAGCTTGTAAAGCTACAGTTTCAGAGTAGCTTGCCCAACACTGAGTGCAGATGCCATTTTTAATATGGTATGAATATAGTAATAGGTCATTTACATTTAGGTAAATTACACATTTACACTCCTGATGTGTTCAGTTTAGTTAAAAGTTGATGTTCAATTTAATGTTAACAATGCTAATACACTGGAATCTTCATTTCAGTTTGAGAAATAGGCAAAGTTTAGGCTTTTTGTTATATATTTTTCACAACATGTAAAAATAACAAAGTAGTAACAAATAAAATCCTCTGTTTTAAATGTTCTTCGATGTTGTAAAGCAATTTTTAGATAGAATTCTAAGTAGAGTTCAGAAAATGTGCAAGTGTGCCGCTGTGTGTTAAAAGGATGTTTGTAGTGCTCAATATTAAATGGGTAAAAATCTGTCTAGTATTTGTCCAAACTAGTTTGTCTCCAACATGGGATGGTAAACTCCATCCTTTCCCCTTCCTCAGCTGCATCATGCTGCCTGGATAGTACTCTGGCACTCTTACTGTAATAGTTACTACAGAAAGACACACAAAAAAATCCAACCAATAACTATTTAGGCAGTAAAAACCAAAGCTAACATTTAGATTTACTTGTTTGAGGTTTTTCATAAAAGGATCATTTGCAGAAAAGGGAATAATCAATAATGAAGCTTTGATTACATCATTGCATATTTGGCTGGGAAAAGCTGACACTGAGTTGGAGGATAATAAGAGTCTGTTCTTTTTGGACTTTGGTGTTTTGTGTAAATGGGAGGCGCTGGGATCATTTGTAAACAATGCCCTCCTTGATGCCAAGAGCTAGTGTGCTTTTGTAAGTGTTCATCTCATTTTCTGTATTTCTATATCTTCTGTACTGGAGCCATGCCTTCTTTCCTCCCAGCATGCATGCTTTCCTGTCGTCTTTCTGTCTCCTCTGCATCGTTAAAGTGCGGGCACACTCTGCACAGACATTTAGCCCTTGGCCACCTGCCCACCTACATGTGAGCCTCATTTGGTGTGTTTATCCTGTTTCCCATTCAGCCATTGAAGTGTTGTTTTCCTCTAAACCTGGGACCGCACCTCTGGTATGCAGAGCTACAACTTCACACACCCACTGTACTTTTAATATTACAAGAAGACCGTGTACTAAATATCAGCGATTATGACAGGGAGCTGTGTGTGTATGTTTGTAGTCCTTGTAGTGCAGCCTATGCTCTGAGGCTGGCTTGCTTTTGTGCATCTATTCAGCTCGCTCTATTGTGAACAGCAGTGCTAATTGCAGTCTGAATGGTCTCGGCTAAATGTTTTCTGACAGTTTGAAAGCATGAAAGAAAAGAGGGGCGCACAAGAAAAGGAATCTCTCTTTTTTTTTTGTTTAGTTTTTTCTCCCTTGTAATGGCACAACGGAATGCTCTTGGCTTTAACCTTCAACTCCCATGCAACCCCTCTCCCCTCCCTCACTAGAGGGTCTCCTCTTCGAATCAGGAATAGAGGTAGATATAAATAAAGCCTGGGTGAGGGAACAGAGATCGGATCCTGCTGAAGCCGTGTGGGACGAACGGGGCGGTCGCTCGTGTACTGAGCTGCAGCTCCTTGGCAGCATTTCAAATATGAGCCTCAGAAGCATCGCGAGCAGCAGACATATTGTAACAGGGATGGCCAGTGCTCTGCACGCAGCGTAGCGTTTCTCTCAGGATGGTCGGGCGACATCTCTCTTCAGGTACTTTTCCACTTCTCTGCGACCCCACCCCCTCCAACCTCATAGTACAATCCTCCACGCGCTGATAACAGGCTTTTCCTTTTGCTTTGCTCTCTGCTGTACAGCTGCTGTTTGGAAGTGTACCATTCAAATAACTGCAAATAAAACGCAAATCCCTATAGCTATTGCATTGCTTGTTAGAGATTAATGCAGGGCAGAGGTTTGTTGCGCTCATCTGATAAGCTTTCTTCAGCGAGACACTGTAAGATGTTGATGGCAGCTCTAAGGTTTTTTGGCTTCAGTTCAGATTTGATAAAATGGCGTCCTTTACTACGCAGTGACTCTTCAGAAGGACAGCGTTTTTGTTGGAAATGCACTATCTTCTCTTTTATACACCCCCTCTTTTTTATCTTTAGTTGAAAATGTTTTTTGCGTGGTTGGTGACAGAAAGCTTGGTGTGCATGACCGCAGCTGCTTTGCTCAGATCTGACACAGACTGAGCTGTGCCTGCGCATGTAAAGCCACACAAAAACAACAACAGAGTTGAGCAAGTGCCAGGAGGCTGGGCAGCATTTGCCAACTAATTAACACAACAGGATCCTAGTATCCATATGTGGGCATTTGTACTGCTTTCAATGTTGTTATCAATGTGTCAGATCAGATTTAGAATGAACATCTTTGAAAGCAAAGTCTGCGGTTGTAACCTGTCAGTCCAGCAGAGGGAGATGGCTGTGGTTTGTAGAACCAAGGCTTTGTGGTGACAGCAATGAAAAATAATGACTCCAGGCTAGCACATACATGTGAACCAGCACATGCAGTTACTGGTACATTTCTATGTTATGACCATGGCTATCATGCTGATATAAAACCCAATTTGTCTTAAAGAAGGACAAGAAAAAAATGTTTTGATCTGTCTAAGCAGATCTCATGCAGAAAATGGTAATTTAGATAAATGATTTGAAGTGTTTATTTTTTTATGTAAATGTTTCATCATCTGAGAACTTTGTATTTGTATAGAATGTGTTTTTATATTTTTTTTCAAATATATATATTTTTCTTAAATCTAATTATAATATAATGCTGTATTGCTCTGCATGTATACATATAATGCATTTCATAATTACATGTAGCCCATAAAGAAAAGTATGCCACCTTTGATAATCTTATTATTTAATGCAATTAATATATACTACAGGCACAGTATTTTAATAGTTTCTCTTTCTTTCTCTCCAAATCTTTTTGTAGAGCTGCCCCCACAGAGTGGTCTGGCAGCCCAGTATGAGAATATATCCCTCAATCGCAGTGCCACTACAGCCTCTACCAACAGCTGCAGCGGCTGGGATCCACTGATTATTGACGAACGCGATACGGAGGCGTGGCCTTCGATTTCATGCAAAGAAAGCCACGCCCCTGCAGGATGCCCCTTGGACACTGAAAGTATCAGTGACATCAGCAGCAAGAGCATGGCCACCGGAGCTGGCCAGCAAGGCCATTTCTCCGCCAATCACCCCAGTAAAGCCAATGCCAGCCACTCAGGAGGTCTGCTCTCTAGTCAGGGTGCGGCCAGCAGAGGCTGGGGCTCTGGCCCTTCTCCTGCCAGTGGAGGAGAAGGGAAGAATGATGTCTCCAGCACATCAGTGGGAGCCAGGGGTTGGGGCTCCTCCAACTTTAACTTGAACTTAAACCCCAACGCCAACCCCTCTGCCTGGCCAGTTCTGGGACATGAAGGGACCGGCATGGGTGGCGGCAGCTCTGGAGGAAGCAACCCTCCTTCTAATCTCTGTAGCCCACCGGGCACTTTGCCCATTCAGGGCTCTAGCAGCAGTGGCAGTATGGGTGGTGCCAATGGAAATTCTGCAGGTAATGGTGGCAATGGCAGCACCACATGGGGTAGCATTGTGCCCAGTGACTCCTCAGAGCCACACTCCACCCCATCCACGAATGTGTCTTTCAGCTCCGAACCTCAGAACCTTAACACTGATGGACCAAATCACACTAAGCAGGAGCCCAGAAGCCCAGGCCACAGCCTGCCTAACTGGGGGGTTGGCCCTGCAGGCATGGGCTCGTTTGTTCAAACTCCAGGAGGAGCCTCGCAAGTCAATGGAGATGAGGAACCTGTTTGGGGTAATGGAGATGCCAAGTCTGGTGGTGGCTCAAAAGACTCTGGTTGGGACTCAGGGAGCAGCTGGGGAAAAGGAGGGTCTTCAGGCACTTCTGGCTGGGGACAGGCTGCCTCAACTGGGGACTGGGGTAAGCATTCCAACAGTGAGTCCAAAGGATGGGATTCTTCAAGCTCTCCCACTCAAGAGCAGCAGCAAAATTCTTGGGTCCGTGGGGCCAATGCTGCAGCGAGTGAGGGAAGCAGCGACAGCATGGAATGCCGTCCTCGCAGGAGGGACCACTCATCAAGAGATGAGGATCCCCCTATTCTGCCAGCCCAGGATATGGACCCTCGGGTTCTGTGCAACACAGGCTGGGGACAAACACCAGTGCGGCAGCACACAGCTTGGGAGACCGAAGAAGCTGCACGTTCCAACCGCAAGAATGACAGTGGAACTGAAGCCTGGGGCTCATCCTCAAATTCAGCCAATCTAGGACCAACACCAACTTCTGGCAGTGCCAACCCAAACTCTGGCACTACATCCAGACCTGACTCTGGAGGCAAGAATGAGGGCCCCTGCCCTAGTACTGGAGTTGCACCTGGATGGGGCACAGCCATACCATCACCCCAGGCTAGCTCTGGTTGGGCTGATCCAACCTGCAACAAGAAACCTTCCAGTGGACCTAGTAGTTGGAGCAGTACCCCAGCCGGAGGCCCAGGTGGCAACCTACAGAAAAGTGGTCAGACTTGGGGTTCAGAGGAAAAGTCTCCTACCTGGGAAGACAGTCATGTTAAAACCAAACCACAGGGCTGGGCTGAGGGGCACAAACCATCTCACGGATGGGGCAATGGACCTGGTGGAGAAAGTGGGTCTGGAGGAGAATGGGGTGAACCTGGAGATGGAAAGAAAAATGGTCCCTCCAGCTCTACCTGGGGTGGAGAGGGTACCAGCTGGAACGAGGGCTCAAGGGGATGGGGAAAGCCTGCCCCGGGAGTAGGGGGAAACTGGGGAGATGCACAGCGCCCCAGTGCACCACCACAAGGATGGAATAACAAGCCTCAGGAGGGCACCAATGGCAATAGTGGCAGTGGAAGCATGGGTTCTTGGGGAGGTCCTAGCTCTGTAAAGCAGAGTGGCTCTGGATGGGGTGGAGGAAATGGTGGAGGTGTTAAACCTGACCATACTGGAGAGCCCACTGGATGGGAGGAGCCATCTCCACCTTCCATCCGCCGTAAGATGGAGATCGATGATGGTACCTCAGCTTGGGGTGACCCAAGCACTTACAACAAGACAGTCAATCTCTGGGACAGGAATAACCCTGGGATGCAAGGCAAACCAGGACCTGGCAATGCCAACAATGTACCCAACAACCATCATCATCATCATCCCCACCATAACCAGCCTCCCATGCAGGCTCACAGCCATGGAGGGCCAAACTCAAACAATAATAACATTTCCCCTGATAATGCTGGCCCACATCAAACGGGACCGCCTCACAATAGAACAACCCTCATGAATCCAGGTAAGAAACAAGACTTTTTACTTAAACATTTATTGTTAGTGACCTATAACTAGTTAAAATGTAACACTATACTTTTGATTATAATGCCATACAAGTCAAGAAACAAAAATCTGAGTAACAGTTCATGCTAACAGAATAGTGTTTACATTTAGTCTATGATTGTAGTTCAACATCGTGTTTGAGCCAGGAGGAAGTGTGTAATTAGAGTTGGGCTGCCATCTGTGGGGAGTATCACTATTCCTCAGCAGGATACTTGGAACAGACCTGACGCCCTCTGCTGTTTGTGTGTAGCTTTGCACTCCCTCTGCCAAAGCTGTATTTAACATGGCATCCTTAGTTCTCTCCTGTGCCAAGAACTAAACAGACATTTAATATTGTGGCGTTTTATTCCATTTTAAGACAGAGGAGCCTACAAAGTAACATTTATTTTTGAAATAAATAAAAAGTTAATTTAATTTTAAATATATTTTTTTTAATTCCACTTTGTACTCTAAATGTTATGCTGGCAATATAATTTGTACAGGGGAAAAATGCAAAATAGAAGATCTTTTGGACCCAACTGTATATACTACATGGTGCCAGCCTTAAAAGCATTTAGTACATGGTTTATTATGCAGTGAAAACGTAAGGCATACTTGTCCTGAAGTTTGCAGTATTTCTCTGCAGGATGGGGTGAGATGACAAATGTCCATTCAAAACCTGAGCCCTCATGGGGGGAACCAGCCACCCCTGCAGCAAGTGTGGACAATGGCACTTCAGCATGGGGCAAACCCCAAGGTAGCTGTGGCAGCTGGGGCGATAATGGCCCTGAGGTCTATGGTCGTGGTAACGGACCCTCTGGATCTGCCCCCTGCAAACCTGGTTAGTTTCATCAATTTACATTTATTTAAATAAAATATTTTTAGTGCTTTAAATGATTTTGCGTGACTTAAAAAAAAAGAAATCTTGCAATTATCCAGTTGCAAATGAACAGTGTTGGAAATCGATGTTGGTCAGGTGCTAGTTATCAGAGCTTTGAAATGTGTAACAACAGGGTCCCCTGTTGTTGTAAATAATTAATTGCAGGATTTTACGTTTTGCTATTTCAGTAAGGATAATAATCTAATAATCAATCTTTTTCTTCCTCCAGCTCCCAAATCTATGCAAGATGGCTGGGGAGGTGGTGAGGACATGGGCCTGTCTGCAGGGCAGTGGGAGCAGGATGATGGCGACATGTGGAACAGCACTGCATCTCAGGAGAGCAACTCCTCCTGCAGCTCCTGGGGCAACCCACCCAAAAAGGGTCCACCAAAGGTAAAAAAGCTACATGTTTAATGAAAGTGTTAGTCACATTACATGCTGTAGATTGAGCTCATATGTCTCTCTTTTTCTGGCATTAAAGGGAAAAGTCCCAAACAAACAGGATGATACCTGGATAATGAATCGTCTCATCAAGCAGCTGACTGACATGGGCTTCCCTGTAAGTGCTGCTTATCTTTGTTAATATCCCAAATATTGTGCCTGGGGTTTATTTTTACGATACTCACTGGCTAATTGTATAATATCCCTTACATATGTCTATACATGTCTAGTTACAAACTGAATATTTGTTTTTAATGCAAATGGTTTATATATGGGCTTTTACTGTGTGTTTGTGTTTGCCTTTGCAGAGAGATCCTGCAGAAGAGGCTCTCAAGAGCAACAACATGAACTTGGATCAGGCCATGAGTAGGTGTTATGCCTGCAAAATTTTCAATTCTTCTTTGCTAGAGTATTGTATTTAAATATTAGTTGTTGTAGGCGCCCTTTTGGAGAAGAAGACCGAACTAGATAAACGGGGTATGGGAATCTCTGACTACAACAACGGCCTAGTCAATAAACCAATGGGCTGCAGGCCTTCAGTCATCTCCAAAGAATCCTCTTCAGATCGCCCCCCCTTCTTGGACAAGGTTTGTGTAGCTCACAATTAAAAATCAGCATGTTCTTGTTATTCCATCTAGAATAAGACTTTACATTGTGGTGGATTTTGTTTGACTTGGGTATCATTTTTCCCCCTTAGGATGCTGGGCTAGCAGATGATGCCCAAACCTCACCGTTTATGCCTTCTCCGAGCCTGAAGCTCCCATTGGGTAGTGCTGCACTCCCTGGCCAGAGCCTTGGAGTTGCAATGCAAAACTTGAACAACAGACAGGTGGGTCTATGAGGATCTATGTATATTTTTCTTCAATATTAAACCGTATCTATTGTTTTTGTATATCTATTGTAATTGTGTCTTATGTCTATATTAGTTTGATATAATACAGTGACATTCATACAAAAAATATTAATTTCATAAGTGTGGCTTAGGTGCCCAGATACTTTTTGGGGTCACGGTTTTTCAGCATTATATTCCTCATCGTCCTCCTTGCTGTATAGATAAATTGCCCATGTTAAACCAGAAGTATGATGGCATGACAGCTTTGAGCATATCCTCATGAAGTCAGATTCCAAGTGATTTGTTTTGTATTTGTTTGTGTAGATGCAGAGTGGAGTGTTTGGTAGTAGTGGAGCAGCACAAGCCCGGGCCCTGCAGCAGCAGCCTCCTCCCCAGCCGTCAGTGCCACCTCTCAACTCGTCCCAGCCTAGTCTACGCGCTCAAGTGCCTCAGTTTCTCAGCCCTCAGGTGTGCATAGACATGGACAGAAGTGGTTTAGCACCTTACTGTGGAACTGACTTCATTTGGTGACGCATAGTTTTTCACCACTTGAGTATTGTGTGGGAGTGATGAAATCATGCTGAACTGTTTTTTTCACTGACAGGTTCAAGCACAGCTTTTACAGTTTGCAGCAAAAAACATTGGTCTCAACCCTGCACTTTTAACCTCACCAATAAACCCTCAGCATATGACCCTGTTGAACCAACTTTATCAGCTGCAACTGGTAAGTGCCAGGTTTTCAACATCTTGTTGATGCTTTCATCTGTAATTAAAGAATATATTTTTATTTGTCAGCATATAATCTTAAATTTAACTCCTGTCTCATCGTAATGTAAATTTGTCTATGATTTTTCAGGCGTACCAGCGTTTACAAATTCAGCAGCAGATGTTGCAGGCACAGCGCAGTGTTTCTGGCCCCATCCGACAGCAAGAGCAGCAAGTGAGCAGTTCCTCCCAACTAATGTCATCATGATACCATTAAAATCTCATGATTCTCAATTAGGGTTGGGTATTGTTTGAGTTTGAACGATTCCGATTCAGCACAGAAAACAATGAGCGGGTCTAGCGCTTGAAAGGTTTAAAGTCATATTAAAATGCACACAAAGGAATCGATAATAGGAATTAAATTTTTAATTGTATAACAAGTATCCGATTCCTGACCATAAATATTTGATTCCAGAATTGGAATCAATTTCCGATTCCCAACCCTATTCTCAATACTGATTTGTTTATATTTTAATATCGCTCTGTGTTCACCAGCATGTCCTCTTGCAGGTTGCACGTACAATCAATAACATGCAGCAACAGATCCAGCAGCACCAGCGGCAGCTGGCTCAGGCTCTGCTGATGAAACAACAACAGCAGCAGCAGCAGCCACCCCCCTCACACCCAGGCCTGCATCCCAGCGCAGGCAAATCAGCTCTGGACACATTTCAATCCCATCCCCAGGTCTCCAGCCTCTCTGTTTCCGACCTTCAGACCAAAGAGCCACAGTCTTCTCCAAACTCCTTCTCACCCTACCCTATTTGTGAGTTGCCAACACTGTCTGTTATTGTATTCTTTCTGTTTAGACTAGTAAAGATCCAGATGTTCTTCTTTACACGGTTCCCACAGTCCTAGAAATCCTGGAATTGCCATGGGATTTTTAAAGTCCTGAAAAAGTCATGGGAATTTCTGTAGAGAATATATATTTAAAGCTCAACTTGTGATCATCTTCTTCTCTTTTTTTTAATCCATTCTTTGCAATGAGTCAGTCAAACCGGTTCACAAATCGACCTGAATGATTAATTGGCGACTAGGTCTGAATCACAATGATTTATAAAAAATAAAAAAAACTCCTATTCAGTAACAAATGACTATTAAGTTCATGAACAAGTCATGGGAATTTTTGGGAAATCTTTAAATCCAATTCTCCAAATTTCTTTTAAATTCACCTCCACTGATCCTTGCGTATGTGCTTCTCTGTAGCTGGATTGAACCACAACATGAATGTAAACTGCATGGAGGTGGGTGGCCTGTCCATGAAAGACTCTCCTCAGCCTCAGTCGCGCCTGTCACAGTGGACACACCCTAACTCCATGGAGAACCTATCTGGCAACTCCTCTCCGATGGAGCCCAACTACAGCAAGCATGGTACACATCACTATTACAGTTATCATTACTTTAAATATGTGGCATAGTGATAAATATCAGGCCTGATACTGATGATATTTCATACCACCTATGTTATACAGGTGCCATCTCTGCAGGCCCCAGTCTGGGTCCACCTAGTAAACCACAGCTGGATGACTCCTACAGTCCCTACAATCTGATTCCCAGCTCCGAGTCTCCTGCCAGCCCTCTGGCACCTCATGATAGCTGGGGCCAGGGAAAGAACACCAATGACAAGATCTCCAACGGAACCAATGTCAACTGGCCTCCAGGTGACCGACTGGCAACTCTATTTGGACTAGTTGTATGATTGTGAAAGCACTGAATGGGGCTCAAAATTATTTGGATACTCTTGAACATTTAGGTAATGCTTAATTAATTGAATTTCATTACACTGGATTAAAAAAATACCGAACCAAGTAGCATCTGCAAAAAAATACATAAATAAATTGCCATTTTTCAACTGACTTTTAAGTTTGCCTTGGTGTCCAGCAGAATAAACACAGGTGTAGGTCTTTATATTAACATAACCCACTAACGTTTTACAACCATAAAATATTTAAATACTTTATTTTTTTTACAATACATCTATTATTTTAACATTTGTAACTTTTTATTACTTTCTACTTTAAGTTAATAAAGTCCTTCTGAAGCAAAGCGATGCATTTGTGTAAGAAAAATATTTTTAATATAACTCTGATTTTATTCGTAGATTTTTTTTAAAATTGTATATAATGTAAAGATAATCACACATTTTTAAGTGTGTCCAAATACTAAAATTATCAGACAATGTGTCATGCATGATCTGATTTGTATGAAATCCCTTTAGAGTTTTGTCCAGGAGTGCCCTGGAAAGGACTGCAGAATATTGACCCTGAGACTGACCCCAATGTGACCCCAGGGAGTGTTCCCAGTGGGCCCACCATCAACACCAACATTCAGGATGTTAATCGCTACCTACTGAGAGACAGGAGTGGAGGTAAGAGGACCAATCAACTTTTCTTTTAAAATAAATTATCTTTCAGTGAACTTCCTTTCAGATGACACCATTAGCACAAAGCCTAAACAAATCCCATCATACCATCTCTAGTTAAATAATTGTATATATTCTGAATAAAAGGTATTGCATATTGCAGTATTGTTTTGTTTAGATTGACTTCTTCACATAAAGCAACCACTAAGTTTTTTTTTTTTTTTCACATGCATTATTTTTCTGATTTCCACTTTGAATTATTGCCTGCTTCAGAACACATTGTAGGTTCCACCCCAACTTCATCACAGAGTGAGGCTCTGCCTCCCTCCAGCAATTGGCCTGTCACTAGCTCTTTCAGTCTGTCCTCCCCCGAGGCAGACAGTACAGGTACAACTCCCAGAATCCCCTTCCTGCCCTCAGTCCTCCCCATCACACACTTTTCTTACCGCATACTGTTCAACCTAGCATGGGGCCCCAAACAGTGGCCGTATTCCTATATATCTAGTGCATCCAACTTAAGTGTGGCCCTTTACCCCTTAGAGAGCTCTTTCCCACCTACATTCATCCGTACATCCCCTGGTGTTAGTCACACACTGTCCTTTTGTACAGCATGCTCACTGGCTATCTGTGATTTTTGTGAGGGGGAAGGGGTGAGAGGGCACTCTTTTGTGTCACACATGGGCATGGACCCTCTCTTTTCTGTTTGCGGTGGTTCCTCAATGACTATGACTGCTGTGAGAACACCTTTCACCACAGTATGTCTTAATTCTGGGGTGCACAGAATTAGAAATTGGAAATAAGATGTCTGTTAGCATACTCTGTCTGTTTCCTCTTTTGACCTGTTCACACATTCACATCTACAGGCAAGCTGTCTGACATGAAGTCCACTTGGTCCCCAGGGCCTATCTCACACACCCAGCCTTCTCTCTCTCATGAGCTTTGGAAAGTCCCACAAGGACCCCGGAACACAACAGCTCCCACACGGCCACCTCCGGGCCTGACCAACACCAAGCCCTCGTCCACGTGGGGCGGAAACACCCTGGGCCTTGTGGCTGGCTGGAGCAGCTCCTACTCCCCAGGTGTGTGTGTATGTGAAAGGTGCAGTTTAATCCCAGGCAGATATGGTTTTGTGCATCTATTCTTAGGCAAAGGTGTGGGCGCATCAAAGCAGCAGTTGCATTTTGTCAGTTGACTGTTTAATGTGGTTGTGAACGCTAGTCAAAACGTTGGGGCTCAGATGAGGTGAGAATTGGAACAGTTGGAGCGCTTGCGAATATGGGCTCTGGGGGTGTAGCAAACTTTTTTTATTATTTTTTGTGGTCTCGCATATGTCGTGTGTTAGTCAACGTTCCCACGCTGTTGCTTGATCACACTTCCTCGGCTTTTAACTGAAGTAGTTGTTTACCATACTTTTTTGCTGTAAAAAAAAAAAAAATGATGCAGAAACATTAAAAATAATAAAAAAAAAGGTGCAGTTCAACCAAAAATAAAAATCTGGTAACACTTTACAATAAGGTTTCATTAGTTAACATTAGTTAATGTATTAATTAACATGAACTAACCATGAGCAATACATTTGTTACTTTTTTTTTTAAATCTTTGTTAACGTTAGTTAATAAAAATACAGCTGTTTATGGTTTGTTCATGTTAGTTCACAGTGCATTAACTAATGTTAACAAGATTTTAATAAAGTATTAGTAAATGTTGAAATTTACATTAACAAAGATAAATAAATGCTTTATAAGTGAAGTTCATTATTAGTTCATGTTAACTAATGTAGTTAACTGATGTTAACTAATGAACCTTATTGTAAAGTGTTACCAAAAATCCTATCAGTTACTCACCCTCATGTCATTCTAAACCTATATGGCTTTTGTACTATTATGTTCAGTATAATGTTCATACCGCTCTCTTTCCATACAATGAAAGTGAAGGGTTGACCAGGGGTTGTGTCTCATGACAAATAGGAATGAACCGATATTAAAGTTTTGGTCAATACAGATAATCTGTTAATTATTTTCAGGTTTCATGGCCAATAATAAATGTAAAACTATTTTGCCTAAATAAAATGAAAATTAAACCCTAAAAACTGAAATTTAATCAATCAGTTTAAATGTTACAAGTGGATTAAGGCATCACATTATAATATACAGCAAGAAAAATGGATTTCATTTTGATATTTGCTGAAGATTACATTTAACAATGCTATTAAAAAAATTTTTTAAGTGCACTTCAGATGATGGCAATCTAAATAAAAATAATGGAATAATCTAGAAATAATATTTTATAAGAATAAACTTTTAATGAAAGCAAATGCTTACAGAGGTGAACTTGTAATAATAAATATTTTATAAGAACATGTTTTTAATGAAAGTAAATGTTTGCAGAGATGACTTTCCACGTATGAAGCAATTTACACTACTTCACAAAAAGTTTGGGGTCAGTATGATTTTAAAAAAAAATCTATTTGAAAAGTCTCTTCTGCTCATCAAGGCTGAATTTGTTTTATCAAAATACTTTAAAACCAGTAATATTGTGATTTATGTGAATATTACTACAATTTAAAATAACATTTGTCTCAATGTTGAAAACTCCTGTTCAAATTTTTTGTGGAAATTGATGCTTTTTTTTCAGGATTCTTTAATAATGTTTATTTACATAAATATCTTGTATATCTTTACTGTTACTTTTCATCCTTGCTAAATAAAAAAAAAAAAAAAAAAAAAAAAAAATATATATATATATATATATCTATCTCACCTAAAGGATTATTAGGAACACCTGTTCAATTTCTCATTAATGCAATTATCTAATCAACCAGTCACATGGCAGTTGCTTCAATGCATTTAGGGGTGTGGTCCTGGTCAAGACAATCTCCTGAACTCCAAACTGAATGTCAGAATGGGAAAGAAAGGTGATTTAAGCAATTTTGAGCATGGCATGGTTGTTGGTGCCAGACAGGCCGGTCTGAGTATTTCACAATCTGCTCAGTTACTGGGATTTTCACGCACAACCATTTCTAGAGTTTACAAAGAATGGTGTGAAAAGGGAAAAACATCCAGTATGCGGCAGTCCTGTGGGCGAAAATGCCTTGTTGATGCTAGAGGTCAGAGGAGAATGGGCCGACTGATTCAAGCTCATAGAAGAGCAACTTTGACTGAAATAACCACTCGTTACAACCGAGGTATGCAGCAAAGCATTTGTTAAGCCACAACACGCACAACCTTGAGGCGGATGGTCTACAACAGCAGAAGACCCCACCGGGTACCACTCATCTCCACTACAAATAGGAAAAAGAGGCTACAATTTGCACGAGCTCACCAAAATTGGACAGTTGAAGACTGGAAAAATGTTGCCTGGTCAGATGAGTCTCGATTTCTGTTGAGACATTCAGATGGTAGAGTCAGAATTTGGCGTAAACAGAATGAGAACATGCCTTGTTACCACTGTGCAGGCTGGTGGTGGTGGTGTAATGGTGTGGGGGATGTTTCTTGGCACACTTTAGGCCCCTTAGTGCCAATTGGGCATCGTTTAAATGCCACGGCCTACCTGAGCATTGATTCTGACCATGTCCATCCCTTTATGACCACCATTTACCCATCCTCTGATGGCTACTTCCAGCAGGATAATGCACCATGTCACAAAGCTCGAATCATTTCAAATT
Source organism: Rhinogobio ventralis (assembly GCA_039654625.1). NCBI lineage: Eukaryota > Metazoa > Chordata > Actinopteri > Cypriniformes > Gobionidae > Rhinogobio > Rhinogobio ventralis. The sequence continues at coordinate 23,314,937 of CM077196.1, forward strand.
GGTTTCTTGAACATGACAATGAGTTCACTGTACTAAAATGGCCCCCACAGTCACCAGATCTCAACCCAATAGAGCATCTTTGGGATGTGGTGGAACGGGAGCTTCGTGCCCTGGATGTGCATCCCACAAATCTCCATCAACTGCAAGATGCTATCCTATCAATATGGGCCAACATTTCTAAAGAATGCTTTCAGCACCTTGTTGAATCAATGCCACATAGAATTAAGGCAGTTCTAAAGGCGAAAGGGGGTCAAATACAGTATTAGTATGGTGTTCCTAATAATCCTTTAGGTGAGTGTATATATATATATATATATATATATATATATATATATATATATATATATATGTATATATGTATATGTGTGTGTGTATATATATATATGTGTGTGTGTATATATATATATATATATATATATATATATATATATATATATATATATATATGTGTATATATATATATATATATGTGTATATATATATATATATATATATATATATATATATATATATATATATATATATATATATATATATATATATATATATATATATATATATATATGTGTATATATATATATGTGTATATATATATATGTGTATATATATATATGTGTATATATATATATATGTGTATATATATATATATGTATATATGTATGTGTATATATATATATATATATATATATTATTATTTTTTTTTTTTTTTATCCTGCTTGCCCCAAACTTTTGAACGGTAGTGTACATGGTACTTTACTTCTTACACTATGTTGTAATGGTTATAATAATGGACTGTTATAAAAAAAAAGTTGGTCATGAAAGTGTTTTTTTCTCTCTCTAAGTAGGTACCACATGGAGTACAGACAGCTCCAGCAGGAGCACTATCTGGTTGGTTTTGAGAAACCTCACACCACAGGTATTCTTGTGGCTACTGTTATGTTCATTGACTTTATAGTTTCTTTCTTAATTGACTGCAGTGTTATAAATCTGTTCTTTCTTTTATGTGACATTTAGATTGATGGTTCAACACTACGGACACTCTGCATGCAGCACGGCCCGCTCATCACATTCCATCTCAATCTGACGCAGGGCAATGCCGTGGTGCGCTACAGTTCTAGAGAGGAGGCTGCCAAAGCCCAGAAGTCCCTACACATGTACATCAATCTTTAACCTTTGTCTTTTTTTTTTTTTTTAGGAATCATTCTCAACTATATGATCACAATCATCTGTTCTCTTTCTCTAAATACTTGTGTTTCAGGTGTGTTCTGGGAAACACCACTATACTGGCAGAGTTTGCTGGAGAAGAGGAGGTGAACCGCTTCTTTGCACAGGGTCAGTCCCTCACGTCCACCACCAGCTGGCAGGCCAACTCCGGCACCAATCAAACTCGGCTGGGAGGCGGAGGGACAGCGGCCACACACCCCATTGGCCACTGGAACAGCAGCAGTCTGGGGGGAGGAGGAGGAGCAGGCGGGACGGGGTCCGGTGGTAAGACAAGCAACGAGCTGCTGTGGGGGGGTGTACCGCAGTACTCCAGCCTGTGGGGACCGCCCAGCTCCGAGGACGGTCGAGTGGTCGGCAGCCCCACCCCAATCAATACGCTGCTTCCTGGAGACCTGCTGAGCGGAGAGTCCATGTGAGAGCACCAAGCGCTCTATCCCCTACCACAGTGAAATATGAAACTTCATGAGCAAAAACCAAGCAAATCATTTGGCGATAATCAGCGTCAGTGGAACTGTGAAAAACCAAGAGACAGGAGGCTGAGGTCACACTTGCTTAGAGGCTACTGACCTTCTTCCTCTTCTTTTTTTGTTTGGTTTTGCATCTTTTCATCCATGTTATTTTGATCATTAGGCTTGGGTTACAGTATTCTATAGACTTCTTACGAAGAATCGTGACTAAATGAGAAGTGAACCTTTACAGAAACTTTTCTCTATTAACTGATACCAGTGTGAAAGTGTATTTTACTACAAACCGATGAGACAAGCTGCCATTTTTTTTTTTTATTCCTCTGGCACGAGCACATTCTGTCAGCCCAATCACAGCATATTGCCCTCTCCCTGAAGAAATATGCGTCATTCCAAACCAAGTCTCCCGACTCCCTGTGTTTTGGACAATTTTCTTCTTTTTTTCTTTCAGTTGTTGGATTGTTTGGATTAATTAACAGCACTAAACTTTAGCCTTAACTGCTGATCAGTCCCACCCCACTTGTACTCTAAAGAAACATCTTGAGAATTGCACATTTTCTCATTTCTGAGCCAGGACTGTCATGGGTTCGATCTCAGCCGCAGCATACGCGCATTCGTCCACCCCTCGGTTGCCATCCTGTCCTCATTACTCTCAAAAGAACGGACATGTATATGACCCCTCTGCACATTTGAGGCATTTATTCTTAAACTGAGAGGACATGTGGACAGCTGAGGAATATATTAACCACTTCTCACAAAAAAACTGTACAGGAAACACTTTTTTAGATGGACTACTTTCTTTTCTCTTTAATTTTCCTAAATGACCTCGGTCTCTCGAAAAACATAAGTCCTCATTGTCGTTTGTCTGACGTGCAATATATGCCACAGACGCTTCCGTCCATCTTTTTTGCCGGCGAAAAGGTCGGAGCTCATCTGGTGACTGCGGGGAGGGGGATTGAAGAATCGTCTCCAGCCCCATCCACCAACTGTGGGACTGAACAGAAGAGGACTCTGTCAGTGTGTAAGCCCATGGTGATGAAACATTCACTAGCACTTCCTCTACACACTCAAGGACAAGTGTGACTACAGGGGCAACAGGGGCTTCAAACCAAATAAGAGGTGTTTCTTGTAACCCAGTAGACAAAGTGCATTTTTTTTCGTTGTATTTGGTACAAAAGTATGTAACAAAGAAGGCGTGGTTTCTTCATAGCACTTAGCAAGAGCGTCGAGCTCCGAATTTAATGCCAACAAATTACACATGTACGTGTGAAACTGACAAAAAGCAACGATGAAAAGCAATCTACCGAACTTCTCCATGCTCCTTTTTGAACTCTAAACGGATTTTGCCGTTTCATTTCTTCTTCGTCTTTCCACAGTCTTTCAACTTTGAAATCAGACATTTCGAAAATGGTAGCAAAACGAAGGGATGTCTGACGAGGAAAAAAAACACCACAAGACTGAAGCGTTCACGTGTTTGTTTTTTTTTTCTTTCTTTCAGATGATATATATCAAAGTAAATATCACTGTTACAGTACTCCAAAATCATTAGCCTTTTTGTCTGGAGATGCTAGACGTGTTGTAATGTTTCTAATGGATTCTGCGGGGCCCCCTGCCCTGGTGGCCCTGCCTACCTGTATGATAAGTGTGGCCATTGAGTGCCTATCTGCTGTGGCACCTCAGGTGCCCACGCTCGGACTTTTGACCCTCTGTGCCAGGCCGGTGCACCAGATGCCAGAACAGACCTGCCTGGGCCGGAGCAGTGGCTCCTTCAGACCTGGCCAATCAGTACGTACTACTACTGCGCCAGCACTCGACCTCGTCTCAACTTCACTCTCATAGACTCTCTCTCTCCCTCTCATGCAAAGATCACTTTAGCTGGAAGTGGACAGGTTCGTTTCATGTACTTTTTATGATCAATTGGGTTTTTCCCTTCTGGAATTGCCAGTGTTGTTTTTTTTGTCAACATTGCTGTTGTTATCGTCGTTGCTGTTGTTGATGTTATATCGTTATTTTGCGCTTTTTTGTTTTTTGTTCTGTGTGTGTGTCAATGCAGTGGTCTCTATGGTAGCTGCTCTCACCAGCCCCTCTTGCTGCGCATATGCAGAAAACACTCTGATTAAGAGGCACACCTCAGCATAAACGGCGGCCGCTGACGTCGCCATGGCTTTTGAAATATGGAAATATGGATTGTTTTCGGCCGCACATGTAGCGGCGTAATGAGAAGGGTAGGTTGATGGTGCTCAGTTTGTCTTCTGCCTCTCCTCTGTACTTTCCTCCACTTCGGCGTCAGATCCCTGCCAGGCCACACACTGGTGCTTATGACAAAGGGCAGAAAGAGTACACTACTTTACCTGGTCGCCTCTTCTCACAGTAATAAAAGCAAATGATAACGGAGACTCGTCTCTCCACTTCTATGCAAAGCCCGACCGAGAGGTGCAGTTCACGGCCTTCAGCTTCAATCTGTAGTTCTCTCCAAGCCCACTCTTCAGCTTACCAGTTCATTGTGAGAAGGCAGCTTCCTTACGGTGTAGCCTAAAGAAAGAAACCGGCCCGTTTCATTTGAACTGATGACCAGGCCCTCACTGTTTACTCTCTGAATGATCTCTTACATTATGTACATGCAGTCTCAGGGCAGCCTCAGAGAACCCCAAACTGTTTTATCGTAACAAGGGGGGGTGTAGTCGTGTGTTATTGCATTATCCGATGTGGCTTTAAAGATGCTAAATGGGTGGGCGAGTGGACTCGGAGAAGTATTTGCAGGAAGTCCCTCTGTTTTTTAGATCCTAATGTACCTATTCTCGATCGTAGACTTTACCAAGACATGAATCAATCAGAGTGGGACTTGTTACTTCTTTAAATGTGTTTTGATGTTTGGTTTTGTAAAGAGCACATGGAGATGGAGAGGTAGAATGCAGGTTGGCACCAAGACAGACGGGTAGCACCTTGTCCCAGGTATCAGATATACGCCTGGGAGGACTGCTGAGAATTAAACAGGGAATCCAGAATGTTTTAGGTGCACTGTAGATGGTTCACATTTGGGTACATCTTTTTTTTAAACCAAAAAAGTTTTTTGTCTCATTATTATTATTATTATTAATGTTATTGTTGAAAAAGGAAACTTTAAATCTGTAGTACACTCTTTGACTGAAGTGCTTCTCTCTGCAAGCCTTTGACGCCCTGATGTGGCAGACAGATGACTCTGGGGTTGCTGTATTGATGGTATTATATATTCTGTCCCAACCTAGTACTTAGGGAATGGTACAGATATTTTTTATTTTGTTTTTTATTTTTTAAGCAGGTCCAGGTCCATATGGACCTATTGTATCAGGAGGCCTGGGGCACATGCCAGTTGATACCAAGTCTTAAAAGGGGAAAATCCCTTTCTGGAAGAATTTTTTTCTTCTTCTTTTTTTTTGTTTTATTTTTTTTATATAACTTCACACTCGAGTGACACTAGCAACAATCACTATTGCCTGTTTTTGAAGATATATATATATATATATATATATATATTTTTAACTGCCTTTCTCTAAGCTGTACTCGAGACCACAGATTGAAAAAGAAAAACAAACATCCAAAACCTGTTTAAAATCCAGAGGAATGCCTGTCTGTCTGACTAGCTAGCTAAAAAGTGGCCAGTCCTCCACTGGGCATACTGGGTCTTATCTATAGGACTAATGTACCCCAGCTCAGATGCAATTTTGTGTAGATAAGAAGTCTGCTTCAATCGTACAAAATAACAGGGCCTGGGTGGAGATGAGCTCTAAGAAAATCAAATCCTTTGGCTAGAATATGCACATGCTGGTTGATATACATGTACATCTGAAATCCTGTGTATGTATATAACTGGTTATATATATATATATATATTTTTTTTTTTTTTGTTTTCTTCAGTTTTTTAAATTTTATGGGCCTGAGTAACCCCCTGTTTCCTTCTCTCCATGAATTTACCTAAATGATAAAGGCATAAACATATCAAAATTATACAAATGAAAAAAACACAAATACTTGAATCAAAAGAAGCGCCAATAATGTAATGTGAAAATTTTTGTAATAATTTTGTCATTCATACACTTCCAAGCTTTTGATAACATCAGTTCAAACTGAACGAAAAAAAAAAAAAAAAAGATAAGAAAAAAAAAGATAAGAAAAAAAAATGCTAAACGACATCGGTTGTGAGTGTTTGCACAAGATTGCGTGTACTGTATGATGGATGAATGCGTTTGTTTGCCAGTGTGAGTGAGTTCAAACCAATGTATGCTAGTGATTTACAGTTGATTTGTTTGCGCCTTTGTTTTATCTTGAGAGTTTTTTTTTTTTTTTTTTTTGTCTGTCTTTTGTTGGCTAGTCTAAAATATATTCGGATGTGTATTGTTATTGTATTTGTTATTAGCTTTGTTATTAGAGTTGCACTGAGTGTCTGCTTCCCCTCATTCAGCTAATCGTACAACATGATATTAAAGTACTAAGGGGACAAGGTGACAATTCATGTGTTAATGTTTACTCAAGGAATTATTGAGAAAAATAACAAGTGTGTTTTTATCTGTAATACGATTATCTACCTTATAGTGGCTTTTATTGTGGAATAATCCATAAAGAAATGGATTATTTTGAGTATTGCACCATTTTTGTTTTCAGATTATAAACAGAAAAAAATGCAAAATACAAAAAAAAAAAAAAATATGAATATGAAATGTGGGGGAAAATCTTTTTGAAGAACTGTGGCCATAGATCGATTTAGAGGGACTTGTAACTCCCCATGTTACACCATGATGAGCTGGATAGACATCTGGAGAAGAGTTTCTTACAAGACTCATTTCAGAGGTGCCTACATTTCTGGTTTGCTTTTTTTATTGTTAATGTTAATTTCTGTTCTCGTTTCTTTGTGCAAGGCCACCAACAGTTTACAAACATTTCATGTTTTTCTAAAGTTCAAGGAACAGAAATGTTGCGATGGGATTGTCATGAGAAGAGAAAAGAAAGAAAATCCTAAAGGACATATACTTCCATCAAATGAATAACAAAAACACTTTACAGAATGAAGATTATTGTGCTACTTGCAGAACTCTGGGATTGATCAGTGTTGTCATGTTTTTGTTTTTATTTATGTTGGCAATGTTACTTTCATAGATTATCAAAGCCTGTATTTTCTTTCTTTTTTTTTTTTGGAAAGCAAAAAAAAAAAAAAAAAAAAAACTTTTTTTTTTACAAAAAAAAAGAAAAGAAGACATAGTTGTTCACTATCTTGCACACACAAAAAAAGTGGATCATGTCTCAGGAAGGCAAGGGTTCCAGAGTACCAACTCCACGCCATTTAATGTTTGTTTTTAGGGAAAGAGGATTACAGAAAAACATAAGCACTGAAGGTTATGGATTTCAGAAGAAAATACCTTTGTTTCTAAATCCGTAGCAGTTACATATTTACCAAATAATGAACTCTTAATGAACTTTAAAAAACGGAGTGCTTTATATATAAATCTCTATATTGAAATTGCTTTACATTTTAAACAAAATGATCAATGATTTTGATTGTTCAAAAGACGGTGAAAGAACATACAAATGCTGTATGTTTGAATCTTTATTGTATTTTCTTAACATGAGGTCCCTTCCTGTTGAAATCAGGACCATTGTGCATTACTATTTCTTTCCTCTGTCATTCTGTCTCCTGTGGCGGGTATTACATAATGAGAACTAAAAACGAGGGGTTGGGGGCAGGGTTTCTTGTATCAATTTGATCAATTTAAAGAGAGAAAAAAAGCTGGTTTATACGGATCATGATCTATGCACATGGGGGGTGGGGGTTCTTAAATCCTCTGTGACCCATCTCTCATTGGGATTAGAAGGATTTTTTTTTTGTCCTTTTATTGTGCTCATTTGCTCTGTTGTCTCCCTCCCCCACTGACCCCATCTTACTTCCCATTTTTTATGTTTCTTACATACAGTACATCGCCATGCTGTGTATTCCTAAACCAATGAACGTCTCATTCTGAAGCACTGTGGGGGTTTTTTTGTAGCCCATGACTTTCAAGGTTGTCTGTGTTCTGTGTGTGTGTGTGTGTGTTACTGCGATGAGTGTGAGTGGAGATACTGGGTTGCTTTTGCCTTTTGATTTTAAATGTTAAGGAATATGTCTGTACTGAGATTTTAAGAAATCAGTGGCTTTTAATGTTTTGTTTTTGTTTTCTCTCTCTCTTTCTCTCTTTTTCTCTCTCCTCATAGAATGTGATTGTTGACATGCACCGAAAAAAATGTTTTGAACTATGGAGCTTCTTTCAAACAATTAATAAATTGCATTTTTGTTCTTGGCTGTAATGAATTTGGTTTGTTCATTGCGTATTAGTGGACATCACATGTCCTGCAGTGTTGTTGCATGTGTTGTTGCTTAAAGAGACAGTTCACCCAAAAATGAAAATTTGATGTTTATCTACTGGGCATCCAAGATATAGGTGCCTTTGTTTCTTCAGTAGAACACAAATGAAGATTGAAGAACTCCAACCATTGCAGTCTGTCAGTCATATAATGCATATCAATGGTAACACGAGAAATATGAGAGTAAAAAAAACATGCACAAATCCATATTAAACTCTGTGGCTCGTGACGACACATTGATGTTTTAAGACAAGAAACAATTGGTTTGTGCGAGAAACTGAAACGTATTTATATCATTTTTGTACCTCTAATACACCACTGTGTCCTATAGCCTTCAGCGTGCGATCACTTCCGGTGAGTGAGGTCAATGTACGTAAACTACACCATATAGTGTACATTGTACATTGACCTCACTCCCTTGACTCTGTCATTATTCACCTTTTTCTCATGGTTTCTCAATAGAATTCATAAAAGTATAGAGTAGAATAGCATAGTTCTAACAGGGGCTCATTGTAACGCATTGTTACAACACAACCCACCTGCACAACTGGGATTTAAACCGGCTTGTGTCTTCTGCTGGTTAGATCAGCATTGAAGAACTATCTCAACTGTTAAATAACAGATATAAGATTAAAATAATATCAGATTTGTCTCATTTAAAATAAACACAAAAAATAGAGATGAAAAATTAACTTGAGTAAGAAATTTACTAATGTTCTGTGATATCTTCCAAAGACTTTGAATTTTGGCGCAATTTGTTCTCTATATACTGTTAATATGGCAACTGTTAAATACACTAAGATTTGTCATCCTGGCATGTGTGGAAAGTTTTAAACCATGTGTTACAACTAACCCCGCGTTGTGCCCCGCGCTCCCCTACAATTCTTTTATCATATAACATAACATTATTTTAGTACTTGTAATTAAATATATTTTATAATATTCCTTGTCTATATATTGTCATTTGCAATTCTGTTGCTGTGGCAGTTAATTATGCATTATATTAATTGAGATGGCAGAATATTTGTACTTTTTTATTTTTGTGTCATATCACAGGACAGTAAACTACAAAAAAAATACAAATGCTGTAATGTAAATGGGTCAGAATATCACATTAAAAGCTGCAATTTTTGATTCTTCTTTTTTCTGATGCTGATGTCACACGATCTGTCCTTTTGATCCATGGTTTTCCCAGCATAGTCTATGTTAGATTTGGTCCAGCCTGGAGCAGATGTTGGTTTGATGATGGTTTACAATGCTTCCTTGCACGCTTGACATGTCTTCATAAATTGGAACTGTAGTTTGATGCTCTTCCTGAACATATGGCTTTTTCTGAGGACAAGTAAGAGTATTTTAACATTTAAGAATGACACTCTTGCTTCTTATATGTTAAATTAAGTGTTCAACTGTGTGACCTTACATGTGTCAAAAATGGAGCGATGACTGTGAGTAGGAGCAGACTCGCTCCTGAGATTGTATAGATGAGCAGAGAATACATCCTACAGGAGCACGGCTCATCTGAATCAAACAATGAGAATTTGTGGTCAGATGTGAGCTTACTTTTTCAGCCAAATATATTTGTTTTTTTATTTATTTTATATATATATATATATATATATATATACACACTCACCTAAAGGATTATTAGGAACACCATACTAATACTGTGTTTGACGCCCTTTCGCCTTCAGAACTGCCTTAATTCTACGTGGCATTGATTCAACAAGGTGCTGAAAACATTCTTTAGAAATGTTGGCCCATATTGATAGGAATGCATCTTGCAGTTGATGGAGATTTGTGGGATGCACATCCAGGGCACGAAGCTCCCGTTCCACCACATCCCAAAGATGCTCTATTGGGTTGAGATCTGGTGACTGTGGGGGCCATTTTAGTACAGTGAACTCATTGTCAAGTTCAAGAAACCAATTTGAAATGATTCGAGCTTTGTGACATGGTGCATTATCCTGCTGGAAGTAGCCATCAGAGGATGGGTACATGGTGGTCATAAAGGGATGGACATGGTCAGAAACAATGCTCAGGTAGGCCGTGGCATTTAAACGATGCCCAATTGGCACTAAGGGGCCTAAAGTGTGCCAAGAAAACATCTCCCACACCATTACACCACCACCACCAGCCTGCACAGTGGTAACAAGGCATGATGGATCCATGTTCTCATTCTGTTTACGCCAAATTCTGACTCTACCATCTGAATGTCTCAACAGAAATCGAGACTCATCAGACCAGGCAACATTGATGAGTGGTACCCGGTGGGGTCTTCTGCTGTTGTAGCCCATCCGCCTCAAGGTTGTGTGTGTTGTGGCTTCACAAATGCTTTGCTGCATACCTCGGTTGTAACGAGTTATTTCAGTCAAAGTTGCTCTTCTATCAGCTTGAATCAGTCGGCCCATTCTCCTCTGATCTCAAGCATCAACAAGGCATTTTCGCCCACAGGACTGCCGCATACTGGATGTTTTTCCCTTTTCACACCATTCTTTGTAAACTCTAGAAATGGTTGTGCGTGAAAATCCCAGTAACTGAGCAGATTGTGAAATACTCAGACCGGCCCGTCTGGCACCAACAACCATGCCACGCTCAAAATTGCTTAAATCACCTTTCTTTCCCATTCTGACATTTAGTTTGGAGTTCAGGAGATTGATGCATTGAAGCAACTGCCATGTGATTGGTTGATTAGATAATTGCATTAATGAGAAATTGAACAGGTGTTCCTAATAATACTTTAGGTGAGTGTGTGTGTGTGTGTGTGTATATACACTCACCTAAAGGATTATTAGGAACACCTGTTCAATTTCTCATTAATGCAATTATCTAATCAACCAATCACATGGCAGTTGCTTCAATGCATTTAGGGGTGTGGTCCTGGTCAAGACAATCTCCTGAACTCCAAACTGAATGTCAGAATGGGAAAGAAAGGTGATTTAAGCAATTTTGAGCGTGGCATGGTTGTTGGTGCCAGACGGGCCGGTCTGAGTATTTCACAATCTGCTCAGTTACTGGGATTTTCACGCACAACCATTTCTAGAGTTTACAAAGAATGGTGTGAAAAGGGAAAAACATCCAGTATGCGGCAGTCCTGTGGGCGAAAATGCCTTGTTGATGCTAGAGGTCAGAGGAGAATGGGCCGACTGATTCAAGCTGATAGAAGAGCAACTTTGACTAAAAATAACCACTCGTTACAACCGAGGTATGCAGCAAAGCATTTGTGAAGCCACAACACGCACAACCTTGAGGCGGATGGGCTACAACAGCAGAAGACCCCACCGGGTACCACTCATCTCCACTACAAATAGGAAAAAGAGGCTACAATTTGCACGAGCTCACCAAAATTGGACAGTTGAAGACTGGTAAAATGTTGCCTGGTCTGATGAGTCTCGATTTCTGTTGAGACATTCAGATGGTAGAGTCAGAATTTGGCGTAAACAGAATGAGAACATGGATCCATCATGCCTTGTTACCACTCTGCAGGCTGGTGGTGGTGGTGTAATGGTGTGGGGGATGTTTTCTTGGCGCACTTTAGGCCCCTTAGTGCCAATTGGGCATCGTTTAAATGCCACGGCCTACCTGAGCATTGTTTCTGACCATGTCCATCCCTTTATGACCACCATGTACCCATCCTCTGATGGCTACTTCCAGCAGGATAATGCACCATGTCACAAAGCTCGAATCATTTCAAATTGGTTTCTTGAACATGACAATGAGTTCACTGTACTAAAATGGCCCCCACAGTCACCAGATCTCAACCCAATAGAGCATCTTTGGTATGTGGTGGAACGAGAGCTTCGTGCCCTGGATGTGCATCCCACAAATCTCCATCAACTGCAAGATGCTATCCTATCAATATGGGCCAACATTTCTAAAGAATGCTTTCAGCACCTTGTTGAATCAATGCCACGTAGAATTAAGGCAGTTCTGAAGGCGAAAGGGGGTCAAACACAGTATTAGTATGGTGTTCCTAATAATCCTTTAGGTGAGTGTGTATATATATATATATATTATATACACACACACACAAGTATAATGGACAGGTTGTCCCACCTTCGTGCAATTAAACAAGTCATCAGAGATATGTTGTTGCAAGAGGGAGAGGAAGTTATTTTGATTAAAGATTGTGAGGGAACATTAATTTAAAAAATAGGTCCCCCTTTTGCTGCCAAAACAGCCCTGACCCATCGAGGCATGGACTCCACTTGATCCCTGAAGGTGTTCTGTGGTATCTGGCACCAAGATGTTAGCAGCAGATCCTGTAAATTGTGAGGTGGGGCCTCCATGGATTGGGCTTGTTTGTTCAGCAAATCCCACAGATGCTCGATTGGATTGAGATCTGGGGAATTTGGAGGCTAAGTCAACACCTCAAACTCGTTGTTGTGCTCCTCAAACCATTCCTGAACCATTCTTGCTTTGTGGCAGGGCGCATTATCCTGCTGAAAGAGGCCACAGCCACCAGAGTATACCGTTTCCATGAAAGGGTGTACATGGTCTGCAACAATGCTTAGGTAGGTGATACATGTCAAAGTAACATCCACATGGATAGCAGGACCCACGGTTTCCCAGCAGAACATTGCCCAAAGCATCACACTGCCTCCGCCAGCTTGCCTTCTTCCCATAGTGCATCCTGGTGCCATGTGTTCCCCAGGTAAGCGACGCACACACACCCGGCCATCCACGTGATGTAAAAGAAAATGTGATTCATCAGACCTGGCCACCTTCTTCCATTACTCCGTGGTCCAGTTCTCATGCTCGGTGGACAGAGGTCAGCATGGGCACTCTGACTGGTCTGGGGCTATGCAGCCCCATACGCAACAAACTGTGGTGCACTGTGTATTCTGACACCTTTCTATCAGAACCGGTATTAACTTCTTGAGCAATTTGTAGCTCGTCTGTTTGATCGGACCACACGGGCCAGCCTTCGCTCCACGTGCATCAGTGAGCCTTGGCCGCCCACGATCCTGTAGCTGGTTCCGTGCTGTTCCTTCCTTGTACCACTTTTGATAGATACTGACCACTGCAGACCGCAAACACCCCACAAGAGCTGCAGTTGTGGAGATGCTCTGGCCTAGTCTTCTAGCCATCACAATTTGGCCCTTGTCAAACTCGCTCAAAGCCCATTTTTCCTGCTTCTAACACATCAACTTTGAGGACAAAATGTTCACTTGCTGCCTAATATATCCCACCCACTAACAGGTGCCATGATGAAGAGATAATCATTGTTATTCACTTCACCGGTCATAATGTTACGCCTGATCGGTGTATGTATGTATGTATATGAAAAATCAACTTTGCATCAGAGGACTATATTTTCCATTTCATATTACTGTTTTTACTGTATTTTTAGTAGGGCTGAAAGATATAATCTAGTTGTGATTTTTTTTTTTTTAAACCAGTATTGCGATTTAATATGCTATTATTTTTAAGCACTTTATCTTCTGTTTTATTCAACAAAGACAATTAATAAATCATTGTATAGTAGGGGTGGGAATCCGATCCAATTCCTCATGATCCGATTCCAAAACAATTCTTGCTCTACTTTTTTTTTCTTAATCTTATTAATAAAACTTAAAATGTATTTAAATGTGTAATTATTAAAAAAAAAAAAAAAAAAAAGTACTTATAATTACATATAAAAATATACTGTATAGAATGAATCCTGAAAAAGTATCACAGGTTCCAAAAAATAAAATTATATATATATATATATATATAAGCAGCACAACTGCTTCCAACACTGGTAATAAATCATCATATTAGAATGATTTCTGAAGGATCATGTGACTGATGACTGGAGCAATGATGCTGAAAATTCAGCATTGCATCACAGAAACAAATTACATTTTAAAGTATATTAAAATAAAAAAACATTCTTTTAAACTATAACAATATTTCACAATATTACTTGTTTTTTTCTGTACTTTTAATCAAATAAATGCAGGATGGATGGAATAATTGTTTTTATAAAGAAAATAAAACTAAAGAAAGATTTACCAACCTGCAGCAATTACAAGCAAAAAAAGGGCTGTTTTTGCCAAAAGCTGATCTGATGGATTTCCTGAAAAATCACAGACATAAAGCCCTGTGTCTGTGCGTCTTAAATCAGAAAGAGTCATAGTAATTTCGGCTGTCTGAAGAAAATTCGGCTGTCTGGAGATCTTGATGCGTCCCTCAATTTCTGGACCTGCGCTTATGCCATCTTCAGAGATATTCAGCACACTTTCTGAACGAGCAAACCTTCGTCGCAGGTATAGAAGCGATGGATGTGGTTTACTTGCTTGTGCAACACAAAATATGTCCACAGATTCACCCTCAAGCCTCTGGATGTAATGAAAATCTTGAGATGCTGAAAAGTGTCAATGAAAGGATTGCGTAAAATTGCGTATCATTGCATGCTTTTGCATTGTTGGCTATATATATATAATTTAAGCAAACTTTTTATCAAGCTATACAGATTAAATAGATTGGTTCACTGGTGTACCACTGTTACAGAGTAGGTCATCATTTTTGTAAATACAAGTAGGCCTATCAATAACTTAAAATGGTCATATATAATAAATTCTACATAATGTATAAATAAAGTATGGTTAAAATCATCACCTGTTTATGTACAAAAAGTCTGAAAAGACACCAATATTATATATTAGCAAGCATACATCTGAGGTTAAGAGCTCAAAGTTATTGCTAAAAAAAAATGTAATTCGTAATAATAAGGTCAATTAAAATATAATTTGAATAAAATATTTGAGATTAGGCGATACAGCTTTTCAAGTAGCCTAGAATTAAATTTAACAGCTCACAAAAAAACATTACTATGGTATCCCGTTCAGAGAGACATACCTAAAGTTTGCTCCAATAAAATCCAGATAAATAAGCAGGCTCTCATAGTGCACTTATTACATTTTTTTAAAAATCCATGACAAGTTTCACATCTCTCAAGTCATTGATTCTGCTCTATCTGCTTCTATGACGGTTCTCTTTTCATCTCAGCACAGTTACACCCAAGCACAGGAAGTTCAGCATTCAGCATCCTGTTGCGTTACTACTGAAAGTACAGTGGTATATAAATACAAATTGTAGAGTAAATGTTTCCACATTTGTGCCAAATGATTTCCTTCTCTGACCATTTATTTCCAGCACTGACATGGTTTATCATTCATTTAAAGCACATGGTTTATTTAAAGATGAGATTTGCTGGAAACTACTTTTCTTTATGAATTATTTTCTTCTGTTTTAAAGAGTACACTTGCTGTTATTGTTCAGTTGTTTCTTTGAAATTGGTGCTACAAAGAATTAATAGCCTGGTTTCACAGACAAGGCTTAAGCTAGTCCCAGACGAAAATGCATGTTTGAACTGTTTTAACTGAACATAACTTGTTAGTGCCATTGTTTTGTCTCAAGATGCACACCAGTAATGGATCTTAAGGCACGTTTATAAAAGCTACTTAAATGTCCTAATTGAACTAAGGCCTGTCTGTAAAACCAGGCACATGTATAAAATATATGACCAAATAAAACAAAAATACACAGCTCATTCTTTTTTTTTCTTCAACTTTTATTATTTTCAAGTAGGACTAAAGGAAAAGGCAACTCACGTTGTGCTGCACATTACATGAATGAAAAAAATTAAACCTTAAACAACACAGATCATGGGCAAATGCAGACTCTGAAACAAAAAAAGTTTTTCCTGTAAAAAGGAAAATGAGCAATGATTTAGAAAACGAGGACTATAAACTTAACCAACCTAGAACTAGTTGTCAGTGAACAGGAAAGCAATGTCTTTAGCTTTTAACTAAATCTCTACCCATTAACAGCCGGTGAACAAATCCAAAATATATCTTATACTTACTCAGTCTAACCTGTAAAGGGAGTCCTGGATTATGTTTTCCTTAAAAATCAAGGGGAACTGATCAGTAGTAAATTGACAGATAAAAGAAAACAAAGAACCAAAAATACAATACTCAGACAGTACTTTACAAAACACAAATCCATCCGACTCATATGGTTGGCTAGATGCTTAATGATTCCTTAAAGTAGTTATGTGGATTGATAAATTAGTGCCATGCCAAACATCTCCAAAACCAGTGAAAGAGCTTGTAAATATGTCAAAGAAACAAATCACACATTACTCCTCAGTGCTACGGTTCACCCGCATCATTTCTGTATTATGAAACTACATTGTATCACAAGCAGACTATAACTTACCACAAGGATTTCAATTATTTTTCTGGATTTTCAACTATGCTTGTGGACAGAATCTGTGGCATCCTGAATAATTTCAACATCCTTTTGTTTGTAAAAATGGGAATTACATTACACGCATGTAATGTTTATATGCAAGTAACATTTTCTAAAGGCTTATTAGCTAGCATAACTGCTAAACTTTCATTAATTACTGCATATCCATTTCCCATTTGTTTCATACAAACTGCGAGACGAGTCAATGTCTGTGGTAAATCGACAGAATGCCATAGATGTAGTTGAAAATAACAACATTATATTAACATACACTGCCATTCAAAAGTTTGGGGTCAGCAAGAATTTAAATGTTTTTGAACTTTGAAGAACTGCATGTATTTGATCAAAAATACAGTAAGAACTGTAGTACCGAGAAATAGTATTACAATTTAAAATAACTGTTTTCTATTGTAATATTTTTAAATGTAATTTATTGCTGTTAGTCATCACTGAATTTTCAGCATCATTACTCCAGTCTTCAGTGTCACATGATCCTTCAGAAATCATTCTAATATGATGATTTGCTCAAGAAACATTTATCTCTGACCCCAAACTTTTGAAGCATATTTGTGTACATTTAACATGTTAGCTAAAACTGAGTTAGTTATGAAAATGACTAACTCCCCTTATATTAATAAAACTGGGGGCCATCACCAAACTTGCTCTAAGTTTGGGGACGTTTGCATCCAACAGCCAAGTGACTGTGAGGCCCCCTGAATACAGAGAGTAAAGAGAGAAAATGTGAGACTTGCCTCAGCCTGTGCAGGGCAACACTGAGACTCTGCCTCAGCCAGTCCCATGGCATTGCTACAAGGAGAAGAGAAATCCTCAGTTTAGGACAACAACCACAGGGAACTACAGTCACACCCTTACCTGGGCATCTTCCTGAAAATCACAGTCAAGAAACAAGCTTTAGCCTGGACATAAATGATTATCCGGTTCATGCGGGTTATTTCATTCTTTTACAAGACGGTGATCTTCAGGAAGACTGCCATCTGAATGGTTGTTTATCTCTGAGAGCCAGATATTCTTCCATACGGAGCTGAATATTTAAAGGGGTCTGACACATTTACTTCTGAGGTCTATTGTTTTTTTCCCCTACTAACAAGAATCAAAGTGGAAAATGATCATAGAAACACTACATTTTGTCTCTGATCATTACAAATGTAATTGACTTACTGTTGTAGCACCTTTAAAGCGCCCTCAACTGCACTAAAATGTGCCACTCAAACTGTTAAGATCAGACTGAAATGATCAGGGACCTTGTTAGTTTTATATTGTTGGTTGTATGTTGTTCAGGAATAATGGTACCTATCCGAACTCAGCCTGACTGTCCGAACAACAAATAGGCATCACGGATGTGTAAATGTCAGACATTGTGAGATGTTTTGATTATGGTCTTTTAGGAGGTCTTAGTTACATCAGGTTTACATGGCACAAAAGTAATTTCTCTCAAAAGATCAAAGAAAATTTGATTCCTCATGATTTGACCCCTTTAAACTCAAACTTCAATATGAAAGAACATCAAACATGGATGCAAACGCTTCGGCTTTCCTCGCACTCATAAATGCATTCCAGGACACGGTAAACACACTGCTTTCATACAAATAACAGCCATCATGTGGATCATCTGTAGTACAAACCTTACGGGGTAGTCCTTTACTTGCTCATGAAAAAACAGCCGTTAGATTTCAATAGTTTATTACAATTCATAGTGGAACAGTACAGATATCATTCACAGGACTCCTTTTGTTATTGGCCCTACAGAGAGAACACTGTAAATGTAGACAAGCAGACACAGAAAAATAAACTCAACAGTGACAGCTATCTGAAGCCCTCACCAAGCAAAGCTGGGGACAGGACGTCCAACAGCACCTATGGGTGCTGCGAAGGCTTCACACTTTTAGTACAGTAGTATATTTACAGTGACTTGCCTTGATAAAGGTGCTGTACGAAACTCCAGCCGCTTCAAATTATTACGAACCATATTTACTACACTTCACTTCTAAAAACCTAAACAAAACATGAGAAAAAAAGCCAAACTGTATGATCTGCAACAAAGGGTAGGTCCAAATAAAAGACTTGGTAAAATCAAATGTCCCATGCGTTACACAGTTTGATTACTCCATCTCCTCATTGCAAGAAGGGTTACGGTTACTGATCTGGATTGTAAAGCACGCCACTAGATGGTAAAATGGTTGAATCACCAAACCTAATGAAGACCAGAGATGACTCTTCAATATCGGCCTCCAGGAGACATTACTGGAGGTCTCATGCCAATGGCAGGCCGAGGGGGAGCGGCCTGGTAAGGAGAAACCATGGGTGGGGCTTGCCCATACGGAGGCATCCCTCCTGGGACGTACCCAGGCACTGCTTGTGGTGGAGCACCATATGGCCCTACATGAAAAGAAACGGATTAGTTGCATTTATAACAAAAATCTGGTTTTATCTTACACTGCGATTCCACACTAATACACAATACTGTTCTAAAGTTTCTGGTTGATAAGACTTATGTTTTTAAAAGAAGCTGCATTTATTTGATAAAAAAAACAGTAACAATTGTGTGAATATTTAAATTGTGAAATTTTACAATTAAAATAACTATTTTAATATAGCTTAAAATAGAGTAATGGCTGCTGAAGCTTTGCCATCACAGAAATAAGTCGTCAGTGTCACATGATCCTTCCCAAACATTCTAATATACTGATGTGAAGCTCAAGAAACATTTCTTATCATTAACAATGTTAAAAACAGTTGTGCTGCTTCTGTGATGAAGAACGTTCAAAATAACAGCATTTATTTGAAATAGAAATCTTTTGTAACATAATAAATGTCTTTAATGTCACTTGATTAATGCATCCTTTCTGAATAAACTTTTCAAAAAGTAGTTTAATATTTTCACACTTATTTTGATATTCAGTGGGCATCCAAAAGTCTGAGGGCATTTAAATGCACCATACCTTGCATGGGATGCCTAACACCCGGCTGCTGCGCAGGAATGCCCTGCTGAGGGGGCAACACGCCTCCCATCGGTGCAACTGGTGGGGAAGATACGTGGGCCTGTCCCATACTAGGGATTTTACACTGGTAGCGAGGCAGCTGTGCTCGCAACTCCTCCTGTCAAACACATAATGCAAAGTGTGCAGGGCGGTAAGACATATATATGGACTTTTTAAGCTTCCTTCATTTCTTCTGTGGAACACAAAAAATGAAAAGTACTGTGAAAAATGAAAGTCAGTGGGGTCGATTGTTGTTTTGGACCTTTTTGACTTTCACTGCATGGACAAAAACATTCTTCAAATTTATGTTCCGCAGAGGACAGAAAGTCACAGGTTTGTAACAAGACAGTCTAAGATAATGAACCAGTTGCTTTATCAAATGCAAGCATGCACCTCTCCAAAGCTGGCCAGTTATTTCTGCAAAGCTTAAAAAAAAAAAAGCAAAGCACAGAAACAGGTTCACTTACCAGTGATATATCTTCATCAGGGTGGATCAACTTACTGGTTGCACTGGTAGTGGTGAGGGTGGCGGGCTTACTTGTGACTGGGGTGCCCGGTTTGGCCACAGTGCTGCTATTGTTGGCAGCAGCAGTGGTGGAGGACTGGGTGTAGGCTGGGAATGTGGCTTTGGGAGCAGCGGAAGGAGGTGCAGTGGAGCTCACTGCTACACCAGAACCAGCCTGCTGGACCTGAAGTGAGACAAAAGAGCAGATTAGATACATTCAGGGATTCAACTCAAAGCTGCATTTAGGTATTACAATTAACAAAAGCAAAGCAGATTTAAAAAAAAAACAGAGCAAGAAAATAAAAACCTGAATACAGTGGCCCCACAAAGTATTTAAGTCACACTTAATATACAATGCAAGATATAACATATCAAATCAAGTGTTATTTACTTTTTTCTAGAAATAGAGAGAAAGCATATTTTAAGCAAAATGCCACCATCTAACGCTCACTTAAAGTCAATATTTAAAAACATCTTTCATTTTTCATACTGTATATTACAATGGTGTGATGCCTAAATTAACTTAAAACGACTGATATTAGTTAAGTGTATTTTTTTGACAAAATAGTATAGAATTATCATCATCCATAATATTATCCACCCATTTTTCAGCAATGACCTGGTCTTGCAGGTTCGCACTTTACAAAATTAATAAAATCAGACTTTTCCCTGTCAAAGTATGTGGCGCAACTTCTAAGCCAGGCTCTTGTCATTTCAAGACTGGACTACTGCAACGCTCTACTGGCAGGCCTTCCAGCCATCTCAACTAAACCTCTATAGATGATCCTAAACACAGTAGCATGTCTGGTCATCAATCAGCCAAAGAGAACCCACACACCTACTGATCTCACTCCAGTTGATGCTGGCATTCTGGATTGACCACCTCAATTCACTCCTACAAGTGTACGCTCCCTTCTGTCAGCTAAGGTCACTGTTGTGAAGGACAAAATATCATTCTCCAAAACTTTCACCCTCTGGTCTAATTTTTTTTTGTTCCTCTCTTCCTTCACTTTGGATAAAAGCATCTGCTTTTAAAAAATATGCATAAACTAAAACGAGATTATAAATCATCTTAGGGCAGATCTTTAATAGCAGAGCATCTCTAACAAAATTAGGTTTGTTAGTTTTAGGTAATGAAACAATAGCTATAGACAAACTGGTTTCAAATGATAAAAGAACAGATATGTTGGTCAAAATAATGTATCTGAACACTTTCTGGTTGTAAAAAGTGGATCATGATCAGGTGGCCCAATGTTTCCAAATACTTTTTGGGGCCACTGTATGTATACAGTTAAATATTTACTATGAAGGTGTATTTTAAAGAAAGACAAAGACTGAGTTTAAAAGAGAAAATTAAGCTGTCTATCACTTATCAGCCTCAATAAAAAAAATAATCTGTTTTGACTCTTCTGAAGCACTACAAACATCCTCAAGAGGAAAGTCAATTATTCTGAGGCAGTCTGAGGTCTGTCTGCTGTTACATGCCATCAATAGTTTTAAAAAGCAGCTCTTTCACCGAGTCAGCAAGCTACTGCATACTTGGGACAGCGGTTTAGAGGATGCTGACAAAGTGTCCAGACTGGAGGAGGCTGAGCTTGTGCTTGGAGCTCGAGTGCCCATCTGCAGCATGGAGAGAGAGCACACAGTAAAGACCCTGTTTAATTCTGGACCTGACTGCTGCTCACCAAAACTATCATGAACACACTTAACACTGAACCCCAGTTCATTTAAAACGGCACTCTAAAACTACCAGCACTGAGGGTTATTTTTAATACGGCCCCTCTTAAAAGGCTAGCTAACCCAAAAATGAAAATTCTGTCATTAATTCCTCACCCTCATGTCATTCCAAATCCGTAAGACCTTCGTTCATCTTCAGAACACAAATGAAGATATTTTATGAAATCCGAGAGCTCTCTGACCCCTCCACAGACAGCTATTTAATTAACGCTTTCAAGGCCAAGAAAGGTAGTGGAGACATTGTTAAAATAGTCCATGTGACTCCAGTGGTTCAACCTTAATTTTATGAAGCGACAAGAATACTTTTTGTGCGCAAAAACAAACAAAAATAACAACTTTAGCCTGTGCCAGTCTGTTGTAAACAGTGCAGCGTTTCCGAGTTCTAAGGTAGCCGATGCTGCACACGTGAGCACGTGTGTGATGAGGATGCAGAAGCTGCACTGTATTTACAACGTAAACTGCACAGGAGGCTGGCACAGGCCAGAACGAAATTGTTGAATAAAGTTGTTATTTTTGTTTGTTTTTGTGCACAAAACGTATTTTTGTCGCTTCATTAAATTAAGGTTGAATCACTGGAGTCACATGGACTATTTTAACAATGTCTCTACTACCTTTCTGGACCTTGAAAGTGTTAATTAAATCGCTGTCTATGGAGGGGTGAGAAAGCTCTCGGATTTCATCAAAAATATCTTAATTTGTGTTCCGAAGATGAACGAAGGTCTTATGGGTTTGGAACGACATGAGGGCGAGTAATTAATGAAATAATTTTAATTTGGGTGAACTAACCCTTTAAGTTTATCCAGATCACATTTTGTTCTCTTGAGAATTCCCACAACAGAGTTTTTCTGCTGGTCCAGTCAGTTATAGTAGATCTTTTTTTCATTGGTCCAACATAAAAAAAAAAGAGATAACTTTTACTTTAAAAAAAACAAAGCGATTTATTTCATATATGCACCAGAAAATGCTTATAATTTGTTTTCAATATACTATACATTTAATAATTAAAAGCAATAGAAGCCTACACACTTTGCAATAATTGCAGGACTATAAAATGTAAACTCTGAAAGTGTATGAATTCATACACTTTTATTGGAAATCAATGGTTAGTCTCTGATGGAGAACAGCACTTCACTTGTGGCACTTATGCCCCATTCACACCTGGTATTAAGATGCATTTTGGTCAATCAGTCCACAAGCAGACGAGGGAGACATCCTCGTTTACACCTGGTGTTTTAATCCATCTCTTTTGTCCACTTTCAACCACTTCGGTCCTGATTTCTTTGAGGGGAAGGTATGTAAATGTAAATGTGGCTGTTTGAACGCATACGACCACAAGTGTTTACACTAAAAAAGGCAAACCGAAGTGGTCGAAGGTGGACAAGCTCAAAACATTTTACACCTGTAATTGGCGTCGTCCACTTGTGATCGGATCGACCAAAACACATCTTAATACCAGGTGTAAACAGGGTCTTAGATACTTTGAGTCTGAGACCCCACATTCAGAAGCACTGAAAACCTGAAAACATCACTGTCAGTAGCACGAAGTGACGCAAAAGCGTTAATAATCCAAGGTCTCTCTTTCTAACCAAATGCTTGACAGTGAACAAAACTGACCGTACAGTATTTTCCTTGGTATGAGTCTAATCAGTCCCTGAAAGTGACATAAGAAGAAATAAAGACATTTAATTTTACTTTAGATGCCTTTCGGTTCTGCAACTAGCAAGGAAGGGCAGCGTACCTGTCCTGCACTGGGAAACAGTGGCTTGGAGACACTTGGCTGTGGCGTGGAGACTGTGGTGGCAGGCACAGCTGGCCGGGTGGTAGTAGGAGGAGCCTGAGCCATGTGGGGTATGCCAGGGTGATGGCCCATGGGAGGAGGTATTCCTGACCACAACAATAAAAATAATTATGAACAACTGAGAAACCATCTCTTATATAGTATATACATAATGAGCCTTAAAATGAAAGGATACTGTACCTGGTGGCATGCCTGGCATCATTGGGGGCATTCCATGTGTAGGTGGCATCATGCCACTCATTGGCATCATGCTATTGATTACATGTAACAGGAAAGAAAGGTTATTGAAAGAAACACGTTTAAGACATGGATGGGCAATATTTAGACTCCATTAACGCTTACCCTGGAGGCATCCCTGGCATGACAGGGGGCATCCCTGGCATCATTGGGGGAACACCAGGCATCATTGGGGGCATTCCTTTGAGAGAAGAAATTTGAGAGACACATAATAAATATACTATGCATAAAAGCTTAAAATTAGTGTTTTGTATTACAAAGCACACCTGAGTAGCTTCCATGTGGCATCCCTGGTGCTGGGACAGGGGCCATTCCTGGCTGAGTCATAGGGGCGTAGGCTGCCTGAGGCTGTACGGTTGATGCTGGCTGTTGGAAGGAGGGTCCAGCCTCTTCGTCCTCATCATCTTCATCAGAGTCATCTTGGTTCTGTCTTTTCTTCTGATTTTCTGTTCACACAAAGCAAAGGAAAATAGTTATGAGTTTACATGGGCTTAAAAAAAAAAAAGAGCACAAGTAATATGAAGGTAAATGTGCTACCTTGTGTTTTTTGTTCAAGTACACGTCTCCTCTCCTCCATGTCTTTCTCCGGAATACCCTCCATTCCATAGATCTCCAGTTCTATGTCAGTCCTTCCAGGTATTGCATTAGGGACACCATCAATAGTTTCTTTGTGAACCTTCAATAAACAAACAAAAACAGAGTTTGGACATACAGTAAATCAAACAAATTACATATATAGACAAAATACTAAATCCCATTGACATACCTGCATACAGTGGATGGCCAGACCAGGACCAGTGTATAACTTCTTGTGACATATGTGACACTTAAAGTGCTTGGCCTTCTGGTGTTGAATGAGAATCTTTTCATCATCAAAATCTCTGTTACAGTACCTGAGTTTGCCGTTAAAGTCATAAAAACAAGAAGAAAAAATCATAACAGAAAGCCAGAAATGTTGTTAGCATAAGGATGCTTAAATCTCTTGGCACACTTCTTTCATAAACACCCTAGTACAGTGGTTCTTTTGACTATAAGTCCCCCCCCCCCCCCCCCCATTTTTTTTTAAAATTGTGTCATTAATTACTCACCCTCATGTCATTCCAAACCCGTAAGACCTTTGTTCATCTTCAGAACACAAATTAATATATCTTTGATGAAATCCGAGACCCCTCCACAGCTTTTGAATTAACACTTCAACGTCCAGAAAGGTAGTAAAAACATTGTTAAAATAGACTATGTGACTCCAGTGGTTGAACCTTAATTTAATGAAGTGAAGAGAATACTTTTTGTGTGCAAAAATAAACAAAAATAATTACTTTATTGTTTACAACAATTCCGATCTGGCATGTGCCAGTCTCCTACACAGTTTATGTTGTAAACAGTGCAGCGCTTTCGAGTTCTACAGCAGCTAATGCTGTTCACGTGAGCACCACGATGCGAGCTGTATTGCATTTACAACGTAAACTGCGTAGAAGACTGGCACAGGCCAGAACGGAATTGTTGAATAAAGTCGTTATTTTACAAAAAGTATTCTCATCGCTTCATTAAATTAAGGTTGAACCACTGGTCACATAGACTATTTGAACAATGTTTTTACTACCTTTCTGGGCCTTGAAAGTGTTAATTAAATAGCTGTCTATGGAGGGGTCAGAAAGCTCTAGGATTTTATCAAAAATATCTTAATTTGCGCTCCGAAGATGAACGAAGGTCTTACGGATTTGGAATGACATGAGGGCGAGTAATTAATGACAGAAGGATTGAGAATAAGGATTTTTCTACCTGATAAAACATTTAAGAGGAAAATGTTTAACATTATAAAAAATATTACACCTCCACTAAATGGATATTTTATAAATTCAGAGGACTTTTGCAGTTCTAGAAATTAGACTTTTAAAAGTATGCTTCCTCATATATTCTACACATGATTGTTATTTGCTGTAAGCTTGTTTTAAATAATATTTGTAAAATACAAATGTAAAATAACCACTAAACTGCATATGTTCTTGTTGACTGTTCTCTACGTTATCAACATAATGGCCTATTTTGTTAGTGCAAACGTTGCACTAATCTACAAGTAACATATACGCGGACATATAGACAAAAGTGATTTACATCTAGGTCACTAAATAAATGATGAATGTATTAATTGGTAGGTCCTGGTCACTATGACCAGGTTTATTTTGTGATAATGACCGACTGATTGTACATTATAATAACGCGTTTTCTCCACCATCGCCAGCTGAAGGATAAGAACAAAGACTGGGCTGTGACTTAATACCTACTCCGCGATCAAACGGGCGTTCAAATAGAACTCAAATTCGAAACGCCTATGACGTCTAGGGAGTAAACACGTAGCTCAGTATGCTTTGAGACACAGCCTTGATATCAGAGAAACATGCGAAACGATGCATTAGCCATCCGCAAACAGGAAGTGAGCCAATCCCTACTAATAAACAAATCGAAACACATAGAACAACTGTACGATAGCTTTTAAAGAAGGATACCAACACCAGGGCTTCATCTGCTTCTTCTTTTTTCTCCCCATGATTTATTTACCAACCTTTTCAGCAACCAGCACACTGGCACTTACCACACCATTAGCAGAAATAAAATGGAGTAAACAGGACATGACGACGGCTTTTCCCCATGCACAACTCATCAGATGTAATGCCGCCACCAACCGGACAGGAGGTGCAAAGCTTTGGAAATATTCTTCTTCTTCTTTCTTGTTTTACGGCGGTTGACATCCAGCTTATTGTTGCATTACCGCAACCTCCGGAGTGTGGATCAGATAATAGCTTTACAATCTACTTTTTCCTTACCATCGTTCCCCATTAATACATTCAAATTACCCATTCATACCCTTGCCCACATACCAAGAGAGAGAGAGAGAGAGAAAAACACAATACTTCCCTTTACAATACCTCTCTCACATTCTACTAATTCTTCTTCAAATCCTATTGAAAACCTTAAAAAAGTAATCAGTATTCTGATCTTTGCCCTATCTTTTGAGCTCAATAATCTTTTTAACATCACATCCTGCACCCCTTTCTCACTCAGTTTTTCCCTCATCACCTCTCTCTGTTATTCATATCGTCTACAAATCATGATTACATGCTCTGCTGATTCCTCTTCTTGACATCCCTCACACAATCCTGTCTGATATTTTCCTATCATCTTAAGGGTTTTATTTAGTGTACAATGTCCCAACCTTAACCATGTCATCACTATATCCTCTCTCCGATTCCCATCTCCTTTAACATTTCTTTGAATTTGATACAACTGTCTAGCTTTCTCCTCTTTGTCCCACCTATCTTGCCACCTTTGTTTTACTTTCTCCCATATTATGCTTTTAACCTCTGCTTTGCTCATTTTAATTTGCATTTCTATGTTATCTTTCAATAATGCCCTCTTAGCTAGCTTATCTGCCACCTCATTCCCCCTAATCCCTACATGCGCTGGAACCCACATAAATATTACCTGACTTCCTTTATTAACTATACTTGTAATTAGCTGAAGACCTTCATACAGAATATCTTGCTGGCTTTTTGAAAGAAATGATCTTAAACTAGCTAAAGCTGATGAAGAGTCAGAGCATATCAATATTTTGTCCTGTCCCATCTTTTCCACCCACCTTAATGCAATTAATATTGCCAACATTTCTACAGTATATACTCCTAATTTATCCGATGTTCTTCTATTCATACCAATTCCTTTTCCTGGTATTATCACCCCAAACCCTGTTGTCTCTGTCTCTGGTTTTTTTTAGCACCGTCCGTATAAATCTTTGTAAATTCCTTATATTTTTCTCCTACTCAATAAATAAAAACTCTTACCAAATGAATTTCTTCCTTTGCTTTCCTTTTTTCCTCTAGCACAAACCAGTCTACTTCAGGCCACACCATTTTCCACAGAGCCATCTCTGAAAAAACTACCGTAGGACTTTAATTAAAAACTTCTAGATCTTTAGCTATTTTATTTCCAATCCACCCAAAATTGCCCCTTTGACTTCTACCATTTTCCCAGCACTCCTAGAGTACTGCTTTTGTGGGATGGGAGTCCTTATGCCCCTGCAAACTAGCCCAATAGTTTGCCATCAGTTGGATCCTTCTTAAATCCAGTGGCATTTCTCCCATTTCAACCTGTATGGCTGGTACTGAAGACATTCTAAAAGCTCCGCAACAGATTCGCAATGCTTGCATCTGGATCACCTCTAATCTCTTTAACAGAGATTTGGCTGCAGATGCTACCACTATGCTACCATAATACAATCAATGCCACCTTTGGAATACTCAGCACTTTCTTTCACAATCTATTGCTAAGAGTATAATTCTACAGGAAAAACAGGAAATAAATTGTGACTGACCCACAATAAAGTGTTAAAGTGTTGACCGGAGAAGGTAATAACACATTTTGAGCATCAGTAACTCAGTGGTTGTTTGTGTTGGATCTCTCAAATGGTGGCCACATTTGTCTACTACAAAAACAACTTAATTGGACGTGTACCACACAATCACAGATTATGAGAGTTAATGTCAAATACAAAGTGTTCCGTTGTTACAACCTATTCCATTACTGGGGTGAGCTGTAACACTAGCTGGGGATCGGTGATTTGCTGAAATAAGATCCACACTAGGCTATCTAATGTATGCAAGAACTTTATTGGAGAACAAAGAATAATCACTTTTGAATAAAGTGAACAATTTAAAGTGACAAAAAACATTGCATTCCTTTTAGGGCTTTAAATTTATCACAAAAACAACTGTGTTGTGGAAGTGTTCGGTTGTGTACTGTATTCCTGTCACATTCAGTCACTAGCATGTTGTCATCCACCTTTTTATGTGAATTTTGTAATGGGCCTATCACAAAAACGCTGGTTGGAAACGTTAAAATGCACATCTAAAAATGTGCACAGAAAACGTATACACTTGAGGTGGATATTGTTTTTATCTGATAAAACATGCATATGAAAACACATTTACCACATAATCAATTGATGCAAAAAAAATTGTCTTAATAGAGGATGTGATTGATAACTGGACTCATTGTATCAATATAAGGAGGGGTTGGTTATATTTTTAATGAACTGTTACAACTATCCCCACTCCAAACTGCCGTAACACAGCTAACTGTTTTAACATTTGAGTTTAAAGCAAAGCATCAAATCAAACTAGAAAAACAGCTAGGCCTACTTTAGGTTATGAAAGTCAAATAACTGTATCTATAATATAATGATTGCTATTTTTTTTACTTTCCTTCCTGAAAATCTTTTTATGGGGTCATAAAACCTACAATGTTGCACACAGTCACTTCTCCTCAAAAAGATGATGGGGGTGCATGATATTGATGACATCATAGCTCTTTTCTGATTTGTTAAACTGACGGTGTAACAACTGACCCTGTGTAAACACTCCCCGGTCTCCCCCTATAATTCAGTCAGTGTTATCTGATTTAATGGCCTTTTGATTTTAATGACAACAATTGAAAGCAAATTTTGATTCTGAATAATGACAGGTTTATGAGTAAAACATTTTATTTTGTAGTATATATTTAATAACCTCTCAAATTAATTTATTCTCACTTATACATGAAAAAGCAGGGAATCATAGCCAGACTGGCTCAATAAAACCGCATGCACATCTTTTAAAGTGAATACAGCATGTCAAGGCACACTACTCTCAATGCAATGCATTAAAGCAAAAATAAATAAATAAATAAAAGTTTCTAGAGGTAATTATTTTCTAAGATAAATTATAAATGTATTCCTCAAATTACTACATTCAAACAGTATTTATACCTAAAACCATACATCATATTAAAACATGAAAAAGGCAGGCATATGAATATTCAAATGGCTTAATCTGCATTAGATGCAGCTAACCAGGACCTTCAAGAGTAGGACTGAATACACCCTATTCTATAAAATGTAAATTTAGTTTATTCATTAGAGCAAAAACAAATCATTTTGTTATTTGTAGTTTAGTCCTGTAATCTAATAGCATCCAGTGGTTTGTTTAGTGTTTCTGATATACAGAGTTTGGTAACAGCAGTCATGTTTTATGTTAAATAAACATGCATTTCTTGTCAACTTTAAATATAACAGTGCTTTGCATATTTCTGATATGGACAATCAGAGCTCTTAAAACAGATTAATAAACATTTTTAGCCTTCACCATAACCATAATAAACACAAACCATCCAAATCTAATGCAAAACTAATAATACACTCCCCATCCAGGGCTGTATCTAGGGTCTCCGAGGCCCGGTGCAGGTTGTTGTCGTAACTACTTTTCTCCCCTCTAGCGACAACCCTGTCCCCATCTCATCGAAGATGGGGATGTTCAAGGCAGTAATATAATATAATTAATATAATTAAGCAAAGCAGCAGAGATTTCATAAAAGAACCATGATCCATTTTAAGATATAAATAATTCTACAATCATTTGAAGAGTGCAAATCCTTGATCATTAAATTGTAGCATATAACATAGTTAACTCTCACTGACCTTTACAAAAATATATCGTACAATAATGTAAATCCCTGTAGAAACATGCTTTACAATTTATCACTCGTTCGTAAATGTTATGAAACATCAGTCAGAAGAGACTATTTAAATTATTCTGTGCCCCAGTGTATATTAAACCACCTTCTTAAATATTTTGGTCATTTTTAGGAGGGAAACTTTGGTTGTCATTATAAAAAAATATATAATACTGCAATAGGCCTACTATTTTCACCATAATTCTGTCATTAGATGTCTTCCATTACCTGTTAGTTTTTTACCCCACATTTATAATCACGCCAATGACATTCCATTTCATGTTAAATGAAGTACTATGTATGGTTTTCCCCTTTGAAGCTGTTTATAGTGCACGACAAACCTGAGCTCTACAAGCTGCCAGTCACAGAGAAACATACTCTAAACACAACCATTGTTCCTACTGATCGCCTCAGCCAAAAACTGTCTTTTCATCCTACTGAAGTATAAATTTGCAATGAAAATGTGATTGTGTGCAATGTAGAGTAGGTTTTTAGGTCATTCATTGACTATGTCTACCTTATCCTTTTCTCTAGGGATCCTCTGTGCCTCCCTAATGCTCCTATTTTTAATACAGGTTCTCTCTTTCTTTCTCACTCTGATTCTGCCTTAGGATCCCACTCCCAGCGCTTTCTTCATGTGCTCATAAACCACATACGAGATGCTAACAGCAGGAATGACTTTGAGGAAATTGGGGGCAATGCCACGGTAAAGTCCAGGAACACCTTCGTGGGACACAATGTGCTTGAACTGGCCAACCATTGACAGCTGTGGAACGCCATCTGCTGAGGCTATTCAGAAGAAAAGGAGGAGTGAGGTTATTTTCATTTGCATTTTAAAATATTTTTATTCTTGTGAACATATTGGGTTTCATAAAAAAAATTAAAAAAAAAATCACCAAATAAGCAGAATAACATAAAATAAGAATTATATGAATGCATTTTATCTCGCTCACCCTGAGCCTGCATGCGTGTGCGGATTAAAGCCAGCGGGTAACTAGCCAGTTGCCCACATGTGCTGGACACAGTGCCGCATCCGAGCAGCACCAAAACCCCAGGATCAGCCGAACCCATGCAGTACCGCTGTAGCCAAGCATTCTTTAGAGTCTGTCAGAATAACAGAAAAGAGGGATATAAATATATTTCAAATATATATTTGAGTATATTTCAAAACTTAATATTATACAAAAAAAATAGTGTTAATATAGATGTTATCTATACATAAAACATGTTATCTGTGTCGCATGTCGTTGCAAACAAAATAAAGGGGTGGATCTGTTCACAGCAGTTGTAGATTTATTAAATAAAAACGCTAAACAAAAATACTCAGAACACATATACTCAAAACACGAACGGAACAACCAGAATAATGTGATGAGAACAGACAATGAACTGAAAGAAACACTGGACTTAAATAACCAGACAAACTAATCAATGAAATGAACGACAGGTGTAACTGATAATCACACAATGAAAAACCGTAGAAGCGCACTGAAAACTAGGACACAGAGCTAAAAAGTGTGACACTCACTAAAAACAGAAACACACCGTTACAATATGTTACATCAATTTATTTTTTATACATTTTAGTTCATTTTTTAGGCCATTTAAAAAATATATATTTTCAGTCTAAATATATTAATATTGAATTATATAGAATTACATTTATTCAATTGCAAAGCTGAATTTTTAACAGCCATTACTCCAGTCTTCAGTGTTACGTGATTCTTCAGAAATCATTCTAATATGCTGATTTATACTGCTTAATATTTTTGTGTAAACATAATACATTTTTGGACTCTTTGCTAGATAGAAATTTCAAATGAAAAGCATTTATTTAAAATAGAAATATTTTGTAACATTATAAATGTCTTCACTGTCACTTTTGATTAATTTAATGCGGGTGACATGGGGTTAACCAGCTAATCACCTGAAAAAAGACCTGTGAGTTGTTAGAAAGAGAGCACAGCAATGTAAAATACACAACATTTTACCAATCATAGCAACTGAGAATGATGAATTCCCACAGCCTGTCAGTGGTAGCAGGAATTCACAAACATTTAAATGTGTTAAAATACGAACACACAGCCATACCTCATAGACAGCCAGATCAATGCCAGCATAAGGGATGATGCCAAGTGTGTTGGGCAAATAGCCTTTGTAGAATGCGCGCACTCCTTCTTTACGCAATATCTGTTTGGCACAATCTGCCATGCCTGAATATTGTCCTGTCTTTCGGAGGGTTAGACGCGTCTTTAACACCTGGGAAACAAAAAGGAACAGAGTAAAAATATAGAAAGATTAAAAAAATATAGAGAATATTGAGAGATATAAATTTGGAGGTCACTGGTAACTTTACGCTGTAGATAATTATTCCAGCAGCTCTAGTCAAGATGTCTAAATAAATAAATAGAGGATTTGGCTTCCAAAATGTGATACTGATCTGCCTCATTAAATAATTACCAGAACCTGAAAATAAATTTGTTTTCTGCATTTAAGCACACCAGGAATAGAAAGACAATCTCTATCTGTATTTGTCAACTAGGCCCAGCTCATTTTCGACTCTTTGAACATTTAGAACAACATGAGTAAACAGGCAAACAGCAATTAGGAGCAACTTTGTTAAACCCCTGTTACATGATTCTCTGGTGTTAGTACTTCACATAATCAGCTGCAAAAACTACACTACTTGAGATAACATATATTTTTACAGCCAGACATTATATGAGTAAGACCATTAAAGGAATGTTCCAGATCAAATACAAGATTTAATTTGATAATCCAAATAATCCAGATATTAATAATAGCATACTACACATATCAAGTACTTTGGTTATACTTTTAAAACAGTGTTTTTAATATTTAGTGCCTCTCCCCTGTACTTCCATTGTGTCTTCCTCTAACTGCTTTGTTTTTATGAAAATCCTAAATATGAGTTGAATTTTCTTTTCTTTAGTAACATAACTGTTTTTTATTTGAATATATTTTAAAATGTCATTTATTTCTGTGATGTCAAAGACGCTTATATCTGTCCACTTTATACAATTTCTGTAGAAGTGTTTATGTTACAAAAAGATGTTTAGTAGTAAAGCAATTGAGTTCTTCAGGTCTTATCTTTATAGAGCTATTTAGTCTTGACATCAATTTGTAGGCCAACCCAGAAGGCTAATTTACCAAGGATTCCCCCAGGAATTCCTAATGGGTTTTTAGAATGCCGGTTTTTGATTTATGAGTGAAAAGGGGTCTGTGGTTACATTACTTATAGAGTTGAAAAGTAAAAGTCTCTTCATGTCTCTCACTTACTCCTCTTCTCTTACCTCCATGGGGTAGATGATGGTTTGAGCTGTCGCTCCAGCCAATGAGCCAGCAATGAAGCGTTCTTGAACCCTTAGAGAGCCACCCTCCCTACTACCTCTGATCAGCCATTTGATCTACACAAGACATATGAAATTGTTTACTAACATTAGACAATATGCCACTAAAATAGTGGCTGTAACATTTAAACGTGTAGCTACCATATTCTAGTTTTTTTACCTGCTCATAAGCCATGAATTTGATAGCTGACTCCGGGGCGATTTTGAGGACGTTGATGCCGTTGCCTCTCCAAAGGGACCTCAATCCTCCCTCCTGCACCATTCCACGCAAGCCACCCAACAAACTCACACCATTGGAGCCATGGACCTGTTGAAAACCCACTCAGTTCACACTCAGTTTAATTATGAGTATTGTACTTTTCACAACAGAACTGCCAACATAGGATTTATTTATTTCTGTTGAGGTTCTTTGATACATCAATAATTCACAGAGACAATACAACTTTCTAACACTTTTAAAGAGGACCTATTATGCTTTTTTACATTTTCAACTTTACTGTGTAATGTTGCTGTTTGAACATATTTGAAAAAGGTCTGCAAAGCTACAAAGCACAAAGTCACAAATTGAGATATTCTCCATATCAGTAAGCACTAGGGGCATTTCCTCAGAGGAGGCAAGAGTGGCAGTGCCTCCTCAAAAAATAGGATGAGAAAATAATCCATATTACAAAATAAAACAATGCAATGTGATATTAAAAAGTGTATAAATCGCTCTTTTTTTCTAAAGTAACAGTGTCCAACAGCAACACCAGCAAGACAGTTACAGTGGGACGCCGCGTCTCTCTTGCCTCCCCTGAGCCCATTGACTTTTAACCGACCGCCTAAAGGGTGCTATGATTGGTTATGATTGGTTTGTGCGATAAATCCTGGCCTTTTTTTTCTTTTATTTGATGTAATGTAAAGTAATGTCTATTTAACCAGGAAAGTGTAACAACATTAAGTGTAACTGGGATATGAATTTACATTTGATTTATATAAAAAAAAAAAGTAGCACAGTGAGGACTTTGCCTCCACATTTCAGAACACCACTGGTAAGCACTATTTCTGAACTCCCTCAAACGCTTTTGTGGCAAGCAGAGCGAGGCAGAGAGCTGTGGGAACGGAGCGAGACCAGTGGCGTGAGTGCTAATGACCATCACCTGACCACCACACCGGTCTTGAGTCTCACGGAGGAGCTCCAGAAGGATAAAAAGAGGAGTGACGAGAGACGAGAGAGGACCAGGTCTGGTCTACTTATGTTGTGTTTTATTATGTTCATATGCAGCAGTCGTCCATGAGGGGCTGCTGCTTTACTTTAGTTTTGTTTGTTTATTTTTGATATTAAAGTTTATGATGAATGTTCCCGCCTCCTTCTTCCCTGAACTATGCCTATGAACATCATTACAGCTTTGATTTTAGTCTTGAGTCTTCTTTAGGGAACGTACACATCACAATATCACTCATTTAAATAATTCCCGCCCAAGGAATTCACAAAAAAGTAGGCAAGGCCTGGTTGAGCTGCGTTAGTAGAGTGTTGAAACTTGGGTTATGGTAAGGGGTGTGACATTTACGAAACACACTTAAAGTGTTTGACCAATCACAACACACTGGTCCAGTCGACCAATCAGAGCGCATTGTGCTTTTCATAAAGACAGGAACTAAACAGAGAGTTACTGACAGACTGGGAGGAGAGGTGCTGCAACAGGGTAAAATATGTGAAAAATAATGTTTTTTGAACATTCAAGCATGAAAACCTTTTCTAGTAGACCCCAAAAACAAAATCAAGACTTTGTAAAAGGGCATAATATGGCCTCTTTAAGAAATGACTGAACCTGAAGGAAAACTTTAAGACGATCCAGAGGAGCAGTTCCTGTTCGCGAAACGGCACCTGCCATTGCCCCGGCCACCAACTGTCTCCACACCACACCTGAACGCCGCTCCTTCTCCGAAAACTCATCTGGCACAGTCAGTTGCTCTCCAATGTCCAACATCTGAAAAACATACATTACAGATTCAAATGACAGTTGAAGTTTACATTCTAAAATATCTATGAATATCAAGCCTACAATCTAATTTCTGAAAAGAGCTGGAAGTAAACCAGAGAGTGTTTCCAGTAGTGGGCAATGTCCTCCATGTTGTGCAAGGGGTTAAACAGGAAGTGGTCCCGCCACTCATTCCAGTCAATAGTCATAGTGCCATCTCTGTCTATGCTGACACAAAAAGGAATATAGAATAGTTAAAACAAGCTTTTTCTATGCCTATTTAAACTGTGTGACTCAACACGTGTGGGCTTCACAGAAACATCTCAAAGTCTTATGAAAACACAGCCAGAGTGGGAGGTAGTTGTGTACATGACATTGATTAAGCACTAAAAAAAACAGTGTTTTGTGAAAAACTGAAGCACTCTTACCTTTGCAGGATTCTGGAGGCCTGCTCTGTAGATACATTCACTCCAAGGTTGTGCAAGGAGAATTGAATTTCTGCCACATCTATGTGACCTGAGGTCATAAAATACTTTAATGCTTATTCTACATATAGACCTTAGAGGTTATACTAATGTTCAAAATTTGAGGTCAGTAAGATTTCTTTTGAGTTTTTGAAAGAGGTTTCTTATGAAGTGAAGTGATGTGAAGGCCAAGTATGGCAACCCATACTCTGCATTTCCCATCTCCATTCAAGTTAGTGCAAACTTCTTGCACAATCTGATAGGTAGCATTTTTTGCTGTTGAATTGTGCTACTTAGCAAAATGTGACAAGGTAGGACAAATCGACAGAACACCGGTATTGAGAATCGAACAACTCTCTAGCTATTAGGCCACAACTGACCCCAAGGCTCACCAAGGCTGCATTAATTTGATCAGAAATGCAATAAATGAATTAACTGTGAAATATTATTAAAATAGACATCTTGATTACACTTTATTTCGATAGTTTACTTAAAGTAACTTACATTTACATTTATGCATTTAGCAGACGCTTTTATCCAAAGCGACTTACAACTGAGGAGTACAGGAAGCAATCCGTTATGAAGAGGCGTAGAAACGCAAGAAGTGCCTTAAATACTACGTTTCGGGCATTGCTCAGAGTAGCCTAAGCTAGGGTGTAGAGAAAGATAGAGGAAAAAGATTAAGTGCTCGGTAGTTGATAGTAACATGTCAGCTAACTCTCATTTATTTGCAACTACATGTCAACTAACTCTCATTAGAGTATTCATAGACAGTTAGGTTAGGGTTAGGGTTTTGGTTTGAATAAGTTGACATGTACTTGAAAGGTCACATACAGTCAGCAGAATGTCTGTTAGCAGATATTAAGCAGACAGTCTACTAATACTCTAATGAGAGTATGTTGACATTTAGTTGCAAAGTTACTTATAGTTAGTTGAATGTGTAAAGTTCACTATCGAAATAAAGTGTTACCTTAATTTCTCTCTCTCTTTCTCAAATAACATAAAATCTTTCTGACCCCAAACATTTGAATGCTTATATGATGATATACTAGACAGAGAAACACAGAAATCATACTTTAAAATCAATTGTGCAAAAAGGAAATGTGCATTTTCTGTGATGTATAATGAGGTTGCAGTTACAGTGTGGTAACATTATAATATGTGAAAGGATAATGCAGACCATCGTTGTTGCGGTCCAGGCTGCGGAACATAAGTCGGAGCTCTTTCTCATGTGTGCGCAGATACCGTGTGAACTCCTCAATGTCCAGCTGGCCGTCATGATTGGTGTCACTCACACGTACAATCTGAGGGGTGGAGGAGGTGGAAAGTGCAGTTAAGGGCAAGAATGTGAGGGTTTGATGGGGGAGTTATATGTGAACTTCATTTAACACTGCATCTGTGGCAATGCTTATGTAGAATGAGGAACAAAGAGAAACAAACAGAAAACAAAAGGAGAGAGAGAAAGACAAGAGGCATTGCTCTGAGCTGTTTGTGTTTCTGTTTGTGTGCAAATTCTTGCCAGTAGTCTGGCGGCTCCAATCGCAAATACATTGTGAGCTAGAGCTAATCTCTCCTCTTACATCACAGTGCATGACTAACACAGTCACACACCCCAACAGCACAGACATACCACTGGCACATAGTGCTGCTCTTTCAAAGGAAACTTAGAGTCTCCAAGCTACATTCTTAATAACACTTTCATTGTTTCATCTTAAAGGACTCAAATCGTACATATGCACTTTTTCAAGTCACTTTGGCGAGAACAAAGGCTGTTTGCAAAATGTAAATGTTGGTGCACTATAATTTGTGTGTAGCAAGTTTAAGAAAAACGGAAATGTCAGGTAGCCTTTTTAGACTTGGAAGGTCTTTTTATGAGCAGGCCATCAATTTAAATTCTGCACTTATCTCAACTCAAGTTGCCAACCTGTGATTATTGTTCTGCTTGTATCAAGTCAACAAATATGCAGGTGGTTTCAGTGGAACCAATATAACTTTATACAAACCATACAAAAGATTATCGGTGAATAAATTGTCAATATTTCAAACTCTTTCCCTTGTTAAGGTGTTGATCAAGTGCACTTACAGTCCCTGAGTTTAAGCAGCCTAACCCAGATTTATTTCTGCTGTTTATGTCAAATGATTGGACCACCTATGACATCCCTTTAGCAGGGGACACTGGGAGTGTTGTAACACATCTCTGTTATTTTGCACAATGTGTTTCAAATTTTGATAAAATTATCTCACATTTTTCTGCTACATGTTAAAAAGTTTTTAAATGTACAACCTCTGCCTAAACTGTGTAAAGTAATGTTAAAAACAAAAGTGCAGTATTAGACCACAAAACAAACAGTGGGGATGTAAGACTAATAGAAACATTTAAATTGTGTGAATCAATTTAAGTAAATTTGCTGTATGTTATTAAGGTCAGCTGGTCAGCTATGACACTTCTTATTTTTTAACATGTAGTTCTCAACCTTTTTGACACCCTGTTGTCAACACAATATTCGATATAAAATGATCTACGCTAAGATGATTATGATTATGATAGTTACTTGTAAATGAATTAACAGAAGTTGTTCTGTATTTCAAAACTGTACATTCTTCATTTAAAACAAGCTGGGAAAATAAAAAGAAATACGATTTCAGTTTACAAGTTTATTTTATGCCTATTAATAATAATTATTCATTTAAATTGTATTTTTGTATTTAATTAATTGATTGATTGCCCTGGCTCCCACTAGGTTAAACCAATGACGTCACATCTCTCCCTGCCTTACAACACTTTCAAGTCTGCCCTAAACAAGCAGCGAAATGAGTCTGGTGGTTTGTCAATATTGCAACGTGGAAAGTCTAACTCTTAAATAAATTACACGGGATCATTTGTCCTTGGTCGAAGACACAGCAGTATTGTATTGTATAAATATCACTCCTGCTGAAAGTAAGCACAAGTTCTTGTTTGGTTTTATAAAAAAATGATATGCTGAGGTTTCAGATGTTTGCACTTCATCACAACTTGGTTACAGCTCAACTCACAGAAATGAACATGTTTAGGGTGCACAGCTATTACCGTCCCGAGCGACCCACCTCTTCTACCTCACTGCGAAGGATCCCCCGTGCGGTTAATCCGGTGCGCAGCTCATTCACGTCGATCCTCCCATCTTTATTCAGATCCAGCTGGTCGAACAGTTCGACCCATCGTTTCTCCCGCTCTGGATCGGACACACCGTTATCTTGACATCGAGCCCATGTCCAACACGAAGGGAGCCGAGTTCTCGCTTCGCCCATATGAAACAGCTGTCGGTTAATACGGGCCAAATTTGTTCTCGAGAATCAGAGCTGTGTTAGTGGATCTGCATCCTACCTCTCAAATACAGGTGATTCTTCAGCAAAGACCACTTCGAGGATTTGTGGGTTGAGGTGAATCAAAAACTGCTGCATATAATATATAGCCTCGTTCACCTGTCAAGCTATCACTGTCCCGCAACCGTGTATAATTAAAGGAAGCGTTTAAACGGGCGCACGTTATCAGCAGCGCGTTGCTCTACAGTAGCCCGTTCCGATTACGACAGAGTTAATCCAGGAAGTATTAAACCTCTGCCCCTCTGGCTAGAATAATAATCCTCGAGACTGACTGTTCCATCGCTTCTCTCAAACCAGCTCCATCAACTCAGGATTGTCCTGTTCTGGGCTCAGATGACATCAAGAGCAAGCGCGCCGCCTGCACCGGTTAGCTATACCGCATTTTAGCGCGACGGAGAGACCCGCATATAAACGCTTACACTGCTCACATGCACGAGCGCTTACAATTCGCATCTTTTACTAATTGTATCGCTCCGCTCGTGCAGAATGAGCGCCGTCGCCGCTGGACAAATCGTAGGGGAAGGACTGGGTGTCCCAGGTGAAAAAGTCGTACTATTAAATATATTAAAAATATACTTGAAATTAAAGTAGGCCTATTAGTCCCAGCATGCTTATTTGAAGTGCATTAAAAATATATTACGTTGCATTTTTATATATTTCTACAAAATATACTATATGTACTTTGCATAATAAATATATGCTTAATTACACTTTTAAGAAATATGCTAAACACAAGCGTACTTGTAATATATTTCTAAAAAAGTATACTAGAAATAATTTGGTAATATGCTTAATTATACTTTTAAGAAATATGCCAAACACAAGTATACTTTTAGTGAAGTTTTAGTGTATTTATATATGCAATATATTTATGCAATATAATATATAATGCAACATATTTTAAATATTTATGTATTTATCATTTTAATATTTTCAAAAGTAAGATATTTTGAAAAAAACATTTAAAATGCACCACCTTATAATGTATTATTAACATTTGTCAACTATTATTAAGCATTGCAATATGCATACTTACAGTTAATGGGTGTTTCTGCAACTACGGGCACTTTTAAGTCCCAGCAGTGAAATTTTAGATTTATGTTAAAAATTTGTCATATGATGCTTTATAAATATATTCACAGTGCCATTACACACCATGACAAAAAATATAATTACTGATTAATGTGATTTAATATAATATTATGAAGCATTTATAGCTCAAAACACCATTTTTGTTAATGTCCCACACCTGTGGTCTCAATGTTGAGATACATAAAATGAGCTAATTTAATTACAATTTGACATTATTTCAAATGGAATCGTTTAATATACAGATCCTTTTACAGCATCTTAAAATTCTTTGTATTATTTACTGATCATTTTTATGATTTGTTTAACTAAATGTTCCTGTCCCACACTTTTGAGTCCTTACCGCAACAATGGAAAAAAGCTTTTATTATGAAAATGTATCAAACACAAACACATCTAGTTTCTATGGAAACAGGAATTATCACTTGAGCACATTGCTGACAGACTGGGCCACCACACTACCTCACTCACAAGATACCAAAAAAATAAGGTAAACATCATCTTTTCTGCTCTAGTATTTATTGTGCGTCCTTACCATTCAGCTCAATAATTGTGTATTTTGAACTACATTTTAAAAATAAATGTCTATTACTGTTGAATTCATGTATATTAAGATGCTAAGAGTCAAAACTAATGTAGTGGGCCTTGCTAGCTGCCAATTAGCTAAAATATTAGCAAAAATGTCATTACCGCAACATGTCTTTACCGCAGCAAATTTAGGTGTTACGGTAAAGACCTTGTGTCACGGTACAGACAAATTCAAGGTTTACTGTATATTAAATGACAAATATTCAGTATATTATTAGTACTGAAGTGTATATATATATATATATATATATATATATATATATAAACCGGCCATTGTTTAACCCTAGATGAGACCAAATTCATCAACAATACGATCAAAAAATGCAGAGAGGAAATGAAAAAAGACCCAGAGAGATATGCAGACTATCTGCAGAAGGAAAAAGAGCGCTACAAAAAGAGAAAGGAAAGTGGGCAGATAAAAACTGCCTCCCAGATAACAAAAAGAGAGACAAACCTGAAAAGAAGGCAGTGGAGGATAAATAAAAAAACAGAGGGCAAAACAAAAAGTACTGAATGCCTCAAATCAGTTTGTATCAACAAACACACCACCAATATCCCCATCTGATGAGGACTTACTTGCTGTTCCACTAGAACCTTTACCTAATGTGGAAGCTGCTTTTAAGAGGGGGTGTAAAAAAGTAAAAATGAGTCAATCAAAGATGTACTGCGAACTCAGAGAAGAAAAGTACAAGCTAAAGAAGGCAGTGGCCTCAGTTGAAAAATACAGGAAGCGTTGTTTCAAGCTTTCATTCACATTTACATTTATGCATTTAGCAGACGCTTTTATCCAAGGCGACTTACAACTTAGGAGTACAGGAAGCGATCCGTTATGAAGAGGCGTAGAAACGCAAGAAGTGCCTTAAATACTCCGTTTCGGGCATTGCTCAGAGTAGCGTAAGCTAGGGTGTAGAGAAAGATAGAGGGAAAAAAGAAAGAATTAAAAAATATATATATTTATGATGAGATTAAGTGCTCGCGGAAGAGATGGGTTTTTAGCTGTTTTTTGAATGATGTTAGTGATTCTGCCATCCGGATGGAGGTGGGAAGATTGTTCCAAAAAAAACAGTCCCCAACAGACTCACCCCAAACCAAAGTTCGCCACCAGATTTGCACATCCCAGCACCAAATTAAACGGGTTTTACTGTTCCATAATGTCATTATTTCAGAGCTAAAAGAGGGTAACAAGTCACTGACCAACCCTTAATTAGTTACCTGTTACATGTACCAGAAGCCTAAATGTTGCAATGAGATTACTTCTCAGTCTGAAATGAGAAATAATTGGGTATGGTACAAAAATGTAATGTTGTGGTGAGATGCTGTTAGTGTTATGGGTTTGTGTTAGTTTAGTATTAGTATTACTAATGTTCGTGCAACATCAACTTTAGGAGACCATATTTTTGAAGCAGTTAAAGGAGTTAAAAGAGTTAATTAAAAGAGTTATTTACTGCAAAACTGCTACTATCTTTTACACATGCAATACCCGTCGTTTTCTGTTTCTTTTACTGTTGTTCTCTACAGTAGCCTGTTTTTGATTTTGTGGCACTTAAACATTGTGTCCTTACCGACACAAGATCATTACTGCAGCACTGCTCTATTTCTATTTTTAAATATAAAAATATAAAAAATATTTTAACACTTAAGTTGAGATGATTTACACATTGAAATTGCAACATCTGTCTTAAAAAGTTAAACATTTTATATTTTGTGTGTATGGAAACAGTTGATATCTAAGGTTACTGTAAAATTTTTACATGGCATAGAAAAAAATCATGAAATTCCCTATTTTGTATCAGTATTTACAAAACTGCATCAAATTAGAAAAAGCTATTTAAATATATTAAATTTTTATAGAAATTAATAAAGAAAAATGTATAAAATGAACGTTATTGTAACGTTGCGGTAAGGACACTTTTTAAGAAGATGACCCGAAAAACATTAAAAAAAACATGTTCCAGATTAAAATCTTAACGACTACATTCAATTTTGTGTAAATTATTATATGTATTACAGACTTTGATGGTTAAAATTTACATTCATAGAGGTTGATTTTTTAAAAATTGGGATAGTCGAAAGTGCCCGTAGTTGCAGAAACACCCTAATATGTTGTTCTCTTTTACATGTTTGTACTTGTAAATGGCTTCTTAAAAGGCTGTTGTCCATTAGACCTACATGATACGTTTGTAATAGACTACTACTGAAATTTCAACATCATATTATTTGAAATGCATCGTAAATTGTTCCAAAGATGCTTAAAAATCCATTTTTACTTTGTTTAAATTCAAACAACACATGTGACACACGTGACTAAACCTGATTGGTTCCAGAGCCTTTGAACGGCTCTGATTGGTTCTTATGATAACGAGCTCGTACTCCTACGTTTATCAGAAATGCTGTTCCTGCATATGTTGCTTGAATGCAATTAGAAGTCTAAATTTAAAGGGGTCATGAACTGCGTTTTTTTTATTGTTGTATGATGTTTCTTGGGGTGCACTTATAATGTTAGAATGCTTTTTACATGAAAATTTTTCATAATTTATAAATAAAAGGCATTTTTCCTACCCTGATTTAAGCTTCTGCTCTGAACGCTCCATTTTAAGGGGCATGTCCGCTGGGAGACTTCAGTGTAAACACCCACTGCTGTGATTGGCTAACGTCTTTGCATTTGAAATAGTATTACTCCCTCTTTTAGCTCGTTTTTACAATTACAGCTCTTACAGGTTAACTAATCGTGAAAAGTGTTGCATTACATTTAGATCTATGGCATTATATTAAGATCGTGGCATTAAAGGTTGAAGTGATGATCATTGTAGCCAATCAAACACATGCTGAGCGCATGAAAGCAGCGATCTCGTCATTGCAACTCAGTTTCTGTACACTAACGAATGCTTTCATCTTCACTAACAGTGCAAACGTGATGTAGTTAAGAGATTCGTTGAATTAAACGGGAGTCACTGATAAACGCGTCACTGATAAACTGTTTGATTGACAGCTGCAGCGCATGCTGCTCAAAAGATTGCAAAGGGAGCTTTCTTTGATCGCTTTATAGAATTTAATCACTGTTAAATAACAGATTATTTTTATCCTACTAAGAGAAACAACGCAAGTTGATGTTTAGTCACTGGTCTGATTTACTGACACAGACAAAGAACATCTGACTACATGAATCATCACATTTCAGATCAGGCATTAGAATGAACACAGTTACTTACATGTTGCATTACTGTTGAACCCAGTCACTGCACCTAAACGGCATGTTTATTGCTTTGTAGCTCGATGGTTTAACACTAGGCCTATGTTACATGCGCGAATCGGTGGGCGGGGCTAAACAGGCAGTGATGAAGTAGGCATTGACATTCTTCTGCTGAGGCGGTGCTTGCCTTTCTTTGACGTCATAGATCCCCACTTTGAAAAACCTGTCGTTTGCTGGGCCTGGTGTCTATAAAAGCTTTTCTTTGACTAACAAGGAAGTTTTCAGCTCTTACAGAAAACTTACAGGATATTCTTATATTACCATGACCTTTTATTTATCAAAAGCTCAAGGGAAAGTTGATTTCTCAATTCATCACCCTTTAAACTGTAAATTATATAGAGCGATCGTGTCTCTTCAGATGACCTGGAGGAAACCACGCAATTCATATGGATTAACTTACTTTGGCTATGTTTTTTTGTTCGTTTTTTGCGATGAGCTTTTG
This sequence comes from Rhinogobio ventralis, assembly GCA_039654625.1. Classification (NCBI taxonomy): domain Eukaryota; kingdom Metazoa; phylum Chordata; class Actinopteri; order Cypriniformes; family Gobionidae; genus Rhinogobio; species Rhinogobio ventralis. The sequence continues at coordinate 23,359,576 of CM077196.1, forward strand.
AAAAGTCGTCTTTCATTGGAGCGGTATAACGTTAAATCTCTCATTATTTTGTGACTCCAGGTAAGATTTGTATTTAATTAACGTTACTTTATGTGCCAGTCGTATTTTTGACACAAAGTGTAACAGCCACTGATCTATATAATGATGTTCTCTATATAGTTCAGTGGTAACAGAACTTCTTTTTCAGTTCAGCTACATTCGATTTGACCAATCAGAGCCAAGCTTTTCAAATCTACATTAAGTCAAAGCAGACGCGAAGAGATGAAGATACTGCCCACATAAGTTACTGGTAAGTTTTAGTTGCTGTTTGCATAAATAAATAGCTCACTGTTTATTTTTTTCCTAGGTGGATAGGGCTGCTATGCATTTGCTAGCTAACAGTGGAATACTGACATTAACCGCTGTAACATGATACTGACACCAGCTAATGTTAGATATATAGCAACTTCAGCACTGGGTATATAGTCATATATAAAGTCCCTTTCTAAAGACTTTGATGAATCTGTTTAAAATCGATGTGGTGATGTAGTCTTAAAACAACTATAAAAAAACTATATTATTCAATGCATCGGCAATGTACAACATTATATTAACATTCGTTTTATTTGCAAAATGAAGTTGTGCATTTATTTCTGATTTCCTGAAAAATGTGGCTTCATTGTAATGAGGTAAATGATCTTTGAAAAGTTTGAAGAACTTCTTGAACTGACCAGTCAACTATGGCAACGTTAGTGTTTGTTGATTGGTGTTTATATTTGTTCAAGCTTAACAACCTGCCTTTTTGTTTTCTTATATATATTTCTAATTACAGATGAGTACAAAGATTAAATTGTAAAAAAGGAATGCTTATAAAAGATTGTGCCATTATCCACCAGGTATATTAAACTCAGCGTACTGTCATTCTGTCATTTGTCTGCCTGTTTTTTATATCTTTTGTGAAATATTAATACATTTGTTTTTCCTTTCAGATCAGCTGCTATAGAAGACAGAGTGCACAGACAAGCAAAGAAGAGAGTAGTAAGTATGATTATTGTCATGGTTACACCATCACCATAGTCGACCAGATAGAACGCTCCATTACATTAAAAGATAATCTCATATCACCTCTGTTGTAGAGATTTTGAATCAGGCCTAATGGAGGAAGATTCACTCAGGCTTGGAAGGAAAATTATAGCAACATGTCCTTTCCAAATGGCTAATTTCTGTGCTTCATTTGAGTCATTCATGTAAAAATCTGTGTGTTATTTAACTGTTTTTGTTTTTTGGTAAAGCCGCAGGTCACTTGTCATAGTCGTCCTGGCATACGCCGTTTTGCACAACTTCTAATTTCCTTAAATCTCTGCAACAGAGGTGAAGAGTGCATGTTATCATGACCACAATAGACACATTCATGGGAAATATAGGTTAAAATAAACCTCAATAGAGTGGCGCAGGTATGACGTCACTTTGTAGGCCATCCGGCAGTTAGCATTGCAGAAACCCAATAGTATTTTCCCATAGGCTTTTGGATTATTGCAAAAAAAAAAAGCTCTGTGATCAACATAAGTTTATGATACTTGCACGTTTTGTCTATCAAGATAATTATCACAGATGAACACAACTTTTATTAATTCTGAAGCCTAAATGCAGTCGGAAGTGTTTTGGCCTACAAAGTGATGTCATACCTGCACCACTCTATTATCAGCATACAACATACCCTGAAATACACAGGCTGCGTTGTTGCTTCAAATAACATTATCAGTGATTAGTCTGCTCTAAGGGGTGTTGTTGGTCTTCTTCTAATCTTATGTTCATTGTAACTCATAGAGTGCTGTATAGTGACGACAGACAAGAGGATAAAAATGTCAAGCTTGATGAAGATATAGTCAAAGCTTTGGAAGGTAAACTGAGAAGTCAACGGAATTGTAATGCATATCTATGCAAATTATATACTATATATTATATTCAAACATTGATGCAAAACTCTTAATCATTGGTTAATTTTATATAAATTAGTTTTTCCCTTTCACAGATCCCGTGATGAAGTCTTTAAATATTACAGTGTCTGAATTGCAAGCCCTCAGTTGCAAAAAATGCAAGTCGTACTCAAAGAAGTGACCGTCCACTTGAAGATGATGTGCCACTGAGGTGCCTTGAAAACGCAGCATTATTCAATGTGTTGACGTAAATTCCCCTAAAACGGCTCCAGCTGTAAGCAGCTCCTCCCCCTTTTTAAAACATAAAACTATGTTTTGTTGTCTGCGCCGACTTGTACATATGATCCGCTCTACGCTCTCGTGTCTCTAGTCTAGACCAGAACCGTTGGTGTGTGTGTGTGCTGCGGCGGTGCGTGTGAAACTAACGTGAAACCAGACTTCATTCGCCTCAACTGAAAGCATATTTACACTCGCTGAATTAAGGCTAACATAGTCATACTAAAAGCTAAAAAACTTCAATTTTGATTTCAATCTCTTCTGTTACTTTGTTTGGTTCAGCCTTTTGCAGGCTTGTTTGTAAAAAAAAATGCATTATTCACTTCTGCAATCCCAGGTGAAAAAGACGTACTATTAAATCTAATATAAACATACTACTTGAATTTCAGTGTCATTTTCACCAGGGCTTTGTTTTCCAGTTACTTTTATTCAGTGATGTCATATTCATAGTGTACTTTTCAGTAATACAGGTAACTAAAATGTTCTACAAGTGGATGAAAATAGCTCTGCCATAGCATTTCACTGATCTTTCATTTATTATAATGTATTTGTCCAGAGATTATGTATGCTGCTGTACTTTTTTAATGTACTCAAGGAATTTATTTTGTAATGTATATAATGATATAGTACATTAAAGTTTTCTAGATTTCAGTGTGTACGTGTCTTAACATTTTATATTTAATGATTTTGCACTCTTTATAACATTTTGAATACTGAAAAAAACAGCTTTATAATATACTAGTAGTGTAGTGCTTCAGCAGCGTGTTGCTATAGTAACTTCTTCAGGTGAAAGCGATTTCGGGAGCGCGTACTGAACTTAATATTTCATCCTTTTGTGGTTCTTAAAACCTTGCCTTGTAAACAGTTAAAATGCTAAAATATTAGGGCTAGCTATGGTATAGCCTATGCAATTTATTATAATAAAAAAATGTAGGCCTACATTTATAATACATAGGCATACTTTACTTTGTATTTTGTTATTTTGTCAGAAAACTGGTTAACGCGGCTTTGTATGTTTCTACAATACTGAGGGACTGACGGCAAATTAGACATAGCCTATTTCTCTTTTCTGACCAGCGTAATTGATCTCTCGATATTTTTCAGATAATTCCCTCTTTTAGGCACTGTGATTTTGTCAAGTAAGACATGTCAAGTAAACGTGATTTACCAAGTACAACATGTTCCTGGATCAACATCTTTGTTGATCCTGGAACAACATTCCTGAACGAAAATGTAGTCCTAGGGCCTATATCTCCACCCCTAAACCTACCCATAACTTATCCCTAAAATCAGAGGGAGATAGGTGAATAACTGATGTAAACTATAAACTTGTCCCTCAAATCTGATTGGTTGATTGGAATATTGTTCCAGGATCAACAAAGATGTTGAACCAGAAGCATGTACTTGGTAAATCACGTTCACATAATGCTATTGTGGATTTCTTTGTTTTTTTTGTGCTGTTGGGGCAAATGGGAATGCATAAATTATAGCCTCCCTTATTTGTTTTATTTTCAGTTTTGGGAAGTTGGGAAGTTTACCCAAATATAATGACTCCCGGTTCTGAGAACCCCTGGAAATATGAAAAGGTTTCATCCATCCCTTGATTGAAAACCCTGGAACTATCCTCTTTCTGTCACAAAATGGCATCACTGCAGAGAAATCTGCTATAACAGAACAAAAGTGCAATCTAATGGCATTGCCAATGCTCAAAACGCCAACTGCATTCTTATACAATAAACAATTACAACTGTTTTGTCTTTTATCAGGCAAACTGTTTCTAACAGTTTAAATGCACTACATACTTTGCTAAATAGTGTGCTTAGGGTGCATGTGACGTACATCCTCTTTAGTGATGCTATAAGATGAATGGAAACTACTGAGTCAGCACTTGAAGGATAGTTCAAGATTAGAAGGAACCCAGTGAAGGATTTTGTCATGATGATAAGGATGTCCCATGTGTTGATTTTAAGGTCAACCTCAATCAAAGACACTGACTGTTAGAAATGTATTTACCATTTATGGATGTTACATAATTTGTGTTAATAATACTAATATTTTTATTCCTGTTATGGAAAATAGCCTGCATAAACTATAAGGTTATACATGATATAGTTTTATACTGGATTCAATTAATTTATCATGCAAAACATGTAACATAATAGACTAATGTTCCTTACAGGCCTTCTGTCATATTTGAGTGCAGTGTGAAAGGAGTCAAATGCTCTGCTTTTAATGCTGCTTTGTTCATTTACAGTATAGTTCACTACTGACAACAATCGACCATTCCAGAAAACAGATGTTAAAAAAACATAGAACTGAACTTCAAATATTTGGCAGAAGCAATGAACCTATCACAAACAGCAATGTTTTGATACTAAACAAAAGTGTTTTTGTGCAGTGTATTTGTGAGCCATACTAAGCTCTCGTTTACAAGCTTTTAGTTGATAGTGCTGTTGAAAGTACAAAGGTAGACTCCAAGTGAAATCCCAGTGGCTCAGACAGTAATTCTTGGCCATGAAAAATAATTTCTCTCAATCACACCCTAGACTCCCACACAAAACCATTTGAAGAACTTCATACTACACTCCAGTATTTTTTTGATTTGTCATGGTTACACCATCACCATAGTCGACCAGATAGAACGCTCCGTCACATTATAAGACAATGGGACATGAAACATAACGTGCTTTGCAGGCTATAGCAGGCAGAGCTTATTTTGTATGTTCCCTTTAGCATGTATCCAGGGCAACCTCCACTGGCACTGAATATCACCACCTGTGAGCGGAGACACACACAGACTGAACAAACACAGACCGTTTCAGTATTCATGAATCTGTGTTAATCATTCATAGAGAATTTATGAATCTTATCATTATAGTTATAAAATATATTTGTTTCCAGTTAAATCCCTTTTTAGCAAACAAAAGTTTGGTAGTTAAAGTTGACTAATTTGTTCCAGGGATAATATTGTACAGAATTCCTGGTACAGGTAATTCATTTACATAAATACATTCTGAAATGTAATTATGTTAATATGTTACAGTTCAATTAGCCTGAAGGTAATGAATTAATTATTGAATAGCGAGAAGTAAATCCCTCATTTGGGCCATTGCTAAAAGTCACAGGGCCTGCATGGGGCAAAATTGTTATGGGTGGGCTTCCTCCCCTGGGCTCAAATAATATACTGATATGCAGGACTATAGTGAACCTCTTCATTTCAGGGACAACATTCACCTATACCTTAGATCCATTAAAAAAAGAGAGACACTACACTGAATACATATATCTTTACAATGGAGCTCCGAAATTTGTATGTCACTTCCGCACAACTCTGAAATCTGAATAATAGCTGCTTTGCCTGTAAATTGTTCAAAGCCAAACTGTTCAAAAACAAACCAAAAGTGATAATTATTCACAATCAGTACATATTTGCAAAGAAATAAAGAACTGCACTTGAGAATGTGAATTTAATTTCTACTGGGATGGTAATAGCTATTACATAATTGGCCACAAGGTGGATCTAACAGTTCAGATTTTCTGGATAATTATTTTGTGACCAAATTTGAAGGAAAAAGAAAAAAGCTTTAGCTGAATTAATGGCATGAACAATTTCAAGCAATTTTCCATTAACAAACTTTGTGTAATATGTTTTTAAGGTTTTGGGTTATTATTAATGTTTGTTTTTGGAAGAAATTAATACTTTTAGTCAGCAGTTATGCATTGAATTGACCACAAGTGACAGTAAAAAAATGCATTACTGTTTCCACTAAAATATTAAGCAGCACAACTGTTTTCATCATTGATAATAATAATAAATATTTCTTGAGCAGCAAATCATCATATTAGAATGATTTCTGAAGGATCATGTGACACTGAAGACTGCAGTAATGATGCTGAAAATTCAGCTTTACATCACAGGGATAAATTACATTGAAAACATATTAAAATAGATTTTAAATAATAGTTATTTTAAATTGCAATAATCACAATTGTTTTTTTTGTGAAAAATTATTTATTGCAGTATTTTTGTCTGAAGATGCCTGCCAACTTGTGGCTGATCCTATACACCAGAGCTCCAGTAAATAGCAATAACAAAACCTGCTTTTCTTCTGCTTTCAGTGAGACTGTGGAAACTGTAGAGGTAAAAATCAATGATGTGTATTTGAAGACATAAAACTCAGGGAACATGCGACATAAAAATATTTTAGAGCTTGCTAAGTGTTGCTAATGGACCAGAGAGCAATGCAAAAGATAATGAATTGAGAAGAAAAAAATCCCTCTTGATTATCAACAGAGTTTTGCACAGTGGCCTCAGCATGGGGTTCGTAAGCAGACTGGATGGAGAAGTTCTGCCTTTCATCCAAAGTGTTCTTTAAAGGGGAGAGAGAAGATGAAACATGCCTAAGGGAGCCTGTGAGGCTGGGCTAATCTGGAGCATCAGTGAGGAAATTGAGGCCTGCTGATTACCATGCTGCTGCCTCTCTCTCATTATCTCCCTCCTCATTTAACAGCCCTCGGCCCTCAAAGCTCCTCAGCATGAGTGGGTGAGAGTCTGTTTCAACTGCAGGCTCTCTGTTCCCACAGCCCTCACTTTTTATAATGCCAAGTGCGCTTTTAAAAAGCTAAATAGGGATCCAGTGCTTCTGAATTACAATATTTGTTGTCCAGCAGCAATTAAGAATGTATGTAAAAGTATGAATCTAAGACATTTTGTATTATAATATCAGTGCAGTGTCTAAAAATGTCTTTTTAGACTCTGACCAGGAGGTGGCGGTAATGAACTGTAATTTCCTCACTTGGTTGCCTACGCTTTGGATTTCATTTATAAGAAGGGGGGGGGGGCAAGTTCCAGGCAAACCATTAAGTTGACTTATGACCTTCATTATTGACTTTATTATTTTGCATGCTTTTTCTGCAATCCATCAGCAACACTTGGCATCTGGCTTTGCTGTGTCTCCTGAAGTTACAATGGCTGTTTGGTACAAGACCACACAGAATTTACAGCTCTGACCCACATCTACCACAGTCCAGTGCCTCAGGCAGGCACAGATGCTCCAAGATGCCCATCCAGAACGAAAGCCAAAAGCTATAGGGGAGAGAAAGAGAGGAAAAGAGAGAACGAGAGGATGAAAGGGGTGGGAGTATTTGTGCTGGCCATGACAAACAGGTGCTACCTTGGCTGTCAGGTAGTAAAGCCGTGTCTCCAGTCTGTTTAGTTTGGACAGCAGCCAGATTAAATTCTCCTTTAGTGTGGCATCCAAATACGAGGTTCTCAAGTGTATACGTACATAAATACAGGAAGAACAAAACGCCTGTCATAGTCTGCATATTATGAAAGCACATGTTGGGCAAAATCTGAGAAAAGTCATCCACATTATTCCCTTATTAACGATAATAAGATACAATAATTTAATTTCGGTCAAAATCAGAGAAAAGTCAAAATCTGAGAAAAGTCATCCACATTATTCCCTTATTAACGATAATAAGATACAATAATTTAATTTCTTTAACCAGCTAAAACTTCACACTTCGCAAATCAGCCTGCTCTATGTGACCCAGCCCAGTGAGAGATCAATAGCTAATTCACTTGCAGTCTTTGGAAATGTTTAATCTATAGCCAACTATAAATCACAACTGACCCAGAGAGATCACATTTGTGTCTGAGAGCTTTTCATCATGAATGGCATTGTGTTAATGTAATAGATCATATTGAGCTATGATGTGAATGAGTGGTGTCATCAACTGAATGTTTGTGACATTTCTTAGGATTGGAAACTGAGTCTTCGTGACAGCCTAACCAACACAAACAGACTGTGGTTGGCGGGGTGTTGTCAGGGTTGACTAAACTCACGATCAGATGGGCCTCTTCTGCCTGGTGGATTTGTTGTTTAACGCTGGTATGGCTCACTCGCTGTCAGTAAGATGAATATCCCCTTCACTGGCTTATTATTTTCTCTTTTAAGAAATGGGTTAAAAGAAAAAACGGTAATATACAGAACCACAACAATTACAGGCCTATTTCCTTTCCGATCTGTGTTCCTGTGCCATGATAAGAGATTTCCAAGGCATTCTGAATCTTTGACGCATTTTCATTGGCTATAATCGATTACAATTGATTGGTTTGAGGGCTTAGCTTGAGCTTTTAGCAAATAATTTTGTCCTAATTCACAAAAAAACTTTTCTATCCTATAGCCTAATTAATATATTCACTATCATCTAGTGATGACGATAGCCTATGTCAGAAATATTGTATTCACAAAGTCGTAATTATGAATGGAGAACTTGAGATTTTATTCGAGTTATAAAAGTAGCTAAAATATGAGTATTAGGCCTACAACTACGATAGAATAGCCTGGTCTATAGGCTACCTTTAACGATTCAGTTTAAAGCATCTATAAATCGAAAAAAAGTGGGGGGTATCCAGTGATAGATAGATAGATAGATAGATATCCAGTGATAATTTGGAAAGAAAATGGAATGGAAGCCTACATGTTACTATAGCAATGAAACTACATGTTACTGTAGCAATGAATGCATCTTTAATTGCGTGGAAAGGGGCTATTCTTTAATGAGCTAGTTTTTATAGCTAATTTCAACTTGGCATGAATTACAAATCAAATCAGAGCTGTATTAATATTTACAAGATACATATTCACAACTAATTGCCTAATTACCGTTTTCGTTGGTGTGAGTGCAGCCTCTGCTTTTTTGCTACAGACTGAAGCGCGCGAGTAGCCTATAACGCGCCGCGCCGTGCCGTTACTTTCAGTCAATAAAGGAACAAATACTGCAAATTTCTGGTGTTATTTTTGTGATTGTTTGGGGCATTCTACAGCCCTTCATCAACTTTCAACACATAGCCCACCTCAGATTGTTTTAATCTATGTACAAATCGTAAAAACAAATGAACACTATCAGTTCCTAAATTCTGATTGGGTGGGCAAGGCAGACGTTTGGGTGGGCTCAGCCCACTCCTGCCCATGCCTAGAACCGGCCCGGAAGCATTGCTTGTTTGCATGACGTGGACTTAATAAATCCTTATCTTGAGCAAAATAAGCAAGCTGACATTCAGTGCAATTATATCTTTTATTTCGAATACATACAAATGTAATTTATTTATTTTAGTTTGTCAAGAGATTTAAAGCACCATTTTTGAAGAGTGCGCATGTGCGGACGTGCTCTATAATGTAAGAACGAGCCTATTTGAATCTGGAATAGAGCAAAATAACTGAGAAAAATAAGAATAAGTCCTCAGATGCCATGTCCATAATTTATAGCAAAAAATCTAGCATGAATTCGATCTCAAAATAATTCATTAAAAGCAGTTATTACTCCACCACCTGCGTGTCGTGACATCATTAACCAACGTGGTTGAACGACAGATTCGCGACAATACGGTTTCGGGAAACAGTCGCGACTAGCTAGTTGATTTCTTCAACGACGCGTCGTACTCTGGTAGTTCAACAGTGAGTTACGTCGTTGTACGGGAAACGCACCTCAGAGAGATGGAGCGATGACATTTGGCTCTGTAGTGAACACTAGGCTACTTCGTTTTCCGAATCCGCGAAAATGTGTTAGGAATTTTTTTTAAACTCAAAATTCCTGATCGCGTTGATTTTTATTGAAATTTTATTGGATTTTCCCCTCAAAATTCTTTAAACAATGGGTAGATGTGTCTGCATATTCAGACTTATAAAGCTCCTATAATAATTGGCACTAGATACTTTCATGTTCCTCATATCACACCGTGGACTTCGACTATCGATTGTAGTGAAAATTACCTCAGTGGACTTCAGTACAATATTACTGTAATATTGTTGCGTTGTTCCTCTTGTTTGGCCGATTGTTTTGTACGTTCTAGTGGACTACCTTTTCTTAGTGGATGTCCTGATCACCTTGTTGGGGTTTATTTTGTGATAGTGACCATAATTTCCCTTAGGCTTATAGGTAATATATTCATTCATATATAATTGCAGAGACGTTTCTCAGAGTTGGACTCAGACCCATAATACAGCATTATTAATGTAATAGCACAATCAAGACTAACTGAATCAGGCAAATCTCTGGCATAATATTTAGATGTGGGTGGCTGAGATAGCGGGTTTAAATCGGTTTAATGAAGTCTTGCCCTCTCTCTCTTTTTATTGAATCCTGCCTGAGAACATAAATACATAATTAGACTACACTGCTTAGAAACATTTATTATAATGAGCTGGAATGGCATGGTTCAATATGCACTTTATGAGAAATCCATAACTTTAAAAAAATATATATTTTTATTGGAGGTTTGCAATATTACCATAAAATCAGTATTGTGTTAAAGCCCCAAGTCTTTTATTTTCTCATTCTTTTTCACCCCTTTGAGCATCTTTATATGAAAATCTAAAGCATTATTATCATGATCACACTGCACCTTATAAAGTACAATAGAGACTTTAAATAAAAATGTATTGAGATCTAAACCCTAAATACTCAGGCTTTTTCCAAAAAGAGGGAAGCGGCAAACATGTAATTTTCTCTCAAGGAGATAAGTACTTGCTTTTCAGCATGCACATAGGCTTTAATTTCCCCTGTAATGATAGGGAAAGGTGACGCACAAACAGTGAAGCTCCTGACAGAAGCTTTGTGAAGACATTCAGTTTGAGACTAATTGTCTACAGGTAAACACCTGCAGATGTGCTTCAAGGCTGGTTAATGCTACTACAAGCTACTGAAACTGAGATAAAGAAGGACTGAGGTATGTATAATGAGCCAAATCATAGTTTTGCATTCTGATATTGATGAAGTACATACAGTTATCAAAAGGCAAAACACAGTTTCTTGGCTCATTCAGTTCTATTACAGAAAATACTGCAATATTTTACCAAAATATGATACTTTTTATGATAATGTTTGTGGCCTGAAATATTTCCACATATACACCACAGCACAAACTATTGAACAAATTAAGCGTCAGTCCTTGAATATGTCATTTTGGTTTTGACATCCACACTAAGCCATGGATTTCAATTTCCAGCAGTCTACAACCGGGATTCGACTATGCCATATGAACTGCCGCATCTAGTACCTTGTTGTTCATGATAGAGGAATACACTATATTGCCAAAAGTATTGGGACACCCCTCCAAATCATTGATGCTCCAATCACTTCCATGTCCACATGTGTATAAAATCAAGCACCTAGGCATGCAGACTGCTTCTACAAACATTTGTGAAAGAATGGGTTGCTCTCAGGAGCTCAGTGAATTCAAGCATGGTACCGTGATAGGTTTCCACCTGTGCAATAAATCCATTTGTGAAATTTCCTCACTACTAAATATTCCACGGTCAACTGTTAGTGGTATTATAACAAAGTGGAAGCACTTGGGAACAACAGCAACTCAGCCACGAAGTGGTAGACCACGTAAAATCACAGAGCGGGGTCAGTGCATGCTAAGGGGCACAGTGCACAGAAGTCACCAATTTTCTGAGTCAATAGCTACAGACCTCCAAACTTCATATTGCCTTCAGATTAGCTCAAAAGGCTTTATGGAATGGGTTTCCATGGCCAAGCAGCTGCATCCTAGCCTTATATCACCAAGTGCAATGCAAAGTGTGGGATGCAGTGGTGTAAAGCACACTGTCACTGGACTCTAGAGCAGTGGAGATATGTTCTTTAGAGTGACGAATCACGCTTCTCTGTCTGGCAATCAGATGGACGAGTCTGGGTTTGGTGGTAGCCAGGAGAATTGCCTGACTGCATTGTGCCAAGTGTAAAGTTGGTGGAGGGGGGATTATGATGTGGGGTTGTTTTTCAGGAGTTGGGCTTGGCCCCTTAGTTCCAATGAAAGGAACTCTTAATGCTTGAGTATACCAAGACATTTTGGACAATTTCATGCTCCCAACTTTGTAGAAAAGTTTGGGCATGGCCCCTTCCTGTTCAAACATGACTGCGCACCAGCGCACAAAGCAAGGTCCATAAAGATGTGGATGAGCGAGTTTGGTTTGGAGGAACTTGACTGGCCTGGACAGAGTCCTGACATCAACCCGATAGAACATCTTTGGGATGAATTAGAGCGGAGACTGCAAACCAAGCCTTCTCGTCCAACATCAGTGCCTAGAAGAATGGTCAAAAATTCCCATAAACACACTCCTAAACCTTGTGGAAAGCCTTCCCAGAAGAGTTGAAGCTGTTATATCTGCAAAGTGTGGGCCAACTCCATATTAAACCCTACGTATTAAGAATGGGATGTCATTAAAGTTAATGTGCATGTAAAAGCAGACATCGCAAAACTTTTGACAATATACTGTATGTCAGGTTAAGCTTGAGGTCTAGGAATCAAAGACGGAACACTGAGAACATGTGGCCGGCACTGCCATTTCATAACATTGTGTCTAGACCGGACAAAGACAATAGAACCCATTATCAGTGATACTACACTGGATGCAGCGCAATGCTACACAAGACACAACAAAACCCTGACAGTAAACTGATGCCACATTCTATTTCTGATGTACTCCACGCTCTTGCGCTACTTCTGTCATGAAGCAATGGTCTGTCATGTCCAGTGTAGACAGCTGTTGCAGCATGACGTGATAATGGTCGTGTCCAGTTTAAACACAGTGTAACAGTGGTCAGTTGTTAAAAATCTGGTGTGCTAATATTTGTGTGCAGCCCAACTTCCTTTAAACACATTCTCTAACATTACATTCACTGCATGTGCAACTGCCGCAGACCTTTAGTGGGGATGTCTAAAACCCATAACCATGATGACATTACATAACAATTAGTTAATAGTCATGTGCCTTGACAAGTAAAGTCATAACATAATGATACATTTGCAGCTCATTAGCTAATGATTAATTAAAGCAGACAACTGGAAGTTGTTAATACATATAGTATTAACTATTAGTTAATACCATATATGTTATTAAGGAATTAATACATTATTACACATTTAATTAATAGCAATTCATATATTACTTAATCTATTAATCATATAGACTCTTTATTAGTTGCTGATGCAGTAATCATTAATGAATGGTTTATTTCTTCATGAGTCATATTAACACGTAATTATCTGTGCATAGTTAAGCATGAATTAAATTTTTCATTAACAAAGTTCGGAAAGAAGCACATTCAAATAATCAATCCAATCAACTCGTCATCAACAATTTTCATGTCTATCCTATCAGTATGAGAGAAAGACTATATATATAAACACTCACCTAAAGGATTATTAGGAACACCATACTAATACTGTGTTTGACCCCCTTTCGCCTTCAGAACTGCCTTAATTCTACGTGGCATTGATTCAACAAGGTGCTGAAAGCATTCTTTAGAAATGTTGGCCCATATTGATAGGATAGCATCTTGCAGTTGATGGAGATTTGTGGGATGCACATCCAGGGCACGAAGCTCTCGTTCCACCACATCCCAAAGATGCTCTATTGGGTTGAGATCTGGTGACTGTGGGGGCCATTTTAGTACAGTGAACTCATTGTCATGTTCAAGAAACCAATTTGCAATGATTCGAGCTTTGTGACATGGTGCATTATCCTGCTGGAAGTAGCCATCAGAGGATGGATACATGGTGGTCATAAAGGGATGGACATGGTCAGAAACAATGCTCAGGTAGGTCGTGGCATTTAAACGATGCCCAATTGGCACTAAGTGGCCTAAAGTGTGCCAAGAAAACATCCCCCACACCATTACACCACCACCACCAGCCTGCACAGTGGTAACAAGGCATGATGGATTCATGTTCTCATTCTGTTCACGCCAAATTCTGACTCTACAATCTGAATGTCTCAACAGAAATTGAGATTCATCAGACCAGGCAACATTTTTCCAGTCTTCAACTGTCCAATTTTGGTGAGCTCGTGCAAATTGTAGCCTCTTTTTCCTATTTGTAGTGGAGATGAGTGGTACCAGGTGGGGTCTTCTGCTGTTGTAGCCCATCCGCCTCAAGGTTGTGCGTGTTGTGGCTTAACAAATGCTTTGCTGCATACCTTGGTTGTAACGAGTGGTTATTTCAGTCAAAGTTGCTCTTCTATCAGCTTGAATCAGTCGGCCCATTCTCCTCTGACCTCTAGCATCAACAAGGCATTTTCGTCCCACAGGACTGCCGCATACTGGATGTTTTTCCCTTTTCACACCATTCTTTGTAAACTCTAGAAATGGTTGTGCGTGAAAATCCCAGTAACTGAGCAGATTGTGAAATACTCAGACCGGCCTGTCTGGCACCAACAACCATGCCACGCTCAAAATTGCTTAAATCACCTTTCTTTCCCATTCTGACATTCAGTTTGGAGTTCAGGAGATTGTCTTGACCAGGACCACACCCCTAAATGCATTGAAGCAACTGCCATGTGATTGGTTGATTAGATAATTGCATTAATGAGAAATTGAACAGGTGTTCCTAATAATCCTTTAGGTGAGTGTATATATATACTCAGTCGACTCACCTACATTCCTCGACAGTTTTCAGCAACCCTCCACCACCCAGACTCCTTATTCTTGGCTTGTTCCTACCAGAGCCAGGAGTACTCAGAGTTCAGGCCAAATACAGAGCTCGGAGCACTCCAAGCAGCACGCCAAATATGCATGCCATTTATTCTATCTGACTTATTTTTAAGCATATTTAGCACATGAATTACCCATAGCAGATCTATACAGGTGGAGCTGGGGAAGGTAGAGGGTTTCTTAAAGCGTGTCAATTGTTTTTGAATCAAACGAAAACGTACTTTAGCTGGACTATAACGTTTTTCTAGAGCTGATGTACAGCCGCAATCTCCTATTATCACTGTAAAGCTGCTTTGAAACAATCTATATTGTAAAAGGCTATATAAATAAAGGTGATGACTTGACTTGACTATGGCAAATGTATTTGAAGGTTGAGCATGCAAGCTCATTGGCTACTAATACGGAACCAATCAGCTGTGCCCTATAGAGAATGATATGATTGCAAGCAGATTGAGTTAAGGACCCATCAGCCTGCGCCATCTAGAGGTTTATGACAGAACTTTGTATTTATGTTTTCTCATGAGATCAGGTTGGGTTTAATGCTAACTGTTTCATGGCTCTCAGAGCATTTTCACCTGTAATGTTTAGGGTTTTCTTTATTAATGTAGAAACTATCAGCTTTAGAAAGTCAAATTGAAAAGTTTCATATAAAGTTTTATATAACTAAATGCCAGTCAAAAATACTAGTGTTAACTTGTATACAAACTAAATCTTTAGAATTTTTGGTCATTGCTTTCGTGGCTACTGCAACACTTCACTAGCTAAAATAATAAATCTGCTTTAGATTGATTCAGAGGATTTTAATGATTAATTAAGATCATGATTTTCATAAAAAACATTTGTTTATTTATGTGAAGGTCTTAGTCTTATCTTTGTGATTAAATACCTGCTATATTTCTATTTGCTCTGCCCATACATCTGCATTTTACAGCAGTGAACAGTTATCTTTCAACCGCAAGACAAATTGATGTTCCCTGAAAAGTGAGAGTTTGTATCTAATGCACATCTTCCAGCCATCACAAAATGTTTCTTTGTGTTCCTCTCATGTGCGGCGCTTTATGTTGCATTGACCCCTGCAAGCTGCCAGTGGGATGAATTATGACTGCGTGCCTGCGATGGATGCCCACAACGTGTTGTGATGCAGGTCTCTGGTGCGTGTGCAGACTGGAGATGACCAAGTGACTGTTCATCATCTGCGCAGACAGAAGTAACAGCCCTGCAGGCCTGCCCAGATCGTACTCTCCATTTTTTTTTTTCTCTTCTCCAGGACTCTGTTGCCATGATAATGAATACAAATCTATCATCCGACTGTGTGTGATTGTGCCTCAGTGTATTGCTCAAAATTGCAGAAGCTTTGTGTCAGAGCAGCACAGTCTCTTGAAATGTTTCCAATTGCCTTTTCAAAAACTGTTTTTGTGTGCGCACAGTTTAAAGAGTGACCCGCTTTTTGTCCTCTCTCTCAGTCTCTCTTACGCTTTCATGTGGTGCTCAGTCACTATGAAACCATGTTATAAATGTTTATTGTTTTCTGGCTTTACTCTCCCTGCGTGCTAAGTTGAAATGATGGCTCCAATTTTAGACAGTCTTTCGTTGACATATGTTTCTATATAGGGTTGCAGAGAGGATTTGCATCTAGAATTCACAGGAGGCTCAAATTCCTCAAGCCCTGTACTGTCATTGCCCCTCTCAGCAGTTGAAACCAAGTCACAGCCCATAGACTATGTGGTCTCATTGTTTAGGGGCTGTAGAACTTAGATTATATCTTCGTTCAGAAAAGTTCACAGACTTTTTGCGACGTGTCCTCTAGATGTAAACATTTTTTAAAATCACAATAAGCTCTGATAGTCTTAATATACTCCCTACTGTGTTTAGCTGTTACTAATAAGTGGCACACCAGAAAAGTATCTACTGACAGGAGTACTTTTCGACATTATCTAAGATATGGATGTGTGTGATGACAAGACAAAGTGTTTCTGACCTCCCTTCACCTCTCTTTCAATTGTCTAATGCTCTCAGGTTGATAGTGGCATTGACCCAGGAAATGGAGCTGTGTGGGTGAAAGCAGAGGTAATGCATGGCCTGGACATTGGCAGGGAGGACAGAAATGATATAATAATAACTAGTGGAGATTGAACACAAAACTGAAATATGAAAGAAGATAAAGAGTAAGATTAACATGTGAAAATATGTTTATTTTATATTTATGGGTGTGTCTCATTCTGTTCCCTCTATCAGGAATGAGGATACAGTTAATGTACTGATTTTTTTTAATTAAGAAAAATATATAATGCACAGTATAGTATATACTGTATATAATGGCATTTAGACATTAAAATAAAAACAAAACAAAAATAAAGCAAATAAATAAAAATATAAAGATATTTTTTATAAATAAATAAATATCAAAATGATATATAATATAAAACATTATAATAATATTTTTAAAACAATTTTAATACCTTTCAAGCACATTAGGGGTGAAATACAATTCTTTTGCAGGCTTGTTAGAGGCTGGTTTTTATCTGTTGTTCTGGCTTTTTTTACCAGTGCATTTCTGTGAATTTTTATGGAGTGAACGTGTCAGTGCACTATAGTGCTGTAGAAGTTGTGACATTCTCAATGAAAGAGAAGTTGTGACAGATCTTCTCTTCCACATTGTGATGCACATCTGAGTATAGTGGTTTATGAAACAAAATTAGGGCAGAGACTTAAAAGGTTCTATGCATCGGTTTTTGTTTTTAAGATGTGGGCGTAGTAGTCTACTCAAACATGAACGCGACCTTGCAGTCAGAAACGGATAAAATACTTTAGAAAATAGATTTTTTTAGACCCTCTTGCTAGTGCACTGACGACTGAAGTAAGGAGCAGACTGAGACACTAGATACTAGACATCACTCCAAGGTATGTGTGACCATGGACCACAAAACCAGTCATAAGGGTAAATTTTTTCAAATTGAGATTTATACATAATATGAAAGCTGGCTGAATAAATAAGCTTTCCATTGATGTATGGTTTGTTAGGATAGGACAATATTTGGCAAAGATACAACTATTTGGAAATCGGTGATGTCTAGTATGATACCTGCAGCTGCATTCTGAGCTTTTGACCATTCTGAGCAAACACTATTACAGCAGTCAGTTACAAACAAGTGAATTAATTTCTCAGAGTGGGGACAACAATACATAAATCTAGATAGTAAACCAAGTAGTGTAAGTTTCATATTTTTCTGACCAGTAGTAAACAGTATTTTAAGGGTAGTGGAGAGTCTTACGCTGCTGATTACAGTGAAGCCTTCAATCAGATCAGATCAGAGAGCTGACTGCTCCAGTCAGTCTCCCTTTCTCTGCCTTTGGACCAATCTGGTCAAATCCAATTACTGGAGTCACACTCTAATTGGCTGCCAACAACATTGAACCACCAGCACAATGAACTCGGTCAAAGACTTACAGCAATGTTGTTATGTTCTGATGTGACACAGCATGCGGCATACATGTATTATTGTTTGGGTATAGGACCATTGTGATGTAATTGATTGAAGATTGTGATTTCCTCTTACTCATATCTAGTTCACTAATGACTTGCTGGGAGGTAAAGTGAATCTCTTGTTCGCAGTGTGGGAACAGCTCTGTCACAGAACCCCAAAACATATGGGTTCATTCATTAAAGCCTGTTCTCTCTATGTGTGCACGGAACCTAATAATAGCACACAGTTCCTCAAGAGCTCCTTTATTTAGTTTCAAAATTCAAAGCTTTGTCTTGTGAGGAGTTCAATACACCCGTATACTTTCTGTAGAATCATGACAGTTTCCCTGGTGATTCACCCTTTTAGTTTCGCCAGACCATTTTTAGCTACATGCACACTGTGCCCGAGGAAGAACACTGCGTTGTGAGTAATGTTGACTCTGTCTTTGTCTGTGTGGGTCACATTGGTCAGTGAGCCGGTTTGTTGGCTCTAGGGTTTTCCTTAGACACTGTGGCTTCCAAACTACTGGCACCCTGAATACAAGTCATTTTTGAAAAGAAAACACATATGGATAGTTCACAAAAAATAATAACATGAAGGTGAAAAATGTGACAGAATTAAATAATTCTGTCACATTTTTCACCTTCATGTCATTCGAAACCTGTATGACTTGCTTATTTGGAATTAAGATAAAATATTTTGTATTATATGTAATAATAGCTTATTTTGTGTTCCATAGAAGTTTGAAATGACATGAAGACTTTCCCTTTAACTCACACAACATGCAGTAAAAGACAACAACAGATTCCCAATTCTCATTTCACACCCTGTTTATTGACCTTCTATGATGTACATTTGTTGAGTGACACGTCTTATAGTACTAGTAATAGACTAGTAATAGACTAACAGTACTTATTTTTTCAACCCACATCTTTTGTGTACATTAGAGCAGGAAGGGCCATAGTTCTCATTCATTGTCCGGCGAGTCGAAAAGATAAAACCCACCGACAGCAATGAATGTGAATCAGGACCCTGAGCTGTGACAGTAGATGCAGAATACAGTCTCTCGCTTCACTGATCAGCTGGGACAGCTTTAGAGACACTACAGCAGCCATCTTGGCCAGCTCAGCAACAAAATGGACTCGCACATGTAGTTGCTGGCACTCAGAAGGTCTGTGTGGTCGGAATGTGTTCGAGAGGCAGGGTACACTCAACACTCGATGGTTTCTTTGACTTGCAAACTCACCGACAGCGTTGAATGTTCACTGAGACTCGCCTAGGACTGACACACACTTTGGATACTTCTGGAATTGTGTGATTTTAGACATGCACACCAGAAAATTGACGTAAACACAGTTATGTACCTCACATGATATTGCTTACATTCCCACCCCAACTTTCAATTATGTTAAGCACATTAATACATATTAACAAATCTACCACCCATCCCAACAGTAAAAATATTGTAGATATATTATATGTATAAAAAATGCGTTGATTTGTTGATTTGAAAAATATATTTTTTAGCATATATTTAGCATATATTTTGACCAGGACAAATACATTTTTGGGCCATATGGACCTGTGCACTTACAGTCACTGAGGGGAAGTTTTGTGTGAGCTCTTGGGCTGTGGAGAGCTGATCAAATGCACAGGGAAGCGGGTGTAGAGCTCTGCATGAAGTATAGCATGAGCTCTGTGGAGTCTATCTGAATGTGGGGGGAAGGGACCAGGAGCTGAGAGTGAGCGGGAACAGGGGGTTGCCGATTGGAGAGAAAGAGAAAAATGGAAGGGGGAAGGAGGAATCAAGAGAGCGGGCAGAAGAGTGGAGGTGGTGAGTGCATGTCTGGGCAAGGGGGTGTTGATCGATTCCAGGCTCAGCATTTCCAGACAGACTGAATGGCAAAGGTCAAAGGGTCTCATTTCCTATGAAAGAGGGGCTGTCTGAAATGCGCCTTGTCCATTTGTTGGCTTGATGTGTTTGGAACATGCTCACGTATGTACATGCAAACAGACGGTGCGGTGTGCATGCAAACTCAAACATGAAAGCAAGTTTTAAAGGACTTTTGGAACAAGTGATGCATTACATAACAATTATTTGCTATTAAAAACGGCAAAGAAACCTCAAGGGTCCTCAAGGCCCATATCTGCCAAAAAAAAACAAAAAACAAAACGCGACCAGCTATTGGCCTATTAGGTTAAAGTGAAATATTTTGACTATATGAGCAGGCACACGTAACAGGCCTGATGTTCATGTCTGTCCAGCCGTCGAAATGACGGCCATGTGAGATGCAGAGAAGAAAGGGGGAAGGGTCTGGAAGAAAAAATAAGGCTACCATGACAGCCCCCATTCCCCCCCCCCACTTGGGACTTGAACTCATGACCCTCTGGTGAATGAGTTCATAGGCATCACAGTCAGTTTTGTGGACCCGACAAGTTCGCTGGAAAACTTTTAAAACTGGATTTTAGGGTGTAAAACACATAATTAGGAAACTTTGGCATATCCGACAAACTTATTAAACCGTTTTTACAAGAAACCACTGTTACAGCAATTTAAAAGTCACCTTAAAATAAAAATGTTCACATTAGACTTAAAAGCAATAAAAAGTTAACATAAGACATAAAAGCAATACAAAAAAAAAGTCATAACACAAAGACACAGACCTCACATTTCTTTTGAAGAAAAAAGTTCAGAAGTAGCACATTGTAGCATGCATGTGAAGTTTACATGGTAGTCTGTAAGTGTGTAAGCTGGTCATTTAAAGCATCCAAACACTTCACATGTTATTATTGTGCCGGTCACTGCTGTTGGTTTAGTTTTGGGTGCGAGAGGATTATTGTTGAAGATGTCTGCAGTAATGTGTATGGCCCTTCCCCCTCGTCTGGCCAACTGGGTGTATGTCTACCTGCTCCAGACTAAATCAATAGTTTAATCCAATTGCCATTCACTTCCATAGGGATTGATATCACCTCACATGCATAGACACACACCATTAGGAGACCATTACACTCTCCATACTAATATTTAGAACCAACAATTAGTCAAAGTTAGTGGTTGAAAATGAAATAAATGACATTTGTTTCTTAAAAAAAGAAAAATAGCCCCAAACATGTCCCAAAGCTTTAACTAGCATACAAACACAACACTCATGCATGCCTTGGTGGATAACATCACATTAAAATGTCCTGCAGTGATGTCTGACCGCATAAGCAACACTTGTCACATTTGTCAAATCAAATTTGTATCACATTCTAATAGCTTGACAGTGCATCCTAATGAAAAAGTCCTCTCTCATGCACTCAAACAGTCACAGTAGATCACAGGCTCTCCGTTTAGGGAGGTGGCATGGGTTCGAGAAGAAAAACACACTTACCACAGTGACTCTCTCAGATGCATACACCCAGTCTGGCTCCAGTCGATCTCTGCCCCGCTCCATACGTCGAGCTTGGCCGTTCCACCCCGGCATTCCTCCACCTCCCTTTTTCTCTCTTCTATTTTAAAACTCTTCGTCCTCTCCCTACTCACCTTCCACTCTGACATCTCTTTGTGAATTCCATACCACCTCTTTCTATTCTCACCCCTTCCGCCGGTCTCCTCTGGTTTTCCCGTCCCGGTCTCTCACTCTTCTTGAAGCTATCCTCTAGTCGCTGTTAACTTAACTGCAGACGGTCTGGTGTTTCTCTCGCTGTGTGTGTGTGCATGTGTGTGCATGTGTGTGTAGAGAGAGAGGGAGTGCAAATCGGGACACACAGGCTGTGTCAGTTTGAATGAAAATTGTGAATGCGCTCCGCTTCCTTCTCCTCCCCCTCTCCCTCTCCCTCTCCCTCTCCCTCTCCCTCTCCATCTCCCTCTCTTCCTCACTCTTCGTTTCCTTCCCTCCCCCTTCATCCCCACCCTACTCTCTTGCGCACTCTTTTTTCTCACTCTCTTTTGGGTGCCTGCTCCGTCTGTATTTCCTCCCATCTTCAAACATTTTCACACTCCAGACAGACATTTATATTTTTATACCCCCCCCCCTTCCCCCATGTTTCTCTCTCTCTCCTCATTTAAATAAATGCACACACATTCATGCTTTCCTCACTGTGCGCCAGACACTTAACCCTTTGTGTTCGGTGAGCCACTACCCTAAACATTGTGATGCAGCTTGGTATTGTACATTCTCAATGTTTATTTATGTTTATTAATTTTCACATTTGTGTTTTGATTATTCTCACAGATATTATCCATATTTTGTTGTTTTTTGGTGTTTAGCTGCAGTAACCAGAAAGTGCTCATTGTAAGTTAACTTAACTTAACTCCATACACCGCGGGTCCCCTTATAGTGAAGTCACCATTTTGCGCCGTCATGTTTCAACAGTAGCCCTAAACGGACAAACTTCTCTACAGAGCGCTAGTCACTCTCTGCTCTCTCCTTGTCCTGTGTTGCAGCGAGATCTGGCAGCAGAGAGTTGCTTCAACTTTCACCAAGTTGGACCTGCACAGCACTTACAACCTCATCCGGATACAGAGGGGGGATGAATGGAAGATCACCTTCATAACACCGTTGTGGCACTATGAATATCAGTCATGCTGTATGGGCTAGTAAACTCATCCTCCGTATTCCAGACCGGAGAGTACCTGCATCATTTTGTGATCATTTATATTGACAACATCCTGATCTACACCTGTAATGAGGCAGAAAAGCTGGGGGAGAATCACCTTACCTCAAGTTGGAAAAATGTGAATTTAAATGTACGTAAAGAGTATGAGAAAATAGGATGTGCGTCAGATCCACGTCATGTGCGTCAGGTCTTAAAGTGACAGCAGCCTATCAAACCCGCTGCTGTGATGTCTGTCATTAATGTTAATCAAAGAAAAAAAAGACAGAGAAAATCACTCACTGCTCTTGACTGAACAACATTTGTAGCTTTAATAAGGATTAATTTACATTTGATTTATAATTTATGCAGTGAAGACTGTTTATAAAGTGTTTGATAACTTTATTCAATTTCTGCATATTTCCTATCTGTTAGACCTATCCGTAAATCTTAAGAAAACCCTGACATTCCTAGTACTGTTTAAAAGGTTACATGGGTCAAAAACAGTGAAAACAATAACTTTTTTGTGCATTTTGACAGGGCAAGTAAAAATCTGAACTGGTCTGACTGGGCCAATAGAAAACATTGAGCCCTGATATACTGAGGGGCACAGCTAAATGTGACATTTATTATAATGGGTTTATGTGTTGTTGTTTTAAGTTCACTTAAACTTAAAGTTGTTACATTATTTAAAGCCTACTAAATGTTAAAATATTATAGCTTTCGATTATGCTGTAATGCTGAATGTCTATAATTAATGCCTAAAATTGAGGGGGGAAAAATTTATTTCATAGAGACATCAGTGGTGGTCGGTCATGACTTCTTTCATAAAAAAGATGCCATTAAACAAATATTTAAAATATAGTCTACTGTCTTTATGTTGTTTCTACGTTAATTTGGAGATTAAATGAGAATCTATTCAAAATAAATGATGATGATAATGATGTGTGTGTGTGTGTTTTAATCCCCTAAGCCTAAAACAATTTCTTGAACATACAAAAATGTAATAGGCAGATAAATGTACTCAGCATGTGCATGACGCTGTGCCATCAAATGGACTTATGAGCGACATATGTGTGGTGTCAGGAAATAATTGCATAAAGCATTATTTTCCCAACAGACACACTACTAAACTCACACTACTTTCAGATGCTGCATTGACGGATCCAGTGTCTGGTGCATCGCTGTGCCTTCAACATTTTCCTCCCCCTCATGCTCTCCATACTCTCTTTCTTTATAGTGACATATTGATCAGACATAATAGGAGGGGGTGGTGGAGTTGTGGTCACTAGGGTCAGAGCCATGGCTAGACTCCCTCACCCCTACGCATGACCCCCCACCCTCTCCCAACATGTCCTCGCTGACCCCAAGCTCCCCCTTTCCAGACCGACCACTGATCAGCCTCAGCCACCATATCCGTCTGACATTGGCAGCTGAGTATATGGATAGAGTGACAGTCGATAGTCAATAGAGGACAGGTTGGGGAGGGTGGGGTGGGGGAGGATCCAAGTCGATCAAAGGATGAACGAGGGAGACTGTAACATAGTACAAGGGTTGAAAATATGTCATCATTTACCTTTATTCTTTTTCCTTCTGTGGAACATAAAAGAAAATATTCTGAAAAATGCCTTAGTTCACTTGAAAAAATTCAGCAAGCTTGTTCAATGAACAAGTGCGCCACAGCAAAAATGTCCCCGGGCACCACAGCAAAAATGGCTGCCCACTGCTCCGGATATGTGTGTGTGTGTTCACAACTCACTGCTTCTAATGTGTGTGCACTAACATGGGTTAAACGCAGAGGACACATTGTGAGTATGGGTTACCACATGGCCTTTACGTGTCACTTAAACTTCAATAAAGGAAAAGTCCACACAATTAGTTTAGACCAGTACAACAAGACTAAAAGTTAATTTAAACAGAATGTTTTGCTGAACTAAATGTTTTTGTGTTAGATAACAATATCATGTTAACATGAAAAAGACACTTGCATTTATTGTTATATGTAACATGAGATGAGCAAGTAAGTAGCAACTGATCTCTATGTACTTCTTACTACATACTACTTGGTATATAATGATTGCTCAGTGAGTGAAGCAACAGACATCATGAAGATCATCATGTAGCCTCGTTCAGCACAATGGTAACCACAAAACCTCAAAACAATCGAAACTCTTCAAAATATCCATCATAAGTGAGCATTAAACATTTACACATACATACAAATTCACAAACATACATACAATTATACTTAATTTTAACATTTCCTCTCATAATGTAGTCTCATGCAAAGCATGCTGGGAACTACAGATCAACCGCCCAGTTAATTGTCAACAAAAATGATTCATGCAGTCCCAAAAGATTATTTACAAATTTACTCAAGATAATGAAATTAAGTTTTCTATTTTAGTGTCATGGGAAAACAACTGCTTATGACAATTGAGAAGCAAGAATCCATGAAATATAAAGGCAAAATAAATGCAAAAATGAACAAGTACCAGTTTTCCATCTCCCTCATCATTTAACCCAGTAAAAAGCAAACAAGACAGCAGCGACACCACCTGAAAAACATGGTGGGCTTCCACTCCATTGCTTTCCACTGCCTAGTTATCTCAGTTCAGTGAGCTTGAAGGCAATAAGACAGGCCAGGGACAGCACTTTAAAAGCACTGGGATGCAGCAGTGGTGTGTCTGAGCTGAGAATGTCTTGTACACTGTTAGAAAAGCTCCTCCATTTTAGCAATCAGCCAAAGTCTAGGTCCCTGTGGACACCCTGATGGACAGAAAGAGTGCTTCAGTACATTATAAGGATTGAGGCACATCAGATACCGCTGCCTGAGGCTAAAGCAACATCCTCCTACCGGCTGAAAATCTTTAGTGATTGGATAACAGTGGTGTGATAATGCTAAGTGACCATTTCAATATACAACAGTAAGAGTCATTTATAACAGTGGAGAAGTTAAAAGCAGATCGTTAGGATTTCAGATGGTTCAGCCTTTGCCTGAAGCAAGCCATAGGTGGTTTTCTCTCATTAATACTCGTCTCGAGTGACATGCAATATTTCTGTTAGGCAGTTTGTAAATGCACCCTAATGACATTATTATTTCAACATTGACTGTAGCGGGGTTAAGTTACACACAGATAAGCCCCTGCAGTCTGCCACTGTTATGTTATTAGAAACGTCTTAGAATGGGCTCCTACACTTTCATTAGCGTATCTTAAGTGCTTTTCATCATTAAGTGTGTACTATCCTTTACTTTCATTATTTGGCCTTTTACTGAAAATATGATATTGTCTAGTTTGACATGAACGGGTCAGCATTGCGTTCACATGCTTTATTGCAGGAGAACTGCACGATCAGAATGAACAAACCTGTCCAGGAGCTGAGATACCAATCAGAAAAAGAGACGAATGCTGCTCCGTGAGCCAGTGAATCAATACCAACCATCTTAGAAAGGACTGCATGGGGAAGCGAGCGAAAGACTAATGGAGGAAGACAAGCCAGAGAGAGGAAGAGTAAAGAGATTAATGTAAAAGAGGATTTCCCTTGAAAATGAATCAGTCGGCCACTGAAGGTCAAACAGAAGGTCAAATGTAATGGGATTAATGGAGATAATTAACCCAACTCTTTTTTAAATGAACTCTTTTTAAAAGGCAGCAAAGATATTATTGGTTAGTTACGAATAAAACAGTAATATTGTGAAATATTATTACAATTCAAAAGAACTGGAACAATTCAAAGCTGAATTTCCAGCATCATTACTCCAGTCTTCAGTGTCACAGAAGATATGTAATAGGAGAAAATTTTAGCAAGACAAGCAGCTTTTTTAGACACTCTTAAAACATTAAAAAATGTTAGCTGGAGCATTAGTGCGGTCACATTATGATTATGCTGCAACAATTTGGTTTAGTGGTAGTACAAAACAAACCAAAAGTAAATTGCAGACTGCTCAAAATAAGTTATGCAGGGTTATTGAAAGCACATCCAGTTGCATCTAAACGACGAACTTGGTTTTTTAAAAGTTGAAAAAAGTGTAACTTCTCAAATTGGTGTTGCTGTTTAAAATAATAAAGAAACAATTTAAAAAAAAATAATAATAATAAAGAAAAGTGTTCCAAGGGACCTGACAGAGTGTTATGTACTGTATGTGAGAAATGTGCATAGTCATTCCACAAGGGGGAGTACCACTGATATTTATCCTTGCAGATTTAAGAGTTTAATGGGGATGAATTCTTTTTTATATACTAGTGCTATAACCTGGAATGATTTACCTTATTGTATAAAGCAGATCATAATTTAGAAAGGAAGTTAAAGTTAAAGGAAGGCTTTTTTATCATTAATTTAAAGGTGATGTATTGTGAGATGCTGATCTTGATGGTGATTTCTCTCCAGATATTATCTATTCTTCCATTTTGTAAATATAGAGGACCACAATGGAAATAAGCCTTTGGCTTTCTTGTGTATACAGGTGCTGGTCATATAATTAGAATATCATCAAAAAGTCTATTTATTTCACTAATTCCATTCAAAAAGTGAAACTTGTATATTATATTAATTCATTACACACAGACTGATATATTTCAAATGTTTATTTCTTTTAATTTTGATGATTATAACTGACAACTAAGGAAAATCCCAAATTCAGTATCTCAGAAAATTAGAATATTACTTAAGACCAATACAAAGAAAGAGTTCACTCTTCGTGAATCTCCCCCACATATTTGAATGGGTTTTGTTTCACAATCCTCTCCAGGGTGCGGTTATCCCTATTGCTTGTACACTTTTTTGTACCACATCTTTTCCTTCCCTTCGCCTCTCTATTAATGTGCTTGGACACAGAGCTCTGTGAACAGCCAGATTCTTTTGCAATGACCTTTTGTGTCTTGCCCTCCTTGTGCAAGGTGTCAATGGTCGTCTTTTGGACAACTGTCAAGTCAGTCTTCTTCTTCATGATTGTGTAGCCTACAGAACTAGACTGAGAGACCATTTAAAGGCCTTTGCAGGTGTTTTGAGTTAATTAGCTGATTAGAGTGTGGCACCAGGTGTCTTCAATATTGAACCTTTTCACAATATTCTAATTTTCTGAGATACTGAATTTGGGATTTTCCTTAGTTGTCAGTTATAAGCATTAAAATTAAAAGAAATAAACATTTGAAATATATCAGTCTGTGTGTAATGAATGAATATAATATACAAGTTTCACTTTTTGAATGGAATTAGTGAAATCAACTTTTTGATGATATTCTAATTATATGACCAGCACCTGTATTATCCTTGACAGCTTGAAATGTTGTTTGAACAATCCTTGTAATTTTTTTTAAAAACATATATAAATCTTGTCTAATAAATCAATCACATGATGCTTCAGAAAATCATTTTAGTGCTGATTTGCTGCTCAAGAAACAATTTTAAATTATTATCAATGTTTAAAACAGTTGTGGTACCTAATAGAAATGTCTAAAGAACAGCATTTATTAGAATTTTTTTAATTAAAGTCTTTACTTATATATATATATATATATATATATATATATATATATCTTAACATAACTTTGTTTTTCTTTCTCCCAGATTTACTTACAAGAAATTTGACAGAGACATATTTTTGATCAGTTATTGTAGTGTTGTGCTATTGTGTCATATAAAACAAGGTCAGCATTCACTGCAGATGTTTTAATGTACTTATTTGCACAACTTTAGCAGTAACAAACTACATTATAATGTTGCTTCCATAAACACATTATAATAATGATTTCCACTAACACATCTTTTACTTTTCATTTCTTATCAACAGCTGATTCTTGAAAGCATGATCACTGGTGTCATTTGTGAGATAACGCAGTTAACACGTTCATCAAAAAGTCTGTTCTATCTATGTTGTGTTGCTTTCCTTTCCTTTAACAGAGATTGCCATGTCTTTTTGTATACTATCAAATTCATTGGTCTCATCCTCCATCACCACAGCTTTCCACGATTCCTGATGAAGCTTTTCATTCATTTCAGTTATCTGGGGTGACGGGGGGACTGTTGCCACAAGAGCAGGAGGAAGATGTTTGAACTCCTCCTCATTTATATCAAAATCCTTCATTTTATTTTCAAGCACCCACCAGCGTCCCGCAAAGCCCACATCCAGCACACGTTTGGGCAGCTCTGTCAAGGGCACAGAGATTGCTGAACAATTTGCCTCATACAGGCTGGACTCAGAGTTGTAGTCTGTGTAATAAGTCAAAGAGGCAATGCCCAGACTGGCATAGCTCAGCTTGCCCTCATTTCGCAGTTTCACAAGGCTCTGGACATGTCCATCTGAGGTGCCACTGCGTATCCATGGTGACAGGAGAGCCAGACGGTTGGAGGTTTCTAGCAGGCTGGTCTCAAAGGAGCCATCATCTGGGTTAGTGTAATAGCAGGCGTACATTCCTCCCAGAAGACCCAGGTACACTGAAGCTTTAAGGGGTCTCTCCCGGGCCCCCAAAACTGCCTCACGACAAGCCTCCTTATAATCGCTTAGAAGACTACGGCACCATACACCTGAAAACAGTGAAAATAGCAGATCGTGATTAACATTTATCTAATTTACCTACTGACACATTATACGTAAAACAATACAATAAAAAAAGATTATAATTAGATGATAACTAAAAGAAATGTACATTTGACTTACGTGACTGACCACCTAAAGGTAATATGAACACTTTCTTTCTACTTATGTCAGAAGCAAAAAAGAAAAACCGTAGGTTAGTCTTACCTGCGCGACTGTTTATCAGTCTTTGCCATCTTGTGCCCTTGGTTGTCACTGTGGCTGCTGTGGAGCACCATCTCTTCAGCAGCCACGAGGCGGCCATGTTAGCAAATGAACTCACGAACTGTGACAGTTCACAGTTCACGATGGATATAGCACAGGAAGAGCTTTCAGCAGACAGTTTACAAGACTGGCCCAACGTAGCAACAGTGGCGACGGTGAAACTGAAGAGCCAAAATGGCGAAGACGCACGGCACGTGAAATGTTATTGGTCCGGTGGGGAAACACAAAATTCCCCTTTCCGTTCCATCATAAAAAATAAAAAAAAATTTAAAATAAAAGAGGAGATGGGTATTAATTGTCAGTATGTTTTGTTTAACTAATGTTTTAAAGCGTTATAATTTTGAATATTTGGATCTGTGAATGTGGAATTTGGCAAGAAAATATTCTTATGCGCTATTAGAGATTTTCTGACAATTTTATATACGTCTGTATTGATAAAAATGTTTGTCAAAGTATTTAATTATTACATAACAGTCAGAAACTTTTATTTATTTGATCAAAGTAGTCAACAACAACAAAAAATAGGACACAGAGGTTTTATTTCATACAAACCCTTTTGCTCTAAGATATAATACAACGTGCATGGACGATCCTTCATTTTGAGCCATCAATATACTGGAAAAATTATGTACAGGTAAAAAAAATATACCGTTTTAATTCCGGCTTTGTTCCGGTCACGTGGTTATGTTTTGACGCACCGGAACCCTGCAGGTGACGTGGAATATGGGGACGATAACGATAAATCCCTGTTTATTAAGACGGTCTCAAATCTATTCTGGCTTCAATCGAATCGGTCAATGATTTTTTAAATATCAGATGATCAAAAGATAGTGTTAAATAGCATCTTGGCTGACGAAACAATTGTTTTTTTTTTTTACCTGCTAACGTTACCTTGAAACAAGCTCGATTGTTGAAGTTGCCAGAAGGAGTCAGCGTTGGCATAGGATTACCATATTGTAGCAGCCAGGTGAGTGAATTAGTCTAAATCTGATCTGATTTGATTGCTGACGGTTGTCGAATGATTTTGTTATGTTTATGCTCTTTTTTTTCTTCTCCCTCGCAGATAGTATTCTTATGAGAACTCCCTGAGAGAACCTGTGATCTCCAGTCATGGCTAGTCCAGATGATTTAAAGTTTCAGGGTAATTATGCCTCTGATATGTGCCACCTTGTTCATGTCTCTCTGCTTTAATCTTCATTCTGCACGTTTCCAGAGTTTGAAGAAGCCACAGATCTCCTGTCTTCAAATCCTGGAGCCTCAACCCTCAGCCTATCCAGCCCCAGTGCTGCAGCCTCCTCTGGAGAAGTTAAAGTTGACCTGTCAGATGATGAAGAAAATCAGCAAGAGGGTTCAGAGGTGAGCTGCAGAACAAAACCGAAAAATAGGGTCACAAGTAGCTGCTTGTTTCACATGCCTCTTAGTTCATAGTCAGTGTTATAAGCCAGTTTGTTCATTATTCCCACAGTTGCTTGGAGGTGAAAAACAAACGGGTGGTTTTTGGACGTTTGAATACTATCAGTCGTTCTTCAACATAGATACAGTGCAGGTACATTGTTTTCTTACTTCTGGCATTCTTTATAATCCCAAACAATTAAAAATCTGGGTATGATCTTTATAATGTGGGTCAAATTGACCCTAACTGCATTCAGTATAATTTACCAAAAATTACACTATGGGGTAAAAACAGTAAACCTTTAACATTAACCACACATTATAAAAAAAATTAAAATATGATTTTTAAAATTGTATTTAACAAATTTAACTGTAAATTTGATAGTGTTGTAATTTTATCTTATTTTTTTAAACTTTAGTTAAAAACGAAACTATTTTTATAAACATTTTAACATAATAAAATGTGGAAAAGCAATTCCAAGATCATAGGTTTGATTCCCAGCGAAACGAATATGCATGAACTGATATGCCATCAACACAGTGCATCTGCCAAATACATGAATGTTAAGAAACTGACATAACAAAATACATCTGCTTCTGTGCAAATTGACCCACAAACATGTTATTGTAAAGAAATTTTGTTCACACTTTCCAAATTAACCTGCAGCATAATAGAGTAGTACAATAGTACTAGTAACTGCACATTTTAGTCTTGATATCTCATATCTTTATAAATTACTAATATTTTAAAGGGAGATCCTGGTTGCTTGGTCCTTTAAAGGGTTAGTTCATCCAAAAATGGAATTTCTGTCATTAATTACTCATCCTCATGTCGTTCCAAACCCATCTACTTGGACCTACCACACTCAAGTGTTAACATCAACTTGAGTGGTGTTATTTTGTGTGTTATTTTTGTTATTATATTATGTGCTTTATTATTGTAGGTGCTGGATAGGATAAAGGGCTCAGTTATGCCTTTGCCAGGACGGAATTTCGTCAAACATCACATTCGAAGTAACCCTGACCTATATGGTAATGTACCATATTATTTTTATTCACGCGGAACACCTATTCACAACACATTCAAACTTTTTCTTTATATTTAAGTGTATTTTTGCATTGCTGGATTATCACAAGACTCTCAAAACGTTTTTTGTTTCCCTTCCTGTCAGGTCCTTTCTGGATCTGTGTGACTCTAGTTTTCTCAGTGGCCATCAGTGGCAATCTCTCCACATTTCTGAGTGAGATGGGAAACACAAATTATCACTACAGACCTGAATTCCACAGAGGTGAGAGGGCAGTAGGAATGGGAATTTATAGAGAATGATTCTGCTTCTCATTTCCTAAACAATTTTTTCCAGAAATGTTCAAAGTAATTGGACCTAACAATATACTTTACAAATATATTGAACAAAAATATAACTTTTTTGGTTAACATTTATTTTTAATACATATTAATATATGAACATCCAATCAGATTTGAGGTACTAACTAATTTGAGTCTTTTCAATTGATTCATTAAAAAGAACTGAGTCATACAGCAGTTCGGTTTCTGTCAATCGCTTATGAATATTCTAAATGAAGGTTTTGTTCTGTTGTAGTCTCAATTGCAGCAGTTGCTGTGTTCCTTTATGCATGGCTGGTGCCTCTAGGAGTTTGGGCCTTCTTAACGTGGCGTCAAAGTGTTGAGAGACAGATCAGCAGTTACACGTTTTTAGAGACTGTGTGTGTCTATGGTTACTCTCTCTTCATATATATCCCTATCTCGGTAAGTTTGATATCCTGTTCAAAAACACATTTAGCACATTAGACCCAGTAAGTCATACTTGATCTCTGTTTTTAGATATTATGGACCATTCCCTTCTACTGGCTCCAGTGGCTGTTGATTGTCATTGCCATGGTGATCTCTGGCTCTGTGTTGGTCCTGACATTCTGGCCGGCTGTTCGCGATGACACAAAACTAACGGCTTTTGCTACCATGGCAGTTATAGTGTCACTTCATGCCCTTCTGGCTGTTGGCTGCAAGGTGAGAGAAGGTCATAAACATTTTAAAAGCAATTAGCTACATCACAGAAAATAATCCTTACTCTTCTTTGAGCTGTAAAATTCCTTAAATTGGCCATGCTTCTAGGAGCAACTATTGGTTACGCAGTACCTTAGTATCCATATGTGAATATGAAGTGAAAGTAGCCTTATTGCTGGTTATGGCATGTATTGAGAGACTGCATATTATTTTGCACAAAAACCGACTCTTTCACACCAGTCTTATGCTAACACTTTTAATTTGAAACAGTTTGATAGCTCAGTGAATAAACATTTTAATATATGTTTTGTGCTTTCTTCCAAGTCTGTTACTTTTTTACAAATCAAAGGATCAGTCCATATTATTTTCTGTGATAATTGACAACAGATGCTGTTGTTTAAGGACAGCTGATTTATAATGTGGAATACACTACTATTCATAAGTTTGGGGTCAGTATTAAAAAAAAGAAAGAAATTAGTATCAATTCATTTATTCAGCAAGGACACATTAAATAGATCAAATGACATTAAAGACAATTTTAATGTTACAAAAGATTTCTATTTCAAATAAACGCTGAACGTTTTGTACATCAAAAAATTATTGTGGTTTCCATAAGAATATTAAGCAGCACAACTGTTTTCAACATTGATAATAAAATAATAATAAATGTTTCTTGAGCAACAAATGAAGGATCATGTGACACTAAAGATTGGAGTAATGATGCTAAAAAAATTCAGCTTTGACATCGCAGGAATAAACATTTTAAAATATAACGTTATTTTAAATTGTAATATTTAAAAAAAAAAAAAAATACAGTAATATTGTGATCAAATAAATGCAGCCTTGGCATAAGAGACTTCTGTTAAAAACATTAAAAATATTACTGACCCCAAGCTTTTGAACGGTTGTGTATCCTTTGAGAATGACTGAAATACATATAGCATAAACAAACTCCCCTTCTAATTGTACAGTGCTATTCATTATTTCTTCTGGTAGTTACACTCAGATTTAGTATTTAATAAATTTCTTCTCTTGTTTAGCTCTACTTTTTCCAAACGGCATCACACTCCGGACAACAGATTACCCCAGCCTCAAATCACACAGCACTTACCGTGGGAAAACCTCAATGACCAACTGAATGGGAACCTAAGAGTCTTTAGATTCAAAGGACATGGAATATGCTATGAAGTTATAAAAGGAAGTTCTGATAAGCGTGCTAACTTTAGACGCACACATGCATTCCCAGCAAATACATCGAAAGTGTTTCCAGTCTGAAACTAACCCAGCAGATGAAATAACCTCCCTCGAGTAAAATCACAGTAATGATTTACTGATGACTTTAGTTTGTACTATTTTTCTTGAATACATAAAGTGACCTGCCTGATATTATTTTCCTTAAGTGTTATGGTCATTTGTCCATTTATTACATTTTAATTTGGTTGGGTTTTGTTCAATTCAAACTGAAGTAATTTAGAAGTAATGATCTTGCATTACTTTGAACTGATTTGAGGCTTGCCTTATAACCCCTGACTGCTCTTCTTTCAAGGCTACTTTCTCTCATTGTTCTGTAAATTGAGAGGTGAAGTTCATGTATTAAGTATTTAATTTTGCTTTCCTGGGCAGTTTTCTGTTTGATGACACTGTGGATTAAATCATTCTTGTCAGGGTGGACCTTTTAATTTTGAGCTTGTTTGTTATGAATGAATATGAAACTTACTTTGGGCCACAAATTTCTAATGAGGTATGCTTTGTGCTTCTATAAAGTCATGCTCTAAAAGGAGTAGTTTAACCAGAAACTAACTCACTTCATGTTGTTCCAAACACATATGACTTTTTTTCTGTGGAACAGAAGATATTTTGAAGACCGTTGGTAACCAAACAGTTTGGTGCCCAATGACTTCCATTGTATTGTATGGCTAAAAGATAGTTAACCTAAAAATGAAAGTTTCGTCAACATTTACTCCCCCCTCAAGTTGCTCTAAACCAATACGAGTTTCTTATGCTAAACACAAAGTATATTTTAAATAATGTTGGTAACAAGAAAGTTGACAGAAGCCATTGGCTTCCATAGTATTTTTTTTCCTACTATGGAAGTCAATGGCTACCGTCAACTGTTTTCTTACCAACCTTCTTTAATATATCTTCAACAGAAGAAACAAACTCATACTGGTTTGGAACTACTTTTAAAGGAATAGTTCACCCACAAATTGTCATCTCATAATTCCCAAACCCTCATGTTGCTCTAAACCTGTATGACTTTCTTTCTTCCACTGATCTAGTCCAGTCTGCTCTTTCTCATACAACAAATGTGGACAGTGACCAGTAGCTGACAAGCAGAAAGGGTTAGTTTCTATGACTAAAATAAGTATTCTAAAAAAAAAATACAATGGCTTTGTGTGAAAAACAGACAAAATTCATGTACTGGCCATTTTAATTTTTTGGAAAAGAGTAGCTTGCTTAGGTGGCAATTTCTCTTTTTGTGTTTCAGAAAAGACAAAGCTAGAAAGTCATGGGTGTTGAACAACATGAGATATTACAGAATTGTGTATAACACTTTACAATAATGTTCTGTGTGTTAATACAGTGGCTAGCATGAACTAACAACTTTTTTGAAGCATTTATCTGGGTTAATATTAATTTCTTCATATTTTATACAAAATTTCAAATTGTATAAACAAACAATATATTAAACGCATGAATTAATGAACAATAATATATTTATAAATTGACATTAACATTGATTAATAAATGCTGTAAAATGAATTGTTAGTTCATAATACCAAATGCATATTAACAAACTGAACATCAGTGTAAAGTGTACTGAATTTATTTTTATTTTAATCTGTTCAAGATCTGCTTCACTAGAAAGCCGAAAATCTTTAGCAATCTACAACCTATCCAGATCATGATACCTCAAACTATCAAGTTTGATTTTATACTTGTTTTGCAAACTCATCCATAAAACAACAAATGCTACTTCAAGTAGCCACACGTAGGGACTTCTCCATCAACATTTAATTTGCTCCTTTTTTGTCTGTAGCTTTTTTGTGAAAGGAAACCAAAACAAAAAGTTAATTCTACAAACTAACAGACAAGGTTTTCTTCATCTCATGATCTCATGAAAGTTGCTATTTCAAACCAAATGAACAGAAAAAAAAACTGACTGGAAGCAGTAAATACGACTTCAAAG
Organism: Rhinogobio ventralis; assembly: GCA_039654625.1. Taxonomy (NCBI): domain Eukaryota; kingdom Metazoa; phylum Chordata; class Actinopteri; order Cypriniformes; family Gobionidae; genus Rhinogobio; species Rhinogobio ventralis. The sequence goes on from CM077196.1 coordinate 23,395,718, forward strand.
TCTTTGATGGGGTTATCATATCCCCGGTGTGGGAAAGGAAGGAGAGAGAGGAGGAAATGAGGAGGAAAGTTATAGCTAGTCAGGCATCACTTGATCTCCTCCTTTCCTCAACGAGTCTCACAACACACAGAAGTTGACAAAATAAAGGTTCAAGGGATGTAAACTAGGATACTGCAATTCCAAACAGTTGTCCTGCTGCAGCGGTCAGTGTGTGTCCATAGACCCCATTGTTTATATCATTCATCTTTCTGTCTTCCTCCCCCTAGTTGCCAACTGTCCTTCCCAGCACTCCGCCATCCTCCTTGGCTGGTAGTGGAGGGTTTGTTTGCTGGTCTTTTTATTCCTGAAACCTTTTATGTCCTTATAATTGACTGAGAATGAATCCGCCAATTTATAAGTCAGATTTGCTTTGTGTCGGAGTCGGGAGAGTCGACAGACGCGGTCTCAAACCACGCTCAGAATTCACCTCAGGGAACACCAAGCAAAATACATAAATCTGGGACTGCACTACATTAAAATACAGTCAGAAATGGAATGAAAAGTAAGACAATCTCTATCTACGCTATGTTTGTCTACAGGCAGGATCCAGCGGTACTGTGCTAGTAGCCGTAATGAACTCTGTGAGCATCTACAGCATCCATCTCTTCTGGTGAGCGATGAGAGGTCGTGAACATTTAGGTGAGTCAATGTGGCCGTCAAAAGCCCATGCTGAGAGAATCGAGATGCGATGGCCAGTCGATGTTGCTGGAAACGTAAAAAAGCCGACAGTGAAGAGTAGGTTCAACATAGCTGGACTTGTTAGGAACAGTGGCAAGATCCTGTAATAGATCTCAAATTCATATCAATAGTCAGTCAATGATGGCATACGTGCGGCAAAAAAAAAAAGTGGGAGTTCATGAAGTTAAGGGGGAACATGTGCACATTTGTAAAGCATTTATAGATTAAAAAAGACGTGTCCCGACGACAGCGTTTCTGTGACCGAGTTCTTTCCGTTGAGTCTTGAGTCTCTGGTTTGTGCTTTTTCAGCATGCTTACAGACAAGTGCTGCCTCCCAGTGGCTGGTTGTGGAGCAGGCGCTGCGTGCGGCTAGGGAGGGGAAGAGTAACAATGGCACACCTCAGACGTGTTGAACTGGCCGAATGCCTGCGCACGGTAACGTTATAGGGCCGCGGGACGGATATGTAAGAATAAAACACCAGTGAGATAAAGAGAAAGTTTAGAATATATATATACGTATACATGTATATCTATATATATAGAGAGAGCGAGAGAGAGAGACTATAAAGTGATGGTCAGAGACTGGTGCACTGGTTTTGGTATTCTGAATTTGGCTGTGGTTGGTCTGCAGGGGTGGGGGTAGGGTGGGGGTAGGGGGGGGATTGGACATGCAGAGGCCGTCCCTTGGCCTTAGCTCCCGTAGTGCATGGTGTTGCTGGGGATGGCCATAGGAGATGCCATGGAGATAGCCGGGCCGCCCATGGTGAACTGGTTGGTGACGGGGTAATGAGGACTGCTGCTGCTGGGACCCTGCTGGGCAGTTGTGGCCCCTGAGAAGTGATAAAAGCAATAAGCAACATTACATCCTTTGCATTTATGAACACTTGGCATCAAGACGTTAAAGTCATAGGGTATGGGTAAAGTGTAACTGCACATGATGTAAATTTTGTCATCAGCATAGTTTGCGTGTATGTACAGGTGCTGGTCATATAATTAGAATATCATCAAAAAGTTGTTTTCACTAATTCCATTCAAAAAGTGAAACTTGTATATTATATTCATTCATTACACACAGACTGATATATTTCAAATGTTTACTTTTAATTTTGATGGTTATAACTGACAACTAAGGAAAATCCCAAATTCAGTATCTCAGAAAATGCGAAAATATTGTGAAAAGGTTCAATATTGAAGACACCTGGTGCCACACTCTAATCAGCTAAATAACTCAAAACACCTGCAAAGGCCTTTAAATGGTCTCTCAGTCTAGTTCTGTAGGCTACACAATCATGGGGAAGACTGTTGACTTGACAGTTGTCCACAAGATGACCATTGACACCTTGCACAAGGAGGGCAAGACACAAAAGGTCATTGCAAAAGAGGCTGGCTGTTCACAGAGCTCTGTGTCCAAGCACATTAACAGAGAGGCGAAGGGAAGGAAAAGATGTGGTAGAAAAAAAAAGTGTACAAGCAATAGGGATAACCGCACCCTGGAGAGGATTGTGAAACAAAACCCATTCAAAAATGTGGGGGAGATTCACAAAGAGTGGACTGCAACTGGAGTCAGTGCTTCAAGAACCACTACACACAGACGTATGCAAGACATGGGTTTCAGCTGTCACATTCCTTGTGTCAAGCCACTCTTGAACAACAGACAGCGTCAGAAGCGTCTCGCCTGGGCTAAAGACAAAAAGGACTGGACTGCTGCCAAGTGGTCCAAAGTTGTGTTCTCTGATGAAAGTAAATTTAGCATTTCCTTTGGAAATCAGGGTCCCAGAGTCTGGAGGAAGAGAGGAGAGGAAAACAATCCACGTTGCTTGAGGTCCAGTGTAAAGTTTCCACAGTCAGGGATGGTTTGGGGTGCCATGTCATCTGCTGGTGTTGGTCCACTGTGTTTTCTGCAGTCCAAGGTCAACGCAGCCTTATACCAGTAAGTTTTAGAGCACTTCATGCTTCCTGCTGCTGACCAACTTTATGGAGATGCAGATTTCATTTTCATTTTCCAACAGGACTTGACACCTGCACCTGCACACAGTGCCAAAGCAACCAGTACCTGGTTTAAGGACCATGGTATCCCTCTTCTTAATTGGCCAGCAAACTCGCCTGACCTTAACCCCATAGAAAATCTATGGGGTATTGTGAAGAGAAAGATGCGATATGCCAGACCCAACAATGCAGAAGAGCTGAAGGCCACTATCAGAGTAACCTGGGCTCTCATAACACCTGAGCAGTGCCACAGACTCATCGACTCCATGCCACGCCGCATTGCTGCAGTAATTCAGGCAAAAGGAGCCCCAACTAAGTATTGAGTGCTGTACATGCTCATACTTTTCATGTTCATACTTTTCAGTTCTAAAAATCCTTTCTTTGTATTGGTCTTAAGTAATATTCAAATTTTCTGATAATTTGGGATTTTCCTTAGTTGTCAGTTATAATCATCAAAATTAAAAGAAATAAACATTTGAAATATATCAGTCTGTGTGTAATGAATGAAAATAATATACAAGTTTCACTTTTTGAATGGAATTAGTGAAATAAATCAACTTTTTGATGATATTCTAATTATATGACCAGCACCTGTATGTGCTACAGATTTTACTTATGTAGCTTAGCTCGCACTTAATTTGTGCACTTATTCGTCCAGGCTTTTGTTTAACAGTCAAAAAAAGAAACTGATGAGAAGGAGCAACAAACTACTGGAGACGACAACAACAACAATAGACGCCCAATATTGACAAGTGCTTGTGTGAGGTGGTAAAGAGATACCTGCAACTAAAGGTCTGCATTCCTGAGTTAATTTCCAAATCAAAGACGGTAGTGGCCTGTAACTCGTGTACTTTGGACGGGAGCGGGCGGTATGACAATAGCCCGGCCGCTCCTGACATCCTTTCACAACAGCGTATCTGCGCTTGAACTTGAAGTGAACAAAACTTTCTGCAATGGTGGCGTTCACACAGTTCCCAGTTCCCTGCCCTGAATCTGGCAATATATGTTCTTTGCATCCCGTCCACGAGAGCACCTTCATAGAGAATATTGAGCCTTTGTGGTCGGATTTTGGAGGAGAGACGTTCGGTAATGAAACTCGTCAATCAGCGACATTGTTCTTGCATGGATGTCAAAAAAAAAAAATATCATTTTGCAGTAGCTATAGCTAGTAAGCCAACAGTTTTCTTTTATTTGTATAAATAATAATAAATAATTTATACAATAAAAAGTATTGCGCCGCTGCACCCATGGTACGGCAGCAAAGTTCCTTGATCATTACGCAGGAATGAGAGTATAGTTCCTAGCCATATCAGTCTAGAAAATTGCAACTTAATTTTCCCTCTGCACGATGTAACTATACACATCACAACATATATATAGGAAAATGTTGCTGTTATTTTGTCACTTATTGAGCAGTAGGCTAGCTGGAGCCATTTACCTCCAGTCTTTGTGCTAAGCTAGGCTAGAGGTGGGTGCGTCAGAGAGTTATGGCAAGCACGGAGATAAAAATGTATGTATGGACTTATCTAACTCTGGGGGATACGGTTAATAAGCTAAAGTCCCAAAAAGTCAGCGTGTTCCTTTAAGTAATGAAGTAAACGGTCAATAATAAAATAAGAACTTGTAAACAAATGACAGAAGAAATAAATACAACCTAAAGATACAGATACAAACAGTGCTTCAAGTTTAAGTAGGCTACCGTTTGTTTTTTCCCCTGTCCACAGACAGGAGCGGGTATAGGCTATATAAGGTTACTTTCACTTTAAGACCTACAGTAATGGGCCGATCCAATACTGACACATGTCCCAAACTTGTTTACTCAACTTATTTACGCCAATATGGACATAGGTATAATTATGTGTGTATTTGATCGTTCAAGGGCAATAAGCCTAATAGAACATTCGGTATACTCGCACAAGCGCTGACAGGCGGCAAACACGTGCACAGAATCCATAGCCAGTCTGACATTGGTCCATGTGTCTGTACCAAATTGAGTTTGTGGTTTACATCGCTTTTATTAACTCTTTTTTTTTTTTTGTGCCATTATACTTTTTATTTGGTCATCCACCTTACGTAATCACTTCGCCCGGTCCTTGGCGCTTATGCGAGATGGAGATTCGCCTTCACTTTCACAACTGCTGAACTGGAGAACTACTAGCTGAAGAATAAAATCCGTTTTATGTGTCTGTGGTACAATCAGAAAGAGACTTGCGCCAATAACACGAAAGCTGATTGATTGCAATATAAGATGCATGTTCGTCTCATTTTTAGTCGCAATACAACTAATTATATTTGGACTAGTGAAAGAAAGAACTACAACAGCCCAGAAAAAAAAAAAAAAAAAAAAAAAAAACTCTAAAAGCGCTGCAGGAGCATTTCAATGAGCATTAGCGTTACATGGATGTAGGAAAATTAAGACCGGTTTAAAATTATTTAAAGGGCACCTATTATGCCCCTTTTTACAAGATGCAATATAGGTCTCAGGTGTCCCCAGAGTGTGTCTGAAGTTTCAGATCAAAATTCCTAACAGATCATTAAATATACCATTTTGAAAATGCCAATGTTTGAGAAAAATTAGCTGTTTTGTGTGTCTCCTTTAAATGCAAATGAGCAGCTGCTCCCCACCGCAGAGGGCAGAGCCTTCAAAGCTCGTGAACACCAAGCGGCAACCTCCCCCAGTTTCTCTTGAAGCCGATATGGAAGTGACTTTAACTGCAATTCATCGACTGGCCGCTAGAGACAGGCTCCAGAAGGGAGCAGAATCTCATTGAGCTCCATGTTAAAATGGCCAGCTTTACTGAAAAAAAACAAAAAACATTTACAGCCTGGTACAAATTGTGGTTTTGGTCTATACATCTAATTTTGCCCTTCATGACAACTGTGAGGGAGGGTGATTTTTTTTTATAGCTCATTCTTTTACATTTACATAAAGCCTTAAAGTTCTGCATAATTAAGGGCGTGGCTACTTTGAGTGACAGGTGGACAGCCATTTATCTGCTGTCTGTTAGTCATCGCGTCACCTCAGCTCCACCCACGTCTCGCCTCTTTGCCCATTTTCTGTTATCCGGGGGTGACGTGCTGCTAAGATGGCAACAGCCAGCTCGACCCTACTTTATGCTTCAAAACTGCTTTTCAGAATCCTATGGGTGACATCACGGGCACTACGCCCATATTTTTTTACAGTCTATGGTGAACACACGAATGAAAACAAACATCATACATCTGTTTGGCTTTGATTATCATCTCTTTCGCTGACACGCTAACGTGACATTGCACAGAGAGCTGGATGTCGTCAGTGCGTCCGTGAGTAAGCTATTAAACTAGACTAGTTCTCTTTCATGCGTTATTGCGATTAAACTGTCAAATGCACACAAGGTTATGTCAGAAACAGTTGGTTATGTCTATGCACGTATGCAGAAAGTACAGAAATCCTGTGGTATATTAGATCGGTGTACTAAAGTGAAAGCAGTGTAATATACAGTACCTACTGCTATATCTGCTGTTAATATGAATCAAACAGCAAAATAACAGAAAATCACTCACTGTTCTTGACTTAATGAACTTTAGTAGCTTTATTTAGAAAATTTTTTCATGATTTATGGGGATAAAAAAAAAAAAAAAGAGTGGGTGGATTTTTACCATTATAGGGTGGTTGTGTACACACACTGCCAACACACATTTATGTTCAAACACCATGTAAAGTAAATTTTGCATAATAGGTGCCCTTTAAGACCTAGGACTCAATACTTCAGCGAATTAAAGACTTTAAGGCCTAACATTTTGTTTTTTAAATTTTTGACTTTTTAAGACCCCGCGGAAACCCTGATCACATAAAGCATTCAATGTCTCTTCAGAAGACTTAGATTAAGCCACTCAATTCATATGGACTTCCAATAAATGGACAAAAATGTGAAAATTTCTTAAAAACAAAAGAAATCTTTAGTTTTGAAGATGAACAAAAGTCTATTATAAAACATGGGGAGTAAATGACAGAATTTTCCTTACTGGGTGAACGATTACTTTAATCTGTAAAAGTGTAGGTCTTGTTAAGGACAGTAAGAGAAGAGACACTCACCCTGGACGATTCCGGTGCTCATTATAGAGCCCATTCTGGAGTGAGTGTGGTTCACAATCCCCGTGTTCACTGGAGGGGAAAAAGACAGACAACTCTCTACAATTTATACACGAGCAAAATGTGATTAACAAACAAAAACACATGAACACTTGACATGAAGCTGAAAGACACTGACTGTACTGTAGTATAGAAAATCTTAAACAATATACAATTATTTATTGTCGTGTGAAGGATTTTAGGAGAAATAAATAATATAAGCATGTAATGAACAGCATACATTGAAGGGGTCAGATCATACATTAATTTTTTTTCCTGATGTCCCATTATAAATGACGTTTTCTGCACCAAAGATGTTTTATAGCCATATTCAACCCTCTCTCGACATCTCCAATAAGCTATACAATACATAATAAGCCCCTTTTTTAAAAGATCAAGTTTTTGATCCTTTGATTTGATCCTTCATGATGTAGCCCCTTTAATACCACAAACTTTGGTTCTTAAAGGGATAGTTCACCCAAAAATTAATTCTGTCATTTACTAAACCTCATATTGTTCCAAACCTGCATGACTTCCTTTCATCCTCAGAATATAACTAAAGATATTTGTATTTATATACATTCACTCATTTTTCATTTCTATTTTCCACTGAAGTATCAAAGTTTTTGTTGTGTCCAAAAAGACATTGTAAAAGTAATAAATATACATTGAGTGGTTTAAACCAAGTCTTTTGAACTTTCTATCAGGGGTGTCTAAGCCTGCTCCTGGAGGGTCAGGCTGAATCCAAAATCACCCTCCCATACCCTCAAATAGAGTAGTATGAAACCATAGTGGATACTGAGTGCACTTATTCTATACCACATTGCACCACAATAACGAGTGTATAGCAAATGTACACTCAACGGCTGTCCGAATTCACTCATTCATTCACTCCTTCAAGTGAACTGTATAAGTGGACTAACGTAGGGAAGTGTGATTGAGGATAGTGGATAGTGATAGAGAGGGTTTGGGGGGCAATTTCGGATTCAGCCCCAGTGTCCTGCAGACTGAGTTTAGCCCCAATTGTTTGCGCTAACCTCTGCAGGACAGTGGCCCTTTCAGGACAGAGTTTGGACACCCCTGCTTTATATAATGAACAGATTTAATTTAGACTTTTATTCATATACAAACATTGATTGATCAACACGCATACATAGAGCTCATCAAATATAGTAAACACAGAAGCTCAAACATGCTTTCTTGATGCATGAGAACCAATGAGGTCTGAGTGAGATTCTGGATTACTTTTACCATTGCTGTGTTCAAAATCGCCCCCTATAGCATCATTCACTATTCCCTACATTACGCCACCAATATAATCCACTTGAGTGAGTGAATGAAAACGAGTGAGTGAATTCGGACACTGAGTGCCGGAAGGGCTGCCACTTTTGCATAGTTTCTTTTTGCTGTTTAATAATCATTTGAAACGTAGCAAACTGGCAAGCTCCAGTATTAATGACAATATTTATCTTGAACTCTGCCATGGAAACTAGCATGTATAAACCTGTATTAATTTAATTATCAATTAAAAAGGAATTTATAGCTGTATGATATTACGCTGGACCAGCACGGTTTGGAAAACTGATGGATGATTGTTTGAGCTGTGGGCGCCATCTCCTGGCGAGACGCGGGAATTCATTCAGTGTGCACCACTACAAATGGCTTTCCCCTCAAATAGTGCCCTATTTAAGTCAAGTCAAGTCAACTTTATTTATATAGCGCTTTTTACAATGCAGATTGTTTCAAAGCAGCTTCACAGTGTTAAACAGGAAAATAATGCAACAGAATTTGATTCGACTGTACAGCCGCTCTGGAGAAAACGGTGATGTCATCTAGCTCATTTCAATTATCATATATATTTAGGTAATGTAGTTGATATAGTTAATTTAGTTTAGTAATTAAATTTATTTGGATATTTATTTGAAAATTTAGTGTGTTAAGGGTATAAGGGGCGATTTCAGACACAGCCCATATCTTTTTGTAGTGTGGATTTTCAATGGATGAATAAAAATGATGAGAAAATATTCAAATAAAGTTTCAAAGATGAACTGAAGTTTTATGGATTTGGAGAGACAGAATTTTCATTTTTGGGTGAATGGTCTTTTTAAATTAACCACACCAGAGCTCATTTCACTCAACATATGTGTATGTGTGAGTGTGTGTGTGTGTGTAAATATCCATACGTGCGTGCGTGTCTGTACCAAGGGGGATGAGATTGTTGTGGGATACTGTTGTCCCACCTCCGCCAATGACAGTGCTGAGATCATAGGCTGTAGGCATCCCTGACAGAGAGAGAGAGAGACAGACAGAGACAGAGAGAGAGAGAGAGAGAGAGAGAGAGAGAGACAGAGAGAGAGAGAGAGAGAGAGACAGAGAGAGAGAGAGACAGAGAGAGAGAGACAGAGAGAGAGAGAGAGACAGAGACAGAGACAGAGAGAGAGAGAGAGAGAGAGAGAGAGAGAGAGAGAGAGAGAGAGAGAGAGAGAGAGACAGAGACAGAGACAGAGACAGAGACAGAGACAGAGACAGAGACAGAGAGAGAGAGAGAGAGAGAGACAGAGAAAAATGTCAGTGACATTACTCCAAATGTCCAAAAGCAGTTGGATGGGAGGAATTGTGGCCAACTGATGTAAATGTGAAAAGAAGTCAGGAATGATTGTGTAAGAGCTACCCGACACAGCCATGCCTTGGCTCATGCTATAGGTTCCCCCAGTGTTCCACATGTTCTCTGAAGGGGAGGAATAGTGTGACCCTGGAGGTGGGGTGGGTGTTGTGCCCGTGTACCTGCAGAACACAGCATAGCTTAAGCAACACATGTTTCAGACATCCTCTTATCGGTTTCCAAAGTGTCCTCTCACCGGAAGAAGGGGTTCTTGAGATCAAGTAGATTACTGGACTTGGAGCCTGTCTGGTCCACTTGAGCAACAATACTAATGTCATAGCTTTGTCTGCAAGAGGAAGTGGAAACAAATGAGACCGTTAACCACCTGACGTTAACGACCCGAGGGTTACCACAAAGAATCGTGTGTGTTCACCTCTTGTTGGCGATTAAATGTGCAGTGCCTGACATTGTGTCCCCTGCCTTGGCAAAGAGAGGTGACTGCAACAGACAGCGCACCTGGTACCAGTGAGTGAGGGGTTCGGTGGGGGCCGTAGAGAGCCACACCGTCATCCTGTACACAGAGACGCAGAGCAGACCTGTCACAATACTCTGATTACAAATCATTAAAATAATTTTTTTCCCCCTCACATACAAATATTAATAAAAAAAAAAAACAACAAAAAAAAAAAGAGAGAGGAAATTTAATATAAATGAACACACAATTACTATTGATGATCAGGGATATTAATAATCGATTTTCATTCAAATTAACAATGAATTGATTATTATCATTAATTCCACAAAACACACATGGAGAACTCCAAATATAGTAGCAACTTTAAATAGCAAAGGCTGCAATGGTACATGCATCCTGTTATACTTTCCGTGTGCAAAAGGGTCTACGTGACGTAAAAATCGGAGGGTGTACACGGAGGCTCTTTGCAGACATCCGCGTACTTCCCACTTTTTGCGTACTTGTGCGCACAGTCCCTAAGCTACAAAAGCACCAACTGTGCATGCGCTGGAAAAACAACATGGACTTTGAATTTTAACAGAGGCTGTGTGAAGAAGATCCTAAATTGTTAAAACAATATAAAAGACTGTGTCAGATGTGCAATAATTCGTGGAGTGAAACGGGAAGTGTGGACACCGATCTACTGCGCATGTGTGGAACACGTCATCCGCCGAGTGTACCCCAGCATACACTTTCAGTAGTATAAATACAAATAGTCTGCGTCCGTGTACACGTCTGAACTGGAGTATAAAGCCATGTCAGCATATTCATGGCAAAAACAGAATTACAAAAATACAAGAGTTGCATACATTTGATAAAAAATAAAAACAAAACAATACAGAAGTTAATATACACATGTTACTGTGATGTTTCAGTAACATTTAAGTGAGCTTACTACATACAAAAAAGTTGTCTACTTGCATTAAAAGTGGGACAGTCCGATAAAATATGTTTAATGGAAAGAGGGGTGACTTAAGTGTGAAAACACTATAAAGAGAAGGTGTTGGAACATACACTGATCCAATGAATGCGACATCAAACCAAAAAGCCAGCCCATGTACAAGCCCTGAATGCATCATGTGGAATTTGAAGGGGATTTCTATCCTGGGAAGAGCAAAAAAGAAGGCAAAATTGACAGGCAGACATGCTTTTGTACCATATTTTAAAATAAATAGGCCACATTTAAACGCAATAAAATGATGCATTTGGTGGACCCATACTTGTAAAGATCCTCTTCTTTAGCATCTAAAAAGTTGACTGTATATTTCACTGATTTGGCCATAAGGATCCTGATATCAAAAGTGTCCTGAAAGAAATCAGAGAATAAATGAGAAATGCCAAGACATCCCAATATAACACACAGTCCTGCATGCGGAGGAGGATGAAACGGGTCAAATCAATGATGTGCTGTGAGGCCTCTTGTCAAGGGCTGAGCCACAGTAAATCAGACTCAGCCCTAGCTCAGAGGGCTCTCCTGCCTCAGCCTGAACTCTGGAGGATGCTACAACAGCCCCCCCTAGAGCCAGACCACAGCAGGTCACTGTCCCAGCAGTGAAACACCATTACAGACACCACAAATGCCTGAACAGCTGACTACTGCTGGATATAAACCACACACACAGAATGTAAACTATAATTATGATGTATAGAAATCAGTGGACTGAAAATTGAGCACACAATTGACATGTTAATTGGCCTCTCAAGGGCACGAAAGTGGAAATAGCTCTGATAGATTTCAAAACGAAAAAATGAAAATCAACAACTAGAATTGCATGCGTTCTTGTTCACATAAAGACATGCTTCATAAACCTTCCTTGATGGATCTAAATTTATTGCATACCCCTTGACCACACACAAACAGTGAGCTCGGAAACCCGACCACAAATTACAGCCTTTCATCACAGACACAAAGCAAGCATACATACTTCCCCGTCTCCTACATGAAACTACCATTGAATACATTTTCCTAATCCATGAAGCATACTGCCTCTCCATTTCCTAGAAACATCCTCACCGTTCTCATTTGGGCTCAAGTACGTAACTCAATCCTGTCCGTATTTACCCTCAAGGCCTCTATAGCCAGTGAGAAGACAAATCTCCAGTTACCTTCATACTTCACACACCATTTATCAGTATAATCTTTCCTCTGAAGGCACAAACACAAGCTAATGTGTTTTTATGGCTTTCTGCCTTATGAACTTTCCAAACCGTGGCTAAGTCTAAAAAGCTAGCATGTACTAACGAATTAACTAGCACACATCCTATTCGGTAGTCATTCCCTCCCATTTCTCACCACAATAGGCTGTCTGAAGTATTCATCAACCGCAGCTCCTCTCAGCGCAGACAAATCCACCCCATGGAAAGATGGCTGGTACCTGAAAGACAAGAAATGTCAGTTTATCAAGTATAAACAAAAGAAATCTTCTAGTTATGTCTTAGTCATCTGCTACAGTCTTAAATGACAGTTTATTTACACTGAGTCTGTCATTTGTAATCTGCTACTCGTTACATGACTGCCTGCTTATTTACTCACACTCGTACATTTTGCATCTTTACTCCCTCCCAACCCAATGTCCTTATCCTCTTTTTAGAAGCTTACCAGAAATTGGCCTTCGTAAACTGCTCCATGTAAAGCTGCTCATCTGTGAAAGGAGCAAGGTGAACGTCCCCAATGGTGGGAAACATTTTGCCTGTAAAAGAACAGAGGTGTGATATATACAAATATTGATTAACTATTTAACTGTACATGTATTCATAATGAAAATTTCTGGTATGGGCCTTTCAGTTTGGTATGAGTATGGACCAAACAAATACGGTCTTGTTTTAACCACTGCATGTGCGGAATGTAATTTAAAAATGTTATACATTTTAATTGTTCTGGTTTAATAGTGTTACAGGGCCTGAAGTTCGGCACGGGTTCATGCAGGTTTCGTGCTCACACAAAAAGTGCGAGCACCACTGATCTATACAAGTAGCGCTCACATAAAGCCCGCGAGTACCAAAGATTTTTCTTGGCTTACTGCTTAAACGGTCAAATACTCAAAAGTCTTGGCGAAACGCATTCCATTTTAGAACGTAAATAGTTGAGAAAGCAAACGCATTTTGTATATTGGGTCTGTGCATAAGCTCTAAAAGTGACAGCAGCCTTATAAACCTGCTGCTGTCTGTCATGTTAATCAAAAAACAAAAGAGAGAAAATCACTCACTGCACTGACTTTTTTGTAAGCATTAATTGCGATTTAATTTTTACAATGAAGACTATTCAGTATTATTTTTTATACTAGATTACTTTAATTTCTGTAGTATTTCTTACCTGAAAACTTAAAGCTGTATTTAATTTGTCTCTATTCTATTGTATTTATTTACGCTATCGTTTGCAATTTGTATAAGTATACTTCTGTTTTTACACGTATGCGAGGGTCCACGCACTTTGCGCGTGACGCAAATATCCCCACCAGAATAGTACGCATGCCTCCAGATTTTATTTGTAACCCTAATATAGTACGTGCAGGTAGCACACGCGCATTTGATTTTGTATTGACCTAATCAGTTGTTCCACAAGGTTGCAACACCGGCCTGGGCCGTTGTTTCACGATAGAAAATGACACTAAAGAGATGGAACAACAACAACAAAATACTGGAGATTCCTGCATCGACAAGCGCTTGTGTGAGGGGATTATGAGATTGCATTCTTTCAAACTAAAGTTGCTGCTAAGACATTTTCCTCTGTCATAAGTTCTGGAGAAAAATAGCACAGGCACTAGAAACGTCAAATAGAAGGAGTGGATCAGAATCTGAGCGCAATAATTCTAACCTTATTCTAAAATATTTTGCATTCAAAAGCGTAAACACTTCAAATCCCCTAATTACAACAGCACCAAAAAACTGCAGAGGGTGTTGCTGTCATTCGTTCAGTAAACCATTGTTTAACTCTTTCCTTGCCATTGAGTTAACTTGTCATTTATGAGACAACGCTTCTCTGCCAATGATGAGTTTATACGCCTTTCCGTGTTATCACTGTTATATAGTAGGGGGCATTAGTACGCATCTCCTGAACGAGTACAGAATTCTCCAGATCAAAACACAGACAAAGAAGCAGCAGAAATGAGCAATCTCATATGCAAGCAGATGCATATGAAAAATTAAAGCTGCAAGCAGCGATGAAAGGGCCCTCGCACCCGGGAGCACCGCCCCCCGGTGGCCTCAGGAAAACAGTGAATAGTGGGCGACATGCATTTAAGTGGGTAAATATAGGAGAAATATGGCAAAGTCACTTTAATGTGCCACATTTCCTACTGCCAGCAGGTGGCGCTTTGACTATAACCAAATATTGGCATGTAGATGTCTTCAGGCCAGGACTGTTATCAAATGTGTCAAGTTTGGGGTAGATCGGACATTGTATGCCTGAGTTACAACAACTTCCTGTTTCGTGGCGTAAATCGCATACATTAGCACTTAGCCACGTGTTGCTTGATTTAATGTGTTTCTAGTATGCTTGGGACTTGATGGCATATTTAAATGTGTTTCTGGGAGGGAATTACAGTGTAAAGCATGCCATTTCCTGTTGCCAGCAGGTGGCAACAGGAAAAAATTATCACTTTTGACATGTGTGCAAAGTTTCGTGAGTTTCTGGGCATGTTTAGGCCCTCAAAAATGTGATTCATTTGGGAGAAGAATAATAATAGGCTGAGCAATTCCAATAGGGTCCTCACACCATCGGTGCTCGGGCCCTAATAATGCGATCATGAACAATAAACAGCGTATAAATCAAAATGGCCTAATGTTATTGAATGAAATGTCGACCCAGGAAGTGGTATAAGACTGTGCAAGCTTTGGGGGTGTTGATGGACTCGATCAACTGCATCTGTGTTTTGATCATCGTTCTGAATCCGATGTGGATGTAGTCTTTGACAAAAACGATTTTTTTCAGCTTTTTGCTCAAAATGTTTTTTTTAATTTTTTTATTAAACTTACCCACATTCAAGTGTTGATTAAAAAAAAAGAATGCATGAAGCTATAAAAAAAAGATTGTACTGTAAGTGTACTGTACTTTCTTTTGATATACTGCATGTTCAGATATTCATACAACAAAATATTCTGGGGGCTATTAAACTTTTGTGAAAATGACTAAAAACTAGAGATGTAACAATTCAATCGGAGTCGGTTGAAAATCGATACAAATGTGTGACACTTCAAGTCGGTTGAGATGTTAAACAAAATCGCAATACACGTTTTAAACAGCAGGGACGCTGAAACCATAAACTGTGACCTTGCTTTACAGGCACGATAGCAACGAGCAAGTACTGTGCGTGCACACTGGTGCGAAGAAGAGTGAAATGCTAATGTTTTCAGTTCATTCATATGGAAGTTGGGCACGAGCGCATCCGTGTGCACGCTTCGTCAAACAGAAGCATGGCGACGGCAAGCACGTAGTTTACGTTGACTCATTAAAGTCAGAGGTGTGGCGGCATTTTGACTTTCTGAAGGCTAAGGGTGTTTTCACACTTGGGTCCTCTTTAAAAGAACCGAACTCAGACTCCTTTAAGTGGACCAAGAGGAGAACCAAGTGAAAAAGGACCCAGTTCTCTTTATGTTCACACTGTCCCTGTACCTGAAAGAGGACTCCGATCCTTTTTTGGTCAACTTTAGTAGGAATGTGGTCTCAGACCCCTTTGTGTTCATACTGTTGCTTTCTGGATCTAGTCCAGTTCAGTGTTTAATGGCTGACCATATGGCCTTCAACATTTGATCCCATTCACTTACAATGTTTATGCCTCAGTAACCAAGATATTTGTTTGTAAAGATTATTATTTTTTAATGACATTGCCACAAATGCTGTTGAATTAAGTTGTTTATCTTTTTACAAAAAAATTTTTTTTTTTTTGCAATACTACATATTCTTGCACTAGCTATATCACACATCCACCTTTGTAAACAACATTTATTTTGAATTGTTTTCCTTGATTCATGTTTATTTTATTGCAGAAGGCAATGATAGCATCAGCATACAAAAAATAAACAATACAATAAAATAATAAAAGAAAGATGCAAATTAAATAAACTGCTTTAAATTTTCCAGGTAAAGTATAAGTATGCCTAAAAGCAGCATTCATGTAAGAAATGGAATAATCACATGAAAAAAATCAAACTGCATATTCTTCACTGTATGACGTACTCGACTGATTCTTATATTAGGCTAGTAATGCAGATGTTTACATTCACTTAAGACAAAACCACCTGTTTATGTGAAACGTGTGTGTTTTTGAGACTTTAAAATAAATGCAATAAGACATTTAGTACACGCGCTGTGACAGCTGGCTTGTGTATGCGCTTTAGGTGTGTGCGCTCAAAACCATTTTAAACTGGCAAGGCGAGCAGCTGCATCTCAGTTCGGAAGCGGTTGAAATTGCAATAAACAAGTGTAAGTTGTGAATGAATAATTTTTAAAGATTTGCCAGAAGAAGCAGACATGATAAACAGCCGATTTGTACGGAGTCATCTGATGACCAAACTACATTGGAATTCGCAAACATAAAAATCAAGTAAGCCCAGAGCGGTTTGTGTTCAGATTGCGTGTTTTTAGCGAACTGTACCATAAGATGAGATCGAACCGTACCCAGACCACCTCCCAAGGTGGCCTCGGCTCGGTTTGCTTTAAAGGGGTCTGAGATCGTTTGGAGTGTTCACATATGGGCCAAAAATCACGCGAACCGCGCTCAGACCCCTAAAAAAGGACCAAGTGTGAAAACACCCTGATAATCACCACAGTGAGAGGCTCCAGTCACCGTCTGCATAAAAAAAGATAATAGGCCAAACCACATTGACCGGCGGATTTGCAACCCCACTCGCGGCGTCGAGGGCGATTGCCATGGAGATCACAAGGTGCATCAGTGTTTTCACAGCGAAAGATACAAGGCTGTTTTCTGATGTAGTAAATTAATTCTACATCATTCCTCATCAAGAAAAAGACCAGCGCGAGGATGTATTCCAGGATAAATATGTGCCGTTACAGAACCAGGTGTTGTATTTATTTATTATATTATCTTTCTCTAAATGTGTCTATTATCTTTCTCTAAATGTGTACATGGATTTTTTTTTCTCAATAATTTGTTTATTATGGCATATTTATCTAAATGTTTTCTGTTTTTCTAACTCTTGCAAGTGTAATGATACAAATTATAATTAAAATCATGCCTTTTTAACAATGTGAAACCCCTGTCACTGTTGAACTTAAACTTGTACTTTATTTCTGCTATTCCAAGATGTGCAGGATGAGGGTAAAGAAGCTGAAACAACCTCCTCCCAAGAAAACATTGGAAGATCTCCTTGAAGGGACTTTAAGGGTTTGTTTTAAAATTTCAATTGAGTTATTATTTGACATCAAATATATATTTAATTTTTTTACAAAGAAATATGCAGAATTTTGTCTGAGAAATAAAAGGACACTTATTTTATCATTTGTCTTAAATCTCATTTTGTTAAAAAAAATCATGAGAAAATCGTATCTTGAAATTAGTATCGTAAATCGTATCGCATCGTGAGTTGAGTGAATCGTTACATCCCTACTAAAACACTGGTGGGGAGAGAGTTAATAATACAAAAAAAAAACATGTAATTTTTCCACTTGCTGCACCGAAAACATACCAAACCGTGACTTCAAAACCGAGGCACATAGTGAACCGTCATTTTTGTGTACTGTTACACACTCCTGTGCTCCTATGACCCAAGCATGTGCCAATCTTCTGTTGATTGGTTCTTTTTATTGAATGAACCTTTTTCTCTTACCGTTAGGCTTGAGGAATTTCTTGGCATGTAGATAGCTCTCCAGCATCCTTTCGTTGAACAGCATGTAACCCATGGGTTCGGAGATGATTATGTCCACCTGCTCGGGCAGGGACACTTCCTCCACTTTCCCAGGAATCACCACAACACGATCTGACAGCCTGTTACTGTTCACAAGAACCTGTGTACACACAATTATTATTACCTCCTAGGGTTGTATCGATATCAAAATTTTGGCTTTGGCATAATACCAGATTATTTTTGTCATGCATTCCGATCCTTTTTTAGTAAAAATGACTCTCTCTATTACTCAATACTTTATAAAATATTACAATATTTTACTAATATAAATATTCATTTTATTATAACACCATACTTATTTTAGTACCAGAATACCACAAAACAATTGCCTGCACATTTATTAATGATTAAATGTGATTTTACATGTATACATATAACTTTGGGGTCAGTAAGATTTTTGGAAAGAACATTATAGCAAGGATGCATTAAATTAATTCAAAGTGACAGTAATGTTACAATATGTATACTTTTTATTTCAAATAACTGAACTTACTATTCAAAGAATCCTTAAAACAACCAAATTAAACATTATTAATCAGGTATTAACTGGTTTCAACACTGATAAGAAATTTGTCTTGCGCACCAAATATCACATAAAAATGATTTCTGAAGGATCATGTGACACTGAAGACTGGAGTAATGATGCTGAAAATTCAGCTTTGCCAAGAGACTTGAAAAAACATTACTGACCTCAATTTTGAATGGCTAGTGTTTGTTAATGACTGAGGAATCTATATATGAATATGTCATACCTCTGCATGTTGAGCCATGGTGCTGGCCTCCACAGCATAAACTTTACGGGCACCAGCCTGAGCTGCGAAAAATGATAAAATTCCAGAACCACAACCTACATCCAGCACCACCTGAGACAAGAAGGACACAGAGGGAGGAATGAGAACAAGAATCAATGCATTCAGATAATAATGCTTTCAGAGAAGCATTCACAAAGGAATAACCTTTCTTTTTTTTTAATAGACTCAAGTGTCCCTTTTCACTTAATTGTAATAAGTCAGCTGTTCCAGTTTCAGATATTTTGGTCTGGACAACATTAAAGCTAAAAGTCAAGGTCATAATAGCAAAAATGTCTGACTAACAATTATAATAAAAACAGAAAAAGAAATGCTACATTAAGCACAGATAAAGCAATTCTGAAACCATTCAAAGGGGTAATGAGTTGAGAAATCAAATTTTCATTGATCTTTTGACATGCAAGAGCTAACTATACTATAAAAACATCCTTTAAGTTTCAGAACTCAAAGCTTCCTTGTTAGTCCAAAAACAGCTTTTATTGAAACCAAGCTCAGAAAACGACTTGTTTTAATAGTGCGACTAAAGACAGTCTCTGCAGAAGAATCTGTTACTTAAATTGTGATTAAATCCTATACAGAAAGCGATCAATGAATCCTCGCTTTAAACTCACTGGAGCTGTCAATCACAGTACAAGTTTACCAGTAACAGTTCTGGACTCACACAAAAACTTCAGTTATAATCAACGATTCTGTTCACACTGCACAATGAACCTCTTATGTACATCGTGTTTGCACTGTAAGTTGATACAAGCATTCGTGAGAGTGCAGAAATCGAGTTGTAATAACGAGATCACTGCATTCATGTGCTCAACAGACATGTCTATCATTGGATGCAATGCTCATCACTGCAACCTTTCATGCCACAGGAGTAGATCTAAATATAATGCTATAATAAACACTTTTCATAATTAGTTAATCTCGACAGCTGTAATAGTAAAAACATAGTAAAAGTTTTCAAGAGAGAGTTTTACATGTAATACTTATTTTATATGCAAAGATGTTAGCCAATCACAGCAGTGGGCCTTTACACTGTAGTCTCACAGCAGACATGTCCCTTCAAACAGAGGGCTAAAATCAGGGTAGAAAATGGCCTTTAATTTCTAAATTGACCATTTTTAGTAAAAAACAACACTAACACTATAAGCACACCTCAGAAAACATTATCAAATAAAAAAAATGCAGTTCATGACCCCTTTAAAAGTACAAAGAGAGAAAAAATACAGTACTTTATCCTTGAAGTCAGTATGATTCTGGAGGATGGCTCGTTGATATGTTC
The DNA here is from genome assembly GCA_039654625.1 of Rhinogobio ventralis. Taxonomy (NCBI): domain Eukaryota; kingdom Metazoa; phylum Chordata; class Actinopteri; order Cypriniformes; family Gobionidae; genus Rhinogobio; species Rhinogobio ventralis. The sequence goes on from CM077196.1 coordinate 23,415,596, forward strand.
CAGTTCGCACGTAATCCTGCATCATGTTTTGTTGCTGAGAGAGGTAGCCATAAAACTGAGAGAAAGAAAAAGAAAAAAGAGAAAGAAGACATTCATAACATGCCACTTCTGTTTATGCTAGACCATAAAAAAGACCATTAGAATTAAAACGGTAGTTTGGATACCTGTTACTTATTAAAAAAGATCTCTTAGGGTTTTAAGAGGAGTAAGAACAGGTTCATCAAACACCCGCTTTGCATATGCATGTCAATTTGAAGCCAAACAAACCTGGAAATACTGTACAGCTGAGGACTCCTCCGTCCTCTCACTGAAGACCGAACGTTCGCCCCTGTGTCCACGGCAATTCTTCAGGAGGTTATAGAATGAAGAGAAATCTGGCAAACACAACAACAGTGGACACATTAGATGCTTTATAGCACCATCTCTTCATTCAGGTTCACCTATAATCATTAAAATGTGTTTGTAAACCATGAGTGACTGCAGCTGTGCTTGTCTAAATGTCTCAGCGAACTGATAAATCACCTTAAAGGGTGATGCACTTGCAAAAGGAGGTGAACTCTACCTGCTGGAGATGCAAACTGCAGGAGGACACTGTTACAGCCCAGAGTAATGATGAAGGACTGCTTCCCAACACGACTGCATTCTGTCTCCCGCGATACTGAACACTTAAAGACACACGTCTCCTCATCTGTGGAGAAAAGCAATTGCACGGATATAAATATTCATGTATGATAATTAATTTATACTGTTATTATAAAACAAACAGACAGATTGATGTTTGATATTCATTGAAAAACAAAATCAATTATATTTAGAAGAATGTTTCTACAGATTTTGTCCATACATCGGAAGCCAAATTTGACTTTCATTATATATATTTGTGCCCCCCCAAAAAAGAAAGTCATACAGGTTAACAGTTGATTTATTACTTTAAGTTGGGAGACAGGAGAAAGTTAATTTTAACAATAAAAAACAACAACATACACTTCAGCTTTAATATGAACTACACTAGCTCCTAAAACATTACTACTACAACCTAAACAAAAATGAAGCCAAGCAAACTAAATTAGTCCTGTTCAAATATATGAACCTGGCCTTCTAATTCACTGCAACAGTATGCAGTAATACAAGGATGAGGGATTTTGTCATTTATTTCCCCAGCTGTTGTAGGATTAGGTCAGGCTTTCCATAGACAGATTAGGCTGGTATTCATTTATATAATTTAGTTGAAAACAAAAAAAAAAGTCTCTACAGCAGCTCAAGAAAATACCTCTGAAACAGGGGGCAAGGCACTGAAGCCATGAAAATCTGAGCTTTACAACAGAAGTGATTATTGGCATCAACGGTTCATAACTGAAGCCTTTGCTCTTTGGACTAAATGACTAAATAACGGTTTACAACAAGCTAAAGAGACAACAGGTATAGCACAGAGAAAGTGAAAGAAATAAATTGCTATACAAACGTGAATTAACCAGTCACAAGAGTGTGGAAGAGCTGATTTACTTCCTTAAAGTTGCACTCAACATGTCATCAGCTAATATACAGTACAATGGCACCAGTTTATTTGGCCATTTTATTTCTGACCCATACTCATTCTGTTTGGAATTTCACGCAATTTGTTTTGTTTATGCTTTGTAAAGCACCTTGAGGCACTTTGTGTACAACACAAATACATTTATAATTTTAACCCTGTCAACTGCACAACAAGATCGGCCATGTGATGTCAACAAGGCAGCTGAAGGGGCGACCCGCTCCATGTAGAACAAACGACTCGTATTTCATTACTATTCATCTCACACGAGTGTAAATCATTTTATTATTTCCATAAAATATTAATTTCTTTGTGAAAAGCCACAAAAAAAACACCAGCACATTTACCATCTCTTTATAATGTTTACGCAACAATGAATATTTAAGAGCATACTCTCTCTCACGTACGTGCATAAAACGCCCAAAATATCCCTCACACACTAATATGAATTTCTCTTAATAGACTTGGGCTTTCGACGAAAAAAATGCTGCTGCAAGTGGGGCTGGAAGAAATAAAACTTTAAAAAAAAAAAAGAAATCTATGGGATGTGGGTCACGCATCTGTTTCAGTAAGACATTCATCTCATCCACGGGACATCGGCAGCATGAGGCTCCAAACAAAAGCCCTGAGCGCTGAATGAACAGGCGGGACACTGGAGAAAGGGAGGCGGGGGACCCGCTATTGTTCCCCGCAGAACAAAGATGAATGACAAAACGGTGCTACCGTAAGAAACCTTACCGTAATTTCACATGACTTTCGCAATGTTTTCTGCACTTTGAGAAAGAGAACCCGGGCTGTTTGATGGTACAGTATAGTCAAAGTAGAGAGGTGGCGCAGAACTGCGCGCCTGGGATGTGCGCAATCAATCAAGTAAACTCGCAGCATCCATACAGCTCACCAGCCAACAAGTTCAATAAACGCATCAAATGTTTACATAAATAAAACCAATGCATAACATAACTAAAGAGATTTCTTTTGCACTTTCTGAAGCGTAATGGTATGACTTAAGGTTTAGACTGCGGCTAACCATGTAGGCGCCAATCAACATTATCCAAATCCTTCCTTACTGCCAGCTAAAAATGTCTGGAAGAAAGCCTGGATCAACAGGACATGCATCTGGGGAAAACCTAACGCACAGGACATGTATATTTTAGACTGCAGAAACGCACTCGTCAGTGCTGAATTGCCGCGGCTCGTGCGTATTAGCTGGGTAGCAGCTAACTATAAGCAGCTTAACACAATACGAAGTGTTTACGGATGCTAACATGCTACGATCAACGTGGTTTGTGGCATGCATGTTACAACCAAACCCCTGGCACCCGCAACTTTACATGTTTTAGAGAGCATGCACGGGCACGAGGGCCGTATCTGAGATCACAACTCAAAAGCCAGGGGATGATCAGGGGTTGCAACACAAGCACATGCCGCACGAACATCACTCTCATTAGGCTAAGCTAGGATACACCGCTCAGCTGAGGCCGGATGAAAAGTGTTTAAAGCCAGTATCTACTTACTGTTCGAGAGGCTTATGAGAGCCGCGTCCTGGTTGGTTTTGATCTCTAGTCGCAGAGGCTGCTGCTCTGAATGTCGCTGTATGTCTCCATTGGCGTCTCCGATGGAGAGGAGACGCACGCCTGAGAACACGGACACCGCCATCTTCGATCTGGGGAGAGTCATGCAGGCAACTCGCAGCGGCTCAGATCTCCCCTGGAGTCAATGGTCAAGATAGGCCTGACTTACTACTGCCTCCACATGGCCACAGCTTTCTTTTTTTTTCTTTCTTTATTTCTTTCCCAGCTGTAGTTTAATTTCAAGACATGATATGGGTTACTAAGAAAAAAGTAGAAATATATTGAGTACTTTTACTAATCAATATGATACATGAAATGTGTTGCTTGGAAATTTATTGTACAGTGTGTGAAAACGCATCTTTAAAGCAGAACACCGCAGGTGAAATAACTAATAGATATCACCATAATTCCAGTTGATTAATCACAGTACAATAAGATGGCTGTTTTGTACGTGTTAGTTATCGATAATAAAACTGCTGTAGTAGCTTCCGCAAAATTATAATTGTTGCTTTTATACCCATAGAAAATTTAAATGTGATCAGTGTAAGCTTTTTCAGACTCATTTTTATTTTGTTCGTTTTCAATTACATTTTGATTCAGTTTTGTAAAGAAAGGTATAGTATATAGTTTAGTATACAGTCTTACTGAACACAAGTCGGATGTTGCTCCACACTTAAAAGGCAAGACATGCATGACGTAAACAGACTGAAAAAGTCAACAATGCAGGCCAGCAGTAAAACCCCCATGTACAAATGACATTTGCATGAATGTCCAGTGGTTGACTGATAAAGACACAGTACAGATTTAAAATGAGATAAATATACATGCAAGGACAGAGAGTATATGCAAAAACAGGCCAGCTGATATGCTCACAGTCATTGGTGTTCAATTCATAGATTAAAGGTGCAATGGACAGGCAGCAACCTTTCATGAGCAAATATCAGTAGAAAAAGTAAAGAAAAAAGATAATTCTCCACTTAAAGAAAGTCTCTTGTGTAAACACTGTTTAACATTTATGAAACTTCAAAATGATGCAGAAACCATTACCCACCAGATTAGAGAAAACAAATTTGAACATAAAGTAGTACCTCATTCAGAAATTAGGAAAACTGACTATATCAGAAACACAGCATCGATCTTTATCAAAAAGAACCTGAGATTCAATACATCTCTCTCCTTCAATGGTTAAAACAATACCTTAAATACAGTTTCTTGGCAACAACCGCCCATGTATAAGCCTAATCGTATCAATAAACAAATAAAGAGATTCTGTGTTTCATCATAAACCGAACACACTACAACAAATATTTTTCTATGTATGGCTGATATTCAAATTGACTTGGCTACACAGCAAGAAATGTATTGAACATTTTTGCATATTTGCTATCACTTCTCCAATGAACTGTTTGGCCAACTGAGCACATTAATTTCCTCCTGAAACCATCTACTAGTGTAAGTTTTGCACTAACATGTCTTTAATTAACAGTATACAAATTAAACACTTTTAAATCACCTTTCAGGGGGTTTTCTTCATAAATCACATTATTGAACGTGCAAGACTTCAAGTCGCAATGCAGCTTACAAATAAAACAATTTAGTGTAATAGTGATGACTCAGCTCTGCTGTAGGGTAAAGGGGAACTAAGGGTAGAGTGTAGTGAAAAACGTTTGTGTGAAAGAGGAATGTTCAGTTTCTCCAGATTCTTCATTACTCCTTTAGAGGGAAGAGAGAGACAGAGGTTCATATTCCTGCTCACATTCCTGTTAAAAAGGAAATGTACAGAAAAAAAGAACACTGAGCGGATTGTTGGTACCTCAGAAGAGTGCACATGATTTGGGAGGTCGAAAGGGGTTGTCGCTGGATGGTACCCCCATGAGGAGAGGGTCCTTATGGGCATTTTGCAAGCAGAATGCCTTCAGATCTGCCGCAGCTTGAGAAACCTAGGAGGAAGGAGAGATTAAATAAAATATACACAGTAGACATGTATTTGTATGCATATATACAGATAAAGGGGGTTGGTGGAGCAATAGAGGCTTTATTGGCTATCACATTTCCCTAGAAATCACGCGGTCAGAAGTTGCAGTTTATTTGATTCAAGATAAATTTAATAACACCACATAAAGCCGTGTGTGGTTTTTAGAATAGTGTGCTTTGGGGCCAGTGGTAACTAATATAGATTGGGATTATTCCGGCCAACAAATGTGAGACTGTGTCACACACTCACAATCAACAAAGAGCTCCACTGTGCGCTGCGCGCGACATCACAACACGCAGTCGTGTCGCGCGCACGCTACTGCCTGAAGTGGAGAGAGTTTAAAATCACTTTTAAGTTGAATTATGATTATCATACACTTTACAAACGTATTGAAATATTACGGTTGGCTGACGACGTTTGATAACATCCGATTAATTAAAGCAAGTTGTCATCCATTGGTGAAAACGAAGGTAATTGCACAACCAGCCATTACGGTGGAAGCTTGCAAACAGCTAAACATGATGCATTATGCTTCATTTGTAGTTATTAGATATGTTGTAAAAGCTCTCACAAGAATAAATAAAATAAAATACATTAAAAACATACGATAATTACACAAAGTAGCAGGATGTTCGGACAGGATCAACAAGTCTGTCAAGTCACACCCCGTTAGCAAAGATTTCCAATCTTTTACGCTTTTTGATTATTTATTCCCACTCACCTTAATTCTGCGGATTCCTGCTTCGAATCGCAGCTGCTTGACGCTTTTCTGCAGGCTCACCATACTGCCTGCGCTGTTATTCGACATGACAGATCGGGGAAAGTTTGCAATAAATGTCAAGATGAGACTGACTTTGGCAATAACTGGCTCAATTGCGCCCCTATCTTCGAAATCTACGCGGGACTTCATACCGTGACGGCGCACGAGGACAGCTAAGTTATAACAAACTAACAAACAAACAATAAATAAATAACCTGAAGAAACCCGTTTGACTTTTATTACTTTATAATGAGCTCATCATGTTTTATATTTTCTCACCACAACCCACTTTTTCTACATTGAATTAATGTTTATATTACACCATACTCCTCATGGGGACGTTGATTGACTTGTTGTTGACTATAGACAAATGAATGAAAACGTGAGTTAGGTGAGTAAATGCATTATTCATAGTAATAACTTAATATTTATGCCAATAAGGCAATTCATTTTTCACTTTAAAGTTGCTTTACACTAAAGGTTAGATTATGAATAAAGTCTAGCTCTACAGAATTGCGCCATCTAGCGTTCGCGTGTAGTTTCATCATGTGACAGTGGATCCGCTTCACCAGAGCCACTCCTCAAGAGGAGCCTACAAAGTCAGCTGTTTTGTTTAATGATGGCAACGGGGACGATGTGTCAGTTTATTTGATTTTATTTACCTATATTTTACCAGTACCATTTAGATTAAAACAAGAGCGATCTAGGCAAGGTAGCAAAGACAAACTAACAATATTAAAACAAAACGTATACAACATGATATAAAAATCCACAAAAACATAAAAAAGAAGTTCCATGCCTCCTTCACCACACTCTTTATGATACCCTTGAATTCATCAATATATGTGTCTAAATTATTCAGCATATTATATGCTATAGCAGGGGTTTTCAAACTGGGGTCTGTGGACCCCAGGGGTCCTCCAGAAGGTTATAACCCAGAAAATTTCAGAGAATAAATAGACAAAGCAAAAATGGTTCATTCTAACTGTTTAATTTCTAAATGTTTCTCTATTTTCTTGCCGTATACACTTTCCAGAATTGTAGCCTATATGTTTGCTTTGTATCTTTCTATGCGTTTTTCTCACTATAGTCCCCTTTATCTTGCTCACTGGAGTTGTAAGGCAGTATTCTTAACGCAGTACGTACGCTACTTACATACATTTATTGTGAAAGTTGCTTATACAAATAATTTTTCTTCTTCAGGTTTATACATCCAACATTAAGTATAGCCAATTTAAATTTGGAAACAATATGTTGTATTTATAATGTCACACTTACTATTTATCTAACAGTTTTCCTTCGCATAAAATCCATATCCACCTAAAAAATTGTATAAACAATTACAAAAAAGATGGACAAGGCATTTGCAAACGTTATACAGGTACACTTTCTCGACTTCAACATCTCTTCAATGAGAGTCTCTGGCTTCACTATCAAGCTGCGGAATATCACATCCGGGTCAATAGGGGTCGCGTGAGGGTTGCTCAACAGAAACATGTTGTTACGTGTGAGTATTAAACTGGATTCTGTAAATTAAGTAACGTTAGGTTTAATAAAAATGTGTCACTGTATGTGAAACAACTCTTACGATAGTATAGTAGCAATGACATTTTTGATAAACACGCTATTGTACAACTATTAATTTGCTTTATGTGAAATTACGTAAGAATTTATAAGTTTATGACTTAAATGTTTTGCTCGTTTTCACAAAATGTGCACGTAAATGGACACGTAAAGTAATGTCATTAGGCTGATTTGTGCTCTGTTGAGTGTCACTGCGATGTCAAGCTCGACACTAAATATTGTCCAACGACCTTGAATACATGATGTTGACTGTCTTTTATCATCACTATAACGGTTATCTTTTTAGAGGGTCTTACATTGTGGTGTTTCTGCACTCAAAGTCAATCGGTCCATTCATCAGAGTGCGCCATGGAGAAGTCCACTCATCCCTATAGTTGTAGAGCAGACGGTGAGGGCACATTAGAAGCACGTTCATTTTTCTTAATTACTTGTTTACTTATTAAAGATGCAGCTTTCAGTGTTGCAGGAACTTGACAGCTACTTGAAATCTTTCGTCTGTTTCAGGGACGAGGAGAGCGTGCCTATGACATCTATTCAAGGCTGCTTAGAGAGAGAATCATTTGTGTTATGGGTCCAGTAAGTTCAAATGCAAGGAAAACACACAAGGATCTAAAATTATTTCCAAAAAGCCTTTCCAGTTGTTGCCAGTCCTACCTGTTTTTCTGTCCTTCTCTTTATCTAGATTGATGACTCCGTAGCTTCTCTGGTTATCGCTCAATTGCTCTTTCTCCAGTCAGAGAGCAATAACAAGCCCATTCACATGTACATCAACAGTCCCGGTGAGAGACACATATATGCATTGACAGGGGAAAAAAAGATTGTAGCAGCTTCATATTCTGATTATCAGGCTTATTCAACTAGCGGACCACGGTCTAAATGTGTCCTGTTTAAAATTTTCTGATGCGATTGCTTGATTCCTGTTTGGGAATTCACTGTCACAACAATATAGTACTGTATATTAGATGAGAAATTGTGGATCAGCTCTGCAGCTTATTTCTCCCGGAATTCTTCCCTGATGGTCAAAAATTACATTTTTATTTATGTACTACTATTTGCTGTATGGAAACAACACTTGCCCTGCATCGTGGAAAATGTGCATAATGAGCACACATGCAAAAATCTGAAATAGACAGATTAAGTAAGATGACAAAAGTGAATCATTAGTTTTCAGTGTTTGAAGCCAGCTGTCTACATTTCTGGCAATTATTTGTGTTACTTTTTGTCGTCTTGCAGGTGGTGTGGTTACGGCTGGACTTGCGATCTATGACACTATGCAGTACATCTTAAATCCCATCTCTACCTGGTGTGTGGGCCAGGCTGCCAGTATGGGCAGTCTGCTTCTGGCCGCAGGAACCGCAGGCATGAGGCATTCCCTACCCAATGCCCGAATCATGGTGCACCAGCCCTCTGGAGGGGCAAGGGTAAGAATGGGGGAAGAAAAATGAGGGGGCTGCTTTCATAACTTTGCTGAAAATTTTAACACCATTATTTATAACTTTAGGGGCAAGCAACAGATATTGCCATCCAGGCAGAGGAGATTCTCAAACTGAAAAGACAGATCAACTACATCTATTCCAAACACACTGGGCAGAAGTTGGAGACAATAGGTAATTTTGCTGTTACAAACCTTCCGTTAATATTATAATAACAACTTTATTTTATATTGGATAGTTGTGTATGTATTGTCACTTCCTGACATCAAGTTTTGTAATCCTCGCTTAGAGGGCGTAATGGAGAGAGACCGGTATATGAGCCCGATGGAAGCACAGGATTTCGGGATTATCGACAAGGTCCTGGTTCATCCACCACAGGCTGGGCAGGACGAGCCAGAACTTGTTCAAAAAGAACCCACCAGCCCTGTAAGCACCTCCACCTCCCCTCAGCCTCAAGCCTCTGAGCCGGGCCAGTCCGGCAGCAACCCTCCATCCTCATACAAACCTGAGCCCTGAAATAGACTCCCAGCAGGAGCGAGTAAACTACTGCATCACTGGTTCAGTGTCTCTTTTGGCAGATGTTTGAGGGGGACAGACACCAGCTCACACATCATATCTGAACCCTGTGATCTTCCTTTTGTATCTTTCATTTTATTAAGTCTCAGCAAGTCTAGTCCTGAGATAAAGTACTGGAAACTGGGCATTACAGATACAAGTGTAATGACACTCAGTCTGCCCTCATATTTGTATGCTGCAAAAATTAGGTTCAAACTAGATGGGAACACAAGATTACAGGACAGGGTTTGATGTCTGTATATTATTTGGGTTACCATGTCACACAATATACTTTGTATTGTAAATGTTCCCCTCAGTTTAATATAATCCCTGTCAAAATGATTTGAAGCAAAAGTGTTTATAGATTTTATTCAAATAAAATTTTGGGTAAATTAGGGTGGTTTTCCTGTCTTTTTACCTTTGTAATATTACTAAACTTGAAAGACAATTACAATTGTGGAAGGTTACAAATGGCATGTTTAAAGCTGATGAAATCAGAATAGTTTACCAGAGTCAAATCACCTTTATTTTTATAGCGCTTTATACAATACAGATTGTTTCAAATCAGCTTTACAGTGAGTGATCAAAAGGAAAATGATTCAGTGATGCAATGCAATTAGTTTCTGCTGTAAAGAAGCTCTAAAACAAAATGGTGTAATTGTTCAGCTGAAGTTGATTCAGTTCTGTTGTAAAGATAATCAATTATTAAATTAGTCTATTTAATCTATAAAGCAGTTCTGCAGAGAACAGCGATGTCATTGTCTAGCTCAGTTCAGTTCTCATTAAATTGTGTCAGTGCAGTCAAATCAATAATGTTGAATATTATTAGGGACACTATCATTCAAAACATTAGCATATTAGATGCTAGGATCATGTGCCACTAAAGACTGGAGTAATGATGCTGAAAATTCAGCTTTGCCATTACAGGAATAAATTACATTTGAAAATAGAAAAGTTGTTTTATAATATTTCACATTTTTACAGAATTTTTGATCAAATGAATGCAGCCTTTGTAAGAATAAGAGAATAAGAATTTTAGGTTTTTTGTTCAAAAACAAAAAATTCTTACAAAAACAATGTGTGTGATGTCATTTTCTTATGAATTCATGGTTGCAACATAAAACAAATTCTAAAAAACAAAACCAAGGAACATGAATAAATGCAATTACACAAGTATAAATTGTATCATGTTTCCTGAGGGTAAACATGTTTGTCAGACTTTATTTTTGTACTCAACCGTACAGATGAAAATGACAAAGTGTACAACTCATAAACTAGAAATTCTATATATTCACCAATAGAAACCCCTAAACTATTATGAGCTACATAGCAAAATATGTAGCAGTATAAGATACTAAATTACCCCATTAAGTATCCAAACACAATGCTATCCATGGCATGCCCCCTTTTTTACTGAAGTATTTAATTACAAATATGGATGATCCATTTAATTAAATCCACAGATGTGAATAAACGCATAAAATTGATTAGTGTATTTGAAGAATGGAAGTTAAAATTAACTAATTATTGTCAAGTAAATGGCCTCTTTCTCACCACAGAAGCATCCTGAAGAAGCAACTTATCTCAATGCTGACCTCTGGTGGTGTTTTGAATTACATCACAATTGTATACTGAAAGATGAGGTTTGTGTTGCAGGCCAAACTCACTGCAACCAAACATTGGTAAAAGCTAAGGCATATGTTTTTGGTTCCCTGGTTGCAATCTGTCAGCACTAGACACATAACAGCCCTCACATAATAGAGCATCCTGCCCACCCCTTCTTCTTGGCAGTGGTGGCCCAGCGCAGCCAACTGAGATTGCTTTCGGTATAGGGGGGGTAGCGCAGCACATTTACGCGCTCCAGCCACCAGCCCCTCAGCATGCAGCCACGCTTGTGACTGAATGTCTCAAAGCTCCAGCGACCGTGGTAGTTGCCCATCCCACTGGCACCTGAGCCAAACACAAATAAAAAGTCAGATTTCGCCTTCACTCACCCGAAGAAATGCATTGCTGTTGTTACATTAAAGAAATGCATTCAGACTTACCCACTCCGCCAAAGGGTAAACCAGGAAGTGTCATGTGAGCTATTCCATCATTGGAACAGAAGCCTCCGCTGTTGGTCCCCTCCAGAACTGTAGTAACAACCTTAACAAATAGAGATATGCATCACATACAATTTTACGGTGTTAGTCAAGTAAAGGACTTTTGTTCTTTCTTTCCTTCCTTACTTGAGACTCATCAGAGAAGACATAAAGTGCCAGGGGCTTTTCCCTCTCATTGATGAAACTGATTCCTTCATCGAGAGACTTGATGGTCAGAATGGGGAGAATGGGGCCAAAAATCTCCTCCTGCATTAAAGCATCTGACTCCTTTACATCCACGATCACAGTAGGGGCTGAGATAGTCCACGGAAAAGCAAAAGAAAGAATTCAGAATGTAATACTAGCTTACCTGCTTTTTTATGTAAATGTATACTGCACATTTTAGGAAATTCAGTAGGTCATCTGAGAAAATGCACACAACATACTGCAGCAATATTAAGAGTAGAGTATTAGTATGACGCAATGCACTGAATTTGTGTACCGTTCAAAAGTTTTAGGAAAAAAAAGTTTTAGGAAAAAAGTCTTACCCAGGCTGCATTTAAATATAGTAAAAACAATAATCTTGAGAATAATATTGAGATTTTACAATTAAGATCCTTTTATTTGAATATATTTGAACACACATACATATATACATTATATATATATATATATATATATATATATATATATATATATATATATATATATATATATATATATATATATATATATATAAAAATTGTAAAATATATAAATGTAATTTATTTATTCCTGTAATGGAATAAGTGAGTTGGTACCATTTCTTATATTATCATCAAAAACCATTGTGCTGCTTAATATTTTGTTGAAACCTGATAGATTTGTTTCTAGATTCTTTGAATAATAGAAAGTTCAAAAGAACAGCATTTTTTTAATCAAAATTTTATGTAACATAATAAATGTCTTTGTCACTTTTGATCAATTGCAGCCTTGCTGAAAAAAAGTATTTACTTTTATTTTTTTAAATAAATCGTTCTGACACCAAACTTTTGTTAGTGTCTATATACTTTACTCACCAATGTACTTGATCTCTTTGACACTCTCTCCTCCAATCACTACCTTTCCCTCAGACTTTTTTAGCAGTTCAACCAGTCGGTTCCAGTGCCTGTCTGTCACAATACGTCCCATGTCTGGGCTTTGCTGGGGCTCAGATCCATAAAAGCTCTCAAGAGCCTCTTTTATAAAAGGTAACAGCATTTCTCTCGTCTCAGCAGTGCATAAAACATAGTCTGGAGCCACACAGCTCTGTCCAGCATTGAAAAACTTGGCCCACACCAGCCTCTTAGCAGCAGCTTTCATGTCCAGCCGGCCATATATTAAACAAGGGCACTTGCCACCCAGCTCCAGAGTAACTGGGGTGAGGTGCACCACTGCGGCCTGCAGGATGCAACGAGCCACTGACTGCGAGCCTGGAGGACAGAAGGCATGAGATGTTGATGCAAATATGGAAAGATGACAGCTTTTCTTGAATCTGTCATTGATTATGAAAACTGTAACCTGTGTAGAAGATATGATCAAATCTATTCTCCAGCAATGTCTTGGTCTCTTCTGCTCCACCACAAATGACTGCATAACACTCCTACAAGACAAAACACACATGGCACACATTATAGACCTTATCATGAACACAGTAGCACAATGAGACGATAACAATAACTTTAAGAAGTGTAAAGTTAGATTATATGGGCCTTTCCCAAAGATTACCTGGGACAGGTACTTTGGAATGAGTTCAGCAAGAAGTTTTTCGGTTGCTTGACTTATTTCTGATGGCTTCAGAATAGCACAGTTACCTAATAAAAAAGATATTACTGAGTTAAACATATTACATATGTGATATAAGGCGTTGTGCCTCCTCAGATTTTTGTGTTAATGGATTTTTAAAGTCACCATGGAATCAAAATGGACAATTCATGTTTTTTATGGAATATTTCAGTATTTATATATATATATAAAAAAAAAGATTAATCCGTGCACATCATTATTTATTTATTTATTTTTTAATTCATGAGCCCTTTCAAAATAACTTCCCCTCCCTCTTGTAGTGGCATAACTTGTTTACTGGCGTGAGGCCCCAAAGTCATCACCTTTTGGTGAATTGCACCATTTTAAAGCCAAAATATGCTTATGCGATTCATGCAGAAGCGCAGGGTTTTTGCTTACAGGTGGTTAGGGGAATTAGTCCAAAATTTGTAGAAAATATTAATTTGTTGACACAACTGAAAGCAAATTTTTAGCATTTAATTAGATTTGTATTACATATCCATTTAAATATCAGTCTTTCGTGAAAATGAAACCTGTTAGGGAATCACAAAATCAGCTTCCAAACAAAGACATAAGGTACAGTTAGCCTTGCGTTGTGTCCACTGCTGATGGTTAAAATGTATTTGTTTCTATAAGCGACAGCAAAGGTGTTAATAAGGTATGTTCTCCTTTTGGTTCATAATTCAGTGTTCATAGTTCAGTGGCAGATATAATTGGGTCTCGCCGTTGCTGTGCAATGACTGGCAGTCGAGATCAGTTGCAATTTTGCTTGGTTTATTATAAAATTTATATTATAAACAGATTTTAACCCGACCCAATGCATACTTTTTTTTTTTTAGTTTAGTTTTAAAATGACACCACTAGACTATAATAACTCACAGTTTTAGAAGAACTGTGACTAGTGCACCCTCAAAAAGAACTAGATGCATGATGCCCCTGGATATATGGCAATATAACAGAAAAAGATATAGATGTTACCTGCAGCGATTGCACCAATCAAAGGTGACAAAACTAGCTGAAGAGGATAGTTCCATGCTCCAATAATCAAAACGACACCTAATGGCTCCCAGCGAACAAAACAGTCATCCATCTTTGTTGCCTGAAAAAATGAAATGAGGGGAGGAAACACATTAAAGTATTTTTAGGGAGATCAACCTCACATCTGCATTGACTAGACTTTTAGAAGTTTTCCACTGAACTATATTTGTTGGAGCATTTTAATATTTAGTTTGTATTATAGCACAAAAAATAACGGTTCAATGAAATTGTATTATTATCTCACCAAGTTTGTGCCAACATAAGAGTGCTGCATCCAGGATTGCAGGTTGCTGATTGTGTAGCAAAGGTCATTCACCACTATATCAATCTCTGACAGCACTGCCTCAAACTTGGGCTGCAGGACAGACAAGATTAAAGCATCACTTGTGTGTCAAATTTAAAAGTACTTGCATGTGAACCAGTGCATGATTATACCTTAGCAAGATCTTTATGCATTGCCTCCAAAATCTGTGTTTCATTGTCTTCAAACAGTGACATCATGGCCTCCAGTTGAGTCAAACGAAACTGGACTGGGCGGGTCACACCTGAGCGGAAAGCACCCCGCAGCCTCTCCAGTACCTGTTTCTGGCTCTCCATAGTGAGAACACCTGTGCTGGAAATGGGGTTACAGAGGAGGTTAACAATTGGGTGTACACAATATTTAGAATGTGAGACTTTCTAGATAAAGCACAACACGTCTTGGAGATGTATGTGTTCAGTGGGTTTCTCCATGGGATGATGTATGGGGCTCTGAAAACCAAATATGCCACATCTCCATTAAGCCACATTTGTGAATTATTCTACTTAAAACAGACATATATATATATTAAATATGTTATTTCCCTACTATCTGACACAAATGAAAACCTGCAATAGTAGCTGTTTACAAATCACCAGCAATCACAAACGACTGTGATTAGTCCATGCTGACCAGCGCTGAGAAAAGTAACAGGAACCAAGTAACAACACAGTTGATGATAAGTGGTCGTCTGTCTGAACAATATTGAATAACGATAATGAGATACTTCAAACTGAAAAACGTAGTGGGCATTGAAAATAGGAGAATTATTATTTGGACATTGAATTCGCTCCTCACAAATGACAAACAACTTCCGGACCGCGAAGCCTCGCCCATTTAGTTTCATTTAGACTTATTCTACTGCTTTTCTACCATGCTTTCTACAGTTATGTCCCGATTCTTTCGCCACTAGCTACCTCAGAATAGAAGGGCTTTTTTTTTAATCAAAATCCCACAACACAATACAAAGGGAGAGATGCAGGTCTCTGGTATCTCACATGTCGCTTAATCATAATTTGTATGTCATAATCATACATACATCGGAAGCACTTTACAAGATCGTCTAAGTGTGACAAACTTTACATAGCGAGGATACATATAATATTACAAACCTACCTTTCTCAGAATATAACTCCACTTACTGGTAGGCTAAGTTACAACCCTGTGTTTTTTTCACTAACACGTGAAGACTATTTCCGGGTTTTCGTGTTTTATTCAGAAAATTCAAGTTTGTCGAGTTTGGCATCTTAGTCAGATACTGCAGCCCGAAAAACCTGCTGTTTCGCCATAACTTTATAATCATACTTAACACAGCAACAGCGCGATTACATTGATCAACAAAATGCAGCAGGAGAGAAGAGCAAGTGCTTAAAACAGACTTTGGGGCGCATATTTGTAGCTAATATAAAATATGAGTTCATGTTGAACCAGGGGCGATTCTATGATTTTCATTTTAGGGGGGCTGGGTAAAAAAAAAAAGGTAACGTTTAATATCACAGTGGGCGGGCCTGATGGGCATAGGGTTTTCGGGCTTCTTCTTCTTCTTGATTTTTATGGTGGTTGGCATACAACTTCAAGGTGCATTACCGCCACCTGCTGGTTAGAAGTGTGGATCAAGCTCGCAACATACCTTTTCCAGCTACAGCCTATTATTTTATCTAAATCAGTCCTTTTCAGATATATCATTAAAAAATCAATACATTCATCATACGAGTTCTTTTGCAATATGTTTGTCAAGTCAAACTTCATCTTAATACTTATCAAATTAAAAACCAATATTCTCCTTTTATTTTTGTACTTTGGACATTTCAATATGTTCCACAGTCTCTTCTTGACTACAACATTCACATTCTCCTGTCTGGTGTTTCCCTATTTTATTCAAGGTACTGTTAAGTGCTGTATATGTCCAAATCTAAGTCTAGATATTTCTCCTTGTTATTCCACCTTTACCAACATTTCTTTGGATGTTATAAAGCCATCTTCCTGTTCTTTCTTCTTCCCGTTGTTTCTGCCATCCATTTTTCACTTGTTGTTGAATTAAAACCTTCATCTCAGTCTTACTATAATTTACTTTCATGTCTATATCTGATTTTCTTGTGGCTTCCTTAGCACATTCATCTGCCAATTCATTTCCTTTCACTCCTATATGAGCTGGTATCCAACAGAAAGATACCTCTAAACCATCTGAATCCTATATAATGTCTGAAGGATCTCAACCAATACATCAGATCTACTCTCAGTATGACCACTTTCCATTGTCATTAATGATGAACTTGACATATAACTGCCCTCAATGGTCTATTTTCCTCAACCCACCGTAATGCCAATAAGATTGCAATCATTTCTCCAGTGTATACTGATAAATTGTCTGATATTATTTTGTTAACTTTGACATTGAAATCTATTACTGTGAATGCCAGTCCTACTCTGTTTTCTATATCTTTTGATGCATCTGAATAAATCAAGACATAACTAAAATAATTGCTTTGAATATACATCTGTACCATTCAAGCATTATATCTATCCCCCTGGTCCTTGTCTATTTTTCCTAACAGTGACATGTCCACTTGGGCTGTGGTAATAACCATTGGGGAATGGTGTATATACTTCCCAATGCCAACCTCTCGGCCCCCCAGTCCTTACCCACAAAACATCTCATTAAATTCTGTACTTTCTTGCATTTATCAATAATTTTCTCAATATGTATTTTAAATGTGAGATTCTCATCAAACCATATCCCTAAATACTTAAAACAAGAAACTCTTTCTATATCTTGATCATATAATTTAAATTGTAGCCCCTTGTTAACCTTCCTTTTTGAGAAAAATTTTGTTTTGAGAAAAGTTTTTGTTTTTTCAACAGAAAATTGAAACCCTCACTGATATGACCATTTTTCTACTTCAGTAATAGCTTGCATTTTCCTAACAATAAAATCCACATTCCTTCCACGTATCCAAATTGCTCTGTCATCTGCAAAAAGGGAGAATCCTATTCCTTTCTCAATACTTGAGAATACATCATTAATCATAATAGAAAATAATAAGGGACTAATTATGCTTCCTTGTGGTGTACCATTCTCTACAATCATATTCCTAGAAAAGTTCTGCCCTACTTTAACTTGAATAGATCTGCCCAATATAAAATCTTTAATCCATCTTATAATTTTTCCATTAACTTCTGCTTTCCTTAATTGAATTATCAGACCTTCTCTCCACATCATATCATATGCTTTCTCAGTGTCTATAAATACAGCCACTACACTTTCTCTATTAATCTGTGCTCTTCTTATTTCATATTCTAGCCATAATATCGAATCCATTATACTTCTTCCTTTCCTAAAACCACTTTGATGCTTTAAAATATATCCTTTTGTTTATAGTATGTTGATTTTTTATTAATCAGTTTCTCCATAACTTTACATATATGAGACGTTAAAGCAATTGGTCTATAATCATTCGGACGGTTACCTTCCTTTCCTGCTTTACGTATTGGTATTATTATTGCCTCTTTCCATTTGATAGGTAATTTCCCACTCTCCCACACCCTGTTATATAATTCCACAAGTATATTTTTAGATGATTCTCTTAGATTAGACATCATTATATAAAATACCTGGGTCCGTATTTATTAAGCTTCTGAGAATTACTCACAAGTATATTACTATTATTTAATGTTTATTTTGAATGTACTAATTTTTATGATTTTATTGGTTTTGTTACAGATTAATGTTAATGTACATTCTTTTAAAATTCATGAAAACATGTACTAATAAAAAAAAAAAAAAAAAAAGAGCTAATGCACAGGTGCATGGCACAGCTGTTGATGTTTTGACTAACAAAACGAGGCAGTTTAACGCTTGAAAGGTTCACTAGTTTTAAGGCTGTTTCAGTGAGCTGTAATAAGCTTTGGCCATGTATTCTCTTGGGTAGACATGGTTTCGGGACTTGCCCCAGGGGATTTTGACTCCTTCGAGTGGGCTGAAATTTGTTTCTTCCTTTTTGCATTATCATATGGTTGTGTCTGTGTTATTTTCATGAAATGATATGCCTTCTCTTTCAGGTTAAATTTCACATTAAAATCTTTTTAATATTTCGATCTATTAAGTAGTTTAAGTTGATACAAAAAAAAATTGAAAATCTAAAGTCCTATACCACAACATCTACCACATTTTGGACATTTAAAGACCAGAAAGATTTAATCTTTTGAATTTATATTTGTAATGTAAATATACAATCTATAGCTTATTTAAAAAATATAAATCAATAAATTGTCATTTATTGTGTCAGTGAATATCATATTTTTACAAAAAGGGAAAACTCATTGTTACTTTTGAATGATGGTCATGGGATGGTTGAAGCTGCTTTCTCACTAATGGCCAAATATATGTTTCTGTTTCTTTGTTTCCTATTTTAACAACAATAAATTCATCACACAATGACAACTTGTCAGTCCCTAAATGGCTGTTGCGTTAATCTGGTTTGAATAAGGGGCTTCCACTTTTGGAGATTTAAGTAGGCATTAAAATGGCATTATTCATAAAAGTATTTAGATATAGTATCTATACATGTCAGCAACTCCAACAGACATTTTGATATTCCCAATAATTGTACAATTCATACAATCCAACAAAATGCAGTCTAAATATTTTGAAACAGCTATTTGTCTTTTTTAAATCTGCGTGACGTCACCACCCTACAATTGACATGATCAGCCATCCTCCACTGAGATCATATGAGGTCACTTCATTGATTCAAACATGTCCAACAACCTGCTTTACCTTCTGCTTTTACTGGCCTTTGCAAGTGTGTGTCATAATGTGAATACTTATACCATCTTAAATTGTACAGTAGAAATTGTTGTGTTCTTATTTCTATTTTATTTTTCAATAGGAGTGAAAGGTCAGAATATGGAGTCCCTTTCTTCTGAATCAGTGGTAAATCCTGGAGAAACTCAGGATCAGGATTTACTTTCGGAAGCTACGAAATGCATTGGTCAGACAGCAACCTGGGAAAGCTCTAATTTGGATGGGCCTAATTTGAATAGAAATTACTAGAGACAATTCAAAAAGCATGGTGTATCTGAAACTGTCTGGACTGACAGAAGAGGACTCAGCTGTGTATTTCTGTGCAAAACAAGCACATGAACCTGTGTGCAAATAATACTAAAACTGGTTTGTCAAAACACACATACAGTGTAAAACTGCAGTTATCATTTGTGTCAGTAGGGTTCAGTAGAATCCTACAAGTCAACAAGAAAGGGACTCATTTTCTTTTAAACACCTTGTAACGTTGTTCGTATGTTCAGGGAAGAAGGAGGCGGGAACCGGCGAACATTTAAAAGACTTTAATAAAAATAAACACAAAATGAAAGTAAAAACGGCAGCCCCTCACGGACGACTGCCGCGCACACACATAACAAAACGTAAACAAAACACACCGTAAATTCCAGGCCTGGTCCTCTCTCGTCTTGCACTGTCGTCGCTCCTCCTTTTCTGCTCCCGTCACTCCTCCGTGAGACGAGACCGGTGTGGCGCGCAGCTGGCGCTCATTATCACTCGCCACCGGCCCGCTCTCACGGTCCCTCGCCTCGCTGCTTGCCACACACCTTATCAGACATTCTATCAACATCATAATTTTTTATGGTTCTTTAAAAGATATTTAAAAAATTAAGTATTAATTCAGGTCACTGGTGTTTGTTGTTGTTTTGGATTTATTGACTTTTGCATGAATTCATATGTCTGTAGCTAAGTGCTACTTAAACTGATAATCAAAACATGAAGTATAATAAATCACAAACAAAATACAAACTACAGTACAAATGTCTTCTTTTGTTTTCCATAGAAGAAAGTTAGTAATACAGGTGTTTTTACAGAATTACAGCTTTAATGAATAAATGTCAAAGGCTGCACCTATGTTAACATATTTCCCATGTACATTTATGCACTTATCCCCCTTGTAATTCCTTGTTGGAACAGAAATGTACAAGTTCAGAATCATCGCGAAAACATAATTGCCATCAATAGGCTAATCATAAGTCATGACATAACCTATGTGATGCATTCCATCAAGTGAGTTGCAGTTCTAAATAACTCGTAATGAAATTAAAACAATAAATGATGTGCTTTAATGTGGTATAACAGATCGCTCTATAGCACCTCAGTTCAAACACCTGCATGGAATGTGTGTGAACAGATCATCTAGTTATAGCACAAAATAAATATGAATGAACATCAGAGGTTGTGCTGAAATTTACAGTGCAACTTACTGCAATAGTTCAATCAGTGTTTCAACTGCAGAAACTGCATCCGAAATCAAATACTTACCTACTATATAGGCCTATATGCGAAAAACAGAACGCCAACAGAGTAGTATGTCCAAATACATAGTATTCGTAAACAGTAGGTGAAAATTACCTTCTACTCAGTTAACAGTAGATTTTTACATTAGGAAAAACAAGGATAAGGAATGTCCTTCATATAATGTCAAGACATATATTAATGAATACCACAGCTGCTTAGATCTACACAGATGCTTCAAAGAATTTGGACAATAAAATAGGAGTAGCATGTACTGTTCCAGAATTTCATTTATCAGTAGGGAAAAGGGTCAGTGATGGGTTTTCTGTTTATACAGGGAAATTGATTGCTATATTAGCAACACATTGGATAGAGGAAATTAGACATTTGAAATTAATCATTTGTTCAGATTCCCAAATGGCACATTTCATATGCACTTTCGGTCTTGAGGGCTTACAATGGCTGCAGCGTGCGCATGTCCATTAAAGGCCAAGGTATACCCAAGTGGCAGCCTCCCGCGGTCTCTCTTGAAACCAACACGGAAGTGACTTAAACTGCAATTCAACTGCAATTCCGTCTTTCTGATGAGACGTTAAACTGAGGTCCTGACTCTCTGTGGTCATTAAAATTCCCAGGATGTCCTTCAATAAAGAATAGGGGTGTAATTAGGTGGCCATGATTGACAGAGGCCAATGGGTAAATTATTATTATTTATTGACTGGCCGCTAGAGACAGGCTCCAAAAGGGAATCAAATCTGTATCTCCCCCATGTTAAAATGCCTATATATAGCTATTTTTGCCCTTCATGACAAATGTGAGGGGGTGAATTTTTATTATAACTCATCCGTTTAAATTGTATTAAGCCTTAAAGTTCTGCATAATTAAGGGCAAGGCCACTTGAGTGACAGGTGGATTGTCACTATGGTCGAGTTAGGTGGGCATGGTTTCAGCAACCTGGCACCTCAGATCCTCGTCCCGCTTCTTTGCCCATTTTCAGTTATACAGGAGTGACGGACAGTGACGTAACGACCGGATTTAGGCTTCAAAAATGCTCTTCAGAAACCTACGGGTGACGTCACGGACACTACGTCCATATTTTTTTTTTACAGTCTATGAGTATACCTCACTTTTTACGCGTACGCGAGGGTCATCGTAGAATTTCGTCATCAGTAGAGTACGCGTTTTCTAATTTTTGTAACTGTACTTTGTACGTTGCACATGTGCCCTCGATGAGCACTTTTTCCGAGCCCGCACTGGTGTGAGCACTGCAGCAGACTTCTTCCCAACAGTAAAAACTGTGTTACGTCACGAAAGTGCAGACTCGTAGGAAGACCGCGAGTGTTTAGGTAATTGTACTTTTTGTGAGACACAACTAGACACTATCTTACATCTTTTTTTTTGGCATTGTGATCATACAAAAAGAACTTTGGCAAGACATTTGCCAGTTCATTGTAAACTATATATATATATATATATATATATATATATATATATATATATATATATATATATATATATATATATATACAGGTGCTGGTCATATAATTAGAATATCATCAAAAAGTTGGTTTATTTCACTAATTCCATTCAAAAAGTGAAACTTGTATATTATATTCATTCATTACACACAGACTGATATATTTCAAATGTTTATTTCTTTTAATTTTGATGATTATAACTGACAACTAAGGAAAATCCCAAATTATCAGAAAATTAGAATATTACTTAAGACCAATACAAAGAAAGGATTTTTAGAAATCTTGGCCAACTGAAAAGTATGAACGTGAAAAGTATGAGCATGTACAGCACTCAATACTTAGTTGGGGCTCCTTTTGCCTGAATTACTGCAGCAATGTGGCGTGGCATGGAGTCGATCAGTCTGTGGCACTGCTCAGGTGTTATGAGAGCCCAGGTTGCTCTGATAGTGGCCTTCAGCTCTTCTGCATTGTTGGGTCTGGCATATCGCATCTTCCTCTTCACAATACCCCATAGATTTTCTATGGGGTTAAGGTCAGGCGAGTTTGCTGGCCAATTAAGAACAGGGATACCGTGGTCCTTAAACCAGGTACTGGTTGCTTTGGCACTGTGTGCAGGTGCCAAGTCCTGTTGGAAAATGAAATCTGCATCTCCATAAAGTTGGTCAGCAGCAGGAAGCATGAAGTGCTCTAAAACTTCCTGGTATACGGCTGTGTTGACCTTGGACCTCAGAAAACACAGTGGACCAATACCAGCAGATGACATGGCACCCCAAACCATCACTGACTGTGGAAACTTTACACTGGACCTCAAGCAACGTGGATTGTGTGCCTCTCCTCTCTTCCTCCAGACTCTGGGACCCTGATTTCCAAAGGAAATGCAAAATTGACTTTCATCAGAGAACATAACTTTGGACCACTCAGCAGCAGTCCAGTCCTTTTTGTCTTTAGCCCAGGCGAGACGCTTCTGACGCTGTCTGTTGTTCAAGAGTGGCTTGACACAAGGAATCCGACAGCTGAAACCCATGTCTTGCATACGTCTGTGCGTAGTGGTTCTTGAAGTCAAATCAAGTCAAGTCAACTTTATATATATACTGGCTTTTTACAATGCAGATTGTTTCAAAGCAGCTTCACAGTGTTAAACAGAAAAATAATGCAACAGAATTTGATTCGGCTCTACAGCCGCTCTGGAGAAAACGGTGATGTTATCTAGCTCATTTCAATTATCATATATATTCAAGTGATGTAGTTGATATAGTTAATTTAGTTTAGTAATTAAATTTATTTGGATATTTGTTTGAAAATTTAGTGTCCTCAACTAAGCAAGCCAAAGGCGACAGTAGCAAGGAACCAAAACTCCATCAGGTGGCCTAATGGAGAAAAAAAAAACCTTGGGAGAAACCAGGCTCAGTCGGGGTGCCAGTTCTCCTCTGGCCAATTAACAAACAGTGTATGATTATTATTTTGGCAGCCTTATAGGTCAGAAGTAATATTAGATCGGAATATTCGAAAGATCGGAGGGATCATGCCGGAGACGGGTTTATTGAGGATGGCGTGTCGATTAAACAATTATTAAATAGGAATATTCGAAATATCGGAGTCATCACGCCGGAGATGGATCCATTGAGGATGCCATGTCGATGAGCCATTTTTAGAGGGTAGACTAATTGACACGGTCTCTGCAGACACTTCAGGGATGCGTTGGTAATGTCTGGGCGCTGGTCCACCATCTGATCTGGATACGGCCCGGATCTGGCTGACTGCAGTAAACCTCGGGATAAACAGAGAGACTAACATTAGCGTAGATGCCATTCTTCTTATGATGTAACGAGTATATCAGGTGTTATGGGAAGTGTTCCCGGTTCCGGCTGACCTAGTTAATGCAGCCTAACAATTTGAATAAAATATAAATTAAAAATGTTTTATGTGTATTCCATAGTAAAGAGATGTGTTTTTAGTCTAGATTTAAACTGACAGAGTGTCTGCTTCCCGAACAATGCTAGGAAGGCTGTTCCAGAGTTTAGGTGCTAAATAGGAAAAGGATCGACCACCTGCAGTTGATTTTGATATTCTAGGTATTATCAACTGGCCAGAGTTTTGAGACCGCAATAGACGTGATGGAGTATAATGCGTTAAGAGCTCGCTCAAGTACTGGGGAGCTAAACCATTTAGTGATTTGTAAGTAATTAGCAAGATTTTAAAATGTATGCGATGTTTAATAGGGAGCCAGTGCAGTGTTGACTTTGAGCTTTATTTCAAGGATGTTTTGTTTAGGTTTTTCATTTTTGAGAAGCAATATGAAAATGTTTATTTTCTTTGCAACTTGCTTGCAAAATATTTGATCCACAAATGTAAAACTATGAAAGTTACCTTCAATTGTTCTCACTTTCAAGATGTTAAGATCTAAATCCTTATCTTCCTCCTGTAACAAAAAGACTACTAAATCTTTGAATGTATGCTCACTTTTTGGTGTTTTTGTGTAATTTTATTTAATAAAATTTTTTTGTTTTGTGGGGTGGATTGTTATGTTTATGTGATCTGTTTAATCACATCACTATAGTGTGTGTATATATATATATATATATATATATATATATATATATATATAGTTGCAAGAAAAAGTATCTGAACTGCTTGCAGAATCTGTGAAAATATGAATAATTTTAACAAAATAAGAGAGAACAAATGCATGTTATTTTTTTTATTTAGTACTGTCCTGACTAAGATATTTTACATGCATAAAATGTTTACATATAGTCCACAAGACAAAAAAATTGGTCGTTCCCTGGATGATCCATGGCTGTTTTTGTTTTGTTTTGTGATGGTTGTTCATGAGTCCCTTGTTTGTCATGAGCAGTTAAACTGACCAATGTTCTTTAGAAAAATTATAATATTTGAACCCTCTCCAGCAGTGACTGTATGATTCTTTTAACACTGAGGACAACTGAGGGATTCAAACACAACTATTAAAAAGGGTTCAAATGTTAACTGATGCTGCAGAAGGAAACACAATGCATTAACAGCTGGGGGGTTAAAACTTTTGAACAGGATGAAGATGTCTAAGTTTTTCTTATTTTGTTTAAATATCAATTTCTTTTCCTTTAGTTCTGCCCTTCGGAAGTAATAGAAGCAACAGAAGATCCCTGGCTCTTAATGCACAATGTTGTCATAAAATGTCATAAAAATCTCTAATGAAAGTAATAAATGATATAAACTGTAACATACATATTTTTTAGCATGAAGAGTTGATCAGTAGCTCTGTATGTTTATGTAAATCATCAGTTGCATATTTAAACAGCAGGCATGAGTCAGTTTTTACATTCATCTGATCACTAGAGGGAGGAAAGAATCACTTCAGATCATTCAAACACATCATGATCTCTTCATCTTTAGTGTTGCTTCTGGCAGTAATATCCTGTAAGTTTAGTCTTCTTTTCTGCGTGATACATCATTTTGTTGCTAAAAATCTTGTCAACTGTCTTTAAACTTCATGCTATTTTACTAACTGGTATTATTTCATTTGATACAGGTGTTCATTCATATGAACTCACTCAGCCTGCGTCTCTGACTGTCCGTCCTGATGCCACTCTAACTATTGACTGTAAAGTCTCCTATTCAGTTACTAGCTATCATACAGCCTGGATTCGTCAGCCTGCAGGAAAAGCTCTGGAATGGATTGGAGTGATCTGGGGTGGTGGAAGCTTATACTACAAGGATTCCCTGAAAAGCAAGTTCAGCATCACCAGAGACACGTCCAGTAACACAATAACACTGCAAGGAAAGAATATGCAAGCTCAAGACACAGCTGTGTATTATTGTGCCAGAGAATCACAGTGACAGAAACCAACAGCCTCCCTATACAAAAACATCATCATATTCACATTAGCGTATGTATCATTTTGTCCTCAAAGGTTCACAACATATTCATAATATTCATCATTCACAGCTGATATTCATTTGATGACATTAAAATTTGATGTACACTGAATCAGTTAGAAAAGCAACAATTGTCTAATACATTAAACACATAATAATTTGTAAGCCATTAATAAAAAAAAAAAAAAAAAAAAAAAAAAACAACAACATTATTTGTTTCAATAGAAAGTCAATATGTCTGGCCATGACTGTAAAATCCAGTCTGTTGGTCAGCAAAGCAAAAAAACCTGTGCTACTGTGAGCTTCACTAATGGTTTATTTAAACTCAAAAGCACCAAATTAAGGTCTTAACATATAGCTAAACCAATCTAATTATGCTTTAAAATGTAAAAAAAAAAAACTATAATAATTTAACATTTAGGCAAAATTTTATCATAAATTTCTTTAACACAAATACGATTCTGCTTACTTTTTACAGGCCTATTATACTTTTCATCATTACACACTTACCCCTTTGTATATTTTTGTGTATATTTTCATGTATATATATAATTATTATTATTATTATTACTGCAAATTTTTCAGATTTTCATACACATAGGTACAAATAAGCAATGGCAATGACAATTCAATTAAATTTTTCAATTCAATTCACATTTATTTGTATAGCACTTTTCACAATGCATTTAGTTTCAAAGCTGTTTTACAGAAAATGCATGCTGATGGACATCCTGAAATAAAACAGAAAAGCAAAAGGAAAATAATTAGCGTAGCTGCTGTTCATAACATTAAGCAAAGATAATAATGTGCACTGATATAACTGGAGTACAAGGTTATGAGATTATGTGAATGCTTGGCTAAAGAGATGATTCTTTAATCAAAAACTGGGAGAGTGAAGCCCGAACATTATCAGGAAGGCTATTCCAGATTTTAGGAGCCAAATGTGAAAACGCTCTCCCTGTTTTAGTGGACTTAGATATCCTAGGTACTACCAGAAGCCCAGAGTTTTGTGGTCTTAAAGAGCGAGATGGATTCTAGGGCGATAGAAGATCGGTTAAATACACAGGAGCTAAACCGTTTAGGGGCTTATAGGTCAGTAGCAATATATAATTGATACGGAACTTAATAGGTAACCACTGCAGAGATGATAAAATTGGCCTAGAATGAACTCTAGCAGCGGCATTTCGGACTAATTGTAGCTTGTTTGTTGAGGATGCAGGACAGCCAGCTAGTAATGCATTACAGTAATCTAGTCTGGAGGTCATGAATGCATGAACTAACTTTTCTGCATCAGAGACAGATAACATGTTCCATAGCTTAGCAATGTTTCTGAGGTGGAAGAAGGCTGTTTTTGTAACATGAAATATGATTTTCGAAAGACAAGTTGCTGTCTAATATAACACCCAGGTCTTTTTACTGTAGGCAGACTGAAGGAGGAGTTCATGCAAAAATGTGATGCATATTTCCCATAAGTTGTACTGTTGGAGTGTGTGTGTTCACTGACTGTATGTAGAGAGGAATCAGTCAGCAATGGCAACAATAATTAGTTCACTCCTGTTATTCCTATTTTTACATGGTCTGAAACACATTCCTAAATAATAATAATTTATGAATGCTTATATAATTTTAGCAAGTTTTACATATTGCATATTTTCATTTTTTCTCTCTCTCTTCCACAGAAATCCATTGTCAGACCTTCACTCAGTCTCAGGCTGAGGTAAAAAGGCCTGGTGAATCTTTTCGGCTGGTCTGTACCGCCTCTGGATTTACATTCAGCAGCTACTGGGCAGCTGTGGTGAGACAGGGTCACGGTAAAGGGCTGGAATGGGTTGCAACTATAGGCACATCCAGTTCTCCTATCTACTATTCCCAGTCAGTCCAGGGAAGGTTCACAGTGTCCAGAGATGACTCCAGCAGTCAACTGCACCTACAGATGAACAGCCTCAAGACTGAAGACACTGCTGTGTATTACTGTGCTAGAGAGTCACTGTGAATGAGTTCAGGGTCAAAGCAATATAAAAACCACTTCCACTTCACTTATGATCCAGGTACTGTTGTACTTCCAAGAGGTGGCGCTCATGTCACACAGTCTTAGTTGACTGTTTTGAGCATCACTCAATGAACTTTTGCTTTCTTTTTATGTATAGATTTCTTGTTGTTGTTATAAAATCCACACATATTGCATTGATCAAAGCGGTTTTACAGATATTTTACAAAATAAATAAATAATTACAGACCAAAGTAAATAAATCCAGAAACAAATTAAAAACACACATATTTATTTATTTAACAAACACAAAAACATATTTTGTGGTTAAGCTACTCTAAGACTGCTGATTTAATGTATTAAGTAATGTAAGAATATATAATGTACTTCATACATTATTCAAACATTATTTTATGAAACTTCAGGAGTGTGATGAAAGTATTGGTAAAACAGTTTTCCTGTAGGCTACAGGCTGTAGCTAAAAACAAACTTTGAAGAATATTTTTAACTACATTTATTTTACCAATACTTTAATCATACAAGTTTAGACCTTAACAAAATAAACAAGTCATAGATGTTAAAAAACATTTCTTAAATGTTGCATATTTCCAATTATTATCTACCAAATTAATGACCAACCGCAATATCTTGGACATCCGAAGAGCTGTATGCAAATTCTCTACTTGCTCTCTATACAAAAGAGGAGTATCTGTTTTGTGGATCAGTTGGAGTAATAAAGCTGCATTTACTTCAAATCATGATCCTCTCCTCAGCTCTACTCCTGCTGGCAGCAGCTGCATCCTGTGAGCTTTACTGGTGGTTTATTTAAATGTGCACTATGTAACACTTTTTTAGTAAAATATCCAAAAACCACTAGGCCAGTGTTATATATTTTGTTCAGTTGAGTACTTACAATATCCCAAATGTTTCCAACTATTTGTAAATTGTGAGAAAATTGCTATTTTAACCAAGGAACCGGGACGTGTGAGGGAGTCGCCTGTCAATTGCGTCATATCTGTGTTACCCTCGGTTTCCGGTTTTATTTAGCAGAAACGCCTTACTCTTACTGCAGTGTGCAACAAGCGTCATAGCAGCCGCCGTGCGGCTTCTTCGTCAGGTCTGTGAGAGGACAGGCTATAGAGGAAAAGTTAGGAATGAAGCACCGGTAATAGCCCGAGAAAAGCAGGTACCTGGGTCTTGGTAGTAGGTGGTTTATACTGCCTTACTGCTTCAACCTTCTTTTCTTGTGGCTTGATAAGGCCTCTGCCGATCCTGTATCCCAGGTACTGTGCCCAGGTGACATTTCTTTGGGTTAGCGGTAAGCCCCACTCTCCGTAGTTCCCTTAGGACTTTCTCCAGCCGCTCAAGGTGGTCCTCCCAACATTCCGAATGAATTACCACAACGATGTAGGCTGCATCCTTAGACAATGGCACTTGCCAATAACCTTTAGTGAGGTCGAGTGTTGAAATGTAGCGGGCTCTACCAAGGCGTTCGACCAGCTCGTCCACTCGGGGCATTTCGACCAGCTCGTCCACTCGGGGCATGGGGTAGCTATTGAATTGGGACACCTCGTTTAGTTTTCGGAAGTCGTTACAGAACCGGTGGGTCCCATCTTTCTTGGGCACCATAACTATAGGTCTGGACCACAGACTTCAGGATTCCTCAATTACCCCAAATAAAGCATCCATTGCACTTCCTCCTCTATAGCCTGTCGGTGTGCTTCTGGTACCCGGTAAGGCCGCTGCCTAATGATGGTTCCAGGTGGGGTGCGAATCTCATGGCATAGGATGTTGGTCTGGCCCGGGGTCTCTGAAAACACATCTGCTTAGCAGGGCCTCCAGTTCTTTCTTCTGGGCTGCTGAAAGCTGGGTTCCCAGATCCACCACAGCCCATTCCTTTACGACCAGTGCCGCCACTTGGTTGGCCGGCTCAACCCACCTCTTCAGCAAGTTAACGTGGTAGATCTGTTCACCATGTCACCGTCCCGGCTGGCGAACTCGATAATTTACCGGCCCCACTCTCTCAGACATAGTATATGGCCCCTGCCAGGATGCAAGAAATTTACAGTCAGCATTTGGGATTAGCACCAATACTTTATCACCTGGATGAAACTCACGAGCTTGAGTGTGGCGGTTGTACACTCGCTGCTGGGCACGTTGGGACTCTGTTAGATGCTCTTTTACCAGAGGCATCACTCTGTCTATTCTCGCTTTCATCTCCTGCACATGTTCAATCAGAGTTCGATGTGGGAATGGTTGGCCCTCCCAGGCTTCTTTGGCCACATCTAACAGCCCTTGTGGTTGTCGCCCAAAAAGTAGCTCAAAGGGGGTGAATCCGGTAGAAGCCTGTGGTACCTCCCGGACCCCAAACAGCACATAGGGAATCAAGAGGTCCCAATCACGCCCATCTTCAGCTACCACTCACTTCAGCATTCTCTTAAGAGTCTGATTGAAACGTTCGACCAATCCATCTGTCTGGGGGTGGTAGACTGAGGTATGGAGTTGTTTTACCTTTAACAACTTGCACAAGTCCGCCATAAGCTGGGAGACAAACGGAGTAACCTGGTCGGTCAATATCTCCTTGGGGATGCCCACCCGGCTAAACAGGAGGAACAACTCCTTGGTGATGTTCTTGGAGGTGGCCTTCTGGAGTGGAACGGCCTTAGGATACCGGGTTGCATAATCCATTGACCAAGATGTGTTCGTGACCCCGAGCTGATTTCGGCAACGGCCCCACAAGGTCCATCCTGATGCGTTCAAAGGGCACCTCTATGATGGGCAGTGGGATCAGGGGACTGGGGGGTGGTTTCTGTGGGGATGTGCATTGACACACTTCGCAACTTCTACAGAAACGCCTCACCTCTGCATTTATTCCTGGCCAGTGGAACCGATCCCTGATCCGCTGGAGCATATTCTCGGGATCCAGATGCCCTGCCAATGGATGAGTGTGGGCCAGGGTCAGAACCATTTCTGTCTTGGTATGGGGCACCACCAGAAGACGCTTTTCCTCACCCCTCCTGATCACCACGCAGTAGAGCAGACCATTTACCACAATGAAGTGTGGTGTTGGATGAGGTTGGGGTAGGCGCTCTTCTCAATTAACCACTCTGACCTGATCCCAACAGTTCTTAAGGCGCTCATCTTCTCTTTGTTCTCTGCCGAGCGAACCTCCTGCTGTTACCTACTGAAACAGATCAGAGTACACATTTAACTGGGAGGCATGTGACTCACCCTCTCGTTCGCTGTCAGTGGCGAGCATCCTTGTCTGTCATGGGGCATCCCTCTTTGCTGCTCCTCTGTTCTGCCGGCGCCATCTGACAGACTGCATCGTGGTTGACAGCCGGCGGTCGAACCCAGGCCAGTAGGGGTACTGGTAAATCCTGTACTACTCCCACATATATCCTCCAGCTTCCAGGGTCTGCGGCAACAGTAACCATACAGGCTGGCACGTATCGGGTGTCCCCATGCACACAGGTGATGGGCATCACTGTTCTACCTCCGTTTTTCATTTGTACCACATCTGGTCGGGCCAGACTCACTGAACTACCACAATACAATAATGCCGTCACTGGGCGCCTATAAACCCTCACTCTCCTTTCTGGTGCCCCAGAGGGTATAGCACGGTCCACAATGCAAAATATGAAGCCCATTGAAAGCACAGTTTAGAAAAAGCCTGGAGAAACTCTGACTCTGTCTTGTAGAGGATCTGGGTTCAGCTTTGGCTGTTGTAGCATGCACTGGCTCAGACAACAAGCTGGAAAACCACTTGTTTCGGATTGGACGTGTTTATAGTGGTGGCAGTGGCCATGACTACGCAGAATCCTTCAATAGACGAACTGAAATCACTAGAGATAATTCAAAGAATATGGTATATCTGAAACTGTCGGGCCTGACAGCAGAAGACTCAGCGTTTCATCTCTTGTCCCTAGAGTTCAACAGGTGGCAGCAGAGAATAAAAAATCCACAAAATACAGCCCAAAGAGAAGATATACCATCATCACTGATACAGTCACAGCATTAATATTGTCAGAAGAAGAAGAAGAAGATAGACTAAAGACTGGATACAAATACAAACGTGGTTTATTAAAACAAAAAGGTAGACAGGCATAACAGAGTGAACAGAGAGGAACAAATACATGGCAGTGACTACTAAATGACAAACAGCTTTGATGAATGAATGTCCATGGTTACTGATGAGTGGCGGGAAAAACAAACAAAAGATCACGTGTGATAAATGAAAACAAACTGAAAGTCCATGAAAATGAAAACTAACTGAACATTAGTGTAACAAATATAGCCTATTATATTACAGTTACATTTACAGTGAAATACACTACACTCTAATATTACACTGGTAAAGGAGTCCGATATGCCTTTGCACTAAGCACATATTTTTTTTGATATGTAGATTTGTGGTAGTGGCTACACATTTTACAGTGACAAACTAAAAAGTTTGTTTGAAAGTGAAAGTGACTCTACAAGGGCAAAATATAGTAATGAATATCAGCATCTTGTGCATGAGAGTAAATACAGTTAAAACTACAAGCAGTTCTGTTCTAAAAAATCCTCTAACATAGGAATATAAAAATGCATATGAATCGTATCCCAACTCAAGTGATTTTTTTTCTGAGTAAGATTTTCTGAGTTCACAAGCCTGCTTCATTATTAAAGGCAAAAGCGAGGCCTTTAGACTCTTTGATGCGATCCAATATTAGTTATATCAATGCCTGAAAAAGATTAAAGTAGATGAATAAGAGAATTATATAAAATATCTAGTAGAGAAAAAAATCTTGACAAAACAGCTTAATGTTATACAATTCTCTAATAAAAGCAATAAATAATATAAACCATAACAAATATTTTTTATAGCATGTAGAGTTGGCCAGTAACTCTGTTTATGTAAATCTTCTATTGCATATTTAAACAGCAGGCATGAGTCCGTTTATACATTCATCTGATCACTAGAGGGAGGAAAGAATCACTTCAGATCATTCAAACACATCATGATCTCTTCATCTTTAGTGTTGCTTCTGGCAGCCTCCCTGTACAAAAACATCATACCTGTACAAATTAGAGTATTCATAATTTTTTCCTTCAAAAGTTTTATAACACTAGATAACAGATTTACAGAACAACAGATTTACAGATTAACCCTCTGGTCCTCTTTGTTTAAGGGTCACACTTGTCCTCTTTGCGGTCAAAAGTGACCGAAGCCTTAAACATGTAACTTTTTTCCCACCCAGGAAAACCAATGTAATTTATTTTAGTTCAATAATATTTTTTGATTATTATTTAGAATTTTGAGGGTATTTTATGATACTACGCAATATTTATAAAATTTGTATTAGCTATTTTTCCCCATTGAAAATAATACAAAAAATGTTTCTAATATATTTTAAAATAATTTTTCAATTAAAACAGTATTCCACGTTAAAATAGAGACGAGGCATTCAAAATCCAATTTTTTGAAGGTAGATTAGTGCCATCTGGTGGAAGTAAAAAAAGAAAAACTGATGTAATGCCCTGTTGTGACCACTAGATTCCTATATAACTCTATATAAAGTGGCTTATAAATTCTCTAGTGTTTTTAGACATAAATACTTATTTTTATTAAGATGTGGATTTGGATTTATACTTAGACATTCTATACTTAAACATTCGGGCAGGTGGCAAATCAGCCATACGTGGGTTTCCCGCGCCATTTCCTGCACTCACTTTACTTTTGTTGATGTCGACGTACAGCCTCTCCGCCTCTCAGAATCCAGTATCGGAGTCGTATCTCAGCAAATACTCTTTCCGGCCCCGGGTGATCTAATTTCTCATCGAAATGCTGGATTAAAAATTGACTAAGGGGGTGTTTGGGTTCAAGGATTATGGGGTGAGCAGTCTCTTGGTCAAGCAAATCACTGTGACACAAAGGGCTACCTACTCTTATGAGCTCAGTAGACTTATCAAGTCAACTTTATTTATATAGCGCTTTTTACAATGCCGATTGTTTCAAAGCAGCTTCACAGTGTTAAACAGGAAAATAATGAAACCGAATTTGATTCGGCTCTACAGCCGCTCTGGAGAAAGCGGTGATGTCATCTAGCAAATTTCAATTATCATATATATTCAAGTAATGTAGTTGATATAGTTAATTTAGTTTAGTAATTAAATTTATTTGGATATTTATTTGAAAATTTTGTGTCCCCAACTGAGCAAGCCAAAGGCGACAGTGGCAAGGAACCAAAACTCCATCAGGTGGCTTAATGGAGAAAAATAAACCTTGGGAGAAACCAGGCTCAGTCGGGGTGCCAGTATCATAGTATCAGGCAAGTGTGAGTAACAGGCTGATAGAAGGCAAGGATTTGACAGCCTCCATTTAATGCCTCCATTTCAGCAGGAAAACATGTAGCTTGTGCTTCTTTTAGAAGAGAGATCTCAGCTGTTGCATAGTCTGAAGCAGATAAATCTCCTGACTGTTTTGTTTGTCCATACTGTTCTAGTGCTCTTTTCTCAACCAGCTCTATGAAACTGTGAAAAGTCTTGCATAGCCTTAGAAAGATCTATTGTAGTAAGACCACAGAAGCTCACCCTTTTCTCTTCTTCTGTGTTGTCTGTGGCTGGCTCCACTGGGTCATTGGGCCAGGATTTTGGGTCCTGCCAAAGAAAGTTTGGCCCTCGATTCCACCTAGAAGGCTGAGAGAGCTGCCAGAGTGGTTTACCGTGAGTGATGTCATCTGCAGTACTTAACATACCGCCATGTCTGAGGAGAAGTCAGCTCCTGAATCTCTGCAACTCTCGTACCCACAAACACTTTGTATCTGCATGATTCTGACTGAATCCATGTCAGCACTGTTTTAGAGTCACTCCATAAGGTCAGCTGCCGAATGGCCAGGGTGAGTTCTCTTTCTAGAAGCCTTGCCAACTGGGCCCCTGTGAGTGCTGCACATAGCTCTAATCTCGGTATAGACAACTGACGTTTAGGTGCCACTCTAGATCTTGCTGCATTGAATGCAACCTCCACATGGCCTTCCATATTTTGTATGCTGAGATATGCAAATGACCCGTATGCATAATCTGAAGCACCACAAAACATGTAAATGTCTCTTATGTCCTGCAGCTCCTCCTCCCATGTTCACCAGGCTTGATGAAGGTCGCTAGGCAGCTTTGGGTCTCCCAGTCTCCCAGTCACGAGGAGACTCGGAGCGGGCTCGAGGAGACTCGGAGCGGGCTCGAGGAGACTCGGAGCGGGCTCGAGGAGACTCGGAGCGGGCTCGAGGAGACTCGGAGCGGGCTCGAGGAGACTCGGAGCGGGCTCGAGGAGACTCGGAGCGGGCTCGAGGAGACTCGGAGCGGGAACTTGGAATCCTGGAGCGGAATCCAGGAGACTCGGAGGGGGAACTGGGAGGCCTGGAGCGGAATCCAGGAGACTCGGAGCGGGAACTGGGAGGCCTGGAGCGGAATCCAGGAGACTCGGAGCGGAATCCTGGAGACTCGGAGCGGGAACGGGGAAGCCTGGAGCGGAATCCAGGAGACTCGGAGTGGGAACTGAGGCAGCAGGATCGCTCCAAAAGTCTATGAACCAGAGGTCCTGTGGCTCTGGCGTGGCTGCGGCCATCTTGGTCGGAGACGAGGGCTTGGCGTTGGCCCTCCTTCTCTGCCGTTTGGGCTTGTGGACAGGCAGGACAACACGGGAAGGCCCACTGGAGGGATATGTGGAGGGAACTGGCTGTGGGTGAACTGACCAGGCCGCGTGCTTCTCTGAGGGGACCGGACGAGGAAGACACTCATTCTCTTGAACCTCTTCAATTTCGAAATTGGAACAATTTAAACAGAGAATCAGATTCATCGACTCCACTAGGGAAAAGGAACAGGCAGGTTCAATATATCGAATATTGTCCTTGTCTAGGCCCATCAGAAAACACGCGTTAAGTGGTGCATCTGGCCAGTTCACCAAACAAGACAGCTCAGCGAATTCCTCCACGTACCTCTCCAGCGGGCGACCGCCCTGCCTGAGACCCCACAGGCAATCCACCGCTGACGTGTCTTCAGGAGGGGACACGGGAGAGATCGGGGTGATGAAGATTCCCATCTTCAGGGCAGTCCTGGCAGTTTTTGGTCCGTTCTTCTGTTATGGTGTGTAGTGCAGCAGGGAAGAGAAGATCCAGGGCTTCCACAAAGACGGGTTTTTATTTATAAACGGAAACAGAACACGACACACATAAGCATAACACATAAGAACGGACAAGGAGTGCAGGGAAGTGAGATCAATATAAAGGGAGTGCTAATGACGGCGACCAGGTGCAGGGAATCCAGGGAGAGTGTGAGAGATGAGGAGTGAGTGATTTCAGGTGTGAGACAGGGAGGATCATGGGAAATGGAGTCCGGGACAGGCGTGGATTGTAACAAACACCACTTAATGACGCAATCGACATACATACTGTGTGGAAAGAGCTTAGAGAGATTTGTAGCGACAAATATTAACATTTCTTCCTTTTCTTTCATTTTTCTGGATGTTTCACCATCAAAATATGGACATAAACTGGTCTCTGTCTTGGGTTCGACTCTATTGCTAGAGTAAAACACGCAATGTTGGTATGCAAGCACTGTGGCGTCTCTGTGGAGACATTATTTGCCTTTATTAATCATGCCAAAGGGCACAAAAACATGGCAAACTTCAGGTTTGCGTGTGCAGTTCCTGAATGCCTGTGCACTTTCCAAAGCCTCTCCGCACTTACTCACACATATACCGCATGTACCATAAACACAGAAAGGCCGCAAATATAACGAAGAGATCGGAACAACATGATCTGAATTCTAGATGCAGCATTGAAGGCTGTACATTAGTGTCGACCAAATTTGCCAGTCTTTGTGAACATCTAAGATGGCACATTCGAGATGTAATGTAATGTCTAATTTGCTGGCTGTAAAAAGTATATAATTTTGTATAATATATTTTGTCAGAACCTCTAGTAAATTACATATTATTTATAGTTATCGTTCAAAATTGTGGGAGAATTGTGATCTCTATTTGAAACAAAAAAAGTTGTGATTCTCAATTTATCCAGAATCATGCAGCTCTAGGATGGTTTTAAAAAACAAACATGTCGCTTTATTCATAGCTCTCCATGTCTAACATTCTGCTTAACATCTCCTTAAATAAGTTTTGAATAACAAGGGTAACTAAATGATGATTGTCATTTTTGAATAACAAAGCTAAGTAAATTATGATCATTTTTGGGTAAACTATCCTTTTATACTAATGGCAAAAGCTCCATCTACATACTGTCACTGACACCAAAATCAAATGTGAAATGTTTTTGAGAAGTTAAACACTAAATTAATTTATTTTTAGGGGATTCAGTTCTATACAGCAAACAAATCTATGCTGGCAATTGAAGGCAGAGTACTCTTTCCTGAGACTGACCTACTAGATATGTCCTCTTCATTTGCTGTTCTCTTTGATTGCTATTATGTGCTTAACATCGAGTACCAAGTGGAAGCAGCCACTACTTTGGAGCTCGTTCAGAGGTAAGTATATCTTGTAGTATGCTATAATATTAGGTAAACATTAAAGGGATTGTCCACCCAAATGAAAGTTCTGTCATCACTTACTTCTTCAGCGAAACACAAAAGAAGATATTTTGAAGATGTTTATTTATAATATTTTGAAGTGATGAAAGAACTTTCATATTTGGGTGGGCTATCCCTTTAAAGGCACAATATGTATGATTTATAGATTAAAATAACCAAAAACCAGTAGAACAACGTTATGTATTTTGTAGATTTGTGTACTTACTAGTGTTGTCAAAAGTACCGAATTCGATACCAAGTTGGTACTGAAATTTTAAAAATAAGACGATACCAGCATTTCCCTCTAGTACATGTGACAACACCGGTAATACCGGTATCACCGCCTGGGCTTTTAAATCACTAATTCTATCTAAACTGAAAGTAACATGCACAAGGCCGCTCAGGCATTCATAACGGAGCGGAGCAAAGCGAGTGGTCTCAATGAATTCCTATGAAAGTTAAGCTTCTATAGCAATGAACTGAAACACACCGTGAATGACAGTTCGGCCGTAAATGTGCGCTCTGTGCGGCCGTGAAGGAATGACAGTTCGGCCGTAAATGCTCGCTCTATGCGGCCGTGCACATTTTAGTTTTGGTTTAGAATTAGCGCCAATTTGGGGCGGGTTGCTTGAATGGTGGGTGAATTAGCCTTTTATTCTTAATGAGAAACACAACAACAAAACAGTACAATGACAAACTCACTTAAAAAGGCGCTTTTTCAT
Source organism: Rhinogobio ventralis (assembly GCA_039654625.1). Lineage (NCBI taxonomy): Eukaryota > Metazoa > Chordata > Actinopteri > Cypriniformes > Gobionidae > Rhinogobio > Rhinogobio ventralis. Next base: position 23,454,138 of record CM077196.1, read on the forward strand.
TTCGCTTTGAAACCAAATCTTCCACAATCATCTTGTCATTCAGCTCCTCGCTCTTGTGATAAATGAATTCTGACTCCTGCTGCCTGTCTGTGCCGTGACTCTCGTTCAGAGTGTCAGTTTATAAAAGTTCAGTTTTTATTTGTATTGTCTGTTCTCTAACTGAACTACATTATTTTATTACTATAAAAAAATCATAACGACGGTGGGGGTGGTGCTACAGTGGGCAAGTGATGTAACCAGAGTTGAGTCTGAAAGCCGATAACACCGGCAACACCGACTATCGCAGCAAACCTACCCTGTAGTAGTATGAGCGCTGTTGAACGGATTCTTAAACACCTCTGATTCGCCATTGTGTTCACGCGCTCAACATATATGTATGTGATTGGCTACAATGATCAACGCTTCAAAAACATGTTGTAAATGGACGTCTATCAGCGGATATATTAGGGATCCGCTGATAGATGCCTGCTTTCAAACACTCCGATGTGCATCTGTGTAAGCGCTCTGTGAAGAGCATCAAACAAATGTGTTTTTGAAGCATTGACCTCTGTAGCCAATCACAGACATAGTTTGAGCGTGTGAACACAATGGCGAATCAGAGGTGTTTAAGAATCCGTTCAACAGCGCTCATAATGCTAGAGGGTAGGCTTGCTGCGATAGTCGGTGTTGCCGGTGTTGCCGGTTTTCAGACTCAACACTGGTTACATCACTTGCCCACCGTAGCACCGCCCCCACCGTCATTATGATTTTTTTATAGTAATAAAATAATGTAGTTCAGTTGATGTAGATCAGGTGTTTAAGAATCCGTTTAACAGCGCTCAAAATGCTAAAGGGAAATTTTGGTATTGTCACATTTGTTACATTTCAGTACAGACTTGGTACCTAAGTCGGTACTTTTGACAACAATAGTACTTGCATTATTATTTTATTATAAAATGTATATGAACACACTCTTGCATCTTTAAAAACTTTAAGGCTTATTTTGTGCTGTTATAAGCTGTTTGATTAGTTATATCATACCAGTTACACTCACTAAGTGAATGAATCGCGTTTGTGTCGAAGACTCATATGGATGTGAATCAATGCAATGTACAAACTTAAAAGCTAAAACAAACACTCACCTTTGATCCATGAACGCATCTCTCTCTTACTCAATGTGATCTCAGTGTTTGAAATGTCTGTCATATGAAATCAACATTTGGTGTTGTGATTAATTAAGTGTAAGTAATTAAGTGAAGTGTCTTCTCATAGGATAAGAACACGCAGTCTCATTAATAATTATTTTCTTCTTCCGGGTTTAAAGTCTACAAATTTTGAAATTGACACAATATAGATTTTAAACCTGGAAGACAAAAATAGTGTGCTTTGTCTTTTCTGATGTGTAACACAAACACTTCTGTTAAAATGTCAGAAAATGTAGTTTAGTGTTTCATGACCCTTTAAGATATTTTGCTAAGTTTTCTTATCTTAATACAGTTAAAAGAATAGTTCATCCAAAAATTAAACTTCTGTTATTAACCTTCATGTTGTTCCAAAAACATATGACTTTTGTTAATAACAAATTTTCATTTTTGTCCATCCACTGAAAGTGGAAAAAAACAAAAAACCTTTGGTTGACTGGATAGACAAAAATGAAGAGAGAGAATACTAATTAATATGTGTTCTGAAAATGAACCCATAACCGTCTTATGGGTTTGAAAAAACATAAGTGTGAGTAAATGACACAATTTTCCTTTTTGTCATAACCAATGTTTAAAAAGTTTTTTACACATCAAATGATCTTACGAATTCTTTCTTTTATGTAAATGTTCACTGTGAGGATTAATCCCGACAACAGCAAGTGCTCCTCAAAGTTCCAGGTCAGCAAAAGAAGTAGGAAGATGGTAAGAAGAACTCTGGCCTGAACCCTCATGGTTCCTCCTTCATTAAGGAGTTTCTGGATTTCAGCTGGCAAAACTATTAAGTTACTAAGTATGGAAGCTTGTTTCCGCCACGGAATGAAAAATGTAAAAGATAATAGCGACTTTTTATCTCACAGACTTTTTTCAATGTGTGTTTGTTGCATTAATTGGAGTATATATATGGGCACAGGCCCATTGAATCTTGCTCGAAGCAAAGAGCAATAAATCTCCCACAGAGGAATTTCCAGCTGGAAAAGCCCAACAATCCCATTGGTCAACTCGACCCTTGCAACTCGAAATGCAAGTAATGTACTAAGAAATATAAATCGCTGTTTAGTTAGTAAAACTGTAAACTCCTTGGCTCAGACAAAGGAGCTTATCAGGGATGGTTCTCCCAGGTTCTCCCATAACTTCATCCATCTGTACTGACCTGGTTCTTCTAACCACTTTAACTTTGCCTCTTTCTATGTATGTATTGTGTATGTATGTCTTATGTCTCTTGGTTCTGACTCCCAGCTGCAAACAAATTGTCACGCTTGTTATGCGCTCTAAGCACTTATGTAAGTACAAAGGAAGAATTGTTTTTCTGTGGCCATGAAAAATATCCTTTTCTTAGAATTAATTAATAATCTTTACGTAACGTTCATAGGATGAACTGATTGATTGATTGTAATGTTAATGTAGCCACATCAAGTTAATCTATTTAACTGATTCAAATATTCATAATTAATCATAATGAGTTATGAATAATTATTAATATTTCCCCTCTGAGCTAATTCGTTACATGACTGAATCTGTTCATGAATTGTTTTAAAATTTTATGTTTAAAATTTGCTGCAGACTTTCAGAAAACTGAAAGTTTTACAATTGAACGATTAAAAACAAAATTTAAGAAAAGTTAAACAGTTGTCATTGCTTCTTTTTATTGTTATTTACAGGGACATGTTGAAATACAGTAATTGGCTATTTGTACAGTTTTACAGTAAATAGAAAAGGTGGACAATGAATTACAGTAAATTAATAAATTAGTGAAAATTACAGCCCGGAAAGTACTGCGTAAGTAAAGCGTATTTACTGCGTAACTTTCGGTAATTATAGTGTAACTGTAAAGTATGTATGTGTAGGTATAAGGGAACAATATGTAATATTTGGGGAATAAAGGGGTAACTATCAGGAAAATTAACAAATCATTTATACTGTAAGTATTTTTTTAATTAAGGGGTAATTATCCATGTAGTTACAGGGTAAGTGGTGCTTTTTATTCCATGTAGTTACAGGGTAAGTATGAATCTACGGGCTGTAAATTAAAGTGGTGTTTGTTCCCCTCTTGTTTCATGTAGTTACAGGGTAAGTACAATAAAACACGTATGCAATCTGATATCACTCGTAAATCTTTATTTGAAAAACAACTTTCAAAACAGATTTACAACACTTCTTATCCGTTTCTCTTGCTTGGCTTCATGCTCCTCTTGTTCCTCTTCTTTTTCGTTCTTGCCACAGATGAATTTTAAGAAGGAATCCCTTGTCTCCAGCTATTCTGTATTATGTATTTAAAGAAAATACAGTACACCCAGAAATGTCCTCACCATTTACTGGTCTTTTACCCTCATTCCATCCGAGATGTATACGACTTTCTTTCTTCAGATGAACACAGAAAAATAAATGATCTCTGCTAATGAAAACTCATTTGGGTTCCTAAAAGCTAAAGCATCAAACAGCACATACAGCAATAACTACAGTAATCCATACGATCCCAATGGATGAATCAAAGTCTTCTGAAGTGAAACGATAAGTGTTTGTAAGAAAAATACCAATATTTAAAACTTTTTAAACTGTAGACTAACGAAAAAGAAGAGGAATAAGAGGAGCCAAGCAAGAGAAACAAAAAAAAGGGACAAAACGTGCCTCTTTCTGCCAGGACGTTATTATTTGAAATGAAAAGTTTATTTTTAAAAAATGAATAGTGTGTCGTAAGAAGTTGTCAGAGATCAGTCAAGCTCGGTCCCATCCACTACTCAACGATCACTCTCCCCAGAATACTAATCACTCACACCTGCTTCCCATTAACAACCTCATCACCAGGCACAATAAAACACTCACCACAGCCTCAGTTCAATGTCAAACCTCCAACAGGAACAGACCATATTCTGATGTCTCCTGACCCTCTGATACACCCAAAGATCCCAAGACATAACGTATACTCACCTGTGTTCCACTAATCTCTGTGTCATTGCCCTACTGTCTCCAGGATAGCTGTTTGCTTCCCATCGCCTGTGATCCCGTGCTCTCCAGAGCTTCCAGTGTTTCCCTCGAGCTTTCTTGATATCGACCACGTCTGAAGGAGAAAGGACAAGTATTAATGACCTGTGACTGCTTGGTATACACATACCTGAAGCGAACGTACTCACCTGTGATCAGCCCCGCACCCAGTGATCTTCACAGAATCTGCACCAGTATTCCTTGCATACTCACTTTGCACTCTTCGTATCTTAATAAACACTGTGTTTGGATTCACTTACCTCTGCCTCCTTGCATATATCCTGACAGAAGTGTTGTAAATCTGTTTTGAAAGTTGTTTTTCAAATAAATGTTTCCGAGAGATATTAGATTGTGTGTGTATTTTTATTGTACTCACCCTGTAACTACATGAAACAAGAGGGGAACAAGCACCACTTTAATTTACAGCCCACAGATTCATACTTACCCTGCAACTACATGGATAATTACCCCTTAATTAAAAAATACTTACAGTATAAATAATTTGTTAATTTTCCTGATAGTTTCCCCTTTATTCCCCAAATATTACATATTGTTCCCTTATAACTACACATACTTACTTTATAGTTACACTGTAATTACTGAAAGTTACGCTGTAAATTCTTTTTACTTACGCAGTACTTTCCGGGCTGTAACCTAAAGCGTTACCTAGTGGTGTTTACTTCCTGAATGAATCAGTGTTTTTGAATGAATAGTTTGAATGAATGACTTAATGATTTACTCATAAACACAGTCACTTGTCCCCACCTATTGACATAACTGACAGATTTACTCTGCAGAAAGAGACACTGCTCTCCCCCACCACTAATGCAAATTAGTCCATCTGGATTGAGGAAATACATGAAAAAAGTAAATCAAATTCGCAGAACACCATATTTTCGTATCATTTTAATTAACATAGTTAATTATTATCTTAAACATGAAATCATTTCCAGAGAAAACTGCTTTTAACAGAAGTCATTAGTCTGATGACAGTTGGATCTATGTTCACTGTAACTTTTTTAAATTAATAAAATATAAAACATTTGAACATAATGACAGAACTGTATGCAAATGTTATTTCTCCTCCTCTTTGTTTGAGTATTAAGGGGAAAAGCAGCAGCTTGCTCTCTCACTTCTCAAACCATGGTCTCCTCATCTCTCTGGTTGTTTCTGCTGCTAGCAGCCGTCTCTCGTAAGTCTTTATAGTTTCTATAGAAATCCTTAGAATAAAAATCACTTATATATGGTTGCACAAAATGTTTCCATGTCTCTAACATGTCAGGCCATATTTATTTCCCCAGGTGTCCAGTGTGTTGAACTGACCCAGACTGATTCTATGGTCTTAAGGCCTGGTCAGGTTTTGACACTGTCCTGTAAGGTCTCTGGATATTCAGTGACTGACAGCAGCTACTGCACTCATTGGATACGACAGGCTGCAGGAAAAGCTCTGGAATGGGTTGGAGAGATATGTGGTGATGGTAACACATATTACAGTGATAAACTGAAAAGTAGATTTCAAGTTACCAGAGACTCTTCCAGCAGCACAGTGACTCTACAAGGACAGCATATGCAGAGGACACAGCTGTGTATTACTGCGCCAGAGAGTCACAGTGACACAGAGCAATTACTGCCTTGTTCAAAAACTTCTTGAATGAAAAGAGCAAGAGAAAGTCCCCTTACTGTAGGAATGCAATTTTTATTTATTTATTTATTTTTTATATTGCACAAGTTTTAACATCAGTGTTTTTCAGTCAAACATTTGAGAAATGGGCTGCAGACCTTTCTTTGTTAGTGTAATCTAAGACAGTCAAAGTTAAATTAGATTAAAAATAGTTTGACTTAAATGCAATTAGTTCATTAGAAGCTACATGTAAGACATTTCTAAAAATGTCCTTCATGTTGTAACTTTTTTAAAGGAACTGGTTATGACACACACACACACATATATATTTGTGTGTGTGCAGTCACAGTAAAGTTATTCATCTTTATTGTGAATACTGCTGATACTACAATAGAGGGCACTGTCTGCCTTTCTAATGCCCAATTCAGCAGATCTGATCCAGACAACATTTGTATGTGGAGCCCATATGGGAATGAAAAATGGGCCCCATATAGGTTTGTCCCCGGGTTCCATAATGGCCTCATTTTAATTTCCCAGATGGATTTCATGCAGGATTGCACCTCCCACTAGGTGGGACCCAACATGCACAAGACTCCCAGCTTTATTGTAGGATTGATGTATCTGGCCATTTTTTTCTTGTTTAAATTTTTTTTTTAAACAATGAAACATATTGCTAATTTTAAAACATAAAATATATTTGAACAGGGGAGAAAAGCAAGTGTAATAATATAAATCTAAATAATGTGTGCCATAAATAATAAAATCTCTAGTCTAAAGAAAAAAAGAACAAGACAAACTTTAATGTATAAACTTTGATGACATAAAGGCTAATCAGGGCAATAAATTATATGACCAGTCAAAAGTTTGGAAACTACTATTTTGATTGTTTTTGAAAGAAGTCTCTTCTGCTCACCAGGGCTGCATTTATGTTATTAAAAATACAAAAAAATTGTAATAATGTGAAATATTATTAAAATGTAAAATAACTGTTTTCTATTTGAATATATTTTACAATGTAATTTATTCCTGTGATGTAAAGCTGAATTTTGAGCATCATTACTCCAGTCTTCAGTGTCACATGATCCTTCAGAAATCATTCTAATATGATGATTTGCTGCTCACAAAACATTTATGATTATTATCAATGTTGAAAACAGTTGTGTATATATATTTTTAGGATTCTTTGATGAATAAAAAGTTCAAAACAACAGTATTCTGAAATAGAAAGCTTTTGTAACATTGTACTACTGTTTAAAAGTTTTGGGTCTGTAAGAATTTTTTTTTTTTTTTTGGGGGGAAGGAACTTAAAGAAATTAATGCATTTATTCATCAAGGATGCATTAAATTGATCAAGTGACAATATAGACATTTATAATGTTGCAAAAGCCTTATATTTCAGATAAATGCTGTTCTTTTGAACTTTCTATTCATTAAATAATGCTGAAAAAAATTTACACATCTGTTTTCAACATTGATAATAATAATAAATGTTTCTTGAGCAGCAAATCGGCATATTATAATGATTTCTGAAGGATCATGTGACTCTAAAGACTGGAGTAATGATGCTGAAAATTCAGCTTTGAATCACAGAAATAAATTGCATTTTAAAATATATTCAAATAGAAAAAAAGTTATTTTAAATTGTAAAAATATTTCACAATAATATTTTTGCTGTATTTTGGATCAAATAAATGCAGCCTTGGTGAGCAGAATGCAATAATCAAAATAGTACTGTTTCCTAACTTTTGACTGGTAGTGTGTATAATCAAATTCTTTTTTGTTACTCTGGTGAGAATTTTTGTTGTTGTTGTTGAGTTGAACAAAAAAGAAAACAAACAAACAAACAAAAAAAAAAACTCTTAATGTTGGTAATGTTTAAAATGCCTAATACTATCCAAAGCTCCATTCTTTCAAATCAGATATGGTCCTCTTTAAATTTAAGCATTACATGATACAATGTGATACTGGAATTATTCAGTCAAAGAATACTTCCTACATTTGGATCTACATTTTACAGTCTGAATCACTTACAGTCACAATAAACTGTTTACATTTTCTGCTAATGGACTTCAACCATAAATAATAACGGAAATGATCAAAAACTAAGGCTTGTTTAAAAGTTCAGGACAATATGATGCCTCTTCCTGTAATCCCAATATATTCATGTTGTTTGAGCTTGTGAAGTGGATCAGTAACTCTGTATGTTTATGTAAATCATCAGTTGCATATTTAAACAGCAGGCATGAGTCCGTTTATACATTCATCTGATCACTAGAGGGAGGAAAGAATCACTTCAGATCATTCAAACACACCATGATCTCTTCATCTTTAGTGTTGCTTCTGGCAGTAATATCCTGTAAGTTTAGTCTTCTTTTCTGCGTGATACATCATTTTGTTGCTAAAAATCTTGTCAACTGTCATTAAACTTCATGCTATTTTACTAACTGGTATTATTTCATTTGATACAGGTGTTCATTCAAATGAACTCACTCAGCCTGCGTCTCTGACTGTCCGTCCTGATGCCACTCTAACTATTGACTGTAAAGTCTCCTATTCAGTTACTAGCTATGGTACAGCTTGGATTCGTCAGCCTGCAGGAAAAGCTCTGGAATGGATTGGAGTGATCTGGGGTGGTGGAAGCTTATACTACAAGGATTCCCTGAAAAGCAAGTTCAGCATCACCAGAGACACGTCCAGTAACACAATAACACTGCAAGGAAAGAATTTGCAAGCTCAAGACACAGCTGTGTATTATTGTGCCAGAGAATCACAGTGATAGACGCCAACAGCCTCCCTGTACAAAAACATCATCATATTACAAATTAAGAGTGTTTCTGATGGTTTTCCGCAACAGATTTTCTCTGGAACACATTAGGTTTTCAAAGTCATAATGACATTATAGACATGAATTTAGCAAAAATCCTATTAAAATACTAGCCTAATGATAAATTTGAGTAAATGCATTATTTATCAGCAAATATTTGCTCCAAAGAAATTGTGCTTTTGCAGCACTTCAGCCTGATATTTGCTTCAAATTCTTTACAATTACGTGTTAGATATGAAGTGGCAAATAACTTTTCTAACCTTTGATTTAAGGCAGTAACCAGAAGGAAAAATAAATAAATTTAATAAATAAAATGCATGAAAGTGTCATGACAACAACTGCTATGATGAATGTATGCAAATTGGATTGCACATTACACTTATTGAAAATGTGAAAGTCATTTGCAAAACTAGTGAACATTTAAAAAAAAAAAAAAAAAAACAAACATTTGAAAAGTCTCATTCAAGTTGGCCCATTTACATTGTAGCATTGTGTGCAGGCAGGAGACGAAGACAGGTTAATACAGTTACCCAAACGTCACTTAATTATAACTATTCCAAAGACAGCCAATAACACAACTTAGCATAACGGTGACCAGACAAGGAGTGTGGAAAAATAAACAACTTAAATGGTGAACACACCATTGAACTACAGCTGAACTAAATCTCATAATGACGGTAACCAGGGAGACAGACGAGTGGCGGGAAACTGAACAAAGAAACATGTGACATATGAAAACAAAGTCCATGAACAACACTAAACAGAATGGTGACACATATCTTAATATAGCATCATATTTTAAAGCTCCACCCAAATGTAAATTACATAATGTACAGTATTTCTACCAGCAGTATTCAGTGACATTGTAGCAGTTGGTCTTCCTGCATCATTTGAAATGGCAGACATTCCATTCTTATTTTTTATCCTGTTGTGGTTTACTATAGTATCTCTATTTCTTGTTATATTATTAATTAATTCTGGCTCCAGAATTTATTAACGGGTGTACTGTGTATGATACTGTGCACAGGTGGACAAGTGGCTGTACAAAAACATGTCAGGGAGGAAAATGGAGCGCAGGAGCGCAGTACAACTTTGATCCAAAGAAACAGACACACCTTCTGCTTATGGATAAAATACATAAGCTATATGAACTTTATAATAATATAAACTATTTAAATGATAGTTGAAATATATGCCCTGAATGATCTTGACTGAATATAACAAAATTGATCAAGAATTAATTAATCATGAATTAAAAGTGTGTTCTATACTGTTCATATCACAGACCATATTAAAATATAATTTGCTAATACCACAGTACACCCATCATTACTGCCAACATTGTGAAAGAAATATAAATAAAGAAAAAAAGCCCATAATACAAAATCATATATAAAAAAAAATATGTAGATGCTTATTTTGTGGGTTGCAAATGCAGAATGGTATGCAAATATTCCTCTTCCTCATATTTATTTGAGTGTTAAGATGAAAAGCAGCAGCTTGCTCTCTCACTTCTCAAACCATGGTCTCCTCATCTCTCTGGTTGTTTCTGCTGCTAGCAGCCATCTCTCATAAGTCTTCATAGTTTCTATAGAAATCCTTAGAATAAAAATCACTTATATATGGTTGCACAAAATGTTTCCATGTCTCTAACATGTCAGGCCATATTTATTTCCCCAGGTGTCCAGTGTGTTGAACTGACCCAGACTGATTCTATGGTCTTAAGGCCTGGTCAGGTTTTGACACTGTCCTGTAAGGTCTCTGGATATTCAGTGACTGACAGCAGCTACTGTACTGGCTTTATACGACAGGCTGCAGGAAAAGCTCTGTGATAAACTGAAAAGGAGATTTCAAGTGCTCTTCCAGCAGCACAGTGACTCTACAAGGACAGAATATGCAGACTGAGGACACAGCTGTGTATTACTGTGCCAGAGAGTCACAGTGACACAGAGCAACATCGACACTCACCACACAAATAATTTCAGTTCCAGATTATATTCAAAGTTCAAAAAATTACGGTCTATGTTTTAACCGTTGAAATTTGTTAGTAAAAGTTAAAATAGAGATATTTTTATTTTAAATGCGCAAATATTTCATTCATATCTCTGTCTTCTCTACTTTCCACCCAAAGCTCAGTACACTCATGATAATTGTTTTACAAGTGTATTCTTGGCACATTTCACACAGTGAGGTTGCACTGTTCACACATGTAGTCAAATCACAGTAAATACAATCTGAGGATTCTCTAGATCTCTCTTTCTACTTCTAACACATTCATGATAGTGAAGTTTCCTTTTATCGATTATATAAATAGTGGCCAATAAGTAATCTTCAGGCAGTCTAGAATAGATATAATTACAGATACTGTCATCACTGAATTGTTTATTTATTGATCCATTCTCATGAAGCTCATGACTATGAAAGCTTGACTAACCATTAACTTCATTTTATGCAGAAATGCTAATAGTGCACGTTTGATGTTTCTATTTGTAAACTACTAAAGTGTGTTGTGTGTCTGAGATCAGCTTTTCTACTTACTGAACACAACATGACTTAAGAAAATATTCACATGCCTGTACAGTGACCAAATTTAAGGCCTTCAGTGTATATTCCAGGATAAGTATAATGAATCTGAAAGGCCTTAGATATCAGCATAGAATAAAGACCAGAATACAAGCAAAGGCTTAATTCAGTAAAAAGTAAACAAGAAAAAAAGAAAAGAAATGTGTGTTCATATCTATCTCTTAGCAAGGTACGAGACTAATAAAGACATGTATAATTTTAAATAATAATAATAATTACTATTATTGAAACAATAGAGATATATGGAGACAAGAGAGTGTATCGAAAAAGTCACATTTACTGATGCGTTCCTCAGGAAACACCTGTGTTTGATTATTGCCACTAAGTGAATTTGCATGTATAGTTTCATAAGATTTGTTTAAACTCTACAACTATAATAAAGCATATGGGAAACTACTAAAACACATTTTTTTTTTAAAGTAGTATCTACTTACTCAAACATAAATGGAAGACAGTACAATCAAGACATGGTTATTTTAAATCTTCTCAGCAAATTATATCAGAATCAAATTATTTTAACCTGATGACTGTAAAATAATTTTAGAAAAGATCATGTCTTAATTGAAATACTGCTAATCAAACTAAATTGATTGTGACGTTTCAATAAAACTGGAGATGATTAATTGCACCTCACTTGTATTTCTGCCTTCAGCCTCTCAATCTCCCTCCACTATGAGGTTCTCTGAGGGGATCTATACGACAATTCACCATGACATCACAACAATAATAGACGTTCCCTTTCAGTCGGTCACGTTCGACGTACGTCGGAACTGACCGACGAATTGGGATCTATTTTCAGAGACCAATCTACTTCGAGTGTTTAAAACGAGCCAATGAAGATTGGCATGCGGTCGACGCACTCCACGCACCGCCCCGCAGTGCGGGGTATAAATACGGAAGCGGAAGTACCGCATATCGCTTTCAACTTCGGAGCCGAACATTCATTTTTTGTTTTGTTCCTACGAAGAGTGTTTCAGTTATGAGAAACAGGAGATTGGAGCTCTGCCAGTGTTGGTGTGACGGTGCCTGCAGCGGTGGTCGCGAAAAACTACATTGAGAAAAAACAAACAGCTGTTTTCACAGCTCTGGGCATTCTGAGTGCTCTCAGCGGGCTTGCACCCTTGAACCGCTGCAAGCCACGGCCATTTCCCCTGCGTGCCTCGGCACTGACCAGAGTGTTTTTCCTCCTCTAAAAAAGCAACACGGTTTGACCCTGCGTCTTTTTCAAGATGTCATTCAAACCGTGTGTTTCTGGATGCTGACGTTACCTGTCCCCAGCTGACGGACACGATCGCTGTCTCACGTGTTTGGGCGTTCAGCATGCTGAGGCGGCTTTCGTGGATGACTCATGTTCCCATTGTGGGAATATGACCATCGCAGTATTAAGGTCCAGGCTCGACTACCTTAAAAAAGGTGGAGTCCCATTGCGCATCCCCCGATCTAGCGGTCCTCCTGCTCCGAAGCAGAGGGCTGCTACTTTGGCTGATGCCTTTGGTGGGGACCTGAGGGTATCTGTGAGGGCACTCCCGCCGGGCCAACAGGCTCCTCGGGCCCCTCCCCCCTCCGCTGCGCCGGTTGAGCTTCCAGAAGAGCACGCTGGTTCTTCCCGCGGGGGACCAGCTGTTACTTTTGGGGCTCCGGTTGAGGATATGGTTTCGATCGCCGCATCGGGGGACGAGCTAATGGACTCTGGAGATGACGACCTGGCTGCGCTGCCCCCTTCGGGTGTGGTAACGTTGCCCGAGTATGATCCAGAGCTCACGGCTATGCTTTCCCGGGCCGCCGCGAGTGTCGGGCTCGAGTGGAACCCTCCACCGCATCCCGAACCCTCGCAGCTGGACGATTGGTATCTCGGGACGGCCCGTGCTGGCGCCCCGAGTCATGGACAGCGCCCTACAGCGCTAGAAACCGATCAACTGACTCCTCCGTCCTCACTACCCTCGACGGTGGCGCGGCGAAGGGTTACGTGGAGATCCCCCCAGTGGAGCGGTCGGTTGCGATGCAACTGTGTCCTAAGACCGCTACCGACTGGCGGGGAAATCCGCGTCTCCCCTCCCGGGCATGTAAGTTCTCGTCCGGGCTAACCGGCAAGGCTTACACCGCCAGTGGAGAAGCCGCGTCATCTCTGCATGCCATGGCGCTCCTGCAGGTCTACCAGGCCAAAGCGCTCATGGAATTGCACAAGGGTAGTTCCGACCCAGGCGTTATGCAGGAACTGCGTACCGTGACGGACCTCGCCCTCCGGGCGACAAAAGTCACCGCACGCTCCCTGGGTCGGGCGATGTCCACATTAGTGGTCCAGGAACGCCACCTGTGGCTGAACCTGGCAGATATGCGTGAGACCGACAAGGTGCGGTTTCTCAACGCCCCTGTCTGCCAGGCCGGCCTCTTCGGCGACGCAATCGAGAACTTCGCCCAGCAGTTCTCGGTTGCCCAGAAGCAGACGGAGGCGATTAAAAATACCCTGCCCCTGCGACCTGCTGCTTCCTCCACCCAGTCGCCGGCCGCAGCACCCCCGCCTGCTCGTCGCCGAGGGCGTCCCCCGCCGTCTGCCTCCACCCCTGCCAAGCTAAAGCAGCAGCCTCCACCGGCAAAGCAGGGCGCCAGGTGCAAGGGGGCCGCCCAACCCGTCCAGGGCCCCGCTGTCTCTGCCGGCAAGCGCAAGGGTAAGCGGCCCTGAGATGGGCAGCCCAGGGAGAAGAGGAGCTGCTCTCGGGGAGGTGGTGTCTGCACCCCTCCTCCCCCCGGAGGAGGACCAGGGGGAGAATGTTCACAACGCTGGTACCAAAAACATCCTGCCGCTGGCTCTCCGGAGTCCAGCGGTACCCACATTCTCAATAAAAGAGCAGTTTCCTCCCTCCCTGGGCCCCCAGAGGGTCAGGTTGGCAGTGTGCGACGCCCCCGGGCCTTACCACTCCTTTCCTCCCCTCCCCCCCTCGCCAGGGGGCAGCAGTGTGGGCACCGAGGACGCCCCCGGGCCTTCTCACCCACGCTCTGCCCCACCCTGGAGTACTCAAGCAACACTCCGGGCCGCCTCCGGGCCTCCCGAATCCGACCTGGGTACTCCATCTCGCTGCCTCACCCCGGGCACGTCTGTGGTGCCGTTGGTCCCGCTTGTTCGGTCTCTGGGGGCCTGGTTAGGTCTCCCCAGGCCGTCTCGCTGGCTCATCTGTACCATCAGACTCGGCTATGCGATTCAATTTGCCCGCCGACCTCTCAAGTTCACGGGCATCCTCTTCACCTCAGTGCGGAGTTGCGATGCCCATGTCTTGCGGTCCGAGATCGATGTCCTGCTGGCGAAGGACGCGATCGAGCCGGTTCCTCCGGCTGATATGAAGGCGGGGTTCTACAGCCCCTACTTCATTGTGCCCAAGAAAGGGGGTGGGTTAAGACCAATCCTGGACCTGCGTGTCCTGAATCGGGCCCTGCACAAGCTCCCGTTCAGAATGCTAACGCAGAAACGCATTTTTGAATGCATTCGTCCCCGGGATTGGTTCGCAGCGATCGACCTGAAGGACGCGTACTTTTTAATGTCTCCATTCTCCCTCGACACAGACCGTTCCTACGCTTTGCGTTCGAGAGGAGGGCATTTCAGTACAAGGTCCTGCCCTTCGGGCTGTCCCTGTCGCCTCGCGTCTTCACGAAAGTCGCAGAGGCAGCCATTGTTCCACTCAGAGAACGCGGCGTTCGCATTCTCAACTATCTCGACGACTGGCTCATATTGGCCCAGTCCCGGGAGCAGTTGTGCGAACACAGGGACCTGGTGCTACGTCACCTCAGCCTGTTGGGCCTTCGGGTCAACCGAGAGAAGAGCAAACTCTGTCCCACGCAGAGGATCTCTTATCTCGGTATGGAGCTGGACTCGGTCAACCGGACTGCGCGCCTCACAGAGGAGCGAGTCCGGTCAGTGTTGAACTGCTTGAATACGTTCAAAGGCAGAACAGCAGTCCCACTGAAATTCTTTCAGAGGCTCCTGGGGCATATGGCATCTGCAGCCGCGGTAACGGATTGCTTCATATGAGACCGCTTCAACGCTGGCTTCACGACCGGGTCCCGAGATGGGCGTGGCAGCGCGGCAAGTACCGGGTCTCAGTTACTCCTTACTGTCGCCAAACCTTCAACCCGTGGGCGGACCCTGCCTTTCTACGGGCCGGAGTGTCCCTAGAACAGGTGTCCAGGCATGCTGTGGTCTTCACGGATGCCTCTTCCACAGGCTGGGGGGCCACGTACAACGGGCACTCAGTTGCGGGTCTGTGGACGGGGCCCCAACTGCGTTGGCATATCAATTGCCTAGAGCTTCTGGCAGTACGTCTCGCCCTGGGCCGCTTCAAAAAGCCGCTACAGGGAAAACACGTACTGGTCCGTACGGACAGCACTGCGGCCGTTGCGTACATCAACCATCAGGGTGGTCTACGCTCCCGTTGCATGCTCCGGCTCGCCCGCCATCTCCTCCTGTGGAGTCAGAAGCGTCTGAGGTCGCTTCGGGCCATTCACATCCCAGGTGCGCTGAACCAGACAGCCGACGAGCTCTCTTGTCAGCCGACCCCTCGGGGAGAGTGGCGACTCCACCCCCGGAGCATCCAGCTTGGCTGGGCACTCTATGGCACCCGCGTCCAGACCTCTGGAGACTCCATGTCTGGTCCCTGGACGGGACGTGGAGGTTCTAGGTGGCCTGCCGCAGGCAGTGGCAGACACCATCGCTTCAGCTAGAGCTCCCTCTACGAGGCGCCTCTATGCGCTGAAGTGGAACCTGTTCGTTGAGTGGTGTTCTTCCCGCCGGGAAGACCCCCGAAGGTGTTCGATTAATGTCGTGCTTATTTTCCTACAAGATGGGTTGGAGAGAAGGCTGTCTCCCTCCACCCTCAAAGTGTACGTCGCTGCAATAGCGGCGTATCACGACGTAGTTCAAGGTAAGTCCTTAGGTAAGCACGACTTAATTGTCAGGTTCCTCAGAGGTGCGAGGAGACTGAATCCTCCTCGTCCAACCTCGATACCCTCTTGGGACCTAGCCCTGGTGCTTAAAGCACTCCAGGGCCCTCCCTTCGAGCCTTTGCAGTCAGTCGAGCTAAACATCCTGTCCATGAAGACAGTGCTCCTGACTGCATTGGCCTCAATCAAGAGGGTAGGGGACCTGCATGCACTTTCGGTCAACAAATCGTGCCTAGAATTCGGGCCGGCCAACTCTCACGTTGTCCTGAGACCCCGGCCTGGATACGTGCCCAAGGTTCCCACCACTCCCTTCCGGGATCAGGTGGTGAACCTGCAAGCGCTGCCTTCGGAGGAGGCAGACCCAGCCCTAGCTTTGCTCTGTCCCGTCCGCGCTCTCCGCGCCTACATGGACCGAACTCAAAGCTTTAGAACCTCAGAACAGCTCTTCGTCTGTTACGGAGGCCAGCAGAAAGGGAAGGCTGTCTCCAAGCAGAGGTTAGCCCACTGGATAGTGGATGCTATCATCTTGGCTTACCAGTCCCAAGACGTGCCTTGCCTGTTCGGGGTGCGAGCTCACTCCACTAGGAGTGTAGCCTCCTCCTGGGCGCTGGCTCAAGGCGCCTCGCTGACAGATATATGTAGAGCTGCGGGCTGGGCGACACCTAACACGTTCGCTAGATTTTATAGCCTCCGTGTAGAGCTGGTATCTTCCCGCATCCTCGCCCCCAGTGGCCAGTAGCGCTAAGTGCCCGTTCTAGTGTCGGCTTGCATACGCCACTCCCGCCTCCGGGCCGGATACGTGCGTCTATTGTCTCCAGTTGTGTTTCCCGGAAACGGCTAACCCTGTCGAGCTCCTCCGTCACCCCTTCGGTGTCAGACGTTGTGGCCGTTTGACCGCATGGCAATCTTCATTGGCTCGTTTTAGGGAACGAGGGTTACATACGTAACCGAGACGTTGTTCCGGGTGGCAAAAGCCGAAGTGTTCCTATGGCAACGCTAGTAAATTGCTTGGAAGGGGGACCCACCGTCGGCACTCGGCAGTAGCCTAATCTACATTTCAACAGTTGATTCAAAAACTGACGTTGTGGAAATTCAGACATAGTTAACATGATCATTGAGGGACTGTTTGAATAATTCAGGAAATAGCAATACATGAAACGCCTAACCTTGGTCTAGTAGATGTAGCGCTAGTCTACTACCATAATTTTTAAATGAGCCTCAGCCTACCATTGAGTAGTTATTTTATCGAGTAGTTATTTTAGTGACTGTTGCTGTTTGACTTACAATATCAAAAAAC
Source organism: Rhinogobio ventralis (assembly GCA_039654625.1). Taxonomy (NCBI): domain Eukaryota; kingdom Metazoa; phylum Chordata; class Actinopteri; order Cypriniformes; family Gobionidae; genus Rhinogobio; species Rhinogobio ventralis. The sequence goes on from CM077196.1 coordinate 23,471,552, forward strand.
TTGACTTCTAACTAAAAAAGGCAATATTCGTTTTCTGTTGCTCGGTTCGAATGGCACAGACGTGAGCTTTTGACGGTGAAAAGGATAGCGCGCTGTAGACTAGCGCTATTCAGCTAGGCATTCACTCAAACTAAACTCGCGGTGATGATGAAACCAATGTGGTACACGCATCAATCATCCATCAGCAGTAGCCTACAACTATGTTTTGCTTTTCCTATTTCTTCCATTGACATTTGATCAGTAGCCTACATGACACTAGAAGTTCTGTCTCTTCCTTGTATAATACTTTTACTTCAGGCAGCGACTACGTTTACATGTGCACCAATAATGCGACTATTTATAATAATCTGAGTAAGGTCTTAATCGCAGTAAGATGTTTACATGACATGAGCAGAACTCTTCACTCCAGTTTACATGCAGTTTTCATTATTCTGATTATTCGCTAATAAGTATGGTTATACCACACTCAGATAGGCATACAGTATGTTACCGGACATTGTTTTAATCTATTCGCATCAAATTCAAAACACATTTTTATGGACGTAGCTTAGGCTACTGGATATTTTCGGCGCCGTGATGAACATTGCAGTGCCGGGTTTGCCTGCTGCCGTCGCGTTTTTCGCCGTCTAGATGAAGATACGGAGCAGAGACAGAGTTGTGTTGACAGAGTTTAGTGATTTGGAGAAGAGAAAACTTCAGAATTATGTCACAAAGTTCATTCATGAAGTTGTGTAAACAACACACGGTATCCGTGTACGTCCGTGCACATGCGCACTTTGGTCAGAATGGTAATAATGCGATTAAGGTGTTTACATGCCTGTTTATTGCGATTAAAATCGGCGTAAGCCACCTAGTTTAATGTGACTATGGTTATTACGATTATGAGCTTAATCGTATTAGTTTGATTTAAGTATTGCGTTTACATGAGTTAAAGTTTAATCGCAATATTGTCAAAACCTTATTATAATCGCATTATGAGGGAGCATGTAAACGTAGTCAGTGACTGGCAATGAGTTTGATCTTAAAAAGAAACCTTAAGTTTACTAATATTAGTCACGAATTTCCCCAGCTGAAGATAATTATGCTCTGCTATGATTTTGTAGATGGACAGTTTTGAGAATACACGAAGTCCACTTGCTTTAACCTCCTCACCCACAGGTTTCGCTAGATATATTTACTTTTTTTCTGAAGGAAATCGATAAAATCCTACACCTTTTGCTTTATATCTGGCGGCGCAACCCCAAACACAACACGTTTTCGTCATAGTTTCAACTTTGATCAACAACAATGTTTTTAATTAACTATGTAACTGTTACAGTAGCCGGCTGGATCTCTTCAGTTGGTCAGTAGAAGCCGCTCGCGTTCTGCCACCCGGAAGTATCGTGGTGCCTATTGTTTACAAACATTCTGAAATATTTTATGTTATTTATGTTATTTAGGTATTTATGTTGCCTTTAGGTTGATAAGAGCTGTATCCACTTTGACCTGTTCCACATCTTCCTGACCTAGATAGTTCAGAGGAAAAAGAAGTGGCAAAATTATGAGAGACTGCTGAGGGAAGCCCAGAAAAATGATGGAAGGTTCCAACACCCATGAAGACTAAGAACATGCTCTATAGAGCAACGATTGTCACAATCACGGCCGCTGTGTTAGTCCTACATGTACGCCAGCTGTACTTCTGAGCTTCCACGCTGTCTCCCTCATTCATAGATTCTTGCCTTAAAACATGATGTTTAACACAGAGCAGCACATGTGGTCCTTTTCTTTTAAATTTCACATAGATGACTTTAGGTAAAACCCCTCATTATTTGACTGTGAGAAGTTTCTCTGCCAGAATCTTGTAAGGGAATCTCATTTGATGCTCCATTCTGTTCACAAAAACGAAACAGCTGTGTCCTTCTGTTGCGTGTGTGCATGTGTTCTCTTCTATTGCATACAGTTCTCGGTAACACTTTACAATAACAGGACATGAATAATCTTGTTCTAAAACCTGAATTTTATAGTTACTTCAACATGAACTCATGATTAGTGAAGATATGAACTATGAAGAGCTATCCTTAACTACGACAGGTGTCATAAGGATTCATGCATGAAACAATGTCTTTACATGTTACATGTTTGATAATTAATGCAGATCATTTATTCAGAAGGGCGATTTGCAAACACACACATTAAAAAGTGCAGTATTACATGTTCTTGATATGAAGTTGGATCAGGAAGAGTTGATCAGGAAGAGAAGCAACTTTTGTGCAAATCCTGTGTTTTACTGAGTCTCATTTGCAAAGCAGCCCAGTGTACATAGATTCACACAAACATATTCTGAAAACATTCAGTAAACGTGATGAAAGGACCTAAATAGGACCAAAAAATAACATTCTAGGTTGGTCCCCTAAAGGTCCTGCAAACATTATGGGAATGTATTGTAGAGGGAACGTCCTATAGTAATGGTCCCCTAAACATTCCCATAACATCCTGAATGTTCCCTGATTGTCCACCAAATAAGGTCCCCTAACCCTTAAAAGAACTCCTCATCGTGACCATCTCGGAATGTTCTGGGAACATTACTAGGCGACGTCCTTGACACCAGTGGGGATGTTCTGAGAACGTTCTGGGAATGTAAAATTTCTGGCTGGGTAATTAATAACAACACATTCTTCCATTGTTGTTTTCAGGTGGTGTTTGTGTTGAGCTCACTCAACCTCCATCTATGGTTGTGAAATCTCAAGAATCATTTTCCATCTCCTGCAGGATTTCAGTATCAAGCTACTGCATTAACTGGATACGCCAAATAACTGGAAAAGCACTGGAATGGCTGGGCTATCTTTGCAGTGATGGTAGCACTGGTACTACAGACTCAGTAAAAAACAAGATCAGTTTCACCCAGGACACGTCCAAAAACACAGTGTTTCTACAGGGAAAGAATTTTCAGACTGAAGACACAGCTGTGTATTACTGTGCAAGATACACACTTACTAAACAAGACACAGCAAAAAACTGAACACATTTATCAGATATACATACTATCAAACTATCATCCGTCCATCCATCCATTACAAATAAGCAATGGCAGACTGAAGGAGGAGTTCATGCAAAACTGTGATGCATATTTCCCATAAGTTGTACTGTTGGAGTGTGTGTGTTCACTGACTGTATGTAGAGAGGAATCAATCAGCAATGGCAACAATAATCAGTTCCCTCCTGTTATTCCTATTTTTACATGGTCTGAAACACATTACTAAATAATAATAATAATAATAGTCATTTATGAATGCTTAGTTTTAGCAAGCTTTACATATTGCATATTTTATTTTATTTTTTCTCTCTTCCACAGAAATCCATTGTCAGACCTTCACTCAGTCTCAGGCTGAGGTAAAAAGGCCTGGTGAATCTTTTCGGCTGGTCTGTACCGCCTCTGGATTTACATTCAGCAGCTACTGGGCAGCTGTGGTGAGACAGGGTCACGGTAAAGGACTGGAATGGGTTGCAACTATAGGCACATCCAGTTCTCAGATCTACTATTCCCAGTCAGTCCAGGGAAGGTTCACAGTGTCCAGAGATGACTCCAGCAGTCAACTGCACCTACAGATGAACAGCCTCAAGACTGAAGACACTGCTGTGTATTACTGTGCTAGAGAGTCACTGTGAATGAGTTCAGGGTCAAAGCAATACAAAAACCACTTCCTTTCCTGTTGACTTCACTTATGATCCAGATACTGTTGTATTTCCTAGAGGTGGCGCTCTTGTCACGCAGTCTTAGTTGACTGTTTTGAGCATCACTCAATTAACTTTTGTTTTCTTTGCTTTCTTTTTATGTATATAAAAATAATTCAGTGGCATAGTAAATATCACAGTAATAATTAATTTTATTAACTTAATAAAATCTCTGAATATCATTTACTTGATTGTTTGAGTTGAACATACCAAAATAATTGACAAAAAATCCAAGAGTTAATTTTGTCTAAAAAAAATTTCACTAAAAGAATTTAGTATTTGACTAACCAATTATTTATTTAAAATATACTTAATATATTTGTGAAATTTCTATCAAAATATTCTAGAATGGAGAATTAAACTGATCTGTTTCAAAAACCAAAAATATTACTTAATTCAAATCAACATTATTAATCTTTAACACACACTTTAGGTTTACTCAATTAAAACAATGCACCCCTCCACCATCCCCTGACGTGACGACAACTCGAGGTTGAGTGGGCTGTTTGAATTCTCTTCAGTCTCCAGAGCAGTTCCTTCTTCTTTCTCAGCGTTGCAGAATGTGCTTTAAATTATATTATTTAATACAAAACCACATACAGGGACGCAATGTGCATCACCTAAACGATTGTGGCGTCTGTCTTTGAAACGCCTGGTGCCTTGCTCAAAACACACAACTTTATTCCTAAAGATAATGAATATAATTAATTTGGATGATAAAATGTTCTCAGAACTGTTTGTTTATTGGCAGGTCATGGAGTCAGGCACGTTGCAGCATCTTTCGGCTACAAGTGAAACGCAGGACGGCGGTCTGAAGTTCGAAGTTCACCCGCAGTGTGCGAGTCCCACTCCGGCACAAGAACCAGCACTGATACGGTGGAAATGGGGTAACAGACCGGTTGATTACACCTGAATTACCTTTAAATGTTTCATTATAAAGGCCAACAATAAAGGCCAATGTCATGTATACCTGTGGTTGTGTGGAGTATTTTACAAAGGTTTAGCGGAAATAAATAAAAAAAGTTAATATTAATACTATAAAAGTTAATATTACTCATAAATAAAACAGTTAATATTACTCATAAATATTGGTTTTTAAATGTTTCTCCACAATTATTTTTACTTTTTTTATTTTTTTACTTACATTTATTCATTTCATACGGTGTATGTAATTGATTTCACTGCTTGTAAATTTAATCATTTTTTTTTTTTTAATGTTTCACCAAAAAAAAATTTCTTAGAGTGTAGATTTTTTTTTTTAAATCCACACATATGCATTGCATTGATCAAATCTGATAATTTACAGATATAAATTGTATTAATTTACAAAATAAATAAATACCCCCCCAAAAAATATCCAGAAACAGATAAAATCACACATATTTATTTATTTTACTGCTGATTTAATGTATTAAGTAATGTAAGAATATATAATGTACTTCATACATTATTTTATGAAACTTCAGGAGTGTGATTGAATGAAAGTATTGGTAAAATAATTCTCCTGTAGGCTACAGGCTGTAGCTAAAAGCTGTAGCTTGTTTTTAAAATTGCATTTTACCAATACTTTCATCAGACACCTGACAGACAAGTTTAGACCTTAACAAAACTTTAAAACAAACAAACAAACAAAAACAAACAAACAATCATAGACGTTTCAAAATGTTGCATGTTTTCTTCATCTGTTTATGTGGTCAGAGATCTTATCATCTTTTGTGGAAAGCAATTATTAAATTATTGACCAACCGCAATATCTTGGACATCCGAAGAGCTGTATGCAAATTCTCTACTTGCTCTCTATACAAAAGAGGAATATCTGTTTTGTGGATCAGTTGGAGTAATAAAGCTGCATTCACTTCAAATCATGATTTCATAAAAAAAACCTTCAATCTTAAAACTGTTAAAACTAATGTACTTCAAAACTTTCTGACTAGGCTTTCTCAAGCCAACATCAAAGTTTGTCTACAAACTTTTCAATCCATACTGATCTCTAGTAGAGAGAAAGGCATTTTACCTGTCCTATTTTCTGTGAAATAAAGTCCTGGTCAGATGTATTACAGTAGCTGATTTCTGTCTAAACCAAAAGAAACTTAAACTAACGTTCCTGCAATAATGTGTTATAATAATTACCCACCATATTCCTACCTAAAATTAACATCTGTACTGGACAACATTACGCACTTTTATGCTTAACTTGAACAAGAAAATAATTATTTGTCTGGTAACACTTTATAATAAGGTTCATTAGTTAACAGCATTAGTTAACATGAACTAATAATGAACTGCACTTATAAAGCATTTATTTATCTTTGTTAACGTTAATTTCAACATTTACTAATACTTTATGAAAATCTTGTTAATATTAGTTAATGCACTGTGAACTTTTTAGTGATTTTTTAGAATTAGAAGGTTCTGCAATTTGACCTGTTCCAAAAATCCCCATTTACAAATTTGAGAGGATTCTGATATTGTACATTTAGAATACATTTAGGGTCATATCATTTTTGCTATATGGAATGCAAAAACTTTGAAGCTCAATATCTCAAAAACCCCTCAGAATGCAGATCCTTATAATTCCAAGGTGGCGATATAACAGTGAACGGAAAGGTGCATATTCACATTCACATCATACTGTTCTTAAATAGTTTGGCCCTTCAGTCATGATTGTATCTTGTGACCCTCCCAATGCAAATTAAATTGTTTGTTTAGTATTTATGTGCTTCTGATTGGATCTGCAGCATCTCATCACCACTTTCAAGATGAAGAATGTACTCTGCTTGCTGCTGCTCTCATTCGGCGTATACCGTGAGTTTTCTCATGAGACACATGAGACAAATAAACTCACATTAACCATTCCTCTTTGTGTCCGAGTATACATTCCGTAACAATTAAACTGTAATATTACACAGCACAAAGGCATATCGGACTCCTTTACCACAGCACATATTTCTTTGATATGTAGATTGTTGGTTGTGGCTACACATTTTACAGTGACAAACTAAAAAGTTAGTTTGATGTAACCAGAGACATCACCAAGAGTCTACAAGTGAAAGTGACTCTACAAGGGCAAAATATAGTAATGAATATCAGCATCTTGTGCATGAGAGTAAATACATTTAAAACTACAAGCAGTTCTGTTCTAAAAAATCCTCTAACATAGGAATATAAAAATGCATATGAATCGTATCCCAACTCAAGTTTGCAAGTCTGCTTTATCATTACAGGCAAAAGCGAGGCCTTTAGACTCTCTGATGCGGGACCAACAGAACCGTACTGACCTACTGCTATTGTTGCTTTCCGGTATTACAATATTTGTTATATCAATGCCTGAAAAAGAATTAAAGTACATGACAAAACAAGATTTGATGTCATAAAATTCTCAATAAATGAACCGTATTATAAATGTTTTTTTAGAATGTAGACCAGTGGCCAGTAGCTCTGTATGTTTATGTAAATCATCAGTTGCATATTTAAACAGCAGGCATGAGTCCGTTTATACATTCATCTGATCACTAGAGGGAGGAAAGAATCACTTCAGATCATTCAAACACATCATGATCTCTTCATCTTTAGTGTTGCTTCTGGCAGTAATATCCTGTAAGTTTAGTCTTCTTTTCTGCGTGATACATCATTTTGTTGCTAAAAATCTTGTCAACTGTCTTTAAACTTCATGCTATTTTACTAACTGGTATTATTTCATTTGATACAGGTGTTCATTCATATGAACTCACTCAGCCTGCGTCTCTGACTGTCCGTCCTGATGCCACTCTAACTATCGACTGTAAAGTCTCCTATTCAGTTACTAGCTATCATACAGCCTGGATTCGTCAGCCTGCAGGAAAAGCTCTGGAATGGATTGGAGTGATCTGGAGTGGTGGAGGCTTAGCCTACAAGGATTCCCTGAAAAGCAAGTTCACCATCACCAGAGACACGTCCAGTAACACAATAACACTGCAAGGAAAAAATATGCAAGCTCAAGACACAGCTGTGTATTATTGTGCCAGAGAATCACAGTGACAGACGCCAACAGCCTCCCTGTACAAAAACATCATCATCATATTACAAATTATATTTGCTCCAAAGAAATTGTGCTTCACAATCAATCTGCACTTCAGTCTGATATAAAGTGGCAATTCTGGCAAATAACTTTTAACCCTTTGAGCGGTACGGTACCACATTAGGGATAAAGGATGAGGACTTTACCCGGCAGTCAAAGCGGCATTACATCACGAAAGTGCAGGCTCAAGCTGCGTTCCACTCCACTTTTAGACACGCACTTGCGAACTTCCCTAAGCACTTCCCCTCAGGGGAATCCCTGCCGCCATTTTGAAGTGCGTTCCAATTCGTTAAGTGGACATGGGAAGTTTATATGTACAGACCCTCGCTCCCTCGATTTTGACCGAGTCTACTTCATATGTACACTTCAGGCAGCTTCATATACCACAATGCAACACGATTGTGACGTCACCTCATATCGCGTTTATTTTACCCCACCACAACCAACTCTATGATATTTTAATTATTTTAAAAAACATTTACAACAACCCAAACACACCTATATACATATAGAATGCTGCATTAAATGGGGGAAAAAAGAATAATAAATCAACTCCATAGTGGATTCCAAGTGATCAAGGGCATAGGACGTTCCAGTTCAGTCCGTAGAGCTCCGGAGGTTGACGGCAGGCAGTCAGGGGAGTGCTAGAGTGGCTGTAGCATTGGTATCTATAGTGGTCGAAAAATAATTCAAAACCAGACTGTTTAAACCAGCGCTTGAAGTGGAAGGGGGCGGGGTGGTTATGAAGGTCCATATTTTTAAGCTCTTCTAACTTGTACTCAGCCTTAAAACAAACATATTTCTTGTAATTGTTTAACTATAACATTTGTTACAATAAGGTTTTTTTTACAAAGCAAGACCATTGACAGCTCCTCATTACCATGCAGGCCAATGTTAACTTTTTTCTTTCTTTTTTTGAATCTATAGCATTTGTTATGAAAAATAGCAACACAGTTAGAAACTATAGCTACAACATGCCACAGGTGTAATATACATCTTTAGTAAGAAAAATATTCCCTTAGCTGATTATCTATTATAAATTCTACAACTAGTCAAAATGTACCACAATAAATACAATAGAACGTGATACATTCTAGTAAATGTGGTCATCATGAGTCATTTTAGTGGCTTGTTTTACTACATTTTCAAAAGAATTCTAATGGGTCGCACATTTAAATCTTACAGCCTTGTTTATACTTGATGCATCCGCACGAGCGCGAGGGTACTCGTGTGCCAAGCGGACGAGGCGCGCGCGCAGTCAGCAGAGGCTGGCGCTGCGGAGGCAGACGAAAGTATAAACAAGGCTTTTGGAGCGCGCTTGTGAACGCACCACAAGGAAAAAATGCAGGTACGCTTAAGAGTAAAATGTAGAAGTGCCGGTACTGCGTACCGGTGAGTATACCGCCCCACTTCGAGCACTGGTTTAAACCTTACTATTTCAACATGGTGGACAGCTGCTGTGCGCCAGGATGGCAGAATAGGCGTCTTCATTCTAACTACTTTTGCCTCACGTAACTAATGATAAAAATAAGTTCCCATTAAATACGATATCATGAATAACTTAAGTGCTTTTATATATAAATAACATTCAGAAACTGTAGGCTATTTGAAACGAAATTAAGGATCAATAAATAAATACTGAAACAAAAAAATAAAATAAAATAAGAAATTACATTTATTGATTATGACTGATTTTATTTTAGGTGCACAACACGGACCGATGGGACAGATGCACACAGCGGCGCTGTTTTGTACGGGTTCGTGTTCACCGCTAACAGTAATTTATTCACGTGTTTTCTCTCTTAAAATGTAAGCGCGTGTATATGTCAGCATTATCATATACGTGTAAAGAATTGAAGTATGTCATGTAAAACGAGCTTATTGATGCAGTTCAGTCTGCCTGCTATCTGTTAATGTTACTCCTGATCGGAGGCTAATGTAAATATTTAGTTTATACGTAGATTTAGGCTTCAACTAAGTTTAGCCTAAAGATGCAACGCAAAAATATTTTGTAGTGCATAAGTTGTAACTTAGTGCCCATTTACGTAAAAACTAGGCTAGTTGTAACTTAATTGCGCACAGCTGGTGCAACAGGTGTCCTGACAGGAAAGCTATCCGTTCATTTATCGATACACGTGAAAAGCACCCCGGGGGCATTATAGGGACACGTGCAGCCCCGTCCCAGGTGCAGCCCCTCCCAGATCTTCAGGCTGCAGTCAGGTGTACTTGATTGCAAAGGGACAGCTGTCATACCTGTCAGTAGTGGGCAGTGGCACTCGTGCAACGTAAGCAATGACGCACATCCGAGTGAATGAGACAGAGGGAAGTTAGCAAGTGAAGGGCATAATAAAAACGAACTGGAATGCAGCATCAGAGGAAGATTGTGAGAGTTTAGGGTGCTATTTGGGATCCAGCCTTGAATGTTCAGCGGCGTGACATAACTGCCAGATTCAAACTGCTTTCGTGCGGCTGGCACTGAGCCAGAGGCGGACACGCTCAGCGCTTGACATATCATATCACAACTACTATGCAGTGCTTTCAACTATATAATGTTTATTTTAGATTTCAAACATTTAAATACACATAAGTACTAGTAAAACTATACATTTAGAGTTTGTAATATACACACTGGTGTCTATGGAAGCAGCAATAACAATCCATTCAAATATAATTTACCGACGTGTTTTATTCATATCAGTAAATATAAAGTGTACTCTATTCTTCTCCCAGTTCACCCTGATGAATTCACGTGATGTAAATCCGACTGACACTAGGTGTGTTTGACATCTGCTGCTGCTGGATGCAACCGATCGGCGAGAGCAGCGTGCAGGCGGGGAGGAGCTGCAAACGGAGACCTCAAGTCGGACACTTTCTGCTTCCCGTAGTGACGCTCGCGCTATATTTGCATACTTTATCACAGCTGAAGTTATAAATGCAATATTTGTCAAATACACAGATGTTTCAGAGAAATTTTCATTCAATACGTTATGTACTGCATAACACAGCGTCTGTTTGTATAAGAATAAAGTTCAACATAAGCCTACACTATCAATGAAGTGGTGTAGGGGAATGCTTTTTGACTTTTTGTATAAATCCACTTGTATTTATTTTTTCCCACATTAATTGCACACACGTCTAGTACAATTATGTGGTTTTGTTTCATTAATGCAGTGTATACTTTTTTCTTGATTTACCCCGAAAGAATGAAAGTTAAATGTGACAACATGCCCCATAGGTGGGGTACAATGTTACATGTGAGGGGTACATTGTAACATGACCAAATTACAGCTTAAAATGTTATCTGAAATAAATAAATAAAAAAAACTAAAATATTTTGTCAATGAAATACAATTATTAACCTTTTCAAATAAAATAATGGCATTTTTTAATAATTAAAAATAAACACATTTTTGAGTTTGACAACAAACACACCTCAAAAGACAGTTATACAGCATAGTAAAAAAATAATAATAATGAAGCATTTCTGAACATTGCCTCTCAGTCTTTATTCACCTTTTTCTCATGGTTTCTCAATAGAATTCATAAAAGTATAGAGTAGAATAGCATAGTTCTAATAGGGGCTCATTGTAACGCAGTGTTACAACATGACCTACCTGCACAACTGGGCTTGGGCTAAACCCGGCTTGTGTCTTCTACTGGTTAGATCAGCATTAAAGAACGATCTTAACTGTTAAATAACAGATATAAGATTAAAATAATATCAGATTTGTCTTATTTTAAAAAAACAGATTAAAAAACAAATTAACTTAAGTAAGAAATTTACTTTTGGTATGGTTAAATACATGTTCATTGATATCTTCCAAAGATTTTTAAATTTTGACGCAATTTTTTCTCTAAATAATGTTGATATGGTAACTAGTAAATACACTAAGTTTCGTCATCCTGGCATGTCTGGAAAGTGTTAAACCATGTGTGTTACAACTAACCCCGCGTTAGGTTTAGCCCCGCTCACCCCATACGTTTTTAATCAGTTTTATTTTGATAAACATGACACAATATAACATTGCGACTACATGAAAAGAGGTTTTACTGTTATAAAAAGCTGATTTGTGAGCATTAGTGGAGCTGAAGTTTTTAGAATAAACACGGTCTGCGCATTGCTGCATCAAGTCGAACAAACCTACTGACAGGACTCTCCGAACTGCGGCGTGAGCAAACATGGCGGCGCCCATCTCACGTTATAGATCAAGATCATTTATAAAGGTTTTTGAACGACAAAACACACACTTACTCGTATTTGAGAATCGGAATATCAGATAGTTGATGACATGGTAAGCAAGTTTGTGAATTTTGAATAGATAAAAGCGATACATAGATAAAAGTCATACAGCGCTATTTTGGCTGCGGTGAGTCACGTGACAAACATGACGCGTCGCCATGGAAACAATAAGGCGAAACGTTCTATAATAACGGTCGCCTTAAAAAAAAACTCACTCTGGGGGGTCAGCTAGAATATTTTAAACTCACGCTTGAAAGGGTTAAATAACCTTTGATTTAAGGCAGTAGCCAGAAGCAAAAAAATAATAATATAAAATAAATAACATATACAAGAAAAACTAGTTGAACATTTTCAAAAACAAAAACAAAATGTTTGGAACTTTTGAACATTCTCATTCAAGTTTGTCCATTTACATTGTAGCGTTCTTAATACAAATATAAATATCCCACAAATGTAGAAGGGATTTTGTATAGTGACCACATAGAGAACATTATATATATAGGCTATATATATATATATATATAGGCTATATATATATATATATATATATATATATATATAGATCAGTGATAGTGACTCATTGTTACAATCTGGTTGTGCAGTGAGGGAAAACAGGATGCGGACTTCAAATAATAGATGGGTTTAATACAAAGCATAGGACACAACCAAACATCAGGGTAACACAAACGAGAACGGACCATGAGTGCAGAGGAGTGAGACAATATAAAGGGAGTGCTAACGAAGACGACCAGGTGCAGGGAATCCAGGGAGAGATGAGGAGTGAGTGAGTTCAGGTGTGAGACAGGGAGGATCATGGGAAATGGAGTCCGGGACAGGCGTGGATGTAACACTCATCAACACTGCCATAGATCTTAATATAGCATTATATTTTAAAGCTCCACCCAAATGTAAATGACATAATGTACAGTATTTCTACCAGCAGTATTCAGTGACATTGTAGCAGTTGGTCTTCCTGCATCATTTGAAATGGCAGACATTCCATTCTTATTTTTTATCCTGTTGTGCTTTACTAGTATGTATCTCTATTTCTTGTTATATTATAATGAATTCTGGTTGTGTATGATACTGTGGACAGGTCACTATAACTTTCAATTGTTTTAGGTGTTAATGGTCAGAGCCTGGAGTCCATCCCATCAAGTTCTGAATCTGTCCTGTAGAGGATCTGGATTTAATTTTGGACAAAGAAACAGACACACCTTCTGCTTATGGATAAAATACATAAGCTATATGTGCTTTATAATAATATAAACTATTTAAATGATAGTTGAAATATATGCCCTGAATGATCTTGACTGAATATAACAAAATTGATCAAGAATGAATGTATCATGAATTAAAAGTGTGTTCTATACTGTTCATATCACAGACCATATTAAAATATAATTTGCTAATACCACAGTACACCCATCATTACTGCCAACATTGTGAAAGAAATATAAATAAAGAAAAAAAGCCCATAATACAAAATCATATATAAAAAAAATATGATAGCCTATTTATTTTTTGGGTTGCGTATGCAGAACTGTATGCAGGTCTCCTCAGGTCTCCTCATCTCTCTGGTTGTTTCTGCTGCTAGCAGCCGTCTCTCGTAAGTCTTCATAGTTTCTATAGAAATCCTTAGAATAAAAATCACTTATATATGGTTATACAAAATGTTTCCATGTCTCTAACATGTCAGGCCATTTTTATTTCCACAGGTGTCCAGTGTGTTGAACTGACCCAGACTGATTCTATGGTCTTAAGGCCTGGTCAGGTTTTGACACTGTCCTGTAAGGTCTCTGGATATTCAGTGACTGACAGCAGCTACTGTACTGGCTTTATACGACAGGCTGCAGGAAAAGCTCTGTGATAAACTGAAAAGGAGATTTCAAGTGCTCTTCCAGCAGCACAGTGACTCTACAAGGACAGAATATGCAGACTGAGGACACAGCTGTGTATTACTGTGCCAGAGAGTCACAGTGACACAGAGCAACATCGACACTCACCACACAAATAATTTCAGTTCCAGATTATATTCAAAGTTCAAAAAATTACGGTCTATGTTTTAACCGTTGAAATTTGTTAGTAAAAGTTAAAATAGAGATATTTTTATTTTAAATGCGCAAATATTTCATTCATATCTCTGTCTTCTCTACTTTCCACCCAAAGCTCAGTACACTCATGATAATTGTTTTACAAGTGTATTCTTGGCACATTTCACACAGTGAGGTTGCACTGTTCACACATGTAGTCAAATCACAGTAAATACAATCTGAGGATTCTCTAGATCTCTCTTTCTACTTCTAACACATTCATGATAGTGAAGTTTCCTTTTATCGATTATATAAATAGTGGCCAATAAGTAATCTTCAGGCAGTCTAGAATAGATATAATTACAGATACTGTCATCACTGAATTGTTTATTTATTGATCCATTCTCATGAAGCTCATGACTATGAAAGCTTGACTAACCATTAACTTCATTTTATGCAGAAATGCTAATAGTGCACGTTTGATGTTTCTATTTGTAAACTACTAAAGTGTGTTGTGTGTCTGAGATCAGCTTTTCTACTTACTGAACACAACATGACTTAAGAAAATATTCACATACCTGTACAGTGACCAAATTTAAGGCCTTCAGTGTATATTCCAGGATAAGTATAATGAATCTGAAAGGCCTTAGATATCAGCATAGAATAAAGACCAGAATACAAGCAAAGGCTTAATTCAGTAAAAAGTAAACAAGAAAAAAAGAAAAGAAATGTGTGTTCATATCTATCTCTTAGCAAGGTACGAGACTAATAAAGACATGTATAATTTTAAATAATAATAATAATTACTATTATTGAAACAATAGAGATATATGGAGACAAGAGAGTGTATCGAAAAAGTCACATTTACTGATGCGTTCCTCAGGAAACACCTGTGTTTGATTATTGCCACTAAGTGAATTTGCATGTATAGTTTCATAAGATTTGTTTAAACTCTACAACTATAATAAAGCATATGGGAAACTACTAAAACACATTTTTTTTTTAAAGTAGTATCTACTTACTCAAACATAAATGGAAGACAGTACAATCAAGACATGGTTATTTTAAATCTTCTCAGCAAATTATATCAGAATCAAATTATTTTAACCTGATGACTGTAAAATAATTTTAGAAAAGATCATGTCTTAATTGAAATACTGCTAATCAAACTAAATTGATTGTGACGTTTCAATAAAACTGGAGATGATTAATTGCACCTCACTTGTATTTCTGCCTTCAGCCTCTCAATCTCCCTCCACTATGAGGTTCTCTGAGGGGATCTATACGACAATTCACCATGACATCACAACAATAATAGACGTTCCCTTTCAGTCGGTCACGTTCGACGTACGTCGGAACTGACCGACGAATTGGGATCTATTTTCAGAGACCAATCTACTTCGAGTGTTTAAAACGAGCCAATGAAGATTGGCATGCGGTCGACGCACTCCACGCACCGCCCCGCAGTGCGGGGTATAAATACGGAAGCGGAAGTACCGCATATCGCTTTCAACTTCGGAGCCGAACATTCATTTTTTGTTTTGTTCCTACGAAGAGTGTTTCAGTTATGAGAAACAGGAGATTGGAGCTCTGCCAGTGTTGGTGTGACGGTGCCTGCAGCGGTGGTCGCGAAAAACTACATTGAGAAAAAACAAACAGCTGTTTTCACAGCTCTGGGCATTCTGAGTGCTCTCAGCGGGCTTGCACCCTTGAACCGCTGCAAGCCACGGCCATTTCCCCTGCGTGCCTCGGCACTGACCAGAGTGTTTTTCCTCCTCTAAAAAAGCAACACGGTTTGACCCTGCGTCTTTTTCAAGATGTCATTCAAACCGTGTGTTTCTGGATGCTGACGTTACCTGTCCCCAGCTGACGGACACGATCGCTGTCTCACGTGTTTGGGCGTTCAGCATGCTGAGGCGGCTTTCGTGGATGACTCATGTTCCCATTGTGGGAATATGACCATCGCAGTATTAAGGTCCAGGCTCGACTACCTTAAAAAAGGTGGAGTCCCATTGCGCATCCCCCGATCTAGCGGTCCTCCTGCTCCGAAGCAGAGGGCTGCTACTTTGGCTGATGCCTTTGGTGGGGACCTGAGGGTATCTGTGAGGGCACTCCCGCCGGGCCAACAGGCTCCTCGGGCCCCTCCCCCCTCCGCTGCGCCGGTTGAGCTTCCAGAAGAGCACGCTGGTTCTTCCCGCGGGGGACCAGCTGTTACTTTTGGGGCTCCGGTTGAGGATATGGTTTCGATCGCCGCATCGGGGGACGAGCTAATGGACTCTGGAGATGACGACCTGGCTGCGCTGCCCCCTTCGGGTGTGGTAACGTTGCCCGAGTATGATCCAGAGCTCACGGCTATGCTTTCCCGGGCCGCCGCGAGTGTCGGGCTCGAGTGGAACCCTCCACCGCATCCCGAACCCTCGCAGCTGGACGATTGGTATCTCGGGACGGCCCGTGCTGGCGCCCCGAGTCATGGACAGCGCCCTACAGCGCTAGAAACCGATCGACTGACTCCTCCGTCCTCACTACCCTCGACGGTGGCGCGGCGAAGGGTTACGTGGAGATCCCCCCAGTGGAGCGGTCGGTTGCGATGCAACTGTGTCCTAAGACCGCTACCGACTGGCGGGGAAATCCGCGTCTCCCCTCCCGGGCATGTAAGTTCTCGTCCGGGCTAACCGGCAAGGCTTACACCGCCAGTGGAGAAGCCGCGTCATCTCTGCATGCCATGGCGCTCCTGCAGGTCTACCAGGCCAAAGCGCTCATGGAATTGCACAAGGGTAGTTCCGACCCAGGCGTTATGCAGGAACTGCGTACCGTGACGGACCTCGCCCTCCGGACGACGAAAGTCACCGCACGCTCCCTGGGTCGGGCGATGTCCACATTAGTGGTCCAGGAACGCCACCTGTGGCTGAACCTGGCAGATATGCGTGAGACCGACAAGGTGCGGTTTCTCAACGCCCCTGTCTGCCAGGCCGGCCTCTTCGGCGACGCAATCGAGAACTTCGCCCAGCAGTTCTCGGTTGCCCAGAAGCAGACGGAGGCGATTAAAAATACCCTGCCCCTGCGACCTGCTGCTTCCTCCACCCAGTCGCCGGCCGCAGCACCCCCGCCTGCTCGTCGCCGAGGGCGTCCCCCGCCGTCTGCCTCCACCCCTGCCAAGCTAAAGCAGCAGCCTCCACCGGCAAAGCAGGGCGCCAGGTGCAAGGGGGCCGCCCAACCCGTCCAGGGCCCCGCTGTCTCTGCCGGCAAGCGCAAGGGTAAGCGGCCCTGAGATGGGCAGCCCAGGGAGAAGAGGAGCTGCTCTCGGGGAGGTGGTGTCTGCACCCCTCCTCCCCCCGGAGGAGGACCAGGGGGAGAATGTTCACAACGCTGGTACCAAAAACATCCTGCCGCTGGCTCTCCGGAGTCCAGCGGTACCCACATTCTCAATAAAAGAGCAGTTTCCTCCCTCCCTGGGCCCCCAGAGGGTCAGGTTGGCAGTGTGCGACGCCCCCGGGCCTTACCACTCCTTTCCTCCCCTCCCCCCCTCGCCAGGGGGCAGCAGTGTGGGCACCGAGGACGCCCCCGGGCCTTCTCACCCACGCTCTGCCCCACCCTGGAGTACTCAAGCAACACTCCGGGCCGCCTCCGGGCCTCCCGAATCCGACCTGGGTACTCCATCTCGCTGCCTCACCCCGGGCATGTCTGTGGTGCCGTTGGTCCCGCTTGTTCGGTCTCTGGGGGCCTGGTTAGGTCTCCCCAGGCCGTCTCGCTGGCTCATCTGTACCATCAGACTCGGCTATGCGATTCAATTTGCCCGCCGACCTCTCAAGTTCACGGGCATCCTCTTCACCTCAGTGCGGAGTTGCGATGCCCATGTCTTGCGGTCCGAGATCGATGTCCTGCTGGCGAAGGACGCGATCGAGCCGGTTCCTCCGGCTGATATGAAGGCGGGGTTCTACAGCCCCTACTTCATTGTGCCCAAGAAAGGGGGTGGGTTAAGACCAATCCTGGACCTGCGTGTCCTGAATCGGGCCCTGCACAAGCTCCCGTTCAGAATGCTAACGCAGAAACGCATTTTTGAATGCATCCGTCCCCGGGATTGGTTCGCAGCGATCGACCTGAAGGACGCGTACTTTTTAATGTCTCCATTCTCCCTCGACACAGACCGTTCCTACGCTTTGCGTTCGAGAGGAGGGCATTTCAGTACAAGGTCCTGCCCTTCGGGCTGTCCCTGTCGCCTCGCGTCTTCACGAAAGTCGCAGAGGCAGCCATTGTTCCACTCAGAGAACGCGGCGTTCGCATTCTCAACTATCTCGACGACTGGCTCATATTGGCCCAGTCCCGGGAGCAGTTGTGCGAACACAGGGACCTGGTGCTACGTCACCTCAGCCTGTTGGGCCTTCGGGTCAACGGAGAGAAGAGCAAACTCTGTCCCACGCAGAGGATCTCTTATCTCGGTATGGAGCTGGACTCGGTCAACCGGACTGCGCGCCTCACAGAGGAGCGAGTCCGGTCAGTGTTGAACTGCTTGAATACGTTCAAAGGCAGAACAGCAGTCCCACTGAAATTCTTTCAGAGGCTCCTGGGGCATATGGCATCTGCAGCCGCGGTAACGGATTGCTTCATATGAGACCGCTTCAACGCTGGCTTCACGACCGGGTCCCGAGATGGGCGTGGCAGCGCGGCAAGTACCGGGTCTCAGTTACTCCTTACTGTCGCCAAACCTTCAACCCGTGGGCGGACCCTGCCTTTCTACGGGCCGGAGTGTCCCTAGAACAGGTGTCCAGGCATGCTGTGGTCTTCACGGATGCCTCTTCCACAGGCTGGGGGGCCACGTACAACGGGCACTCAGTTGCGGGTCTGTGGACGGGGCCCCAACTGCGTTGGCATATCAATTGCCTAGAGCTTCTGGCAGTACGTCTCGCCCTGGGCCGCTTCAAAAAGCCGCTACAGGGAAAACACGTACTGGTCCGTACGGACAGCACTGCGGCCGTTGCGTACATCAACCATCAGGGTGGTCTACGCTCCCGTTGCATGCTCCGGCTCGCCCGCCATCTCCTCCTGTGGAGTCAGAAGCGTCTGAGGTCGCTTCGGGCCATTCACATCCCAGGTGCGCTGAACCAGACAGCCGACGAGCTCTCTTGTCAGCCGACCCCTCGGGGAGAGTGGCGACTCCACCCCCGGAGCATCCAGCTTGGCTGGGCACTCTATGGCACCCGCGTCCAGACCTCTGGAGACTCCATGTCTGGTCCCTGGACGGGACGTGGAGGTTCTAGGTGGCCTGCCGCAGGCAGTGGCAGACACCATCGCTTCAGCTAGAGCTCCCTCTACGAGGCGCCTCTATGCGCTGAAGTGGAACCTGTTCGTTGAGTGGTGTTCTTCCCGCCGGGAAGACCCCCGAAGGTGTTCGATTAATGTCGTGCTTATTTTCCTACAAGATGGGTTGGAGAGAAGGCTGTCTCCCTCCACCCTCAAAGTGTACGTCGCTGCAATAGCGGCGTATCACGACGTAGTTCAAGGTAAGTCCTTAGGTAAGCACGACTTAATTGTCAGGTTCCTCAGAGGTGCGAGGAGACTGAATCCTCCTCGTCCAACCTCGATACCCTCTTGGGACCTAGCCCTGGTGCTTAAAGCACTCCAGGGCCCTCCCTTCGAGCCTTTGCAGTCAGTCGAGCTAAACATCCTGTCCATGAAGACAGTGCTCCTGACTGCATTGGCCTCAATCAAGAGGGTAGGGGACCTGCATGCACTTTCGGTCAACAAATCGTGCCTAGAATTCGGGCCGGCCAACTCTCACGTTGTCCTGAGACCCCGGCCTGGATACGTGCCCAAGGTTCCCACCACTCCCTTCCGGGATCAGGTGGTGAACCTGCAAGCGCTGCCTTCGGAGGAGGCAGACCCAGCCCTAGCTTTGCTCTGTCCCGTCCGCGCTCTCCGCGCCTACATGGACCGAACTCAAAGCTTTAGAACCTCAGAACAGCTCTTCGTCTGTTACGGAGGCCAGCAGAAAGGGAAGGCTGTCTCCAAGCAGAGGTTAGCCCACTGGATAGTGGATGCTATCATCTTGGCTTACCAGTCCCAAGACGTGCCTTGCCTGTTCGGGGTGCGAGCTCACTCCACTAGGAGTGTAGCCTCCTCCTGGGCGCTGGCTCAAGGCGCCTCGCTGACAGATATATGTAGAGCTGCGGGCTGGGCGACACCTAACAAAGTTCGCTAGATTTTATAGCCTCCGTGTAGAGCTGGTATCTTCCCGCATCCTCGCCCCCAGTGGCCAGTAGCGCTAAGTGCCCGTTCTAGTGTCGGCTTGCATACGCCACTCCCGCCTCCGGGCCGGATACGTGCGTCTATTGTCTCCAGTTGTGTTTCCCGGAAACGGCTAACCCTGTCGAGCTCCTCCGTCACCCCTTCGGTGTCAGACGTTGTGGCCGTTTGACCGCATGGCAATCTTCATTGGCTCGTTTTAGGGAACGAGGGTTACATACGTAACCGAGACGTTGTTCCGGGTGGCAAAAGCCGAAGTGTTCCTATGGCAACGCTAGTAAATTGCTTGGAAGGGGGACCCACCGTCGGCACTCGGCAGTAGCCTAATCTACATTTCAACAGTTGATTCAAAAACTGACGTTGTGGAAATTCAGACATAGTTAACATGATCATTGAGGGACTGTTTGAATAATTCAGGAAATAGCAATACATGAAACGCCTAACCTTGGTCTAGTAGATGTAGCGCTAGTCTACTACCATAATTTTTAAATGAGCCTCAGCCTACCATTGAGTAGTTATTTTATCGAGTAGTTATTTTAGTGACTGTTGCTGTTTGACTTACAATATCAAAAAACTTGACTTCTAACTAAAAAAGGCAATATTCGTTTTCTGTTGCTCGGTTCGAATGGCACAGACGTGAGCTTTTGACGGTGAAAAGGATAGCGCGCTGTAGACTAGCGCTATTCAGCTAGGCATTCACTCAAACTAAACTCGCGGTGATGATGAAACCAATGTGGTACACGCATCAATCATCCATCAGCAGTAGCCTACAACTATGTTTTGCTTTTCCTATTTCTTCCATTGACATTTGATCAGTAGCCTACATGACACTAGAAGTTCTGTCTCTTCCTTGTATAATACTTTTACTTCAGGCAGCGACTACGTTTACATGTGCACCAATAATGCGACTATTTATAATAATCTGAGTAAGGTCTTAATCGCAGTAAGATGTTTACATGACATGAGCAGAACTCTTCACTCCAGTTTACATGCAGTTTTCATTATTCTGATTATTCGCTAATAAGTATGGTTATACCACACTCAGATAGGCATACAGTATGTTACCGGACATTGTTTTAATCTATTCGCATCAAATTCAAAACACATTTTTATGGACGTAGCTTAGGCTACTGGATATTTTCGGCGCCGTGATGAACATTGCAGTGCCGGGTTTGCCTGCTGCCGTCGCGTTTTTCGCCGTCTAGATGAAGATACGGAGCAGAGACAGAGTTGTGTTGACAGAGTTTAGTGATTTGGAGAAGAGAAAACTTCAGAATTATGTCACAAAGTTCATTCATGAAGTTGTGTAAACAACACACGGTATCCGTGTACGTCCGTGCACATGCGCACTTTGGTCAGAATGGTAATAATGCGATTAAGGTGTTTACATGCCTGTTTATTGCGATAAGTCCACTTGCTTTAACCTCCTCACCCACAGGTTTCGCTAGATATATTTACTTTTTTTCTGAAGGAAATCGATAAAATCCTACACCTTTTGCTTTATATCTGGCGGCGCAACCCCAAACACAACACGTTTTCGTCATAGTTTCAACTTTGATCAACAACAATGTTTTTAATTAACTATGTAACTGTTACAGTAGCCGGCTGGATCTCTTCAGTTGGTCAGTAGAAGCCGCTCGCGTTCTGCCACCCGGAAGTATCGTGGTGCCTATTGTTTACAAACATTCTGAAATATTTTATGTTATTTATGTTATTTAGGTATTTATGTTGCCTTTAGGTTGATAAGAGCTGTATCCACTTTGACCTGTTCCACATCTTCCTGACCTAGATAGTTCAGAGGAAAAAGAAGTGGCAAAATTATGAGAGACTGCTGAGGGAAGCCCAGAAAAATGATGGAAGGTTCCAACACCCATGAAGACTAAGAACATGCTCTATAGAGCAACGATTGTCACAATCACGGCCGCTGTGTTAGTCCTACATGTACGCCAGCTGTACTTCTGAGCTTCCACGCTGTCTCCCTCATTCATAGATTCTTGCCTTAAAACATGATGTTTAACACAGAGCAGCACATGTGGTCCTTTTCTTTTAAATTTCACATAGATGACTTTAGGTAAAACCCCTCATTATTTGACTGTGAGAAGTTTCTCTGCCAGAATCTTGTAAGGGAATCTCATTTGATGCTCCATTCTGTTCACAAAAACGAAACAGCTGTGTCCTTCTGTTGCGTGTGTGCATGTGTTCTCTTCTATTGCATACAGTTCTCGGTAACACTTTACAATAACAGGACATGAATAATCTTGTTCTAAAACCTGAATTTTATAGTTACTTCAACATGAACTCATGATTAGTGAAGATATGAACTATGAAGAGCTATCCTTAACTACGACAGGTGTCATAAGGATTCATGCATGAAACAATGTCTTTACATGTTACATGTTTGATAATTAATGCAGATCATTTATTCAGAAGGGCGATTTGCAAACACACACATTAAAAAGTGCAGTATTACATGTTCTTGATATGAAGTTGGATCAGGAAGAGTTGATCAGGAAGAGAAGCAACTTTTGTGCAAATCCTGTGTTTTACTGAGTCTCATTTGCAAAGCAGCCCAGTGTACATAGATTCACACAAACATATTCTGAAAACATTCAGTAAACGTGATGAAAGGACCTAAATAGGACCAAAAAATAACATTCTAGGTTGGTCCCCTAAAGGTCCTGCAAACATTATGGGAATGTATTGTAGAGGGAACGTCCTATAGTAATGGTCCCCTAAACATTCCCATAACATCCTGAATGTTCCCTGATTGTCCACCAAATAAGGTCCCCTAACCCTTAAAAGAACTCCTCATCGTGACCATCTCGGAATGTTCTGGGAACATTACTAGGCGACGTCCTTGACACCAGTGGGGATGTTCTGAGAACGTTCTGGGAATGTAAAATTTCTGGCTGGGTAATTAATAACAACACATTCTTCCATTGTTGTTTTCAGGTGGTGTTTGTGTTGAGCTCACTCAACCTCCATCTATGGTTGTGAAATCTCAAGAATCATTTTCCATCTCCTGCAGGATTTCAGTATCAAGCTACTGCATTAACTGGATACGCCAAATAACTGGAAAAGCACTGGAATGGCTGGGCTATCTTTGCAGTGATGGTAGCACTGGTACTACAGACTCAGTAAAAAACAAGATCAGTTTCACCCAGGACACGTCCAAAAACACAGTGTTTCTACAGGGAAAGAATTTTCAGACTGAAGACACAGCTGTGTATTACTGTGCAAGATACACACTTACTAAACAAGACACAGCAAAAAACTGAACACATTTATCAGATATACATACTATCAAACTATCATCCGTCCATCCATCCATTACAAATAAGCAATGGCAGACTGAAGGAGGAGTTCATGCAAAACTGTGATGCATATTTCCCATAAGTTGTACTGTTGGAGTGTGTGTGTTCACTGACTGTATGTAGAGAGGAATCAATCAGCAATGGCAACAATAATCAGTTCCCTCCTGTTATTCCTATTTTTACATGGTCTGAAACACATTACTAAATAATAATAATAATAATAGTCATTTATGAATGCTTAGTTTTAGCAAGCTTTACATATTGCATATTTTATTTTATTTTTTCTCTCTTCCACAGAAATCCATTGTCAGACCTTCACTCAGTCTCAGGCTGAGGTAAAAAGGCCTGGTGAATCTTTTCGGCTGGTCTGTACCGCCTCTGGATTTACATTCAGCAGCTACTGGGCAGCTGTGGTGAGACAGGGTCACGGTAAAGGACTGGAATGGGTTGCAACTATAGGCACATCCAGTTCTCAGATCTACTATTCCCAGTCAGTCCAGGGAAGGTTCACAGTGTCCAGAGATGACTCCAGCAGTCAACTGCACCTACAGATGAACAGCCTCAAGACTGAAGACACTGCTGTGTATTACTGTGCTAGAGAGTCACTGTGAATGAGTTCAGGGTCAAAGCAATACAAAAACCACTTCCTTTCCTGTTGACTTCACTTATGATCCAGATACTGTTGTATTTCCTAGAGGTGGCGCTCTTGTCACGCAGTCTTAGTTGACTGTTTTGAGCATCACTCAATTAACTTTTGTTTTCTTTGCTTTCTTTTTATGTATATAAAAATAATTCAGTGGCATAGTAAATATCACAGTAATAATTAATTTTATTAACTTAATAAAATCTCTGAATATCATTTACTTGATTGTTTGAGTTGAACATACCAAAATAATTGACAAAAAATCCAAGAGTTAATTTTGTCTAAAAAAAATTTCACTAAAAGAATTTAGTATTTGACTAACCAATTATTTATTTAAAATATACTTAATATATTTGTGAAATTTCTATCAAAATATTCTAGAATGGAGAATTAAACTGATCTGTTTCAAAAACCAAAAATATTACTTAATTCAAATCAACATTATTAATCTTTAACACACACTTTAGGTTTACTCAGTTAAAACAATGCACCCCTCCACCATCCCCTGACGTGACGACAACTCGAGGTTGAGTGGGCTGTTTGAATTCTCTTCAGTCTCCAGAGCAGTTCCTTCTTCTTTCTCAGCGTTGCAGAATGTGCTTTAAATTATATTATTTAATACAAAACCACATACAGGGACGCAATGTGCATCACCTAAACGATTGTGGCGTCTGTCTTTGAAACGCCTGGTGCCTTGCTCAAAACACACAACTTTATTCCTAAAGATAATGAATATAATTAATTTGGATGATAAAATGTTCTCAGAACTGTTTGTTTATTGGCAGGTCATGGAGTCAGGCACGTTGCAGCATCTTTCGGCTACAAGTGAAACGCAGGACGGCGGTCTGAAGTTCGAAGTTCACCCGCAGTGTGCGAGTCCCACTCCGGCACAAGAACCAGCACTGATACGGTGGAAATGGGGTAACAGACCGGTTGATTACACCTGAATTACCTTTAAATGTTTCATTATAAAGGCCAACAATAAAGGCCAATGTCATGTATACCTGTGGTTGTGTGGAGTATTTTACAAAGGTTTAGCGGAAATAATTAAAAAAAGTTAATATTAATACTATAAAAGTTAATATTACTCATAAATAAAACAGTTAATATTACTCATAAATATTGGTTTTTAAATGTTTCTCCACAATTATTTTTACTTTTTTTATTTTTTTACTTACATTTATTCATTTCATACGGTGTATGTAATTGATTTCACTGCTTGTAAATGTAATCAATTTTTTTTTTTTAATGTTTCACCAAAAAAAAATTTCTTAGAGTGTAGATTTTTTTTTTTAAATCCACACATATGCATTGCATTGATCAAATCTGATAATTTACAGATATAAATTGTATTAATTTACAAAATAAATAAATACCCCCCCAAAAAATATCCAGAAACAGATAAAATCACACATATTTATTTATTTTACTGCTGATTTAATGTATTAAGTAATGTAAGAATATATAATGTACTTCATACATTATTTTATGAAACTTCAGGAGTGTGATTGAATGAAAGTATTGGTAAAATAATTCTCCTGTAGGCTACAGGCTGTAGCTAAAAGCTGTAGCTTTTTTTTTAAATTGCATTTTACCAATACTTTCATCAGACACCTGACAGACAAGTTTAGACCTTAACAAAACTTTAAAACAAACAAACAAACAAAAACAAACAAACAATCATAGACGTTTCAAAATGTTGCATGTTTTCTTCATCTGTTTATGTGGTCAGAGATCTTATCATCTTTTGTGGAAAGCAATTATTAAATTATTGACCAACCGCAATATCTTGGACATCCGAAGAGCTGTATGCAAATTCTCTACTTGCTCTCTATACAAAAGAGGAATATCTGTTTTGTGGATCAGTTGGAGTAATAAAGCTGCATTCACTTCAAATCATGATTTCATAAAAAAAACCTTCAATCTTAAAACTGTTAAAACTAATGTACTTCAAAACTTTCTGACTAGGCTTTCTCAAGCCAACATCAAAGTTTGTCTACAAACTTTTCAATCCATACTGATCTCTAGTAGAGAGAAAGGCGTTTTACCTGTCCTATTTTCTGTGAAATAAAGTCCTGGTCAGATGTATTACAGTAGCTGATTTCTGTCTAAACCAAAAGAAACTTAAACTAACGTTCCTGCAATAATGTGTTATAATAATTACCCACCATATTCCTACCTAAAATTAACATCTGTACTGGACAATATTACGCACTTTTATGCTTAACTTGAACAAGAAAATAATTATTTGTCTGGTAACACTTTATAATAAGGTTCATTAGTTAACAGCATTAGTTAACATGAACTAATAATGAACTGCACTTATAAAGCATTTATTTATCTTTGTTAACGTTAATTTCAACATTTACTAATACTTTATGAAAATCTTGTTAATATTAGTTAATGCACTGTGAACTTTTTAGTGATTTTTTAGAATTAGAAGGTTCTGCAATTTGACCTGTTCCAAAAATCCCCATTTACAAATTTGAGAGGATTCTGATATTGTACATTTAGAATACATTTAGGGTCATATCATTTTTGCTATATGGAATGCAAAAACTTTGAAGCTCAATATCTCAAAAACCCCTCAGAATGCAGATCCTTATAATTCCAAGGTGGCGATATAACAGTGAACGGAAAGGTGCATATTCACATTCACATCATACTGTTCTTAAATAGTTTGGCCCTTCAGTCATGATTGTATCTTGTGACCCTCCCAATGCAAATTAAATTGTTTGTTTAGTATTTATGTGCTTCTGATTGGATCTGCAGCATCTCATCACCACTTTCAAGATGAAGAATGTACTCTGCTTGCTGCTGCTCTCATTCGGCGTATACCGTGAGTTTTCTCATGAGACACATGAGACAAATAAACTCACATTAACCATTCCTCTTTGTGTCCGAGTATACATTCCGTAACAATTAAACTGTAATATTACACAGCACAAAGGCATATCGGACTCCTTTACCACAGCACATATTTCTTTGATATGTAGATTGTTGGTTGTGGCTACACATTTTACAGTGACAAACTAAAAAGTTAGTTTGATGTAACCAGAGACATCACCAAGAGTCTACAAGTGAAAGTGACTCTACAAGGGCAAAATATAGTAATGAATATCAGCATCTTGTGCATGAGAGTAAATACAGTTAAAACTACAAGCAGTTCTGTTCTAAAAAATCCTCTAACATAGGAATATAAAAATGCATATGAATCGTATCCCAACTCAAGTTTGCAAGTCTGCTTTATCATTACAGGCAAAAGCGAGGCCTTTAGACTCTCTGATGCGGGACCAACAGAACCGTACTGACCTACTGCTATTGTTGCTTTCCGGTATTACAATATTTGTTATATCAATGCCTGAAAAAGAATTAAAGTACATGACAAAACAAGATTTGATGTCATAAAATTCTCAATAAATGAACCGTATTATAAATGTTTTTTTAGAATGTAGACCAGTGGCCAGTAGCTCTGTATGTTTATGTAAATCATCAGTTGCATATTTAAACAGCAGGCATGAGTCAGTTTATACATTCATCTGATCACTAGAGGGAGGAAAGAATCACTTCAGATCATTCAAACACATCATGATCTCTTCATCTTTAGTGTTGCTTCTGGCAGTAATATCCTGTAAGTTTAGTCTTCTTTTCTGCGTGATACATCATTTTGTTGCTAAAAATCTTGTCAACTGTCTTTAAACTTCATGCTATTTTACTAACTGGTATTATTTCATTTGATACAGGTGTTCATTCATATGAACTCACTCAGCCTGCGTCTCTGACTGTCCGTCCTGATGCCACTCTAACTATCGACTGTAAAGTCTCCTATTCAGTTACTAGCTATGATACAGCCTGGATTCGTCAGCCTGCAGGAAAAGCTCTGGAATGGATTGGAGTGATCTGGAGTGGTGGAGGCTTAGCCTACAAGGATTCCCTGAAAAGCAAGTTCACCATCACCAGAGACACGTCCAGTAACACAATAACACTGCAAGGAAAAAATATGCAAGCTCAAGACACAGCTGTGTATTATTGTGCCAGAGAATCACAGTGACAGACGCCAACAGCCTCCCTGTACAAAAACATCATCATCATATTACAAATTATATTTGCTCCAAAGAAATTGTGCTTCACAATCAATCTGCACTTCAGTCTGATATAAAGTGGCAATTCTGGCAAATAACTTTTAACCCTTTGAGCGGTACGGTACCACATTAGGGATAAAGGATGAGGACTTTACCCGGCAGTCAAAGCGGCATTACATCACGAAAGTGCAGGCTCAAGCTGCGTTCCACTCCACTTTTAGACACGCACTTGCGAACTTCCCTAAGCACTTCCCCTCAGGGGAATCCCTGCCGCCATTTTGAAGTGCGTTCCAATTCGTTAAGTGGACATGGGAAGTTTATATGTACAGACCCTCGCTCCCTCGATTTTGACCGAGTCTACTTCATATGTACACTTCAGGCAGCTTCATATACCACAATGCAACACGATTGTGACGTCACCTCATATCGCGTTTATTTTACCCCACCACAACCAACTCTATGATATTTTAATTATTTTAAAAAACATTTACAACAACCCAAACACACCTATATACATATAGAATGCTGCATTAAATGGGGGAAAAAAGAATAATAAATCAACTCCATAGTGGATTCCAAGTGATCAAGGGCATAGGACGTTCCAGTTCAGTCCGTAGAGCTCCGGAGGTTGACGGCAGGCAGTCAGGGGAGTGCTAGAGTGGCTGTAGCATTGGTATCTATAGTGGTCGAAAAATAATTCAAAACCAGACTGTTTAAACCAGCGCTTGAAGTGGAAGGGGGCGGGGTGGTTATGAAGGTCCATATTTTTAAGCTCTTCTAACTTGTACTCAGCCTTAAAACAAACATATTTCTTGTAATTGTTTAACTATAACATTTGTTACAATAAGGTTTTTTTTACAAAGCAAGACCATTGACAGCTCCTCATTACCATGCAGGCCAATGTTAACTTTTTTCTTTCTTTTTTTGAATCTATAGCATTTGTTATGAAAAATAGCAACACAGTTAGAAACTATAGCTACAACATGCCACAGGTGTAATATACATCTTTAGTAAGAAAAATATTCCCTTAGCTGATTATCTATTATAAATTCTACAACTAGTCAAAATGTACCACAATAAATACAATAGAACGTGATACATTCTAGTAAATGTGGTCATCATGAGTCATTTTAGTGGCTTGTTTTACTACATTTTCAAAAGAATTCTAATGGGTCGCACATTTAAATCTTACAGCCTTGTTTATACTTGATGCATCCGCACGAGCGCGAGGGTACTCGTGTGCCAAGCGGACGAGGCGCGCGCGCAGTCAGCAGAGGCTGGCGCTGCGGAGGCAGACGAAAGTATAAACAAGGCTTTTGGAGCGCGCTTGTGAACGCACCACAAGGAAAAAATGCAGGTACGCTTAAGAGTAAAATGTAGAAGTGCCGGTACTGCGTACCGGTGAGTATACCGCCCCACTTCGAGCACTGGTTTAAACCTTACTATTTCAACATGGTGGACAGCTGCTGTGCGCCAGGATGGCAGAATAGGCGTCTTCATTCTAACTACTTTTGCCTCACGTAACTAATGATAAAAATAAGTTCCCATTAAATACGATATCATGAATAACTTAAGTGCTTTTATATATAAATAACATTCAGAAACTGTAGGCTATTTGAAACGAAATTAAGGATCAATAAATAAATACTGAAACAAAAAAATAAAATAAAATAAGAAATTACATTTATTGATTATGACTGATTTTATTTTAGGTGCACAACACGGACCGATGGGACAGATGCACACAGCGGCGCTGTTTTGTACGGGTTCGTGTTCACCGCTAACAGTAATTTATTCACGTGTTTTCTCTCTTAAAATGTAAGCGCGTGTATATGTCAGCATTATCATATACGTGTAAAGAATTGAAGTATGTCATGTAAAACGAGCTTATTGATGCAGTTCAGTCTGCCTGCTATCTGTTAATGTTACTCCTGATCGGAGGCTAATGTAAATATTTAGTTTATACGTAGATTTAGGCTTCAACTAAGTTTAGCCTAAAGATGCAACGCAAAAATATTTTGTAGTGCATAAGTTGTAACTTAGTGCCCATTTACGTAAAAACTAGGCTAGTTGTAACTTAATTGCGCACAGCTGGTGCAACAGGTGTCCTGACAGGAAAGCTATCCGTTCATTTATCGATACACGTGAAAAGCACCCCGGGGGCATTATAGGGACACGTGCAGCCCCGTCCCAGGTGCAGCCCCTCCCAGATCTTCAGGCTGCAGTCAGGTGTACTTGATTGCAAAGGGACAGCTGTCATACCTGTCAGTAGTGGGCAGTGGCACTCGTGCAACGTAAGCAATGACGCACATCCGAGTGAATGAGACAGAGGGAAGTTAGCAAGTGAAGGGCATAATAAAAACGAACTGGAATGCAGCATCAGAGGAAGATTGTGAGAGTTTAGGGTGCTATTTGGGATCCAGCCTTGAATGTTCAGCGGCGTGACATAACTGCCAGATTCAAACTGCTTTCGTGCGGCTGGCACTGAGCCAGAGGCGGACACGCTCAGCGCTTGACATATCATATCACAACTACTATGCAGTGCTTTCAACTATATAATGTTTATTTTAGATTTCAAACATTTAAATACACATAAGTACTAGTAAAACTATACATTTAGAGTTTGTAATATACACACTGGTGTCTATGGAAGCAGCAATAACAATCCATTCAAATATAATTTACCGACGTGTTTTATTCATATCAGTAAATATAAAGTGTACTCTATTCTTCTCCCAGTTCACCCTGATGAATTCACGTGATGTAAATCCGACTGACACTAGGTGTGTTTGACATCTGCTGCTGCTGGATGCAACCGATCGGCGAGAGCAGCGTGCAGGCGGGGAGGAGCTGCAAACGGAGACCTCAAGTCGGACACTTTCTGCTTCCCGTAGTGACGCTCGCGCTATATTTGCATACTTTATCACAGCTGAAGTTATAAATGCAATATTTGTCAAATACACAGATGTTTCAGAGAAATTTTCATTCAATACGTTATGTACTGCATAACACAGCGTCTGTTTGTATAAGAATAAAGTTCAACATAAGCCTACACTATCAATGAAGTGGTGTAGGGGAATGCTTTTTGACTTTTTGTATAAATCCACTTGTATTTATTTTTTCCCACATTAATTGCACACACGTCTAGTACAATTATGTGGTTTTGTTTCATTAATGCAGTGTATACTTTTTTCTTGATTTACCCCGAAAGAATGAAAGTTAAATGTGACAACATGCCCCATAGGTGGGGTACAATGTTACATGTGAGGGGTACATTGTAACATGACCAAATTACAGCTTAAAATGTTATCTGAAATAAATAAATAAAAAAAACTAAAATATTTTGTCAATGAAATACAATTATTAACCTTTTCAAATAAAATAATGGCATTTTTTAATAATTAAAAATAAACACATTTTTGAGTTTGACAACAAACACACCTCAAAAGACAGTTATACAGCATAGTAAAAAAATAATAATAATGAAGCATTTCTGAACATTGCCTCTCAGTCTTTATTCACCTTTTTCTCATGGTTTCTCAATAGAATTCATAAAAGTATAGAGTAGAATAGCATAGTTCTAATAGGGGCTCATTGTAACGCAGTGTTACAACATGACCTACCTGCACAACTGGGCTTGGGCTAAACCCGGCTTGTGTCTTCTACTGGTTAGATCAGCATTAAAGAACGATCTTAACTGTTAAATAACAGATATAAGATTAAAATAATATCAGATTTGTCTTATTTTAAAAAAACAGATTAAAAAACAAATTAACTTAAGTAAGAAATTTACTTTTGGTATGGTTAAATACATGTTCATTGATATCTTCCAAAGATTTTTAAATTTTGACGCAATTTTTTCTCTAAATAATGTTGATATGGTAACTAGTAAATACACTAAGTTTCGTCATCCTGGCATGTCTGGAAAGTGTTAAACCATGTGTGTTACAACTAACCCCGCGTTAGGTTTAGCCCCGCTCACCCCATACGTTTTTAATCAGTTTTATTTTGATAAACATGACACAATATAACATTGCGACTACATGAAAAGAGGTTTTACTGTTATAAAAAGCTGATTTGTGAGCATTAGTGGAGCTGAAGTTTTTAGAATAAACACGGTCTGCGCATTGCTGCATCAAGTCGAACAAACCTACTGACAGGACTCTCCGAACTGCGGCGTGAGCAAACATGGCGGCGCCCATCTCACGTTATAGATCAAGATCATTTATAAAGGTTTTTGAACGACAAAACACACACTTACTCGTATTTGAGAATCGGAATATCAGATAGTTGATGACATGGTAAGCAAGTTTGTGAATTTTGAATAGATAAAAGCGATACATAGATAAAAGTCATACAGCGCTATTTTGGCTGCGGTGAGTCACGTGACAAACATGACGCGTCGCCATGGAAACAATAAGGCGAAACGTTCTATAATAACGGTCGCCTTAAAAAAAAACTCACTCTGGGGGGTCAGCTAGAATATTTTAAACTCACGCTTGAAAGGGTTAAATAACCTTTGATTTAAGGCAGTAGCCAGAAGCAAAAAAATAATAATATAAAATAAATAACATATACAAGAAAAACTAGTTGAACATTTTCAAAAACAAAAACAAAATGTTTGGAACTTTTGAACATTCTCATTCAAGTTTGTCCATTTACATTGTAGCGTTCTTAATACAAATATAAATATCCCACAAATGTAGAAGGGATTTTGTATAGTGACCACATAGAGAACATTATATATATAGGCTATATATATATATATATATAGGCTATATATATATATATATATATATATATATATATAGATCAGTGATAGTGACTCATTGTTACAATCTGGTTGTGCAGTGAGGGAAAACAGGATGCGGACTTCAAATAATAGATGGGTTTAATACAAAGCATAGGACACAACCAAACATCAGGGTAACACAAACGAGAACGGACCATGAGTGCAGAGGAGTGAGACAATATAAAGGGAGTGCTAACGAAGACGACCAGGTGCAGGGAATCCAGGGAGAGATGAGGAGTGAGTGAGTTCAGGTGTGAGACAGGGAGGATCATGGGAAATGGAGTCCGGGACAGGCGTGGATGTAACACTCATCAACACTGCCATAGATCTTAATATAGCATTATATTTTAAAGCTCCACCCAAATGTAAATGACATAATGTACAGTATTTCTACCAGCAGTATTCAGTGACATTGTAGCAGTTGGTCTTCCTGCATCATTTGAAATGGCAGACATTCCATTCTTATTTTTTATCCTGTTGTGCTTTACTAGTATGTATCTCTATTTCTTGTTATATTATAATGAATTCTGGTTGTGTATGATACTGTGGACAGGTCACTATAACTTTCAATTGTTTTAGGTGTTAATGGTCAGAGCCTGGAGTCCATCCCATCAAGTTCTGAATCTGTCCTGTAGAGGATCTGGATTTAATTTTGGACAAAGAAACAGACACACCTTCTGCTTATGGATAAAATACATAAGCTATATGTGCTTTATAATAATATAAACTATTTAAATGATAGTTGAAATATATGCCCTGAATGATCTTGACTGAATATAACAAAATTGATCAAGAATGAATGTATCATGAATTAAAAGTGTGTTCTATACTGTTCATATCACAGACCATATTAAAATATAATTTGCTAATACCACAGTACACCCATCATTACTGCCAACATTGTGAAAGAAATATAAATAAAGAAAAAAAGCCCATAATACAAAATCATATATAAAAAAAATATGATAGCCTATTTATTTTTTGGGTTGCGTATGCAGAACTGTATGCAGGTCTCCTCAGGTCTCCTCATCTCTCTGGTTGTTTCTGCTGCTAGCAGCCGTCTCTCGTAAGTCTTCATAGTTTCTATAGAAATCCTTAGAATAAAAATCACTTATATATGGTTATACAAAATGTTTCCATGTCTCTAACATGTCAGGCCATTTTTATTTCCACAGGTGTCCAGTGTGTTGAACTGACTCAGACTGATTCTATGGTCTTAAGGCCTGGTCAGGTTTTGACACTGTCCTGTAAGGTCTCTGGATATTCAGTGACTGACAGCAGCTACTGCACTCATTGGATACGACAGGCTGCAGGAAAAGCTCTGGAATGGGTTGGAGAGATATGTGGTGATGGTAACACATATTACAGTGATAAACTGAAAAGTAGATTTCAAGTTACCAGAGACTCTTCCAGCAGCACAGTGACTCTACAAGGACAGAATATGCAGACTGAGGACACAGCTGTGTATTACTGCGCCATAGAGTCACAGTGACACAGAGCAATTACTGCCTTGTTCAAAAACAACATCGACACTCACCACACAAAAAATTTCAGTTTCAGATTATATTCAAAGTTCAAAAAATTACGATCTATGTTTTAACCGTTGAAATTTGTTAGTAAAAGTTAAAATAGAGATATTTTTATTTTAAATGCGCAAATATTTCATTCATATCTCTGTCTTCTCTACTTTCCACCCAAAGCTCAGTACACTCATGATAATTGTTTTACAAGTGTATTCTTGGCACATTTCACACAGTGAGGTTGCACTGTTCACACATGTAGTCAAATCACAGTAAATACAATCTGAGGATTCTCTAGATCTCTCTTTCTACTTCTAACACATTCATGATAGTGAAGTTTCCTTTTATCGATTATATAAATAGTGGCCAATAAGTAATCTTCAGGCAGTCTAGAATAGATATAATTACAGATACTGTCATCACTGAATTGTTTATTTATTGATCCATTCTCATGAAGCTCATGACTATGAAAGCTTGACTAACCATTAACTTAATTTTATGCAGAAATGCTAATAGTGCACGCTTGATGTTTCTATCTGTAAACTACTAAAGTATGTGTTGTATTTCTGTGTCTGAAATCAGCTTACACAACATGCAGTGTATATTCCAGGATAAGTATAATGAATCTGAAAGGCCTTAGATATCAGCATAGAATAAAGACCAGAATACAAGCAAAGGCTTAATTCAGTAAAAAGTACTGCGCCAGAGAAAAAAAGAAAAGAAATGTGTGTTCATATCTATCTCTTAGCAAGGTACGAGACTAATAAAGACATGTATAATTTTAAATAATAATAATAATTACTATTATTGAAACAATAGAGATATATGGAGACAAGAGAGTGTATCGAAAAAGTCACATTTACTGATGCGTTCCTCAGGAAACACCTGTGTTTGATTATTGCCACTAAGTGAATTTGCATGTATAGTTTCATAAGATTTGTTTAAACTCTAATACTATAATAAAGCATATGGGAAACTACTAAAACACATTTTTTTTAAAGTAGTATCTACTTACTCAAACATAAATGGAAGACAGTACAATAAAGACATGGTTATTTTAAATCTTCTCAGCAAATTAAATCAGAATCAAATTATTTTACCCTGATGACTAAAATAAAGATCGTACGTCTGTGTGCATCACCTCAGGCTCAGGCTTTTGAAAAGATTGTACGGTTAATTTTTTTAATTGAAATACTGCTAATAAAACTAAATTGATTGTGACGTTTCAATAAAACTGGAGATGATTAATTGCACCTCACTTGTATTTCTGCCTTCAGCCTCTCAATCTCCCTCCACTATGATGTTCTCTGAGGGATCTATTTATGTTGCTTTAGGTTGATAAGAGCTGTATCCACTTTGACCTGTTCCACTGATTCCTGACCTACGATCATAAGAATTTCTGGGTTTTGATTTTTGCCATTCAATGTTGTCAAAAGATAGTTCAGAGGAAAAAGAAGTGGCAAAATTATGAGAGACTGCTGAGGGAAGCCCAGAAAAATGATGGAAGGTTCCAACACCCATGAAGACTAAGAACATGCTCTATAGAGCAACGATTGTCACAATCACGGCTGCTGTGTTGGTCCTACATGTACGCCAGCTGTACTTCTGAGCTTCCACGCTGTCTCCCTCATTCATCTTCTTGCTTTAAAAAAAGAAGCTACTATCACTACCTCAATCACACTTGAGTTGTCTTTTTGTTGTCTTTTGAACGTAGAATCTTTAGTACTTCTATTTATCAGCTGTGCAGCATTTACCAGACATGATTCCCAAGTTGCTCTTTGCAGGAATGAAGTTTTATTCACGGCCAGGAGATCACCGGTCACAACAACCAAGCGAGTCTCTCGAACAGAAAGATACATGTACATTTAAACCTGTGGTGGAAAAATTTAATCATAGGAAGATTAATTAAGACATATATTTGATATTACACAAGAGCTAACGTGTTTCTGCCATGCAGGACACCACTAAACAGACACAGAGACTGGTTTGTGACCTTAGGGGTCACGGGACACCTTATTTGAGGGCTCTCCTGTACCAAAGGTGTCGGGCAGAACTAATTCTAATTCTGTGTGCTGTGTTTTTTTACTTTTACCATGTGTGGAAAACTACTGAGAAGGATTGTTTACACATTGGGGGTGTACGAGAGTTTTGTGGCTTCTGTTATGTCTTCAGTTAGCACTCTGCAGACATTCAGGATGGCTGTATGACTGTGACTCTTTTCTTGCAAGAAAACACATCTTTATAAAGACAATTGGCTAAGGTTTGTCTCTTATTCAGTGATGCAACTGAGAGTTAATTTTTGCCGTGACAAACCTTACAGATGAGTCAGTGAAAATCAATGTCACTCAAGTTTGTGATTTTCACTGGTGATTGGTTTGTAATGATCTAAGCTAATGACAGTTCTATTGTTCTAAGCACTTTTTGCCCTTCTATCTACATGGTCTTTGACCTGAACATCCTTAGTCTGCGTTTTTCTGTAGTTTCATGTTAAATAATGCTTTGACCACTTCTGAGGCCATTATATAAAATATTTCTATCACAGAAGTTAGATCAGGAAGAGTCGGTATTGATCCATCTTTGAGAAGCAAATTATTTGCAAAGCAGCCCAGTGTACATAGATTCACACAAACATGTTCTAAAAACATTCAGTAAACGTGATGGAAGGACCTAAATAGGACCAAAAAGTAACATTCTAGGTTGGTCCCCTAAAGGACCTGCAAACATTATGGGAATGTAGTGTAGAGACCAAGAATGAACGTTCTGTAGTAATGGTCCCCTAAACATTCCCAGAACGTCCTGAATGTTCCATGAAGGTCCGCCAAATAACTTCCCCCAACCCTTAAAAGAACTCCACATTGTGACCGTCTTGGAACGTTCTGGGAACATTACCAGGCGACTCCCTTGACACCAGCGGGGACGTTCTGAGAACGTTCTGGGAACATCAAATTTCCAAATAAAATATGGTCCCCTAAACGTTCCGAGAACATCCTGAATGTTCCATGAAGGTCCACCAAATAACGTCCCCCAAACCTTTAAAGAACACATCATGATCGTCTAGGAACGTTCTGGGAACGTTACTAGGCAACATCCTTGAAACAAGCAGGGATGTTCTAAGAATGTTCTGGGAACATAAAATTTCTAGCGGGGTAATTAATAACAACACATTCTTCCATTGTTGTTTTCAGGTGTTGGTGTTGAGCTCACTCAACCTCCATCTATGGTTGTGAAATCTCAAGAATCATTTTCCAACTCCTGCAGGATGTCAGTATCAAGCTACTGCATTAACTGGATACGTCAAACCACTGGAAAAGCACTAGAATGGCTGGGCTATCTTTGCAGTGATGGTAGCACTGGTACTACAGACTCAGTAAAAAACAATACCAGTTTCACCCAGGACACGTCCGAAAACACAGTGTTTCTACAGGGACAGAATTTTCAGACTGAAGACATAGCTGTGTATTACTGTGCAAGATACACACTGACTGAACAAGACAAAGCTCTGTACAAAAAACACATCCACCCATCTTATAATGCTTTTTAATATAAAAATACATTTAGGCAACATGTAAAAGATGTTTTTTATTTTGCATTTATCAGGCCCATTATAATTTTCATCGTTCCACAGTTACTCTTTTTGTATCTTATATTTTTACAAATTTCTGTTTTTCATACACAAAGGTAACAAGCAATGACAGACTGGGGGAGGAGCTCATGCAAACTGTGACGTATATTTCACATAAGTTGCATTGTAGTGTCTGTGTTCACTGACTCTTACGTGGTTCCTGTATACGAAGAATCAATCAGCAATGACAACAATAATCATTTCACTCCTGTTATTACTATTTTTACATGGTCTGTAACTCATTCCTAAATAATAATTTATGAATGCATATATAAATTTAGAAAGTTTATGTTTTGCTGACTTTTCAGTTTTTTCCTCTCTCTTCCACAGAAATCCATTGTCAGACCTTCACTCAGTCTCAGGCTGAGGTAAAAAGGCCTGGTGAATCTTTTCGGCTGGTCTGTACTGCCTCTGGATATTCATTCAGCAGCTACGCTGCTGCTGTGGTGAGACAGACTCCCAGTAAAGGGCTGGAATGGGTTGCATATATCGACACATCCAGTACACCTATCTACTATTCCCAGTCAGTCCAGGGAAGGTTCACAGTGTCCAGAGATGACTCCAGCAGTCAACTGCACCTACAGATGAACAGCCTCAAGACTGAAGACACTGCTATGTATTACTGTGCTAGAGAGTCACTGTGAATGAGTTCAGGGTCAAAGCAATACAAAAACCACTTCCTTTCCTGTTGACTTCACTTATGATCCAGATACTGTTGTATTTCCAAGAGGTGGCGCTCTTGTAACACAGTCGTATTTGACTTATTTTGAGCATCACTCAATTAACTTTTGTGTTCTTTGCTTTCTTTTTATATATAGATTTTTTTTTGTAAAATCCACACCTATTGCATTGATCAAAGCTGATAATTTACAGAATTTTTACAAAAAAATAAATAAAGAAACCAGAAACAGAAAAAACCAAACACATATTTATTTATTTATTTTACAAACACAAGAATATATTTTCTGCTTAAGCTACTCTAAGGGATTTAATGTATTAAGTAATGTAAGAATATATAATGTACTTCATACATCATTCAACATTATTTTATGAAACTTCAGGGGTGTGATGAAAATATTGGTAAATTAATTCTCCTGTGCGCTACATGAAAATGAAAATAAGCTTCATAACTGTCAACTTTTGAGGCATAATTAATAACAACACATTCTTCCATTGTTGTTTTCAGGTGGTGTTTGTGTTGAGCTTACTCAACCTCCATCTTTGGTTGTGAAACCTCAAGAATAATTTTTCATCTCCTGCAGGATTTCAGAATCAAGCTATTGCATTAACTGGATACGTCAAACCACTGGAAAAGCACTGGAATGGCTGCGATATCTTTGCAGTGATGGCAGCACTGGTACTATAGACCAGTGTTTCCAAACCTTTTTTCAGTCATGGCACCCTTTGAAAATGTTAAAACTTTTGTGGCACCCTTTAAAACACACACACACACACACACACACACACACACACACACAAATGAAAAGGACTTACTTTCAGTGGGAAACCTGAGCCTGAGGTGATGCACACAGACTATCAATTCTGTCAGGAATGGATGAGAGACAGACACAAAGCTCCTGATTCACTTTTTTCAGACGTTCTCTGTACTTATTCTTGATGTATGTCAGGCTAGAAAAACTCAGTTCGCACAAATAGGTTTTGGAAAAGGGCATCAGAACTTCAACGGCACTATTTGCAAAAGCAGGATATACTTTCTCCACAGTTATCCAAAAAACGTCTCGGTTACGTATGTAACCCTCGTTCCCTGAAGGAGGGAACGGAGACGTACGTCGGAACTGACCGACGAATTGGGATCTGTTTTCAGAGACCAATCTACTTCGAGTGATTAAAAACGAGCCAATGGACATTGGCATGCGGTTCACGCATTCCACGCACCACCCCGCAGCGCGGGTATAAATACGGAAGTGGTAGTAGGGTAGCTGGTACCGTGGAGAATACACATATGGGGTTGCCGTTAGGGAACCGCTACATATGGACCCCAACCTACACACGCTTTCCACAAACATACGGGTGCAGGCCTGGCGTCAGACGGCCGCAACGTCTGACACTGAAGGGGTGACGGAGGAGCTCGACAGGGTTAGCCGTTTCCGGGGAACACAACTGGAGACAATAGACGCACGTATCCAGCCCAGGGGGCGGGAGTGGCGTTGCAAGCCGACACT
The DNA here is from genome assembly GCA_039654625.1 of Rhinogobio ventralis. Classification (NCBI taxonomy): domain Eukaryota; kingdom Metazoa; phylum Chordata; class Actinopteri; order Cypriniformes; family Gobionidae; genus Rhinogobio; species Rhinogobio ventralis. The sequence continues at coordinate 23,511,989 of CM077196.1, forward strand.
AGAACGGGCACTTAGCGCTACTGGCCACTGGGGGCGAGGATGCGGGAAGATACCGGCTCTACACGGAGGCTATAGAATCTAGCGAACGTGTTAGGTGTCGCCCAGCTCGCAGCTCTACATATATCTGTCAGCGAGGCGCCTTGAGCCAGCGCCCAGGAGGAGGCTACACTCCTAGTGGAGTGAGCTCGCACCCCGAACGGGCAAGGCATGTCTTGGGACTAGTAAGCCAAGACAATAGCATCCACTATCCAGTGGGCTAACCTCTGCTTGGAGAAAGCCTTTCCCTTCTGCTGGCCTCCGTAACAGACGAAGAGCTGCTCTGAGGTTCTAAAGCTTTGAGTTCGGTCCACGTAGGCGCGGAGAGCGCGGACGGGACAGAGCAAAGCTAGGGCTGGGTCTGCCTCCTCCGAAGGCAGCGCTTGCAGGTTCACCACCTGGTCCCGGAAGGGAGTGGTGGGAACCTTGGGCACGTATCCAGGCCGGGGTCTCAGGACAACGTGAGAGTTGGCCGGCCCGAATTCTAGGCACGATTTGTTGACCGAAAGTGCATGCAGGTCCCCTACCCTCTTGATTGAGGCCAATGCAGTCAGGAGCACTGTCTTCATGGACAGGATGTTTAGCTCGACTGACTGCAAAGGCTCGAAGGGAGGGCCCTGGAGCACTCTGAGCACCAGGGCTAAGTCCCAAGAGGGTACCGAGGTTGGACGAGGATGATTCAGTCTCCTCGCACCTCTGAGGAACCTGGCGATTAAGTCGTGCTTACCTAAGGACTTACCTTCTACTGCATCGTGATACGCTGCTATTGCGGCGACGTACACTTTGAGGGTGGAGGGCGACAGCCTTCGCTCCAACCCATCTTGCAGAAAAGAAAGCACGACATTAATCGAACACCTTCGGGGGTCTTCCCGGCGGGAAGAACACCACTCAACGAACAGGTTCCACTTCAGTGCATAGAGGCGCCTCGTAGAGTGATGGTGTCTACCACTGCCCACGGCAGGCCACCTAGAACCTCCGCGTCCCGTCCAGGGACCAGACATGGAGTTTCCAGAGGTCCGGACGCGGGTGCCATAGAGTGCCCTGCCCCTGAGAAAGCAGGTCCTTCCTCAGGGGGATCGGCCAGGGAGGGGCTGTCGCGAGGAGTGTAAGTTCGAAGAACCAGGTCCGGTTGGGCCAGTAGGGCGCAACTAGCAAGACCTGCTCCTCGTCCTCCCTGACCTTGCACAGTGTCTGTGCGAGAAGGCTCACTGGGGGAAACGCATATTTGCGTAGGTCCCGGGGGCCAGCTGTGCGCCAGTGCATCTGTGCCGAGGTCGCCCCCGGACAGGGAGTAATAAAACTGGTAATGGGTCGAGTCCTGAGAGGCGAACAGGTCGACCTGCGCAGCTCCGAAGAGGTCCCATATCAGCTGGACGCTCCGGGGGTGGAGTCGCCACTTTCGAGGCGACAGGGACAGCCCGGAGGGCTTCAGGTCGATCGCTGCGAACCAATCTTGGGGACGGATGCATTCGAAAATGCGTTTCTGCGTTACCATTCTGAACGGGAGCTTGTGCAGGGCCCGATTCAGAATGTGCAGGTCCAAGATTGGCCTTAACCCACCACCTTTCTTGGGTACAATGAAGTAGGGCCTGTAGAACCCCGACTTCACATCAGCTGGAGGAACCGGCTCGACCGCGTCCTTCGCCAGCAGGACATCGATCTCTGACAGCAAGACATGGGCATCGCTGCTCCACACGGTGGTGAAGAGGATGCCCCTGTACTTGGGAGGCCGGTGCGAACTGAATCGTGTAGCCGAGTCTGATGGTACGGATGAGCCAGCGAGACGGTCTGGGGAGACCTAGCCAGGCCCCCAGAGACCGAACAAGCGGGACCAACGGCACCACAGACGTACCCGGGGTGGGGCAGCGAGGTGGAGTACGCAGACCCGACTCGGGAGGCCCGGAGGCGGCCCGGAGTGTTGCCTGAGTACTCCAGGGTGGGGCAGAGTGTGGGTGAAAAGGACCGGGGGCGTCCTCGGTGCCCACACTGCTGCCCCCTGGCGAGGGGGAGAGGAGAGGAAAGGACCGGCAAGGCCCGGGGGCGTCGCACACTGCCAACCTGGCCCTTTCGGGGCCCAGGAAGGGAAGAAACTGCTCTGAGAATGTGGGTAGCCAGCGGCAGGACCGAAACCGAAAAATATTCTTCCCCCGGTCCTCCTCCGGGGGAGGGAGGGGTGCGGACACCGTCTCCCAGAGAGCAGATCCCCTTTTCACTGGGCTGCCCGTTTCAGGGCCGCTTGCCCTTGCGCTTGCCAGCAGACTTTGCGGGACCCTGGACGGGTTGGGTGCCTCTCTTGCGCCCGGCCACCTGCTGCCTGGGTGGAGGCTGCTGCTTGGCTTAGCAGGGGCGGAGGCAGACGCAGGGGGACGCCCTCGGCGACAAGCAGGCGGAGGCGCTGCGGCTGTCAACTGGGTGGAGGCAGCAGCTGGTTGTCGGGGCAGGATATTTTTTAAACCGCCTCCGTCCGCTTCTGGGCCACCAAGAACTGCTGGGCGAAGTTTTCGATGCCGTCGCCGAAGAGGCCAGCCTGACAGACAGGGGCGTTGAGGAACCGCATTTAGTCGGGCTCACGCATATCTGCCAGGTTTAGCCCCAGGTGACATTCCTGGACCACTAGTGTGGACATCGCCTGACCCAGGGAGCGTGCAGTGACTTCCGTCACCCAGAGAGAGGTCCATCACCGCACGCAGTTCCTGCTTAACCCCTGGGCCGGGACTACCCTCGTGCATGCAGGACAGAGGGTAGTGAGAGAGGGAAAAAATTTATACAGTTTATGGCCCTTTTGGTGTTCCATATTTTGACACCAAATAGTTCCACACTGCTAAACTTTTCCGATGCACATCCGGGAAAAAAAGGCACAGGGTCAGGCAAGGCGATTTACGCGTTGCACTACACCTCAGCCACCCAGGAAAGCATGGCTGTCAACTCTGAATCTGATTCAGCATGAGCACACACTATTATAGTATGAAACTCAGCATTACCATTTCCAGCGCATAACAGCCCTCTCTCCGATGCAGCAATTGACATCTGTCCTCTGCCAGAGCCCCAAACGAAACGCTGGCCCCCTTTTATTTTATTTTTTTTAGGACCAACAATCCCATCTGTAAGCTACCAGCAGGCATGTGAGACAGTGAGCGTGGCGCGGCGCGCTGAACACTCAAGCCCCTATGAAAAAAGGCAAGATGAACAACGCGCGGACGTGGCCATGTTCTCATGAGAGAACATGAACCACCCACGAACAAAGTCTCAGCACACTCGTGATGCGATAGAAGAGTGGGGGCCCAAGGAGATGTACCCGGCGGGGAAGCCCCACTGTAATCCTCAGGTCACCAAGGCTTATTAGCCGAAGTAGCCCTTTTCTGGTGCACCAGAAAATAAACTAGATCGGGGAATAGGCGAAGGGACTCAACCCTTGTTTGAGGTTTCATAGTCTTGACCGCGCATCTAGAGTGCCGAGTGACGCGCTGGGTTGCCGTGACAACCCCCGCTGTCAGCAGGTGCTCGACGGCACACAGCGCGCTGAATGCTCAAGCCCTTACGAGAAAGGTGAGACAAACAATGCGCCAACGTGATCACGTTCTCCTGAGAGAACATGAATCACCCACGAACGCAATCTCACATGTTTTTATGCGAAAGAGATTGTGGCCGTCAAATGAGGACAGGAAACAAGCGCATCCAGAAACACACGGTTAGAATGACATCTTGAAAAAGACGCAGGGTCAAACCGTGTTGCTCTTTTAGAAGGAAATGCTCTTTTAGAAGTGCTGAAGCACTCAGGGAGATGGCCGCGGCTCACAGCAGTCCGATTGCAAGCCTGCGTGTGAGCACTCAAAGAATGGTAACGCCCAGCCAACCAACACAGGAACAAGTGTATGTTGCAGCGGCCACTCGCTGACTCGCACCAGCACCCAGGTAAGAGAGCGATCCTCCTCGAGACTCGTCTAAACAATCTTCGTAGGAACAGCTTGATACAGCAAACCGTTCGGCTCCGAAGTTAAAAGCAATGATGCGGTATTCCACTTCCGTATTTATACCCGCGCTGCGGGGCGGTGAGTGGTATGTGTGAACCGCATTCCAATGTCCATTGGCTCGTTTTTAATCACTCGAAGAAGATTGGTCTCTGAAAACAGATCCTAATTCGTCGGTCAGTTCCGACATACGTCGAACGTGACCGACTGAAAGGGAACTTGAAATTTCATGGTAACACTTTACAATACAGGTGCACTAATATGCATTAATTCATGCTTAACTAATGCACAGATAATCATGAGTTAATGTATGACTCATGAAGAACTAAAACATTTATTAATGATTACTGCATAAGCAACTAATGAAGATTCTATATGATTAATATATTAAGTAATCATTAAATTATTATTAGTTAAATGTGTCATATTGTATTAATTCCCTAATAACATATTATATTAACTAATAGTGTAAATTAATTTGTTAATTACCACAATGGGTCAAAGCCATGCATTTCCACGTTCAGTTGTCTGCTTTAATTAATCACTAGCTAACGATTTGCAAAGGTATTATTATGTTATGACTTTACTTGTTGAGGCACATGACTGTTAACTAATTCAAAATTAATACAAAACTCATAACCACAATGACATATTACTTAAAAGTTAGTTAACAGTCATGTGCCTCAACAAGTAAAGTCATAACATAATAATAATCGTTAGCTAGTGATTAATTAAAGCAGACAACTGAAAGTTGAAACGCATGGCTTTGACCCATTGTAGTAATTAACATATGAATTTACACTATTAGTTAATATAATATGTTATTAGGGAATTAATACAATATGACACATTTAACTAATAACAATTTAATGAAACCGTACCAAAACCTTCGCGTGATAGCCATCGAACAGCCATATGTAATAGCAAGCTCTGATGTTCCGCTCCCATTTCCTCGCATAAAATCGAAAATAGACGGCTCTTCAGTGGGCGCGCCTTGATGAAATTAACTATATCTACTGCTCTGTCCAGTACATCAGAGAGTTCCTTTGGGAGCGTCTTTGCTACCAGTGCCTCCCTATGTAAAAAGCAGTGAGTGGCTTTCACATGGAGGTTTTGTGCTCTGACTCTGCTAATGAAGCCCTTCGTACTCCTGTCATGGCAGCGGCCCCATCAGTATATAAACTGTGACAGTCCTTCCAATTCAACCCCCTCTGTTCAAGATACTCTGTTGTCACACTTCTCCCATTGTTTTGTCAGGCATTGATTTACAAAATAAAAAAGTTTCTCGAACATTTGCCAGGAGCTGAACGTGCCCACTAATGTCAGTCGACTCATCCAGCTGCAAGGAAAATTTGCTGCTGGATCTGATTTTTTCCAAAACCACACTTTCAATGTCTGAAGACATGTCATCTATTCACCTGCTAATTGTATTGTTTGACAGGGGAACCTTTGATATTTCTTTCGCTGCTTGTGGGCCTAGCATGGTGTTAACGATGGCTTTGCATGCTGGTAAGATTACAGTCTCAGCGATCGTGTGGGTTTTTTTCGACTTGGCTACTATTTCAGCCACAAGATAGCTTGCCTTTAATGCTTTTCTCAGACATTTTCAGTCGAATAAAATATTCTGTGTCCTTGCTCACTAGAGATTGGTGATTTTTTGTCAGATGCCGTTTCAGTTTGCTAGGAACCATTGATTAATTCGACAATTTGTCCCACATACCAGACACAGAGGAAGAGGACATGATAGATCTCCGATAAAGATGAAGCCATATGACAAGTAATTGTCGATATACTGTCTTTTCTTCTTCTTACTGCTGCTCTCAGCGGCCCGCTCTGGTCTGCTACATGAGGAAGTTGACGTTCCAGAAGCATCTGGAGATTTTCTTTTAAGAAATCTGTCCATATTCTTTTGCACTACACACACATCGTCACATGCTAATTGTTAAGGATAAAACCCTTGCACAGAGGAACCCTTGACAGGTCAGTGAGGGGGCGGATATAATTTTTTTTTTTTAATTATGTGTGTGTGTCTGTCTTATTTGTTATTTCAGACATTAGATATTCATCATATGAAATGTTTTATTCACATTTTATCATTTAAAAAAAAAGTAATTTGAAGGACTTTTACATGGCACCCCTGCTCACGTCAGAAGGCACCCCGGTTGGGAAACACTGCTATAGACTCAGTAAAAAACAAGATCAGTTTTACTGTGCAAGATACACACTGACTAAACAAAAAACAGCTCTGTACAAAAACCTGAACACATTAATCAGATTTACCGTCCCTCATCATACATCCATCCATCCATTCACACTTTTCTCCCATCCAAAGATGCTTTAAAAATATCAAATAGACAATCATTTAACATTTATGAAACATGTTCTGAAACATTTATGCAACAAATCGGTTTTGCTTACTTTATCTAGTACCATTATGCTCTTTCATTATGCATTATGATCTTAATTATTTATTATTTATTTGTTACAATTACAAATTTCTGTTTCATACACATAGGTGCAAACAAGCAATGACAGACTGGAGGAGGAGTTCATGCAAAACTGTGGTGTATATTTATGTGTGTCTGTGTTTACTGACTGTATATGCTTCCTGTAGAGGAGAATCAATCAGCAATGACAACAATATTCAGTTCAATCCTCATATTACTACTTTTACATGGTTTGTTAATTTCTAAATAATAATAATAATAATATATGTAAATAATTTAAGAAAGCCCACTACAACAGGTAATTTTTTATATCGTTTTACATCTTTCTGACTTTTTAGTCTTTTTCTCTGTCTTTTGAGGGAACTAGCGCTGCGCCAATGACACTTTGGGAATGCCCCTGCATGATTGCATCTGAAGCGCGTGTCACCTAGTTCAATGGCCAGAGTGAACGTCACGGCCAGTTGACGTCACAACCAGGAAAGGATAAAGCACTCCTTTTCCAATTTAAGGTTTTGGGACACCTGCCTTTACATGCACATGAACTTTAATGCCATCCCATTCTTAATCCGTAGAGTTTAATATGGACCACCCTTTGCAGCTATACCAGCTTCTTCTGGGAAGGCTTTCCACAAGGTTTAGGTGTTTGTGGGAATTTTTGACCATTCTTCTAGAAGCGCATTTGTGAGGTCAGGCACTGATGTTGGATGAGAAGGCCTGGACAGTCTCCGTTCTAATTCATCCCAAAGGTATGTGGTATGTACAGCAGGCCAGTCAAGTTCCTCCACACCACATCTTTATGGACCTTGCTTTGTGCACTGGTGTGCAGTCATGTTGGAACAGGAAGGGGCCATCCTCAAACTGTTCCCACAAAGTTAGGCATTGCTGTGCACTGCACTTGGTGATGTAAGGCTTGGATGTAGCTGCTTGGCCATGGAAACCCATTCCATGAAGCTATTACGCACTGCTCTTGAGCTACCCTAGTGAAAAATAAATATACTAAAATGTATTTGAAATACATTTATTTTATGCTAAATATACTACAAATACATTTATATTTGTGTACTTAATATAAATTCTCTGCAATTGTACGTTTAGTATACTCAATTGGTATACTTAAAGTCTGCTAAATTGGAACAAGTAATTTTGCATTTAATGCACTTTAGTTATCCATAAATAGTGCTGAGGTCCAACTAAAGATATACTTAAGTATTTGATTGTGCTAAAGTGGAACTATTGCAAATATACTTTAGGTGTACTTTAAATATCTTGTATTTAAATTATACAGTGATCATACTATCCTTAGTAATAGTGATATTAAACACTTTTTAGGCTTAATATTAAGAAATATGCATTGTGCAATAAAGAAGAACTCCAAATAAAGTTGAATTATAATATTTATATCAGTAAATCTCAAGCGATATGTCAGTAAATATATGAATGGGTTTGTAGTATAGTTAGTATGAAATAAATGTAGGCCTACTTTAAATACATTTTGGCATAGTTTTTTTTCACTAGGGCAGACTCTGCATCCATTGCCTCTAACGTGTTTTCTTAAGTCACACACCTAACTTGGAAAGTCTTAAGAAAGTCCAAAGTATCTAAAACAATTTCTTTTTTATAATCATTATTTTGTTTCAAAGCAGTCTCTCTTCTTGATATATTGCATGTTCACATACAACAAAATATTCTGGAGGTCATGAAAGTTTTGTGAAAATGATTAAAAATATTGTAGGTGGCTGGCTGGAAAAAGTTAAATGTTTCTACTTATGAAATAACCAGTTTAAGAATGGCTTTTTAATGATTTTAATTGGAAGTGTGCCTCAAATTAATTTCATTGACTTCGCTGACCATTTGGAAAACAGACGTAGGGAAACAGCCTATTTTGTAGAATATTCATGCAAAGTGCCAAACCTACGGCTGATGAAAATGGTGGGAATCAGAGCACCAAAGCCCTGTTCACAGAGAGCCGACGCTTGATAAAGCAGCGCTCAGGACTGGAGAGAACACAGGTTCTTGATGATCCTTTGAGCAGGGTTTCCAATCACAACTCCTCCAAGCTTCTAGCATTCACCCATTCTGCTCCAGCAGTAAAATCTGCACATCAAATAAATATCTGGCGGGGTCGTGTTACCTTTGGAAAAAGCAGATCAGATCATGAAGCAGAGGAACTCGAGTGGGTAGATGTGTTAAAGATTGTAATCTCCAATGCTGACCTTTCTGAAAAGAACACAGCCACTTCAAAATGCTGAAGCTTTCGATGCTTTCGTTCTTGTTTGTCGAAGTTCTGCTGTTTTGCTGTGTAACTATTCTTATGTTGCAAAGCACATGGCAGCACAAGAGATGAGCTGTTGTGTAGTTGATGAGCTGTTGTGTAGTTGGGGAAATCGCTTAGTTTGTCCCTTCAGTCATGATTGTATCTTGTGACCCTCTCAATGCAAATTTAATCCTGTATGTTTGTTTAGTATTTATGTGCTTCTGATTGGATCTGCAGCATCTCATCACCACTTTCAAGATGAAGAATGTACTCTGCTTGATGCTGCTCTCATTCGGCGTATACCGTGAGTGTTCTCATTAGACACATTTCTATTATTGGTTCTAATACATATTTCAAATGAAATCAGTCTTTTCAATCTTCCTTTTAGGTATAAAATGTCAAAATATGGAGCCCATTGAAAGCACAGTTCAGAAAAAGCCTGGAGAAACTCTGACTCTGTCCTGTAGAGGATCTGGGTTCAGCTTTGGCTGTTGTAGCATGCACTGGATCAGACAACAAGCTGGAAAACCACTTGTTTCGGATTGGATGTGTTTATAGTGGTGGCAGCGGCCATGACTATGCAGAATCCTTCAATAGAAGGCTCAAGCCCGCCCCCCTTGTGCACGCCACTGTTTACATTTACAGTGACGTACAATACACTGAAGATTACTCAGCACAAAGACATATCAGACTCTTTTACCACAACACATATTTTTTGATATGTAGATTTGTGTTAGTGGCTACACATTTTACAGTGACAAATTAAAACTTACTGACTTAATGCTATTGTTGCTTTCCAATATTCCAATATTAGTTATATCAATGCCTAAAAAAAATTTAAGTAGATGGAGAAGAAAATTATATAAAATATCCAGTAGAGAAAACAAGTATCCAGTATTGACAAAACAGCTTGATGTTATACAATTTTCTCATGAAAGCAATACATAATATAAACCGTAACAAATATTTTTTAGCATGTAGACCAGTAGGCCAGTAGCTCTGTATGTTTATGTAAATCATCAGTTGCATATTTAAACAGCAGGCATGAGTCAGTTTATACATTTATCTGATCACTAGAGGGAGGAAAGAATCACTTCAGATCATTCAAACACATCATGATCTCTTCATCTTTAGTGTTGCTTCTGGCAGTAATATCCTGTAAGTTTAGTCTTCTTTTCTGCGTGATACATCATTTTGTTGCTAAAAATCTTGTCAACTGTCGTTAAACTTCATGCTATTTTACTAACTGGTATTATTTCATTTGATACAGGTGTTCATTCATATGAACTCACTCAGCCTGCGTCTCTGACTGTCCGTCCTGATGCCACTCTAACTATCGACTGTAAAGTCTCCTATTCAGTTACTAGCTATGGTACAGCCTGGATTCGTCAGCCTGCAGGAAAAGCTCTGGAATGGATTGGAGTGATCCGGAGTGGTGGAAGCTTATACTACAAGGATTCCCTGAAAAGCAAGTTCAGCATCACCAGAGACACGTCCAGTAACACAATAACACTGCAAGGAAAGAATATGCAAGCTCAAGACACAGCTGTGTATTATTGTGCCAGAGAATCACAGTGACAGAAACCAACAGCCTCCCTATACAAAAACATCATCATCATCACATTACAAATTAGGTTACAAATTAGTTTCTGTTGGTTTTCTGCAGCAGTCTGATTTTCTCAGGAACACATTAGGTTTTCAAAAGTCATAATGACATTATAGACATTTAATTTAGCTGGTAAGACAGAAATCCTATTAAAATACAAGCCTAATGATAAATTTGAGTAAATGCATTATTTATCAGCAATATTTGCTCCAAAGAAATTGTGCTTTTGCAGCACTTCAATCTGATATTTGCTTCAAGTTCTTTACGATTATGTGTTAGATATGAAGTGGCAAATAACTTTTAAATAACCTTTGATTTTAGGCTGTAGCCATAAGCAAAATAACAATAATAATATTAAAAAACTAAAAATATATATACGGAAATTCCCTTTTTAGCCTTCACAGTCTAAGTAGTCAAGTCAAGTCAACTTTATTTATATAGCGCTTTTTACAATGCCTTTTTACATGCTTCCTAATGATATCTCCCAGTGGTAGCATGTTCAGGGTGAAAAGCAACGGTCCTAGCACTGAGCCTTGCGGTACTCCATACTGAACTTGTGATCGTTGTGACATCTCTTAATTTACTGCTACAAACTGATAACGGTCAGATAAGTATGATTTAAACCATGCCAATGAAATTCCACTAATGCCAACATAATTTTCGAGTCTATTCAAAAGAATGTTGTGGTCGCTAGTATCGAATGCAGAGCTAAGATCGAGTAACACTAATAGAGATATACAACCACGATCGGATGATAAAAGTAAATCATTTGTAACTTTAATGAGAGCAGTCTCAGTACTATGATACAGTCTAAATCCTGACTGGAAATCCTCACAGATACCATTTCTTTCTAAAAAGGAGCATAATTGTGAGCACACTGCCTTTTCTAGTATTTTTGACAGAAAGGGTAGATTTGAGATTGGCCTGTAATTGACTAATTCTGTAGGATCAAGTTGCGTTTTTTTAATAAGTGTTTTAATAATAGCCAACTTAAAAGTTTTCGGTACATATCCTAATGACAAAGATGAATCAATGATATTAAGAAGAGGATCTATGACCTCTGGAAGCATCTCTTTTAGTAGTTTAGTCGGTATAGGGTCGAGCATACATGTTGTTGATTTTGATGATTTAACAAGTTTAGCTAATTCCTCTTCTCCTATAGCAGTGAATGAGTGTAATTTTTCCTCAGTGACACTACAATGCACTGTCTGATGTGATACTGTAGTAGACGGCTGCATGGTTATAATTTTTTTCCTAATATTATCAATCTTACAAGTAAAGAAGTTCATAAAGTCATTACTGCTGTGCTGTTGGCAGACATCAGAAGTTGAAGCTTTATCTTTGGTTAATTTAGCCACTGTATCGTATAAATACCTAGGGTTGTGTTTGTTTTCTTCTAAGAGAGTCGAGAAATAAGCAGACCTAGCAGTTTTTACGGCCTATCAATCAGTTGCCTAACTCCAATAGAGGTTAGAATGTCTATAAATGCCAATCCCAATGCGTCTTTTTCATTGTCTACATGGATATTAAAATCACCAACAATTAGGACTTTATCTGCAGCCAGTACTAAAATTCTTTGGTAAAGTCTGTATTGTGCCCTGGTGGCCTGTATACAGGAGCCAACACACATGTCAAACGGGATTTATCAATTTCACTACATAATGTTACATAAAGCACCAAAACTTCAAAGGAATTATATTTGAAACTAGACTTCTGAGTAATACTGAAGATATTATTATAAATTACAGCAACACCTCCCCCTTTACCTTTCAGACGCGGCTCGTGTTTATAACAATAATCTTGTGGGGTGGACTCATTTAAAGTAATATAGTCGTCAGGTTTTAGCCAGGTTTCTGTCAAACACAGCACATCTAGATTATTATCTGTAATCATATCATTAACAATAAGCGTTTTTGAGGAACGGGATCTAATATTCAGCAGCCCGAGCTTTATCATTTGTTCATCTGTATTATATCTGTTGTTTATTTATTGGACATCAATAAAAATTTGTAGGTGTTTTTTTGTATTTACTAATTCGTGGAAGAGACACAGTCTCTATGTGATAATATCTAGATGTAAGAGTCTCTATGTGTTGGGATTTATCTGACTTCTGTGACGTGAGACAGCTAGCAGACGGTCGGGTAAGCCAGTCCGTCTGCTTATGAGATTTATATTATTTATAAATTAATAATCGCAACATGTCATAACTAAGTGTCATGCATTTTGCTGCTGATAATAATCTCGACATTACAATCTGAGTTTGCTATGTATGCTGCTTTTTTTTTTTTTTTGGCAAACCATGCATTCTGAGGTTTCCAATCACAACTCCTCCAAGCTTCTAGCATTCACCCATTCTGCTCCAGCAGTAAAATCTGCACATCAAATAAATATCTGGCGGGGTCGTGTTACCTTTGGAAAAAGCAGATCAGATCATGAAGCAGAGGAACTCGAGTGGGTAGATGTGTTAAAGATTGTAATCTCCAATGCTGACCTTTCTGAAAAGAACACAGCCACTTCAAAATGCTGAAGCTTTCGATGCTTTCGTTCTTGTTTGTCGAAGTTCTGCTGTTTTGCTGTGTAACTATTCTTATGTTGCAAAGCACATGGCAGCACAAGAGATGAGCTGTTGTGTAGTTGATGAGCTGTTGTGTAGTTGGGGAAATCGCTTAGTTTGTCCCTTCAGTCATGATTGTATCTTGTGACCCTCTCAATGCAAATTTAATCCTGTATGTTTGTTTAGTATTTATGTGCTTCTGATTGGATCTGCAGCATCTCATCACCACTTTCAAGATGAAGAATGTACTCTGCTTGATGCTGCTCTCATTCGGCGTATACCGTGAGTGTTCTCATTAGACACATTTCTATTATTGGTTCTAATACATATTTCAAATGAAATCAGTCTTTTCAATCTTCCTTTTAGGTATAAAATGTCAAAATATGGAGCCCATTGAAAGCACAGTTCAGAAAAAGCCTGGAGAAACTCTGACTCTGTCCTGTAGAGGATCTGGGTTCAGCTTTGGCTGTTGTAGCATGCACTGGATCAGACAACAAGCTGGAAAACCACTTGTTTCGGATTGGATGTGTTTATAGTGGTGGCAGCGGCCATGACTATGCAGAATCCTTCAATAGAAGGCTCAAGCCCGCCCCCCTTGTGCACGCCACTGTTTACATTTACAGTGACGTACAATACACTGAAGATTACTCAGCACAAAGACATATCAGACTCTTTTACCACAACACATATTTTTTGATATGTAGATTTGTGTTAGTGGCTACACATTTTACAGTGACAAATTAAAACTTACTGACTTAATGCTATTGTTGCTTTCCAATATTCCAATATTAGTTATATCAATGCCTAAAAAAAATTTAAGTAGATGGAGAAGAAAATTATATAAAATATCCAGTAGAGAAAACAAGTATCCAGTATTGACAAAACAGCTTGATGTTATACAATTTTCTCATGAAAGCAATAAATAATATAAACCGTAACAAATATTTTTTAGCATGTAGACCAGTAGGCCAGTAGCTCTGTATGTTTATGTAAATCATCAGTTGCATATTTAAACAGCAGGCATGAGTCAGTTTATACATTCATCTGATCACTAGAGGGAGGAAAGAATCACTTCAGATCATTCAAACACATCATGATCTCTTCATCTTTAGTGTTGCTTCTGGCAGTAATATCCTGTAAGTTTAGTCTTCTTTTCTGCGTGATACATCATTTTGTTGCTAAAAATCTTGTCAACTGTCGTTAAACTTCATGCTATTTTACTAACTGGTATTATTTCATTTGATACAGGTGTTCATTCATATGAACTCACTCAGCCTGCGTCTCTGACTGTCCGTCCTGATGCCACTCTAACTATCGACTGTAAAGTCTCCTATTCAGTTACTAGCTATGGTACAGCCTGGATTCGTCAGCCTGCAGGAAAAGCTCTGGAATGGATTGGAGTGATCTGGAGTGGTGGAAGCTTATACTACAAGGATTCCCTGAAAAGCAAGTTCAGCATCACCAGAGACACGTCCAGTAACACAATAACACTGCAAGGAAAGAATATGCAAGCTCAAGACACAGCTGTGTATTATTGTGCCAGAGAATCACAGTGACAGAAACCAACAGCCTCCCTATACAAAAACATCATCATCATCACATTACAAATTAGGTTACAAATTAGTTTCTGTTGGTTTTCTGCAGCAGTCTGATTTTCTCAGGAACACATTAGGTTTTCAAAAGTCATAATGACATTATAGACATTTAATTTAGCTGGTAAGACAAAAATCCTATTAAAATACAAGCCTAATGATAAATTTGAGTAAATGCATTATTTATCAGCAATATTTGCTCCAAAGAAATTGTGCTTTTGCAGCACTTCAATCTGATATTTGCTTCAAGTTCTTTACGATTATGTGTTAGATATGAAGTGGCAAATAACTTTTAAATAACCTTTGATTTTAGGCTGTAGCCATAAGCAAAATAACAATAATAATATTAAAAAACAAAAAATATATATACGGAAATTCCCTTTTTAGCCTTCACAGTCTAAGTAGTCAAGTCAAGTCAACTTTATTTATATAGCGCTTTTTACAATGCCTTTTTACATGCTTCCTAATGATATCTCCCAGTGGTAGCATGTTCAGGGTGAAAAGCAACGGTCCTAGCACTGAGCCTTGCGGTACTCCATACTGAACTTGTGATCGTTGTGACATCTCTTAATTTACTGCTACAAACTGATAACGGTCAGATAAGTATGATTTAAACCATGCCAATGAAATTCCACTAATGCCAACATAATTTTCGAGTCTATTCAAAAGAATGTTGTGGTCGCTAGTATCGAATGCAGAGCTAAGATCGAGTAACACTAATAGAGATATACAACCACGATCGGATGATAAAAGTAAATCATTTGTAACTTTAATGAGAGCAGTCTCAGTACTATGATACAGTCTAAATCCTGACTGGAAATCCTCACAGATACCATTTCTTTCTAAAAAGGAGCATAATTGTGAGCACACTGCCTTTTCTAGTATTTTTGACAGAAAGGGTAGATTTGAGATTGGCCTGTAATTGACTAATTCTGTAGGATCAAGTTGCGTTTTTTTAATAAGTGTTTTAATAATAGCCAACTTAAAAGTTTTCGGTACATATCCTAATGACAAAGATGAATCAATGATATTAAGAAGAGGATCTATGACCTCTGGAAGCATCTCTTTTAGTAGTTTAGTCGGTATAGGGTCGAGCATACATGTTGTTGATTTTGATGATTTAACAAGTTTAGCTAATTCCTCTTCTCCTATAGCAGTGAATGAGTGTAATTTTTCCTCAGTGACACTACAATGCACTGTCTGATGTGATACTGTAGTAGACGGCTGCATGGTTATAATTTTTTTCCTAATATTATCAATCTTACAAGTAAAGAAGTTCATAAAGTCATTACTGCTGTGCTGTTGGCAGACATCAGAAGTTGAAGCTTTATCTTTGGTTAATTTAGCCACTGTATCGTATAAATACCTAGGGTTGTGTTTGTTTTCTTCTAAGAGAGTCGAGAAATAAGCAGACCTAGCAGTTTTTACGGCCTATCAATCAGTTGCCTAACTCCAATAGAGGTTAGAATGTCTATAAATGCCAATCCCAATGCGTCTTTTTCATTGTCTACATGGATATTAAAATCACCAACAATTAGGACTTTATCTGCAGCCAGTACTAAAATTCTTTGGTAAAGTCTGTATTGTGCCCTGGTGGCCTGTATACAGGAGCCAACACACATGTCAAACGGGATTTATCAATTTCACTACATAACGTTACATAAAGCACCAAAACTTCAAAGGAATTATATTTGAAACTAGACTTCTGAGTAATACTGAAGATATTATTATAAATTACAGCAACACCTCCCCCTTTACCTTTCAGACGCGGCTCGTGTTTATAACAATAATCTTGTGGGGTGGACTCATTTAAAGTAATATAGTCGTCAGGTTTTAGCCAGGTTTCTGTCAAACACAGCACATCTAGATTATTATCTGTAATCATATCATTAACAATAAGCGTTTTTGAGGAACGGGATCTAATATTCAGCAGCCCGAGCTTTATCATTTGTTCATCTGTATTATATCTGTTGTTTATTTATTGGACATCAATAAAATTTGTAGGTGTTTTTTTGTATTTACTAATTCGTGGAAGAGACACAGTCTCTATGTGATAATATCTAGATGTAAGAGTCTCTATGTGTTGGGATTTATCTGACTTCTGTGACGTGAGACAGCTAGCAGACGGTCGGGTAAGCCAGTCCGTCTGCTTATGAGATTTATATTATTTATAAATTAATAATCGCAACATGTCATAACTAAGTGTCATGCATTTTGCTGCTGATAATAATCTCGACATTACAATCTGAGTTTGCTATGTATGCTGCTTTTTTTTTTTTTTTGGCAAACCATGCATTCTGAATAGCCAAGCACGCTGCTACTGCTGCTGCATAAATAAATTAGAATTGCTGTAAACCCCGTTGAATAAGCAAAAACGTAACAAATGCCTATTTCACTTAATACTGTGTATACATTAGACGCGGCACAATGCGACAAAATCAATGAAATCCATTATAATAGGTGAAGCTGTCCACAATGGATTCAGCACGATGCGAGCAATAAAACAACTTATTTTTTATTCCTATTCAAATGCTCACGCTACTTGATACGAAAGACAAATGAATTAGCATGATTGCTCTTCGCGTCCAGTGTGGACAGCCTCTAGCTTATGTAGTCTACTTGGGGTACTGCATGCTAATATGGCAACATTATAATTTTGCTATGCATGCTGCTGCTGTTAATATTATTTGCTAACATGCAATCTGAATAGCTATGCGTACTTAATTGTTGAAGTCCCGCTGAATAACCGAATACATAAGCAAATTCCAATTTCAGGTTTAAAGAGTATCCTATAGCATCTAGAATGTCTGCTTGCTGCTACAAATAACTCCAAATCAAACAGATTTTTTATTTATTTTAACTTTAAAAGTGACAAGCTAATTTCTCATTTCTAATAACGAACCTTGTCTGAACGACGGATATGAAAATGTAAAACATAAGCGAATGCTCATTTCACTTTAACACTGTGTCTACGCCAGTGTGCACTCAACATAGAAATGAAGCCATTAAAATATTGGAAGCGTTGGATGTTAGAGCAAATAAGGTGATCCCTGATTAACATGTATACGTGCGCAAATGCCCAAATTCACTTACTGTTCTTAAATCTGCGATGCTTTTACTGTATTCTCACTTGAACTACATACACCACTTGCTGCTGCTGTAGACACGATAACAAATGCTGCTGCTTGTATGCGTACTTAGCAATTTACTCTTATATAAAGTGCAAGAAAGTATAACATGACGCTTGGTTTTGGAACTTGTATTGCTAGATCAAAAGCTGACAAACTTGATAATGCACTGAGATAAGGAATAAGGACGTTCACAATCTAGCTGTTGAGTTTCAGAGGAACTCTGATACCCCCTTTCCACCAAGGCAGTTTGAGTGCTGGTTCGGAGCCAGAGCCTAGTTTCAAATCGGTTCTTTGTCTTTCGACACCCAAAGCACCAGCTCTGAACCAGGAAAAGTGGTTCTTAAGTAGCACCAAAACATTTCTGGTCTAAGAACCATAGACCGTAAATATATATGGACGACGCGTCTTCACTACCTTCCACCAAAGAAAAGTGAAGCCGCCAACATCCGAATATGGCAACCTCATCCTGACATCTTGCGCAGATTTGGGACCGAGTCTGCGCAGTAGTGACCTCGGGACCAGAGTCTTCACAGTAGAGAGCACACACTCTCGCCCACACTCTCGCAGATGCAGAACAATTCATTATGTTGGTGTGAAATAAAGAGTTATGGAAATGTAGAAATTAAAGCTAAAGCTCCAATCTCCTCCCAAAAATCCTGAAAAAAGTCTGTTAGTGCCTCAGTGACAACTTCACTCAGAGAAGCCGTCAATCTCAGCTGTCAATCATGACGTCACACCACCCCCCCCATTTTTATAGCATCAAATAACTAACTAAAACCAGACTTATTTAAAAAACGAACACTTGAAGTGAAATCATCATGATAAAAACTGCATAAAATGACAGAAGCCATCTTTAGGAAAAAATTATTTGAAGTGTAATTTGATTGTTTAGTTTGTCTCGCGTCCATTCGAATACATGGAGGGGTGGGGGTTATGAGCTATACTGGGACCAACCACCTGGGGGTGATCGATACGCTTTGGCTTCAGTTTTCAACACGAGTGCAGCAGGCTTGGTAAGAACCGCTTGCGTCAGGGGTTGGGGGCGGAGTTATCGTGACCAACAAGACGAACACAAACTTCTGTTTTTTGGGTTGCGTATGCAGAACTGTATGCAAATATTCTTCTTCCTCATATTTATTTGAGTGTTAAGATGAAAAGAAGCAGCTTGCTCTCTCACTTATCAAATCATGGTCTCCTCATCTCTCTGGTTGTTTCTGCTGCTAGCAGCCATCTCTCGTAAGTCTTCATAGTTTCTAGACACCCTTAAAATAAAAATGTATTTTATATATCGACTTATATATCATTACACAAAATGTTTCCATGTCTCTAACATGTCAGGCCATATTTATTTCCCCAGGTGTCCAGTGTGTTGAACTGACTCAGACTGATTCTATGGTCTTAAGGCCTGGTCAGGTTTTGACACTGTCCTGTAAGGTCTCTGGATATTCAGTGACTGACAGCAGCTACTGTACTGGCTTTATACGACAGGCTGCAGGAAAAGCTCTGGAATGGGCTGGAATGATATGTGGTGATGGTAACACATATTACAGTGATAAACTGAAAAGTAGATTTCAAGTTACCAGAGACTCTTCCAGCAGCACAGTGACTCTACAAGGACAGAATATGCAGACTGAGGACACAGCTGTGTATTACTGCGCCAGAGAGTCACAGTGACACAGAGCAATTACTGCCTTGTTCAAAAACAACATTGTCACTCACCACACAAATAATTTCAGTTCCAGATTATATTCAATGTTATTAACTAACAATGAAGTTAAAAGAGATATATTGATAATTCCTTATGATAACTGTTTTTTAAATATTTCCACATTTCACACAGTGAGGGTGCACTGTTCACACATGTAGTCAAATCACAGTAAATACAATCTGACGATTCTCTAGATCTCTCTTTCTACTTCGAACACATTATTTTATCGATTATATAAATAGTGGACAATAGGTAATCTTCAGGCAGTCTAGAACAGATATAATTGCTGATACTGTCATCACTGAATTGTTATTTATTAATCCATTCTCATGAAGCTCATGTGTCACGGTTCATCTATACATCTTCTCTTTCTCTCTGTGTTTGTGCGGTTGTGTTGGAGGCATGGTCACTGATTGCTGAGCTCATCGTCTCCACCTGCTGCACTCATTAACCAGCCTTCATATACCTGTCTCTCACCTGCACTTGTTGTCAGATCATTTCAGGCTGTTTCCCGGTGTTGTCCTGCTGTGTGTGTTTCCCTGTGCTTTCTGAGTGATCTTCCGTTCCGGTTCCTGGATGCCCGCGGATTCTGTGTTTGCCTGCTGCTTCCTTGCGTCACAGCCCTGCTTGAATGGACCTGCCTGTGCCATTTTCGACACCTGTGGCTGCCTGTTCTCCTCACCTGGGATCTTCCTGACGTTCTGCCGTTGCTTCCTGTCTCATGTTTATTAAGTTTCTCTGGCGTCTACGGACTAGCTGCAAAAAGAGTTACCTGAATAAAGAGTTATTGAAATCGCTATTGGATCCTCCTGTCTCTCTTTCAGTGGTCGTAACATGACTATAAAAGCTTGACTAACCATTACCTTCATTTTATGCAGAAATGCTAATAGTGCATGCTTGATGTTTCTATCTGTAAACTACTAAAGTATGTGTTGTATTTCTGTGTCTGAGATCAACTTTTCTACTTACTGAACACAACATGACTTGAGAAAATATTCACATGCCTGTACAGTGACCAAATTTAAGGCCTTCAGTGTATATTCCAGGATAAGTATAATGAATCTGAAAGGCCTTAGATATCAGCATAGAATAAAGACCAGAATACAAGCAAAGGCTTAATTAAGTAAAAAGTAAAGAAGAAAAAAAGAAAAGAAATGTGTGTTCATATCTATCTCAAGGTACATTTTTTTGTGAGACTAATAAACCATGTATCAATTTAAATAATGATTACTATTATTGAAACAACAGAGATATATGGAGACAAGTGTATAGTGTATAGAAAACATTTACTGATGCGTTCCTCAGGAAACACCTGTGTTTGGTTATTGCCTCTAAGAAAATAAGTGAATTTACATGTATAGTTTCATAAGATTTATAAGATTCATAAGAAACTCTACAACTATAATAAAGCATATGGGAAACTACTAAAACAAGTAGTATCTACTTACTCAAAAATAAATGGAAGACAGTACAATCAAGAAATGGTTATTTTAAGTCTTCTCTGCAAATGATATCAGAATCAAATTATGTGACCCTCATGACTGTAAAATAATTTTAGAAAAGATCATACGGTTTATTTTTTAAATTGAAATACTGCTAATCAAACTAAATTGATTGTGACGTTTCAATAAAACGGAGATGATTAATTACACCTCACTTGTATTTCTGCCTTCAGCCTCTCAATCTCCCTCCACTATGATGTTCTCTGAGGGATCTATTTATGTTGCTTTAGGTTGATAAGAGCTGTATCCACTTTGACCTGTTCCACTGATTCCTGACCTACGATCATAAGAATTTCTGGGTTTTGATTTTTGCCATTCAATGTTGTCAAAAGATAGTTCAGAGGAAAAAGAAGTGGCAAAATTATGAGAGACTGCTGAGGGAAGCCCAGAAAAATGATGAAAGGTTCCAACACCCATGAAGACTAAGAATATGGTTAGAGCAACGATTGTTACAATCACGGCCGCTGTGTTGGTCCTACATGTACACCAACTGTACTTCTGAGCTTCTACGCTGTCTCCCTCATTCATCTTCTTGCTTTAGAATTTAGAGGAAAACTTAATTGAGTAAATTTAACTAACATGTTGTTCCAGAAAGAAACATGTGCTTATCTCACTTACCTTTAATGAACATCAAAGCAGTGAGACCCAGAACACAAGCAGTTTAAAAAAAAATGATGTTTAACACAGAGCAGCACATGTGGTCCTTTTCTTTTAAATTTCACCCTCACATAGATGACTTTAGGTAAAACCCCTCATTATCTGACTCTGAGAAGTTTCTCTGGCAGAATCTTGTAAGGGAATCTCATTTGATGCTCCATTCTGTTCACAAAAACGAAACAGCTGCGTCCTTCTGTTGCGTGTGTGCATGTGTTCTCTTCTATTGCATACAGTTCTCGGTAACACTTTACAATAACAGGACATGAATAATCATGTACTAAAACCTGAATTAATAGTTACTTCAACATGAACTCATGATTAATGAAGATATGAACTATGAAGAGCTATCTTTAACTACGACAGGTGTCATAAGGATTAGTGAATGAATAACAGTGCCTTAACTACATGTTAGTAGATGTTTGATAATTAATGCAGATCATTTATTCAGAAGGGCGATTTGCAAACACACACATTATAAAGTGCGCTACTTACATGTTCTGGATATGAAGTTGGATCAGGAAGAGTTGATCAGGAAGAGAAGCAACTTTTGTGCAAACCCTGAGCCACATTTGCAAAACAGCCCAGTGTACATAGATTCACACAAACATATTCTGAAAACATTCAGTAAACGTGATGGAAGGACATAAACAGGACCAAAAAGTAACATTATAGGTTGGTCCCCTAAAGGTCCTGCAAACGTAATGGGAATGTAGTGTAGAGACCAAGAGGGAACGTCCTATAGTAAATGTCCCCTAAACATTTCCAGAACGTCCTGAATGTTCCCTGAAGGTCCGCCAAATAACGTCCCCCAACCCTCCACATCGTGACCATTTCGGGAACGTTACTAGGCGACGTCCTTGACACCAGCGGGGATGTTCTGAGAACGTTCTGAGAATGTAAAATTTCTAGCAGGGTAATTAATAACAACACATTCTTCCATTGTTGTTTTCAGGTGGTGTTTACTGTGTTGAACTCACTCAACCTCCATATGTGTGTGATTTTCCATCTCCTGCAGGATTTCTGCATCAAGCTACTACATTCACTGGATACGTCAAACCACTGGAAAAGCACGGGTATCGTCGCAGTGGTGGTAGCAATAATATTAAAGATTCCATATAAAACAAGATCAGTTTCACCCAGGACACCCATCTTATAATGCTTTAAAATATAAAAATACATTTAGGCAGCATGTCAAAGATATTTTTTATTTTGCATTTATCAGGCCCATTATAATTTTCATCGTTCCACAGTTACTTTTTTTGTATCTTATATTTTTACAAGTTTTTCATACACAAAGGTAACAAGCAATGACAGACTGGGGGAGGAGCTCATGCAAACTGTGACGTATATTTCCCATAAGTTGCATTGTAGTGTGTCTGTGTTCACTGACTCTTTGTGGTTCCTGTATACGAAGAATCAATCAGCAATGACAACAATAATCAGTTCACTCCTGTTATTCCTATTTTTACATGGTCTGTAATTCATTCCTAAATAATAATTTATGAATGCATATACAATTTTAGAAAGTTTACGTTTTGCTGACTTTTCAGTTTTTTCCTCTCTCTTCCACAGAAATCCATTGTCAGACCTTCACTCAGTCTCAGGCTGAGGTAAAAAGGCCTGGTGAATCTTTTCGGCTGGTCTGTACCGCCTCTGGATTTACATTCAGCAGCTACTATGTTGCTGTGGTGAGACAGGGTCACGGTAAAGGGCTGGAATGGGTTGCAACTATAGGCACATCCAGTTCTCCTATCTACTATTCCCAGTCAGTCCAGGGAAGGTTCACAGTGTCCAGAGATGACTCCAGCAGTCAACTGCACCTACAGATGAACAGCCTCAAGACTGAAGACACTGCTGTGTATTACTGTGCTAGAGAGTCACTGTGAATGAGTTCAGGGTCAAAGCAATACAAAAACCACTTCCTTTCCTGTTGACTTCACTTATGATCCAGATACTGTTGTATTTCCAAGAGGTGGCGCTCTTGTAACACAGTATTAGTTGATTGAGCATCACTCAATTAACTTTTGTTTTCTTTGCTTTCTTTTTATGTATTGATTTTTTTGTAAAATCCACACCTATTGCATTGATCAAAGCTGATAATTTACAGATATTAAAAAAAAACAAAAAAAAACAAAAACATATTTAGTTATTTATTTTACAAACACAATAACATATTTTGTGGTTAAAGGAACACGCCGACTTTTTGGGACTTTAGTTTATTCACAGTATCCCCCGGAGATAGATAAGTCCATACATACCATTTTTATCTCCGTGCGTGCCATAACTCTGTCTGACGCACCCACCGCTAGCCTAGCTTAGCACAAAGACTGGAGGTAAACGGCTCCTTTTCTGTGGTGATGCAACTGTGTCCCCAGAGTGCCTTCACCTGACGTGGCAACCCAAAGCACCCCTCCAAGGCCTGTAGGTTTTCGTCCACTCTGGTGGCCAAGGCCTATAGAGCTGAGGGGCAGGCCGCCTCCACTTTGCATGCTATGGCCATCCTGCAAGTTCATCAGGCACGGGTGCTCAGAGACATGCACGAGGGCAGGGCTGATCCGGGGCTCATGCAAGAGCTGACTAAGGTGACTGCACATTCCTGGGTCAGGTGATGTCCACTTGTGTCGTCCAGAAAAGGCACCGTTTGCTCAACCTGGCAGATATGCAGGAAGCTGAGCAAACACGTTTCCTCAACTCCCTTATCTCTTAGGGTGGGCTTTTCGGCGGCGTGGTTGAGGACTTCGCCCAACAGTTCTCGGCCACCCAGAAGTAGACTGAGGAGATTAAACATATTTTGCCCCGTTTGCCACATAAACCTTCAGGGTGGAAGGAGACAGCCTTCGTTCCAACCCTTCTTGGGGGAAGGAGAGCACCGACCCGATCAGGCATTTTCTGGGATCTTCTCAGCGAGAAGAACACCAGGTGACGAAGAGGTTCCACTTCAGAGCGTAGACCTGTCTTGTGGACAAGGCTCTAGCTGAAGTGATGGTAGCCACCACCTAAGGTGGTAGAGTACTCAAACCTTCAGTGTCCCATCCAGAACCTACACGTGCAGGTTCCACAGATCGGGACGCAGGTGCCAGAGGGTTCCCCCTGTCTCTGAGAAAGGAGGTCCTGGGCCAATGCGGCACAACCAAAAGGACCTGCTCCTCGTCCTCCCTAATCTTGCACAGGACCTGTGTGAGAAGGCTCACTGGGGGAAGCGTATACTTGCGTAGGCTTGGAGAGAGGGGAATGGTATGGGGAGGCAAACAGATCTACCTGTGTGTAGCTGAACTGTTTCCAAATCAGCTGAATCATCTGGGGATGGAGTCTCCATTCCCCGGTACATGAGCTTTGTCGTAAGAGCTTGTTGGCTGCACGATTCATGATTGAGTTGCGACATATGGCGGGAGGGTAGACCACCCTGACGGTTGATGTACAATACTGTCGCCGTGTTGTTTGATTGGACTAGTGCTTGCCCTTGAGCAACGGCCAAAAAATGGTGCAGAGCTAAGCGTACTGCAGCAACTCGATGCAATTGACATGTCAAAGGCGCTGGGGTCCTGTCCAGGAGCCCGCGGCAGCATGTCCATTGCACACGGCACTGGACTAATTATTGATATCAGGAATTAGCATTTTAACCCCTTACCCATGTGGGCCCAGATACCGGCGTGAAATGCGGGGCATGTGTGGGCCCCACACTATGGGACCCAGGTGAGGCCCTAGTGGGACAGCCCAGAGTTAGGGCCATTTGTGGGCCCACAGCAAGCCCACACTGTGGGCAAAGTGTGGGTATTCTTTGGGTACACTGGAAAAAGTGTGGGCATACTGTGGGCAATGCACAGATGTGTCAGAATATACATGTAGCCCTAACAAACAACAAACAAAGATTGGTTCTACTTTGCATTTGCCACAATACCCACACAATGAATTCACTTGTTGAAGGTAGAAGAAATAAATTATAAGTCATATGTTTCAAATAATTTAATTTATTCACAGTCAAGTAAAAAAATAAATATACAATATATTACCATTCAAAAGTGTGGGGTGTTACGGTACAGAAGGGACAGAGACAATGGATAAAGGGAAGTGGTGTTTATTGAGCAGAGCAGCGGCTGACGGATGTGCAGGTGGAGTGTGTAGATGATCGTGAGTGGTGGACGATGATATCTTGAGGTGATCGTTGGGAAGGTTTGGAGAGGAGATCGCTGGAGAGAGAGTTGGAGCTGAAGAGAAGATGGAGACACACACACACACACACACACACACACAAGGCTGGAACGCTGGAGGCTTTGGAGGGAATAACGGGAGAAGGTAAGTAGCATAAAGCAAGTCCTTGAAGTTTAGCATAGAGGTATGTACCAACATACAAACGAGACCGGACAGTGACTGTGAGTGTGTGTGTGCCTTAAGTACTGGTGGTGATTGGTGCGTTGATGAGGTGCAGGTGCACGTGATCAATACTCAGGGGAAGGCGTGCGCTGTGATTGAGTGACGTGGGAGCCTGGCGGGTCTGTGACATTACCCCCCCCTCCACGGCCTGCTCCTGAGGGCCGCGGACCCCGACGTCGTGGTGGTCGGCCTCTGCCTCTGGGTGCGGGTGTGTTGGGGTGAGAAGCATGGAAGGTTTCGAGCAGGTTTGGGTCAAGGATGTCGTTTCTAGGTACCCATGAGCGTTCCTCGGGACCGTAGCCCTCCCAGTCCACCAGATACTCTAGAATACCACCACGGCGCCGGGAGTCCAAGATGTCCTTCACTTGGTAGGCCGTACCGTCCTCCACGATGAGTGGGAGGGGGGTCTCTTCGGCTGCGCCAGGCTCTGTGGGAATGGAAACGGAGGGAAAGTGAGGTTTTAATAGTGACACATGGAATGTAGGATGAATGCGATATTGTGAAGGGAGTTGGAGTTGATATGTGACTGGGTTGATCTGCTTCACGATGGGAAAAGGGCCAATGAACCTGGGACTGAGCTTCCTGCATTGCAGACGCAACCTGATGTCCCTGGTGGACAGCCAGACCTTCTGACCCGGTTGGAAGGAGGGAGTGTTGGAGCGACGAAGGTCGGCTGTCATCTTGCGTCTGCTCAGGGCCCGTTGAAGCTGGTGATGTGCAGAGTCCCAGACCCTCTCGCTCTCCTGGAACCAGTAGTCGATAGCTGGAACATCCGACGGTTCCCCGGACCAAGGAAACAATGGGGGCTGGTACCCGAGCACGCACTGGAATGGAGTTAGACCGGTGGTAGACTGCCGTAGGGAGTTTTGTGCGTACTCGGCCCAGCCCAGGAACTGGTTCCAGGAGTCCTGGTGGCCGTGACAGAAGGTACGGAGGAAGTGACCGATCTCCTGAATCTTCCTCTCCGTCTGCCCGTTGGTCTGTGGGTGATAGCCGGAAGAGAGGCTGACTGTCACACCTAGGAGAGAGAAGAACGCTTTCCATACCCGGGAGATGAATTGAGGTCCTCTGTCGGAGACGATGTCCTCTGGGATACCATAATATCTAAAAATCTTGTTAAACATAAGTTCAGCCGTCTCCATGGCCGTGGGTAGTCCTTTTAACGGGATCAGTCGACAGGACTTGGAGAATCTGTCCACTACCACTAGTACACAGGTCTGACCTCCGGATACGGGAAGGTCTGTGATGAAGTCTACCCCTAGGTGTGACCACGGACGGTTGGGAACGGGCAGAGGATGGAGTTTGCCGGAGGGAAGATGTCTTGGGCTTTTGGAGATGGCGCATTCCTGGCATCCCCTCACGTACCTTCTGACGTCTGATGCCATGTTGGGCCACCAGAAGCGCTCCTTCAGCAACGAGAGGGTTTCATTGACCCCCGGGTGGCCAGTGCCCAAAGACGTGTGGGAGGTGTGAATGAGGGGAGTGCGCCGTGCTCGTGAGACATACTGTGAGCCTGGTGGACAACCCGGCGGAGCATTGGTGGAGACATTTGAGGAGGGCAAGGTCTCCTCGGACCAGGTGATGGGACTCACGAACAGTTTCTCAGGGATGATGGGCTCGGCTTTTTTGGAGTCCTCTTCTGGATTGTAGAGACGGGAGAGAGCGTCTGCCTTTACATTCTTGGGTCCTGGTCGATAGGAAATTGTGAAATTGAATCGTGTAAAGAACAGGGCCCACCGGGCCTGCCGGGGATTGAGTCTCTTTGCATCCCTGAGATATTCAAGGTTCTTATGGTCAGTGAGGACCAAGAAAGGGAGCTGGGAACCCTCCAACCAATGCCTCCACTCTTCCAGGGCCATCTTAATGGCCAGCAGTTCCCGGTTACCGATGTCGTAGTTTACCTCCGCCGGGTTGAGTTTCCGGGAGAAGAAGGCACATGGATGGAGGCGGCTGGGTGTTCCCTGCTGCTGTGAAAGAACGGCTCCCACTCCTGTGGTGGAGGTTTCTACCTCCACTACGAAGGCTTTTGTGGGGTCTGGATGCACTAGGAGGGGAGTCGAAGTGAATGCATCCTTGAGATCGTCGAAAGCTTTCGTGGCCGCTGGGGTCCAGGACAGAGACTTGGGCTTGCAACGGAGGAGTTGCGTGAGAGGGCAGGAGATGATGCTGTAATTGAGAATGAAGCGACGGTAGAAGTTTGCGAATCCCAGAAACCTTTGGAGTTCTTTTATGGTGGTAGGAGTAGGCCAGTTCCTGATGGCCTCCACCTTCCCCTCGTCCATCCGGATGCCACTGCTATCGATGTTATACCCAAGGAACTGCACTGAGGGCTGATGGAAGGAAAATTTTTCGGCTTTGAGATAGAGTTGGAAGTCCCTCAGGCGTTGCAGGACCTCCGCAACGTGGTGGTGATGTTCGGCCAGGCTCCGGGAGTAGATCAGGATGTCGTCGATGTAGACCAGAACGAATCTGTGGAGAAACTCCCGGAGCACCTCGTGGATGAAATCCTGGAATACGGAGTGGGCGTTGGCCAATCCATAGGGCATGACGAGGTATTCGTAGTGGCCAGTAGGAGTCACGAAGGCTGTCTTCCACTCGTCCCCCTCGCGTATTCGGATGAGGTTGTAGGCGCTGCGGAGGTCCAACTTGGTGAAGACAGTGGCACCTCGGAGATGTTCCAGCGCTGTTGGGACGAGAGGAAGGGGATAACGGAACTTGACAGTTATTTTATTGAGTGCTCGGTAGTCGATACAGGGCCGCAAGCCTCCGTCCTTTTTGGCCACGAAAAAGATGCTGGAAGCAGCAGGGGATGTAGACGGTCGGATGTAACCCTGGTCGAGCGCCTCCTTGATGTAGTCTTCCATGGCCTTCTCCTCCGGGAGTGACAATGGGTAAATCTTCCCACGGGGCACTGACTCACCCTGAAGCAGATCGATGGCACAGTCCCATGGCCGATGTGGAGGCAGCTTGGAAGCTCGCTGAGGGCAGAAGACATCGCTGAAGGGGGCGTAGCAAGATGGTATATCTACCGAACGTTGTTCAACCGGGCTCTCGATGGAGGTGGAACACACGGACATCTTCTTAGAGTTTGGAGTAGGGGGAACAGGGAGAGCCCGAAAACAACCCAGGAAACAGCTATCGCCCCACTTCAGGATTTCGCCGGACTTCCAGGAGATGATGGGATTGTGCTGCACTAACCAGGGGCGCCCTAGGATCACGTCAGCGGTGGAGTCCTTCAGAACCAGCAGTTGTTGTTGTTCCGTGTGTAATATCCCCACTTGGAGCTGGATGGGGACGGTGACGGACCGAACTTGCCGTCGGCTGAGGGGTTTCCCCGTTACCGAGTGGATCTGGTAAGTTGTGGGTGTAGCTGTGGTCTTGAGGCGAAGCTGACGGCAGAGGGCACCAGAGATGCCCGCTGACCGGCTGACCCAGAGTCGAGGAGGGCAGACACTGGAAGGGTAACGCCGGCAGCAGTTAAGTTCACAATAGTGGTGAGAGGCTGCATATTATGTGGAAATGGAACGATAGCACTCACCACAGGACGAGTAGGACGAATAGGGCATTGGGTAATGGGATGCCCCATAGTACCGCAGTACAGGCATAGACCCTGGACCAGCCGTCTCCGACGTTCCCCCTGGGTTAGGCGTGTTTGCTGTACTTGCATGGGTTCTGGGGCTGGTTCTGGAGGGCTGACGGACTCTGGCTGACGGAGGGAGGAAAGGAGTAGTTTCTGGCCCTGGTGCTCTTCGAGGCACGACTGCATACGAGTGGATAGACAATTGGATGAAGCGTTCGAGCCCAATGGTGTCCTCGTATGCAGCGAGATGCAACCGCACACGGGGATCCAAACCCTGACGATAGGTGGTGAGCAGCGATTGCTCATTCCATCCGCTGGCGGCAGCTAGGGTCCTGAACTGAAGGGCATACTCATTGATCGGCATCTTATTTTGTTTCAAGTGGTAAAGTTGCTCACCTATGGAGGCATCCCAAGCAGGTTTCCCGAAGACGTCCTTGAAATGGGCTATGAAGCTTGCCAGAGTTTGGACGATGGGATTATCCTGGGTCCACAAGGTTTCTGCCCACTGTAAGGCCTTACCCCTTAGTTGCGAGATGATAAATGCCACCTTGGACCTATCGTCAGGGTATAGGAGCGGTTGCATCTCCAGGACCAGCGAACATTGTAGCAGAAATCCATTGCAGTCCTCCGCCAGGCCAGAGTAGGGCGCTGGTCTGGCCATGGGACTGGCGTAGATGGGTGCAGAGGGAGATGCGGTGTTGTTTGCGGAAGTGCTCGCTGGTGGAATGAGTGGAAGTGATCGGCGGACAGCGTCCACGAGTTCCTGGAATGGGTCGGTGGTGCTCATGCTGGTGCTCATCGGTTGTGGTCCGGTCTTCTGTTACGGTACAAAAGGGACAGAGACAATGGATAAAGGGAAGTGGTGTTTATTGAGCAGAGCAGCGGCTGACGGATGTGCAGGTGGAGTGTGTAGATGATCGTGAGTGGTGGATGATGATATCTTGAGGTGATCGTTGGGAAGGTTTGGAGAGGAGATCGCTGGAGAGAGAGTTGGAGCTGAAGAGAAGATGGAGACACACACACACACACACACACACACACACACACACACACACACACACACACACACACACACACACACACACAAGGCTGGAACGCTGGAGGCTTTGGAGGGAATAACGGGAGAAGGTAAGTAGCATAAAGCAAGTTCTTGAAGTTTAGCATAGAGGTATGTACCAACATACAAACGAGACCGGACAGTGACTGTGAGTGTGTGTGCCTTAAGTACTGGTGGTGATTGGTGCGTTGATGAGGTGCAGGTGCGCGTGATCAATACTCAGGGGAAGGCGTGCGCTGTGATTGAGTGACGTGGGAGCCTCGCGGGTCTGTGACATTGGGTCAGTAAGATTTTTAAAATGCTTTTGAAAGTAGTCCCTTCTGCTCACCAAGGCTGTATTTATTTGATAAAATGTTCTGTTTAAATATATTTTACAAAGTAACTATTTTTTGAGTAACTATGTAAAAGTCTTTACTGTTACTTTTGATCAGTTTCATGCATCCTTGCTAATTTTTTTTCTCTCTCTCAAAACAATAAAAAAAATCTTACTTTTTATAAAACTGAAAAATGACCAATTATAACCACATCACAACACATCAAGTGGATTATGAATAAAATATATCAATCCCCTCGGATACCAGTAGATCTTTGTCTGATCTCCAGTCTTCTGGTTTTTCTGCTCCTTCCACCATCTTGCATTATTGAGCCATGATTTAACAGGAGATGCTCAGGCCTGGCCACTTTTTGTGCCAGCATCTAAAGTGAAGGGGGGAAACAACAACAACAACAACAACAATAACAATCAAAATGTTAACATAAAAAAACAACAACAAAAACAAAGATTGTCCCAATTGTCAATACAATAAAAAGTCAATGGAATCCAATGCTGTTTTTATTGTATAGACAAGACAGATGAAACATTATTCAAAATATATTTTGCATTCCACAGAAAAAAGTAATACAGGTTTGGAACAACATGAAGAACTATCCCTTTAATGTCTTTATTAAGAAATCATTGATGACTTTAACTTGCAGCATGAATATGCAAGCTTTATTAAAATAAATGCAAACACTTAGAATGTGTCTAACAGTCAAAAATGTACTTACACAGCAAAAGATGCAGTAATCTGTGCCTGAGTGGCCTTTGGGTTTATTTAGCTGTGGTTGACACACAATCACAAAGGAGAAAAAGAGAGAAGATAACTGAATATTAGTCAAATATTGCATAAATCTATACATAAAATGTATTAATTTTTCAGGAGTTCTCAACTCTGGCCGTCGAAAGTGCACCATCTTGCAGAGTTTATGTCCAGGCCAATCAATCTCACCAGCTTGTGAATTTCTAGTCAGTAAACCAAAACAGCTCGATCAGCTTGTTCAGGTGTGTTGGACCTGGGTTGGTGCTAAAATCTGCAGGACAGTGGTCCTCGAGGGCCAGAGCTAAGATCCCCTGCAATATTATGTTCTGAGCATGACAATTCAGAGATCCAGAATGACTGCTAGATCAGTCACAACTGTGGTGTCCAGTCTTGGTCATGGAAGACCAACACCTGCAAAACGTAGCTTCAGCCTGCCTGTAGTTTCTGGTGATCCTGCAGACCTTGATCAAATGTCCAGGTCTGCTTAACTAGATGGCAATACATACTGAAAAGAGAGAGGGACAGACAACATTTAATGGTATAAATCCAGTTTAAAACTTTTATTCATAAATATGTACAACAACATCTGAGAATGTACAACACCACTGTACTGACAAATACAGTATTTAAGTGGGTGAGAATCGTCTCATTTAAAAAAAAAAAATCTTAAAATCTAATTTCTCAAGTTTTTTGTCTATGACAAATCTACAATGCAAAAACTGGGAATGTGTCAATTAGAAGAATACTTACAGAGCAGAACCAATGATCTGATTACACACAAGGAAAAAAGAGAAAAGAAACAAGAATTAATATCTCAGTCAAATATTGCTGTGTATGAATGAACGTGCTGATGAACTGTATATATTCAAGAGAAATCTTTACATAAATTTTTAACACGAATATTATTTCATGGGCTAAATGTTTTACTACTAACGTTATATCTTTTCATAATTAAATATTACAGATGGTTGATTTCATTTGACAGTTATCAATCATGTTTTCGGATAAATATATAACTTAGGCCAATGAGTCCTCTCTCCACTCTTTCACTCTCTCCCTGTGCACGCGCCAGCTTGTGTGTGTGACACAACGCGTACAAAGTCATAATTGTACAATCTGTTATTTTTAGGTCCTGTTAACATGATAGTAATATGGCTGTAGCTTTGTAAAAATGCAAAGCACATGTAACGTTAGGTTATGTAAATATATGGTTTGCCGTCTGAGCTGTCACCGCGCAGTGTTTGTCTATCAATTATGACATTTATCATATGTAACAAGGTTTAATAACAGTGTGTAGCTTATGTATTGTATTTACGCTGCATAAATCCTTGTTTACGTCGCTATTTAAATCGTCTCGGTTACGTATGGTAACCCTCGTTCCCTGAAGGAGGGAACGGAGACGTACGTCGGACGTCACCGACGAATTGGGATCACTTCTGGGAGCCCCTATCAGCTTCGAGATATAGAGAACGGGCCAATCGCCATTGGCGTGCGAGATTTGAATCTCGCGCTCCGCCCCGCGCTGCGGGTATAAACAGGAGGCGAATGCAGCGCACTATTGTTTTTCACTGAGGAGCCGAACTAGTGACTCGGCCATGCAGTGATGGTACAGCAACTGTGGCGACGGGACGTACGTCTCCGTTCCCTCCTTCAGGGAACGAGGGTTACCATACGTAACCGAGACGTTCTCTTTCAGTCGGTCACGTTCGACGTACGTCGGACGTCACCGACGAATTGGGATCCCTTTGGAAAACGCCACAGTTACTACCACTTCCAGCGCCCAGCGATAGCCCCTCAGACCCCGTCTGTTCCGGGCGGGGAATTCAGGGAAGTCACACTGCTGTTCCGCAAGACCCACTTCAGCAGACTATTGGATAACGCTGGGAAAGCGTGCCCAGAGGGACGCTGCGGAAGCCACATCATGCCCGATATACTGGCCGTGGGCAGTGCAACATACGGAAGTCCCAGGGGTGGCCCCGGGCAAACAGGCGGGGGAACAACACCTAACTGAGACGGCAGAGAGCTCTGCCGAGGGAAAGACACGGGCTCGCCGTAGGGAGCCGGACCGTGGAAGAATACACATATGGGACCGCCGTGGGGGTCACAACATATGGAACCCAGCCTAACACAAGTTCCACCAATGCATACGAGTGTTAGACCTGGCGTCGGACGCTCCGCCACATCCGACTGCCGCGGGTTGCGGAGGAGTCAACAGGGTTCGCCGTTCTGGGGAACTCGACTGGAGCATATAAGCGCACGTATCCGTTCCAAAGGGAAGGGAGTGGCGCAGCAAGCCGACACTTAGAACGGGCACTTCGGTGTTACTGACTATGGGAAGCGAGCACACAGAAAGATGCCGGCTCTACACGGAGGCTATAAAATCTAGCGAACGTGTTAGGTGTCGCCCAGCCCGCAGCTCTACAATATCTGTCAGCGAGGCGCCACGAGCCAACGAGCCAACGGAAGAAGCTACACCCCTA
Organism: Rhinogobio ventralis; assembly: GCA_039654625.1. Taxonomy (NCBI): domain Eukaryota; kingdom Metazoa; phylum Chordata; class Actinopteri; order Cypriniformes; family Gobionidae; genus Rhinogobio; species Rhinogobio ventralis. The sequence continues at coordinate 23,546,011 of CM077196.1, forward strand.
GTGGAGTGGGCTCTTAACCCGAGCGGGCAGGGCACGTCTTGGGTTCGGTACGCCAAGACGATGGCATCCACTATCCAGTGGGCCATCCTCTGCTTGGAGACAGCCTTCCCTTCTGCTGGCCTCCATAACAGACGAAGAGCTGTTCTGAGGTCCTGAAGCTTTGCGTTCTGTCCACGTAAGTCCGCAGAGCGTGGACTAGACAGAGAAAAGCTAGGGCTGGGTCTGCCTCCTCCGAAGGCAGCGCTTGCAGGCTCACCACCTGGTCCCAGAAGGGAGTGGTGGGAACCTTGGGCATATATCCGGGCCAGGGTCTCAGGATTACATGAGAGTTACCGGGCCCGAATTCCAGGCACGATTCGTCGACCGAAAATGCCTGCAGGTCCCCTACCCTCTTGATAGAGGCCAATGCAGTCAGGAGTACTGTCTTCAGAGACAGGATTTTTAACTGACTGCAAAGGCTCAAAGGGCGCCCTCTGCAGTGCGGTTAGCACCAGAGTTAAGTCCCAAGAGGGTATAGAGGGAGGAACCTGACGATCAGATCGTGCTTCCCTAGAGACTTACCACCTACCATGTCATGATTAGCGGCGATAGCAGCAACATAGACTTTGAGGGTGGAGGGAGACAGCCTTCGCTCCAACCCGTCCTGTAGGAAGGAAAGCACAGAACCGACCGAACATCTCCGGGGGTCTTCTCAGCGAGAAGAACACCAGTCGACGAACAGGTTCCACTTCAACGCATAGAGGCGCCTCGTAGAGGGAGCTCTAGCGGAAGTGATGGTGTCTACCACAGCCTGTGGTAGGCCACCTAGAACCTCCGCGTCCCGTCCAGGGACCAGACATGGAGTTTCCAGAGGTCCGGACGCGGGTAACATAGGGCGCCCCGTCTCTGAGTCAGGAGGTCCTTCCTCAGAGGAATGGGCCAGGGAGGTGCTGTCGCAAGAAGCACTAGTTCCGGGAACCAAGTCCAGTTGGGCCAATACAGAGCAACCAACAGGACTTGCTCCTAGTCCTCCCTGACCTTGCACAGAGTCTGTGCAAGAAGGCTCACTGGGGGAAACGTATACTTGCGTAGGCCCTGGGGGGCCAGCTGTGTGCCAGCACATTCGAGCCGAGGGTCCCCTCGGTCAGGGAATAAAACAACTGGCAGTGGGTCGTGTCCGGGGCGGCAAACAGGTCTACCTGTGCGGTCCCGAAGCGACTCCAGATCAGCTGGTCCACCTGGGGATGGAGTCTCCACTCTCCGGGGAGCACTGGCTGTTGTGAGAGCTCGTCGGCCGCACGATTGAGCAGGTCCGGAATGTGAATGGCACGAAGCGACCTCAGATGCTTCTGACTCCATAGGAGGAGATGGCGGGCGAGTTGAGACATGCGACGGGAGCGTAGACCACCCTGTTTGTTGACGTACGCAACGGCCGCAGTGTTGTCCGTACGGACCAGAACGTGCTTGCCTAGTAGCGGCGTTTTGAAGCGGCCCAGCGCAAGACGAACTGCTAACAACTCGAGGCAATTGATATGCCATTGCAGTTGAGGCCCCGTCCACAGACCCGAAACTGCAAGCCCGTTGTACGTGGCACCCCAGCCGGTGGATGAGGCATCCGTGGAGACAACAACATGCCTGGACACTTGTTCTAGGGAACCTCCTGCCCGTAGAAACGAAGGGTCCGACCACAGGCTGAAGGTTTGGCGGCACCTCGGAGTCACGGGGACACGGAGGGATCCGCTGTGCCACGCCCATCTCAGGACTCTGTCGTGTAGCCAGCGTTGAAGCGGTCTCATATGAAGCAATCCGAGCGGTGTTACAGCGGCTGCGGATGCCATATGCCCCAGGAGCCTCTGAAAATGTTTCAGTGGTACCGCTGTCCTGCATTTGAACAAATTCAAGCAGTTCAACACCGACTGGACGCGCTCCTCTGTGAGACGCGCTGTCAGATTGACCAAGTCCAGCTCCATACCGAGAAAAGAGATCCTCTGCACGGGGCAGAGTTAGCTCTTTCCCCAGTTGACCCGAAGTCCCAACAGGCTGAGGTGACTGATCACCGTGTCTCTGTATTCACACAACAGGGACAGTCCTGAAGGGAACGACCTTCAGGTCGATCACTGCAAACCAATCTTGGGGACGGATGTACTCGAAAGTGCGCTTCTGCGTCAACATCTGAACGGGCGGTTTGTGAAGGGCCCGGTTCAGGACTCACAGGTCCAAGATTGGTCATAACCCACTGCTTTTCTTGGGCACAATGAAGTAGGAGTTATAGAACCCCAACTTCATGTCGGCTGGAGGGACCGGCTCCAATCGCGTCCTTCGCCAGTAGGACTTCGATCTCTTTCCACAAGATGGGCGTCGCAGCTCCACACAACAGTGAAGTGGACGCCCAGAACTTGGGAGGATGCCGTGCGAACTGAATCGCATAGCCGAGCCTGGTCGTGCAGGTGAGTCAGCGGGACCGTCCCGGAAGTGCTAGCTAGGCTTCCGGAAACCGTACTATGAACACACCCGCCCCACAGACGTACCCGCAGTAGGGCAGCGAAGTGGAGGGCAGGGACCCGACCCAAGAGGCACAGCGTCCTGAAGTGGGGTCTGAGTGCGCACGCAGCACCTACCTGCCCCCATGGTTGGACAGAGGGTATGAGAGAAGGCATGGTAGCGTTCTCAAGCCATACGCTACGGTCCGCTGGCGACTGAAGGAGGGGCAGAGAGTGGCAAGGCTTTGTGGCGTCACACACTGCCTACCTCACCTCCTTCCTCAGCGGGTAACAAGAGTGGCGAGGCATAGCGTCGCGCACTGCCGTCCTCACACCGCTGAGAAGAGGGGAATGAGAGTGGCGAGGCTCCCCGGCGTCGCACACTGCCATTCTCGCCCTCTTGTGGGGAGGGGAATGAGAGCGGCTTCATAGCGTCAAACGCTGCCATTCCTGAACTCCCGAGACCCAGAGGTATTGGAACTGCTCTTAAGAATTTGGGTACCACTGGCTGTAACACCAGTGGCGGAACAAAATTTAGCAATGATTCTCCACCCGGCCCTCCTCCGGGGAAGAGCAGCTTCAACCAAGTCCAGGTCACCCATCTCAGCTGACTGGCAGCCAAGACGGGTGGCATCGTGGGATGCCCATGGCGAGCAGACTGAGGGGTTCCATCTGCTTTGCACTGTGGAGGACTGCTGCACAGTCACCGACAGTGTCGCCGAAAAGGGTCACCTTGTGAGATGTGAGCATCGAGAAAGCGTACTCTGGCGACGTCTCACACCCCTGCAAGGTAGCCCAAGGGTGTTTCTGGACCAGGGTGGACATCGTCTGGCCAAGGGCCAGCGCTGTGACTTTAAATGTAAATCAGTCACTGTGCGCAGCTCAACCTCAGCTCAGAACTACCCTCGTGCACTAAGAGCGCAGGGAGGAGGTGGCCTGCCAGTGGCACTGCCACCTCACCGATGAGGGTAGTGAGAGAGAGGAAAACTTTATCCAGGTTATGGCCCCATTGGCACCCCATATTTTGGCACCAAATAGTTCCACACTGCCAAAGCTTTCCAATGCACATCCGGGAAAAAGGCAAGGGGGCGGGCAAGGCAATTTACGCGTTGCACTACGCCTCAGCTACCCAGGAAAGCATGGCTGTCAAGTCTGAATCTGATTCAGCATGAGCACACACCATTATAGTGGGAAACTCAGCATTCTCTCCCAGCACTCAAAGAAGCGTCTTCTCTCGTTCTCTCTCTTTCTCTCTCTGCTGAAGCAGGAACAGTCTCCTTCGTCAACACCGTGTTCGGCTCCGAAGTGAATGACAATAGTGCGCTGCATTCGCCTCCTGTTTATACCCGCAGCGCGGGGCGGAGCGCAAGATGCAAATCTCGCACACCAATGGCCATTGGCCCGTTCTCTATATCTCGAAGCTGATAGGGGCTCCCAGAAGTGATCCCAATTCGTCGGTGATGTCCGACGTACGTTGAACGTGACCGACTGAAAGGGAACTTTAAAACAAAAACATGACTGACTCAGCCCGGCCATATGCCTAGCTCGTTCGTAGTTTGCTAAAATAGCAACTGGAAAACAATAATAAATCAAATTAACACCAAAATGGACGTAAAACAATTCAAGGTAATGAATTCATTCAGTTTTAAAGCATATATTACCTCAGAGATGACCAGATAATGGGCTAAGTTAGTCGACCGTTATAACCGTTTATCGTTTAAACGGCAGCAGAGTATAACATTAATCAGATAAGTTAAACAACTAAAATGAGAGTGTAGTTTAATATCAATTAATTAATTTGTTACCATTTTGACCTGTTTAACTAATTTTAATAGAAAACTCACATAATTTAATATGGAAACTTAAAAAGCTTACCTGTTTGGAGCAGAGCTTGGCGGTACCAGCCGAATCCGGAAGGAGGGTCCAGCAGTCTCATTGGTTAGAATTAATCACGTGATGAAGCCATTTAGTGTATTACTAATCATATAATTTTTCTTTTCTTTTTTTTGCCATTTCAGAAATATAATATTATATAAAAAAAATATACAATTCAACAGTGATGTATTTATTATAATAAAAAATATAAATAATAATAAAGTAATATAAATAAATAATCACTGATGAATACCAATGATAATAATGAACAAATCAGTCAGTGATCAACCATTTGCATTGTTCCCATTCAGTCGGTCACTCTCGACGCCACGTCGGAGTACCGACGAATAGGAATCTCGCTAGCGAGAGCCAATCTACTTCGAGTGTAACTAAACGAGCCAATGCACATTGGCATGCAATGATTGCACCAGCTGCTCATGCCACTCCGTGTGGGTATAAATGAGGCACAGGTGCTTGCATCAAATTAGCTTTTTGCTTCGGAGCCGAGTGGTGGATGGTTTGTCCTGAAATCACTCTCTACAAAGCATGTGTTAACATTTTAACGAGTCAAGCTCTTCGGATGGACCCCTCCTCGTTTGGTGTTGGAGTGACGGCACTGCAGCGGGGTCGATTTTCTCTCTTTTTCTATTTGTTTTATTGAGCAAAAACAAAAGGATGTTCTCACAGCTGGTTCGGTGCGCTGTAAAGAGCGCTGAAAAGCCGTTTTCATGGCTGGTAAGAGATCGCCTTCTATGAGAGAGAGCGCGCATGACAGGCTGCACTTTTTTCCCTGTCTGTGTCGCCGCGACTATTCCCCTGTGTGCTTCAGCACCGCGGAGTGCAGTTTCCCTAGAAGAGCTACACAGATAGAGCTTGCGTCTTTTTAAAGATGACATTCTATCTGTGTGTTTCTGGTTGCGGTTGTTTCCTGTCCTCACTGACGGCCACGAGCACTGTTTCACATGTCTGGGCGTATGCATGCTGAGACGGTGTTCGTGGGTGGTTCACGTTTTCTAATGAGAACATGACCACGTCGGCACGCCGGTCGCGACTTTCTCCGGGAAGCTTGAGTCCCCTTTGTTGTTGGCCAGCCGCCGCTCGTGTGTAAAAGCACAGCCGCGGGTCTGCTCGACACTCTGGGAGACCGTGGAGATCAGCGAGAGCTGCCCGCCGGGGAAACCCGGTGGGACCTCACGCTTCTCTACGTGTCGTGTGCCGTCGAGTGCCGGGCTGCAGCGCGGGTTGTCACGGCAACCCAGCGCTCACTCGCCACTCTAAGTGCGCTGTCCCCTTGCCTATTTCCCGTTGTAGCGCCCTCCCTGGTGGCCAACAGGAGAGGTCTACTTCAGTGAAATCGCTGGGGTGACCTGAGGAGTGGAGGGCTTCTCCTTCGGGGAACCAACCCCCTAGGGCCCCTCCCCCTCTAGCGCACTGCAAGCTGTGCAGCTTCTGGATGGAACTGCTGGTCCTTCTTATGGAGGAACCTAGCATTTCATTCGGGGCTCCAGCTGAGGATCAGATGTCAATCGCTGCATCGGAGAGAGGGCTGTTGTGCTCTGGAAATGAGGATGATGCTGAGCCCACTGTAATGGTGTGTGCTTTGCTGAATCAGATTCAGAGTTAATAGCCATGCTTTCCCGGGATCTTTCCCGGATGTGCATGGAAAACTTGGCAGTATGGAACGACTTTGGCGCCGTAGATATGGAACGCCAGGGGGGCCAAAACTGCATACGTTTTCCTCTCTCACTACCCTCAACGGTGGGGTGGCTGTGCGCAGACCACCTCCGCCCTGCACTTTAATGCACGAGGGTAGTTCTGAGTCGGGGTTGAGCTGCGCATGTTGACTAACCGTGATCAAAGTCACAGCGCAGGCCCTCGGCCAGACGATGTCCACCTCGGTGGTCCAGAAACGCCCCCTGGCTTGCCTTGCTGAGGTGCGAGTGGTCGTCACAGATGGGAGATGGGCGGGGCTGCTCTTCCCCGGAGGAGGGCCGGACAGAGAATCTTTTGAGTCAAAATTCTGTTCTGCCTCTGGTGTCACAACCAGTGGTACCCCAATTCTCAAAAAAAAAAAAAAAAAAAAGAGCAGTTCCTCTATCTTTGGGTCCCAAGGGGGTTCGGAGAGCTGTGGACGGTCCAACGCCGGACCACACTCATCCTCCTCCTTCGCCAGCGGGCAGCAGTGGACGGTTCGAGGACGCAACCAAGCCTTCTCACGTACCCTCTGCCCACTCGTGGAATCAGGTAAGTGTTGCACAGCACACTCACACCCCGCTGCGGGCCGCCTCCACGAGACAGCCGCCCCAGCCCGGTACCTGCATTCCACCTCGCTGCCCCACGGTGGGTACGCCGGTGGTCCCTTTGGTCCCGCTTGCACGGTCTCGGCGAGCCTGGTTAGCGCTCCCCAGTCCGTCTCGCTGGCTCATCCGGACCATCAGGCTCGGCTATGCGATTCAGTTCGCCCGGCGTCCCCCCAGGTTCAAGGGCGTCCGCTTCACTTCGGTGAATGCCGCAGACGCCCATGTCCTGCGTGCGGAGATCGCAGTCCTACTGGCGAAGGACGCGATAGAGCCGGTCCCTCCAGCCGATATGAAGACAGGCTTCTACAGCCCGTACTTCATTGTACCCAAGAAGACCGCTGGGTTACGGCCAATCTTGGACCTGCGAGTCTTGAATCGGAGCCTTCACAAGCTACCGTTCAAGATGCTCATGCAGAAACGCATCTTTGAATGCATCCGTCCCCAAGATTGGTTTGCAGCGATCGACCTGAAGGACGCGTACTTTCATGTTTCGATTCTTCCTCGACACAGGCCGTTTCTGCGCTTTGCGTTCGAGGGTCGAGCATATCAGTACAAAGTCCTGCCCTTCGGGCTGTCCCTGTCCCCCCGTGTCTTCACGAAAGTCACGGAGGGGGCCCTTGTGCCCATGAGAGAACAGGGCGTTCGCATCCTCAACTATCTCGACGACTGGCTCATTCTAGCACAATCCAGGGATCAGTTGTGCGAACACAGGGACCGGGTGCTCAGACACCTCAGCCAGTTGGGTCTTCGGGTCAACTGGGAGAAGAGCAAACTCGCCCCCGTGCAGAGGATCTCTTTTCTCGGTATGGAGTTAGATTCGGTCGGACGGACAGCGCGCCTCACAGAGGAGCACGTCCAGTCGATGCTGAACTGCCTGAACACGTTTCAAGGCAGGTTGGCGGTTCCACTGAAACAATTTCAGAGGCTCCTGGGGCATATGGCAGCCGCAGCGGCAGTAACACCTCTAGGCTTACTTCATATGAGACTGCTTCAGCATTGGCTACACGGCCGAGTCCCGAGATGGGCGTGGCAACGCGGCACTCACCGGGTGAGCATCACACCGGCCTGCCGCCAATCCTTCAGCCCATGGTCAGACCCCTCGTTCCTTCGGGCCGGAGTGCCTCTGGAACAGGTGTCCAGGCATGCTGTGGTCTTCACGGATGCCTCTGCCATGGGCTGGGGAGCCACGTACAACGGGCATGCAGTGTCAGGGGTTTGGACGGGCCCGCACCTGCATTGGCACATCAACTGCCTCGAGTTGCTAGCAGTGCATCTCGCTCTGAGCCGCCTCAAAAGGCTGCTACGGGGCAAAGATGTACTGGTCCGCACGGACAACACCGCGACCGTTGCGTATATCAACCGACAAGGTGGTCTACGCTCCCGTCGCATGTCGCAACTCGCCCGCCATCTCCTCCTCTGGAGTCAGAAGTGTCTGAGGTCGCTTCGGGCCATTCATGTCCCTGGTGTGAGCAACCGTGTGGCCGACGAGCTTTCACGAGCTGCGCTCCCAGGGGAATGGCGACTCCACCCCCAGGTGGTTCAGCTGATTTGGAGACAGTTCGGGGCGGCACAGGTCGACCTGTTTGCCTCCCCAGAAACGTCCCACTGCCAGTGGTTCTATTCGCTGACCGAGGGTACACTCGGCACGGATGCACTTGCGCACAGCTGGCCCCAGGGGCTGCGCAAATATGCGTTTCCCCCAGTGAGCCTACTTGCACAGACACTGTGCAAGGTCAGGGAGGACGAGGAGCAGGTCCTGTTGGTGGGGCCTTACTGGCCCAACCGGTCCTGGTTCCCAGAACTTATGCTCCTGGCGACAGCCCCTCCTTGGCCGATTCCTCTGAGGAAGGACCTTCTGACTCAGAGACGGGGCACCCTGTGGCACCCGCGTCTAGATCTGTGGAAGCTTCATGTCTGGCCCCTGGACGGGACGCGGAGGTTCTAGGTGACTTACCCCAAGAGGTAGTTAACACCATCACTTCGGCACGAGCACCGTCCACAAGACAGGCTTATGCTCTGAAGTGGAACCTGTTCGTCGAGTGGTGTTCTTCTCGCCGAGAAGACCCCCGAAGATGTTCGATCGCGTCTGTGCTTTCCTTCCTGCAACGAGGGTTGGGGCGTAGGCTGTCGCCCTCCACCCTCAAGGTCTATGTTGCTGCAATATCTGCCTATCACGACCACGTAGAAGGTAAGACAGTTGGGAAGCACGACCTGGTCGTCAGGTTCCTCAGGGGGGCGAGACGGTTAAATCCTCCTCGACCCCACCCCCATACCCTCTGGGGATCTTTCTCTGGTGCTCCGAGCACTTCAGAATGCCCCATTTGAGCCCTTGCGGTCAGCAGAGCTTAAGATTCTGTCTATGAAGACTTTGCTGTTGGCCGCACTAGCCTCCATCAAGAGGGTAGGGGACCTGCAGGCATTTTCGGTCGACGAATCATGCCTAGAGTTCGGGCCGGGTGACACCCACGTGGTACTGAGACCCCGGCCTGGCTATGTGCCCAAGGTTCCTACCACTCCCTTAAGGGACCAGGTGGTGAACCTGCAAGCGCTGCCCCTGGAGGAGGCAGACCCAGCCCTAGCTTTGCTCTGTCCCGTCCGCGCTCTGCGGATCTACGTGGATAGAACTCAAAGCTTCAGGACCTCAGATCAGCTCTTTGTCTGTCACGGAGGCCAGCAGAAGGGAAAGGCTGTCTCCAAGCAGAGGATGGCCCACTGGATAGTGGATGCCATCACCTTGGCTTACCAAGCACAAGGTGTGCCCTGTCCGCTCAGGGTGCGAGCACACTCTACTAGAAGTGTTGCATCCTCCTGGGCGCTGGCACGTGGCGCCTCGCTGTCAGACATCTGTAGAGCTGCGGGCTGGGCGACACCCAACACGTTCGCTAGATTCTATAGTCTACGTGTGGAGCCAGTCTCCTCCTGTGTTCTCGCCTCAAACGGGTAGAAGCACTGTCGGCTTGTCGGCTTGTTGCGCCCCGGCACTTTTATTCTCCAGAAGCAAACTCTGTCGAGTCCTCCATCTCCCTCGGTGCCGGACGTGGCAGAACGTCTGGCATCAGGCCCCTTGCCTCTGAATCCTTGAGAACCGGTACTGGGCTGGGGATATATGAGTGACCCTGCGGGGATCCCATATATTTCTCCATGGTCGCTCCTACGGGAAGCCCGTGTCTTTCCCTTGGGAGAGCCCTCCCCTTGGTGGCGCTGGAGCCCCCTTTCAGTTGCGGGCTATGGCTCAGCATTGTACTCCACATAACTCCTTTGGTGTATGATGTGGGTTCCGCAGCGTTCCCTTCCACTAGGGCACGCTTCCCAGTGTTATCCAATAAGTCACTGAGCGGGTCATGCGGAACAGCAGTGATGGACTTCTCTGTGTGAGCCCCATCTCATCAGGTAAGAGAGCTTAGGAGGCTCACAAAGGGCACTGGATGGGGGCAGAGGCCATGGCGCTTTGGTAGGGATTCCTATTCGTCGGTACTCCGACGTGGCGTCGAGAGTGACCGACTGAATGGGAACGTCTCGGTTACGTATGTAACCCTCGTTCCCTGAAGGAGGGAACGGAGACGCCACGTCCCGTCGCCATGTCCTCTGTACCCTGCTGGGGTGCCAGTTCACCTACTCGGCTCCTCAGCAAAAAACTAATTTGATGCAAGCACCTGTGCCTCATTTATACCCACACGGAGTGGCATGAGCAGCTGGTGCAATCATTGCATGCCAATGTGCATTGGCTCGTTTAGTTACACTCGAAGTAGATTGGCTCTCGCTAGCGAGATTCCTATTCGTCGGTACTCCGACGTGGCGTCTCCGTTCCCTCCTTCAGGGAACGAGGGTTACATACGTAACCGAGACGTTTTATTGTGACAAATAAGTTTTTTTTTTATTTTAATTTTAATTTTATTTAATAATAAAAAATAATCATGGACTTCATAGAAAGTGTTGTATTACAACATACAATTTATAGTATTATAATAATTTAGTGTTATTTATGAAAGTATTAATATATAAGTGCTGTGATTTATTGAGGTCTAATGGTATAATGGTGTTTAAACTACTGGTCTGTCTGACTTTATCAGTCTGTCTGGGAACAGCTGCTATGGAGGGTTCCCTCATGGTGGCCCCACAGTGGAAAACTACTGTGGGGCCCGTGTGGGTTTTCTGTGGGCAAGCCCACAGTGGGTTGCCCACACTAAACCCTCACTGGGGCCCAAAATGGGCAGAACCGCTATGGGCCCCGCATGGGCTAACCTACTGGGGGCCCGTGTGGGTTTTCTGTGGGCAAGCCCACGGTGGGTTGCCCACACTAAACCCTCATTGGGGCCCGCATGGGCTAACCATGTGGGCTTGCCCACAGTAAACCCACATGGGGGCCCAAAGGGTTTGCCCTTGCCCACACTGTCCCACAGAAAACCCACACTTACCCACAGTGAGCCCACACTGGCGTGTTTGCTGGGTAGCAGTCAGGTATCGCTGACGGCCCCAGATTACTGTTGGTCAGCATTCACTGCTCGTTAAAACATCACACAATTACTTCATCTTCAACTTGGTATAATTATAAAGATTAAAGCCTCCAGCTTCGTTATTTGACCACTGTTTATGATAAAATGAGGTTGCAGTGACATTAATTTCTTAATTTATGTCAGGAGTGCAAAATAATAATAATTATGCTGATCTGAAGAGCTGAATGACATTCAGAGCGATCTCTGTGTCTGTTGCTTCCTGCTGCACAGCTGAAACTTCCAGCAACACAGTTTTCTTACGAGGTCTTAACTTTCAGACTGAGCAGGATGCAGCTGTATATTATTGTGCACGAAATACACAGTGCCACAAATTGTCCTGTGCAATAATTCTTGCATTAATATGACAAGTTTCTTGAATATTTCATTTATTTGCATTTTATAATATCAAATCAAATCACCTTTATTTATATAGCGCTTTTTACAATGCCAATTGTTTCAAAACAGCTTCACAGTGTTAAATAAGGAAAATAATGCAACAGAATTTGATTCGGCTGTACAGACGCTCTAGTGAAAACGGTGACGTCAGCCAGCTCATTTTAATTATCATATAGTGTCAATGCGGGCAGATCAGTAGTATAGTTGAAATTTAAGTGTCCCCAACTGAGCAAGCTAAAAGCCAAAGGCGACGGTGGCAAGGAACCAAAACTCCTTCAGGGCCAGAATGGAGAAAAAAACCTTGGGAGAAACCAGGCTCAGTCGGGGTGCCAGTTCTCCTCTGGCCGACGAACAAATAGTATATGATTATGATTCTGGCAACATTACAGGTCAGAAGTCATATTAGATCAATAGATATTCGTAGGATTATTCGAAAGATTGGAGTCGTCACGCCGGAGACGGGTTTAATGAGGATGTCGCGTCGATGCAGCATTTACAGGGGGAAGTTTAATTGACAGACTCTCTGCAGATATTTCAGGGATGCATTAGACATGTCCAGGCGCAGGTCCGCATTTGTCCGGATACGGCCCGGATCCGGCCGACTGCAGTAAACTTTGGGATAAACAGAGAGACTAACATTAGCGTAGATGCCATTCTTCTTATGATGTAACGAGTACATCAGGTGTTATGGGAAGTGTTCCCGGTTCCGGCTGACCTAGTTAATGCAGCCTAAAACAATCATTTAACTGATTTGAATAATATACATTGATAATGTTCTATGTGTATGCCATAGAAAAGAGATGTGTTTTTAGTCTAGATTTTAACTGATAGAGTGTGTCTGCTTCCCAAACAATGCTAGGAAGACTGTTCCAGAGTTTAGGTGCTAAATAGGAAAAGGATCGACCGCCTGCAGTTGATTTTGATATTCTAGGTATTATCAACTGCCTAGAATTTTGAGACCGCAATAGACGTGATGGAGTATAATGCGTTAAGAGCTCACTCAAGTACTGGGGAGCTAAACCATTTAGTGCTTTGTAAGTAATTAGCAAGATTTTAAAATTTATATGATGTTTAATAGGGAGCCAATGCAGTGTTGACAGAACCGGGCTAATACAGTCATACTTCCTGGTTCTAGTAAGAACTTGAGCTGCTGCATTTTGGACCAGCTGCAGTTTATTTATTATGCGAGCAGGGCAACCACCCAGTAGAGCATTACAATAATATTTTTAAGATGGTAGAATGCAGTTTTACAGATGCTAGAAACGTGGCTTTCAAATGAGAGATTGGTATCAAAGAGCACACCCAGGTTCCTAACTGATGACGAGGATTTGACAGAGCAGTCAAGTGTTAGACAGTATTCTAGGTTACTACTTGTGGAGTTTTTTTGTCCAATGATTAAAAATTCAGTTTTTTCTGAATTAAGTTAAGGAAATTACTAGTCATCCAATTTTTTATATCAGCTGTCTATTCTAAAGAATGTTGTGGTCGATAGTATCGAATGCAGCGCTAAGATCGAGTAACAGAGAGATACAACCACGATCGGATGATAAGAGTAAATCATTTGTAACTCTGATGAGAGCAGTCTCAGTACTATGATACGGTCTAAATCCTGACTGGAAATCCTCACAGATACCATTTCTTTCTAAAAAGGAGCATAATTGTGAGGACACTGCCTTTTCTAGTATTTTTGACAGAAAGGGTAGATTTGAGATTGGCCTGTAATTGACTAATTCTGTAGGATCAAGTTGCGTTTTTTTAATAAGTGGTTTAATAATAGCCAACTTAAAAGTTTTCGGTACATATCCTAATGACAAAGATGAATTAATAATATTAAGAAGAGGATCTATGACCTTTGGAAGCATCTCTTTTAGTAGTTTAGTCGGTATAGGGTCGAGCATACATGTTGTTGATTTTGATGATTTAACGAGTTTAGCCAATTCTTCTTCTCCTATGGCAGTGAATAAGTGTAACTGTTCCTCAGTGACACTACAATGCACTGTCTGATGTGATACTGTAGTAGACGGCTGCATGGTTATAATTTTTTCCTAATATTATCAATCCTGCATGTAAAGAAGTTCATAAAGTCATTACTGCTGTGCTGTTTACAAACATCAGAAGTTGAAGCTTTATTTTTGGTTAATTTAGCCACTGTATCGAATAAATACCTAGGGTTGTGTGTGTTTTCTTCTAAGAGAGTCGAGAAATAAGAAGATCTAGCAGTTTTTACGGCCTTTCTGTATGCAATCATGCTCTCTTTCCACGAAATACAAAAAACCTCCAGTTTTGTTTTCTTCCAGCTGCGCTCCATTTTTCTGGCTGCTGTTTTAAGGGCCTGGGTGTGCTCGTTGTACCACGGCGTTGGACTATTTTCTTTAATCTTCTTCAAGCGCAGGGGAGCAACTGTGTCTAAAGTGCTGGAAAAGAGAGAGTCAATAGTTTCTGTTGCAAAATCGAGTTCCTCTAGGCTATCTGGGATGCTGAGGAGATAAAACTGATGAGGAAGTTTATTTACAAAGCAATCTTTAGTGACAGCAGTGATAGTCCTGCCATATTTGAAGCGAGGGGACGGCTTTGCAGCCTTTGCTAAATTAAGTATACATGATACTAGGTAATGATCTGAGGTGTCAACATTTATTCCATGTGACAATATTAGGTCTAAAGTATGATTACGGTGATGAGTGGGTCCTGACACGTGTTGCCTAACTCCAATAGACTTTAGAATGTCTCTAAATGCCAATCCCAATGTGTCTTTTTCATTGTCTACATGGATATTAAAATCACCAACAATTAGGACTTTATCTGCAGCCAGTACTAACTCTGATAGAAAATCAGCAAATTCTTTGGTAAAGTCTGTATTGTGCCCTGGTGGCCTGTATACAGTAGCCAGCACAAATGTCAAATGGGATTTATCAATTACACTACATAATGTTACATAAAGCACCAAAACTTCAAATGAATTATATTTGAAACTAGACTTCTGAGTAATACCGACGATATTATTATAAATTACAGCAACACCTCCCCCTTTACCTTTCAGATGTAGCTCGTGTTTATAACAATAATCTTGTGGGGTGGACTCATTTAAATTAATGTAATCATCAGGTTTTAGCCAGGTTTCTGTCAAACACAGCACATCTAGATTATTATCTGTAATCATATCATTAACAATAAGCGCTTACTGAGGTGTCGAGAACGTGGAAGCGGCCCATGTCCTCTCGTGTCTTCAGTCCCCATACGTCCGTGTATAGTAACATCCAGGGGCTGAAGAAGCATGGGTATGGTTCGATGCCGAAGGTGGAGGAGACGCTTGCGAGCCATCTCTCTCCTCAGTCGGCATCGGCCATTAAAACTCCGACCTTGCCCACCAAACCATTAAGAACCACCTCCTCTTTGGTGGGCAAGGCGTACTCGGCAGCGGGTCAGGCCGCCGCGTGCCTGCACACTATGGCCATCGTGCAGGCATACCAGGCCGACCTGCTAAGAGACCTGGGGTCCAGCCAGGAGATCGAAGCAGACTTAGTCAATGAGCTCCGATCTTCAGCAGATTTAGCTCTCCGAGCCACCAAGGAAACGGCCAAATCTATAGGCCGTTCTATGGCAGCCCTGGTGGCTACGGAGAGGCATCTGTGGCTTAATCTGACCGAGATTCGGGAGAGAGATAAGAGCTTTCTGCTTGATGCGCCGCTGTCTCCTGACGGCCTGTTCGGTGACGCTGTCACTACCGTCACCGACAGGTTTCAGGAGGCAAAGAAACAGTCTGCGGCGCTCAAGCAGCTCCTCCCAAGAAAGCCCCAGGCCTCGTCTGCTGCTGTGCGGGAGCAGCAGACACCGAGTACAAGCTCCGTACACCGGGCGCAACAGAAACAGAGTGTCGCTACTCGTACTCCCCCTCAGAAAGGGTGGGGCGGTGGGCGACACCCCCAGACGCAGCCCTCTAGGGGTAGAGCAGATCTGCGGACTGTTCTCATCTCTAGGAAGGCTGCGTCTAAGAAGCCCTGACGGCAGTGGGCCCAGGGCAATGAGGGTTTCCCCCTTCGGGAACAGGCGGTGTTCACCTCAGCATACGGTGCCCGTCCTTTTCCGGTACCCTCACAGGGTCTCTCCACTAACCCCGCCCGAGTGCCGGGGCGTGGAAGGCCCTCGCGAGTCATCCGAGGATGGCCCGCGTCCTCCAGACAAGGAGGTGCCGCTGTCGAGTCAGTCGTTCTCTGCCGGTCATCCGCTTCAGGGCGCTGTGCTCCCAGCACTCAGTATACCAGAGGCCAGTCTCGAGGGACTGGTACCCCTAGTAGAAGGTCCCTCTCTCCGACAGGGAGTCGGGATTCTACAGTCGCTATTTTATAGTGCCAAAGAAGGATGGGGGGTTGCGCCCCATTTTGGACCTGCGCTCTCTGAATCGCGCAGTGGCAAAGTTCAGGTTCAAGATGCTTACACTCAAACATATTGTGTCCCAAATCAGGTCCGAGGACTGGTTTGTCACGATAGATCTCAAAGAGGCTTACTTCCACATCTCCATCCTTCCACAGCACAGGGAGTACCTGAGGTTCGCTTTCGGGGGACAAGCGTACCAATATCGGGTGCTTCCCTTCGGTCTAGCCCTATCACCCCGCACCTTCACCAAGTGTGTAGACGCGGCATTAGCCCCCTTGCGTATGCAGGGGATCCGCATTCTCAATTATATCGACGACTGGCTGATTTTGGCTCAGTCAGCACGTCTGGCGGTTCAACATCGAGATGTTGTTCTCGCACACATGAAGAGGTTAGGGCTGAGGCTCAACCTCAAGAAGAGCGTTCTTTCTCCAGTACAGAAAATAACGTATCTGGGTGTGTGTTGGAATTCGATCCTGATGCAGGCCCGTCTATCAGAGCCTCGAGTAGAGTCGATTCTCTCAGCTGTGAAAGGGGTGAAACTAGACCAGCCACTCACTGTCAAACAGTATCAGAGACTGTTAGGCCTGATGGCAGCAGCGTCCAACGTCATTCCTCGTGGCCTGTTGTACATGAGACCTTTACAGTGGTGGCTCAAGACCAAGGGTTTTTCCCCGAGGGGAAATCCCTTTTGCGTGATCAAGGTAACGATGCGATGCCTCCGCGCCTTAGTCATGTGGAAGGACCCTCGGTTTCTAGCCCAAGGCCCGTTACTGGGGGTACCGTGCCAGCGGGTCACTCTGACCACGGATGCCTCCCTTACGGGTTGGGGGGCGACCATGAGTGGTCGCTCGGCCCAGGGCCTGTGGCAGGACTCTCATCGTGCGTTGCACATAAATTGCCTGGAAATGCTTGCTGTGTTCCAGGCTCTGAGACATTTCCTGCCGTATCTCAGGGGCCATCATGTTCTAGTTCGCACAGACAACACATCGGTGGTCTCCTATATAAATCACCAGGGGGGTTTGAGGTCTCGCCCTTTGTACAAGCTGACTCGTCAAATCCTCCTGTGGGCCCTGGGGAAATTGCTCTCAATCAGGGCAATCTACATCCCAGGGCGCCTGAATATGGAAGCAGACATCCTGTCGAGGCAGGGGCCGAGGCCCGGGGAGTGGAGACTCCACACCGAGGTGGTGGAGCTCCTCTGGCAAAAATTCGGCAGAGCCGAAGTAGACCTTTTCGCAACTCAAGACAACACTCATTGTCGTCTATGGTTTTCTCTAACTCCTCCAGCTCCCTTGGGACTGGACGCCATGGTACAGGAGTGGCCGAGGCTGCCCCTGTACGCTTTCCCCCCGATCGTTCTGCTTCCGGGAGTTCTAGAGAGAGTTCGTCGGGACGGTGCCCATCTGCTCCTAGTAGCTCCGTTCTGGCCAGCCCAGGTTTGGTTCTCGGACATTGTGTCGCTCCTCAACGGCTCTCCCCTGGAGATTCCGTGCAGGAGGGACCTGCTCTCTCAGTCGGGCGGTGCCTTCCTGCACCCACGCCCAGAGCTGTGGAATCTGTGGGCTTGGCCTCTGAGGGGGCCCAGCTCCTAAGCTCCGGTCTCTCAACCGAGGTTGTGGAGACCATCCTACACTCTAGAGCTCCCTCCACGAGGAAACTGTACGCATTGAAATGGAGACTCTTCACCTTATGGTGTAGAGATCGCCTGTGGGATCCAGTTAACTGCCCTGCGAGCGCGGTGCTGGAGTTCCTGCAGGAGAAATTCTCCGCTGGGTTAGCTCCCTCCACTTTGAAGGTGTACGTGGCGGCCTTAGCAGCTTACCACTCTCCTTTCGATGGTGTTACGCTCGGGCGACACCCCCTAGTTACTCGTTTCCTCTGTGGCACTATCAGACTGAGGCCTGCAGTACGCACCAGGGTGCCGGCCTGGGACTTATCTATTGTCCTTCAGGGCCTTTCTCAGGCTCCCTTCGAGCCCATTGAAGAAATTTCTGAGAAACTCCTCACTTTAAAGACCATCTTTCTGCTGGCTATCTCTTCTTTAAAAAGAATAGGGGACTTACAAGCCCTCTCTGTGGCACCCTCGTGCTTGGAATTTGCTCCCGGTATGGCTAAAGCTTTTCTGCACCCCAGACCGGGGTACGTTCCTAAGGTTCCCACTAATACTGTGAGACCCATAGTACTTATGGCCTTTTGTCCACCTCCCTTTCTGACGTCTGACCAGGAAAGATCCAATCTGCTTTGCCCTGTTCGCGCACTAGACGCTTATGTCCACAGAGCTGCCCTGTGGAGAAAATCGGAACAGTTGTTCGTGTGTTACGGTCCACCCTCGAGAGGGGGTCCGGTCTCTAAGCAGAGGATGAGCAAGTGGATAGTTGAGGCTATTTCACTTGCTTATGAGGTGGTCGGGCAGCCTTCCCCTTTGGCTGTCCGGGCACACTCGACTAGGGGTATGGCTGCCTCTCGGGCATTCCTAGCAGGGGCCTCCCTGCAAGACATCTGTGATGCGGCGGGGTGGTCCTCGCCGCTCACTTTCGTGAGGTTTTACGAACTTGACATTACTCCAGGGGCTCGGGTGCTCGCCTTTTAGACAATGCACAGGCGGGCATCCGGCTCCTATGGGGACGTGGGTATTCTCGTTCCCAAAGCGGTGACGCAGCGCGAGTTCCCTCGAAAGGGAACGTCTCGGTTACGACTGTAACCTTAGTTCCCTGAGTAGGGAACGAGACGCTGCGTCACCCTGCCATACTCCCCGCATGCCCGCAAAAGCGTCTTGCTTCACTCTACCACAGAAGCTAGCGGCGTTTGTTTGCCGGTATGCTTTATACCTTCCGGGTCGATGACGTCACCCGCCTATGACGTTCCGTCTCTCCATTGGACTGATTACACATGTGCTTCACGACGCAATCACGCAGAGGCGTTCCCAAAGCGGTGACGCAGCGTCTCGTTCCCTACTCAGGGAACTAAGGTTACAGTCGTAACCGAGACGTTTTAAACAATTAAAAAGATTGTTTAAAAGATTAAATAATCTTAGATGTTAACAAAATGCCTTAAAGTGCTTATAATGTGTCTTTCCGGTGTGTTTTCCTTGGTCACATACATTGTCCTTTAATGCAGAATTGCAAGAATTTTCAGACTGAATACACTGCAAGATACACACTGTGACTAAACAAGACACAGATCTGTACAAAAATGTTCTCAAGTTAAAAGTTATCTCGCATCTATATATAAATGTTTAATAATCATCATTTAAAAATATGAATCTTATCATTTTAAATAGTTTTTTTTCCTGTCAAAATTAGGATTTGCTGTAATAAAATTATTTGTATGACCCATTTCTTATGCTTGAGATTGCTTGCACCACTCACTTTAGTATTTTTTTTTAATCTATGGGCAAGAAAATGTGCACATGTATAGTGGAAGGAGGAGTTCGTGCAAAACTGATGTTTTTTTCTTCTTGAGTTGCAATTGTAATATGGCTGTATTTGCTGACAACACAGATCCAATTACTGTAGAGGAAAATTAATTGACAATGACAATATTAATTAATTCGCTCTTGCTAATATTATTTTTACATGGTCAGTGAATAATGCCATTTTTTAAATTAGTAGGATTACATTTAATTTACTAATGTCCGCTTTAGATTCTGGAAATGTTTCAATGTCTTAATTTTGTTTCTGCTCCACAGATATTCATTGTCAGACCTTCACTCAGTCTCAAGCTGTGTTAAAAAGCCCTAGTGAATCTTTTCGGCTGGTCTGTACATCCTCTGAATTTTCATTCAGCCGCTGTGCTGCATCTGTCGTGAGAGAAATCACTGGAAAATTACTGGAGTGGATTGCATTCATCCATGTATCCAGTTCTCATATATTATATTGCCAGTCAGTCCAGGGAAGGTTCACAGTGTCCAGAGATGATTTCAGAGGTCAGCTACTCTCTATGTATATTTGTGCTATAACACAGTGAATGAGTTGAGGGTCAAAGCAATAAAATAAAAAATAAAAACACTTCCTCATTCCTGTATATTGCAGATGCTGGGAAACTGAAAGTGCTGACCATCATCACTGAGTCTGTGCACTAATGCTGCAGATTTTTCGGACTCTTTCTGCAGGTTATATTGTGACGCCAGTAGGTGGAGACAAGTGACTGTCTTCATGAGTGAGTATGTGACTGATTTATTCAAAAACTGAATAATTCAGGAACAAAACAGCTGGTTTGAGAGGCACGCCAGTTCTGCTATGGGGTTGACAGAGCAAAAACATACAAAGTAACTGCCGATTTGTAAATTGTAATAGCTTGTTTATTGAACGGTTGTATTACTTAATTTAATTTATGCTACTAAATAAAAACATGCATGGTTTATGTCTTGAACAACCAATTTGAATATTTATAGGCTACAGGTCTTCTTACCAAAACATAGAAGGTTTATCTTTATTTTCAGAATACATTAATCAGACATCTAGCAATTGTTCCAGATATCAAATAAGTAAAGATTAAATAGTAAAAGCATTGATGTTTTACATCTACGACAACTGGATGACTTTATGCAAATTCTCCATCTGCTTTATGTACTAAAGTGAAGTGTGCCTGCAGGTCAGAAGGAAACATTTATGTCATCTTAAATCATGATCCTCTCCTCAGCTCTACTCCTGCTGGCAGCAGCTGCATCCGGTGAGCTTCACTGATGGTTTTATTTAAACACTAAAACAATCAAATAAGCTGAACTGTAAATATGCATGTTTTGAGACATAATTAATAACACATTTATTTATTTTTTCAGGTGGTGTTTACTGTGTTGAGCTCACTCAACCTCCAAGAACCATTTTCCATCTCCTGCAGGATTTCAGTATCAAGCTATTGCATTCACTGGATACGTCAAACCACTGGAAAAGCACCGGAATGGCCGGGCTATCTTTGCAGTGGTGGTAGCAATAATATTAAAGACTCAGTAAAAAACAAGATCAGTTTCACCCAGGACACGTCCAAAAACACAGTGTTTCTACAGGGAAAGAATTTTCAGACTGAAGACACAGCTGTGTATTACTGTGCAAGAGACACACTGACTGAACAAGACACAGCTCTGTACAAAAACAAAATACACAGCAGCTGGTTTATTCAAGTCAAAATATTATTAAACATGACTAAATATGTGACTATACAAACAGGTGGTTTTATGGTTAAGATCAGGTATACAAATAATTCTTTAACAAGTAAATATTCACATTTTACAGTGTACTTGATACACTGATCTTGCAAATACATACAACAGATACAGTATATGCAATACATAAATATATTTATGCTTACTGTCTTGTTGATACCTATCTTCATGATCCTTTGTTTTACATGACTCACAACACCTCTCTTTAAATGTTAATGTTTATCCATAACTCACTTCCTCTGTTCCACATTCAATACATTTTTAAAAGCTAATATGTGTGTTATGAGTTATGTTTTATTTGGATTCAATTTGTCTGTAGAACCAAGTTATTTACACCATTAATATGAATAAACACATGTATGTCTTGCTTTTCTTTGAGACTTTATTTTATACATCAAGATCACAATGTCAGGCAACTAAATTTGCATCATTTTTAATAATTATCATACAAACTACAGATGGATAAATTTTTACATTAATGCAAATCGCCCTTCTCTCATGTAAACAGGAGCACACACACATAATAAAGGCTCTTAGTGTTTTACAGAGCCACAGTGGAAATACAACCAGAATCATGTTCTGCATTTCAATACTGCTGGTTTTGGCAACTGCACCTTGTGAGTATCCTCAGCTCAACACAAAAAACTAATAAACAGGGAAAGTCTAGTTCAATTTGTATGACTAAAAATGTTTTAAATTATAATTGTAGGTCTCTTCTGTATTGAGCTGAATCAGCCTCCTGTCATGGTAGTAAAACCAGGGGAAACGTTCACCATCGCCTGTAAGATCACTGGATATTCAGCCTCAGGCGGTGGCTACACAAACTGGATACGACATTCAAGTGGAAAACCGATGGAGTGGATTGGATATTTCTATACTTCCAGTAGCAATGATGTCACAGATTCACTGAAAAATAAGATCAGTTTCTCAGCTGAATCCTCCAGCAATGCAGTTATTTTAACAGGAAAAAACTTCAACAGTGAAGACACAGCTGTGTATTATTGTGCTCGCCATACACTGTCCCACAAACTGCTACAGAACCTGCACAAGAACCTGTCACTGTTAGAACCTGTAATTTTTAATAAAACAGTTTATTTTGTTGACAATATTAGACCTTTCAGACTTTTTGTAGTATACAATAACTTATGACAAAATACCAAAGTTTGTATGTCAAAGTAAAATACAGTATATCAGGGGATGTATTATCTTGTGTAAATCAGTTATTTTTAAGTGTTTTTATAATCATCTTCTAAATGGCATGTAATAACCTTGTGGCACCCTTCCCCATTATACGAAAAAATTAATAATTGGCAGTTCCCTTTCGAAAGGGAACTCGCACTGCATCCTAGAACGCTTTGGGGAACGCCTCAGCGTGACAGGTGTCTGAAGCTACTATCGAATCACAGCAATCCTATTGACCGGCGACAGCCCATAATGCCATCAATGTGCGACCAGGAAGTATATAAGGGAGCCTTGCAACCATGACATTCATCTTTTCGTCTTCAGGGACTGTTCTGTCTGAAGTGCTTACGAGTTAAGGTAATACAAATTCATTATATAATACACACAAGCTGTGTATTTACTGCCTGGGATCAAGAGCATGCACAGTCAGTTCTTATGGACCTGTTTTGTGAATTGTGAGCGTTTTTCAATCTGAGATCGCTCCGCTCCCGTCTGGCTCTCTTCTTGAAGGAAGAGGGTTCGGCATCTGGGACTGGTGATGCGGGTCCCGCTCATGCCAAGGCAGAGCGCTGACGTGCATCATGGGTTTCCCAGATGGAGCTCGCCGATCGTCGCGAGAGGGGTGTAGTCCTCTCAGACGATCTGGCGGCTGACGAGACTTATCAGCAAGTGCTCTTAGGGATGGCTGGTGAGAGTGGTAAATAAATCCTAAATCCTCTCAGCCACCTTGACCGTGTATGCTGAGCTGATGGATGTTATGTAACGCACTGCAGGCAGGCTGCAGCTGCCATGTTGGCGCGTTAGAGGAGAGATCGATCGTGATAGATTGCATATATTGCCATAAACCATTGGCTCAGACGAGCCTTCCATTCCTTCCTGATCTTCTTACAGAGATCGGGAGGGCATGGAAGAACCCATATTCGGCCTGATATTAAACAAAGGTTTTAACTTTGCTGATGTCGAGGGGATAGGGGAATATGGGTATGTGTTAATGCTACCGATTGACGAGACATTTGCGAACTTTCTCGCATATGGGTGGGCATCAAAACTGAGAGCTCCAACTCTGCCATCTAACCACTCAAAACTATGTTGTGCTTTAATGGCAGGGCATACACGGCAGCAGGTCAGGCTGCCGTGATCAGTTGATCGTTGGCGGCGTTGGTGGCCATGGAGAGACATCTGTGGTCGAACTCGGCTGATATCGCGGAGAAAGGGAAAGGCTTTCTTCACGATTCGCCAGTTTCGCCTTTCAAACTTTTCTGCCACCTCATTGGGGCGGTGGTGGGAAAGTTTAGAGAGGCGAAGGCGCGTTCGACAGCGTTTAACCTGCGTACCGCTGAGATCCTGATCCGCGCCCAGGCAGGCGGGAGGGCCTGCGCCCCCTCATAAAAGGAGTAGGTTACAAGAGAGGCGGGACTCCCAGAGGAAGAAGGATCCCTCATAGTTTCTTCTTAAAGCATTTCCCCAGGCGCTTCTTACATCAGGCCTGTGGCTGGGTGAAGGATATTTGATGGCCGCCTTGGCTTGATCAGTGAGAGCGCCCCTTTCAGACATGCAAGGGCGGTAGAACACCGCGGTCATATGAGAACTGTGTGGTGAGTCTTCACTCTACACACCGCAGGTGAGAGGGGTCTATTTTGTGTGATAACACTAAAAGATGTATTTCTTACAAACCTTCGTTCCCTGTATAGAGTATGGGTTTTTATGTTCACCGTTAGGAAGGAGGAAGTTAACTGAGGTTTCCCCTGTAGGTGGCTGAGTGTGAGTATGTGTTAACTTTCCCCTTTGAGGGTTCATGGGGCAGGCCACCGCTCTTGTTGTGATGTGTATGTAAACTTAGGCTTCCTCTCATGGCGAGAGTTATGTTGAGGCCGTCGCTCATTTCCATTGGAATGTTAGCGGAGTACTAAGCGGTAGAACGCCCTTCTGGGAGAATGGAGTGTTTGCTACTGCTTGGGGTTGTTTTACTATGTGTCTTCGGTTCCCTTAGCCACCTCAGGTTAGAGTAGTTTGTCTCTTCTAGAGTGTGTTTACTAGAGACTGACGCTGGAGCTTCAGTTGGGTATGCTGGTTTAGTTGGCCTAGGCTGTTAGCGATGATGGAGGTGCTTTGCTGAGGCACTTTCACCTCTGGCTGTTCACTACGTGAATTTGGGTTCATCTACCATCCCTATGTTGTCAGCCTCCTCTCATGTGAGAGTCGTTCGGTCAAAGCCCGCTCTCTCTTTTTCTGTCGGGCGCAGCTGTGACTGGGTAGCTAGCCTTGAGAGGCATCCTGTGGGCGGCCCCAGTTTGTGTGGATTGGTGTGATTTACTTCCCCAAGACTTTGGTTTTGTGAAAGACTTGTTACCAGCTAGTAGGCTCTACGAGGCCTCCCTGAGGATGAGTCTCCATCAGTGATGGGTATTTATTAGTCAGTCAGTAGTCTAACTGTCAGGGGTTCCTAGCAGTCAGTTGTAACTTGCTACCAGGTGGTAGGCCTCACCAGGCCTCCCTGGAGGCGAGTTCCAGAGTTGGATACTCGGGTAGCTAGCATAACTTGCTATCAAGTAGTAGGCCTCATCAGGCCTCATCAGGCCTCTTTGAAAGCTAGTGCCGATGTGTGGCATCTGGACGGCTAGCCTGACTGGCTATCAGGTGGTAGGCCTCACCAGGCCTCCTTGAAGGCGAGCCCCCAGGGTCTTTTGGTTACCATAACAATTTGCCTCACTAGGCCTCCTACTCCCTAAAGGCTTGCTATCAGGTGGAAGGCCTCACCAGGCCTCCCTGAAGGTAAGTACCGATGTATGGCATCTGGCCAATTAGCCTGGCAGGCTATCAGGTTGTAGGCCTCACCAGGCCTCCCTGAAGGCTTGCTATCAGGTGGAAGGCCTCACTAGGCCTCCCTTTAGACAAGTACCGATGTATGGCATCTGGACAACTAGCCTGGCTGGCTATCAGGTTATAGGCCTCATCAGGCCTCCCTGAAGGCTTGCTATCAGGTGGAAGGCCTCACCAGGCCTCCCTGAAGGCAAGTGCCGATGTTTGGCATCTGGATAATTAGCCTGGCAGGCTATCAGGTAGTAGGCCTCACCAGGCCTCCCTGAAGGCTGGCTATAAGGTGGAAGGCCTCACTAGGCCTCTCTGAAGGCGAGCTCCCAGGTTTTTGGTCACTCTGACAGTTAGCATGAATTGCTATCAGATAGTAGGCCTCACCAGGCCTCCCTGGAAGTGAACTCAGCTGCTTGGGGGATTAGCATGCTTTGCTGGCAGGTAGTAGGCCTCACCAGGCCTCCCTGAAGGCTTGCTCTCAGGTGGTAGGCCTCACTAGGCCTCCATGAAGGCGAGCTTGGATGCTCTTGCAGTCGGCATAAATTGCTATCAGGTGGTAGGCCTCTCTGGGCCTCCTTTAAGGCAAAGTTCCCAAGTCTAGGCACTTTCTATTACCAGTTCTTTGTGAATGGAACCTATGGTAGTTTAGCCTACAGCTGGGGGTTACCCGCCAGGCAAGCTCAGGTGCTCCCCTCACTGAGGGTTGTTTATGAGCACACAGCCGCCTGAGTCTGATTAGACGGTCGCAGGCCTCTCGTGAGGCCTCTCTGTTAGATCAATCTGTAGGCCTGTCTGGCCTCCTTAGTGCTTTGGAACATAAGTGCTTTGTAGATCCTTGGATTGAGCAGTTAACTCCCCTCGCTAACAAGGGTTGTAAAGCGCTACGCTGAGTATTGCTCTCTGGGATACCTGTCTCTGAGATTCGGTCTGAGAAGGACTGCCAGTTTTTCAGTCCCTTAGTCTGGATGCCTCACTGAGGCAGTGTACGGAGGCTCTGTTTCTGAACAGACAGGGTTGGCCAAACCGAAGTGTCCAAAATAAAGGGCACCAGGTCAGGCCTCCCTGGTGGCATTCGGGTGAATATGTTCCCCGGGTAGTGATTTGGCTGGGGTTCCTTCGGGGCCCCTAGCCACATTCCCTTAAAAGGGACCCCTTCTGTTGAAGTGGATGGTCCCAGGCCTTTGAGCAGTCACATTTTGTTTGAACACACCTACTCTGTTAGTCCACATGCATGAGCAAATAAGCTCAGGCTCAGCTCAGTCAGTGCAGGGCAGGTTCACAGCATCTAAGGACAGTTCTAATTTCTGTCTGCACATGAATCAGCTGAAGACTGAAGACACTGCGGTGTATTACTGTGCAAGATTCATACAGCTACTCTAAAATTTTGAAGTCAGGTTAAAAATAGCAACATCTCAGCAGTTTTCTGGATGGAGCTCTCACCAGATGAACACTAATAATCCCCATAAGACACATTAAAAGCAGATTGTTTCATATTAAAGGAATAATTCACCCAAAAATATACCAAAAAGCAAAACATTGTGTCATTATATTAGATTTAACTTTACAGAACAATAAAATGCAGTCTCTTTCCAAACCTATAAGATTATTTCATAATGACTTACATTAGTGATACATTTAATGCTATTTATTTTGTCATCATGGAGTTTGACAGACTTAATACCTTTTTATTTTCTTTAAATGAAAAAGCAGCCAGAATTATCATATTTTCTTTTCCGCAGAAAAAAGTAAGTCATACGGGTCAACATGAGAGTGAAGTAAATGGTGACAGAATGTTCATTTAATACACTAATATTCACCCTGTACACAGGCGGTTCCAATACTCAATGCAAATTCTCCAGTATTTATATACCCAGCCCATCCTTGGCTGTGTATATTTCTTGTGCTCCCACGAAGCAGAGAAGAAGAACCACTCATAAAATCATGTTTTATCTGTCTGTACTCCTAATGTCTGTCATGCCTTGTGAGTATAATTCTTCAAGGTTTTAGAGCAGTATTAAACTGTTCACCATTGATACAACCATAATAACCACAAAAAAAGTCAATTTAAAAATTAACATATTTTTGTGCTTAATTTTCAGATGCGTGCAGCACTGTAGAACACAACCAACCAAGCTCGCTTTCTGTAAAACCTGAAGAATCCTTTACTATTTCCTGTAAAGCATCAGGTTATGTTCTCAGTGATGGTTCCAAGGCACCATCCTGGATTAGACAAGCTCAGGGGAAGATCCTTGAGTTAATTGGCATGATCCATGCCGGTGGTAGTATAGACTACATGGATTCCTTAAAAAAAAAAGTTCACCATCTCCAGAGACACATCTACAAGCACAGAATATATTAAAAGAAAGAATCTGTAATTTGAGGACACAGCTGTGTATTATTGTGTTTGGTATACAGGCACTGTGATGAATACCAGTTTAATGCTTGTGCAAAAAACATGTGCACAAACACTTAACATGCATGACTATAGTTTGGACATTGAATGCCTTAAGATCTTAATTATCAGACACTTTAAGGAATAGGTATATTTACTATTGGAAACAAACTGAAAATAATTGTTTTAATCTTTGTTTAAAATCCTTTATTTATTATTTAAAGAAAATTATGTTATATACACTACCAGTCAAAAGTTTGGACACTTTCCCATCAAAGAGAATGATGTATACATACAGTATATTGAATATGACAACACACCATGCTAATTATTAACTTATTTGTGTTTAATTTAAAGTAATTTAAAGATACCAGATGCACATCAAACAACTAAATAATTAAATATTAGAGTTAAATATACAAATATTTGAGTTCATTACTTTCTATGCCTTGTATGGACCCTTAAAATACATATAATAATTATTCAGTAACTGATTTACTGATTCAGTAATATGATGGCCCTATTCAAATACAATACATCCCTAACTGAATATTAAATTGGATTATGCAAATTCATCTTCCTCTTGAACCTTCATAATCAGTTCTGTATCACTTTACAGCTCGATAATTCAGTGCAACAATATGGAGCATACATTTGTGGGATTTACAATACTGTTACTGGCTTCTCAGTGTATGATTCCTATCTTTACTGCTCAGAATATAATGGTTTATTTTTTGAATTTACACACATTTATCATGTTTTATTTTGCAGATTGTTGGTGCCAGAAACTGACCGAGTCTGAAGCTGTAGTCATTAAACCTGGAGAATCCCATAAACTGACATGCACTGCCTCTGATTTGGACATTGATGGCGACTGGATGGTTTGGATAAGACAGAAGTCTGGAAAAGAGCTGGAATGGCTGGCATTGATCAGATATGATAGCCAGAATATTTATTACTCCCAGTCTGTCCAAGGACGGTTCACCATCTCCAGAGACAACAGTAGGAAGCAGGTGTATCTGCAGATGAACAGCCTGAAGAATGAAGACACTGCTGTGTACTATTGTGCCCGAGAGACACAGTGACTGAAATGACTGCAGCACTGTGCACAAAAACTGCCATTTCAATAAAGCGTATGAACATTTAAATAAAGCTCATGTTATTCTGTTGTTTGTTGATGTTTTTAACATTAAAAAAGCGAATAGGTCTCTAGAGTCTGTCTTAACAAAATAAAACTGCAGAGGCTAAAGAGACAGCTGTAGTGATATGACTCTGCCCATTACTAAAACACAGTCCTGTACCCACTCTCACCAGAACACGTCACTGTTTATCTGTTTGAAAAAACTCAGTCTCAGATGGATACACACATGTGCCAACTGTAACAAAATAAAAATGTTATATCAAGAGGTTCTACTATTGCCTATGAAATGAACATCAATGTACTCCACAGACTCCACAGTTTTTGTTAATTCAGAATTTCAATGCAAATTAACCAATGTCCATTTCATAATTAAACAACAACACTGTTGAGTGGAGGACTCACTAGTTCTGCCTTGATGTAAATCATGTTCACTTTGTATCTTTTGCTGTTGTTGGCCGCAGTGTCTGGTAAGTATATTCCCTGGATTAAATAAACTCTTTTCTTAGTGTAACTAAATACATAATCCTGATTATTTGTAAATGTTTTGTTTATCCACAGGTATTGACTCTCAGGTTGTGCTCACACAGTCTGAACAGTCAGTAGTTGTGGCTCCAGGTGGTTCCCACAAACTGACCTGTGTCTGCAGTGGCTTTTCTGTTAGTGGCACTAACATCCACTGGATCCGTCAGGCACCTGGAAAAGGACTTGAATAGATTATTTATTATTATTCAGATTCTTATAAGAGCTCAGCTCAGTCAGTGCAGCTCATTTCTATCTGCACATGAATCAGCTGAAGACTGAAGACACTGCGGTGTATTACTGTGCAAGAGACACTGTGGAAACACTAATACAGGCAGCTGTTCAAAAACACAAGCTAAAAAAGTGGAAGAGCCTCTGAAATGACATAAGGCGATCTGAAGTGTTTTGAATGTACATACATTAAATACAAAAAACAGTTAATATTAAAATTATATTTGGATTAATGATTTCGAATCATATAACTCAGTACTGATTATTATTTCCACAGTATGTCTCAGTATGAAGTATATCTGTTCAGTTTAGCCTACATTCTCTTATATTAATAATCAACTGGATTCTTTTTTCTAATAATCCTTCTATCACAAACTTCATTATCTCTACTAATACATGGGTATTGTCAAGATGGAGCTTTTTATTAATGATTAATAATGTCTGAGGACATGAACAGGTAGAACGTCACGGGTTACTAATTATGGTTATGACATAGCATGAACGCAGTATAAGTTTGTTGTTTTTATTCAGGAGGAACTCACTGTAAAAAGCGAATAGTTGGATCAACTTTAAAAAATTTTTACTTCAATTGGCAACACCTAAAAAAATTAATTTCTCTCAACTTAAATGATTACGTTTTATCAACTTCATTTCACTAGGTCAGTCACACTTATATTAATTGAGTTCATTCAATCCTATTATTTACATTAGCCTAACTTAATTTCACTGCATTCCAACTTAAATGTATTATTTTTTCCTACAGTTGGATCAACTTAAAAAAATGACTTCAGTTGGTATCACCTAAAAAAAGTTCTCTCAACTTAAATTATTACATTTTATCAACTTAATTTCACTAGGTCAACCACAAATTTAGAAACATTTATTAACATTAATTAATTTTATACGTTAACAGTATTTTCCATATTACAAACGTTGAGAAATCATTACAAGTTCAAATTCATAACGTTTATAAAGTGTATTTATAAAGCTCACTTAAAAACGGCCGCAGGCCGACCAAAGTTCTGTACAACAATACAAATACGAGTGCAATACAAGTAAAAACAAAAAAAGAAAGAAACAATATTAATAATAGTAATGATGCTAGAAATAAAAATTTAAAACAAATTATAAGTTGAAGGCCAAAGAGAACAAATTCGTTTTTAGACTAGATTTGAACTCAGATAAAGTGGACACGTTTCTGATAGAGTGCGGAAGATTGTTCCAAAATGTGGGTCCAATCACTTTGAAAGCCCTATTTCCCCTTGTCTTTAAGCGAGCTCTGGGGATCTTAAGGAGGAATTTGCTGTCCGATCTAAGCCAGATAGAGGTTTGTCAGATAGAGAGGTGCCAGGTTGTTTAATGATTTGTATACTAGTAGCAATATTTTAAACTCAATTCTGAACTGGATGGGCAACCAATGTAAAGATCTCAAAAGTGGCGTGACGTGATCAAATTTTTTCTGTCTCTTAAGGAAACTAGCTGCAGCATTTTTGCAACCGAGAGTTGCAAGTTGCAACCGAGAAATTTGAGTCTTAGAAATGCCGTAATAGAGTGAGTTGCAATAGTCCAGCCGAGATGTAATGAGGGCATGGATGGCAACCTTTAACGAGTCTTCAGAGAGAAAAGATTTAATTTTGGAAAGCTAACGAATATAGAAAAAACTTGAGCCTACAACAGAGCTAATTTGTTTGTCGAATTTCAGGCAGTTGTCAATTACCACATCCATTATCATTAATGAATTACAAACTGTTCACTGTCACGGTTCATTTATTCACTGGCTCATTCTCTCTCTGTGTGTGAGTGTATGTGTGGAGTGAGAGTGGGAGGCGTGGCTACTGATTACCGGCACATCTGATTATCATCACTACCTGTTGCTCTTCATTTACCGGTCTACTTAATGTCTTGCTAACCACATTGTGTTTGTCAAATCGTTAGTTGTTTCCTGTGGTCCAGTCCTGTCTTCCTCCGTTATCCCCTGGTGTTTCGCTGTTCCGGTTGTTCCTGTCTGTTCTGAGGATTTCTCACCTTTGTGGATTATCTCCCGGATTTGGCTACCCGTTGCGTCCCTGCTCCACCTGAAACTTCGCCTGCCTTTGTTCTGACCACACCTGTTATCACAAACTGTGTTTTGAGAAATAAACTCTCTATCTTTCACTCGCAGCTGAATCCGTCTCTGTTTTATGACAGAACGATCTGACCAAACATGGATTCAGCGAGTGCATCCAACCTACAGGATTTTCTGTCCCACAGCAATGCACGCCTCGATCATCAGGAGGAGCAGATGGTGGTCACGGGTCAGGCAGTACAGGCTTTGGTGGCGCAGGTGTCCGAGCTCCCCAAGAGTATTCAGCAACTTCCTGTTCCCACTGCACCAGACCCACCGACCGTTCCCCCCATAATCAGTCATTCCAGTCACCAACATGAGCCGTGTTTACATTATTCGGGTGAGCCCAATTATTGTAAAGCATTCTTAACCAAGTGCTCAGTGTTTTTCTCTCTCCAGCCACTGACATTTGCTACTGAACGATTAAAGGTAGCGTTGGTGATCACTTTACTTTCCGGGCGCACGGCTCAATGGGGAACGGCGGTGTGGGAGAACCAACATCAGTGCTGCTCCTCGTTCCAGGCCCTGTCTGAGGAAATGAAGCGGGTGTTCGGTCGGTGGTCGGACGTGAGGCAGCGCGGAAGCTCGCCGATCTGCACCAAGGAGACCGATCAGTCTCCGACTACTCTATCGAATTCCGCACCCTCGCGGCCGAATCGAAGTGGAACGAGGAGGTGCGGTGGGACAGGTTCCTGCATGGGCTGGCTGACCGCATCCAACAGGAGATCTACGCTCTGGACCTGCCCACCAGCCTCGACGGATTGGTGCTGGAGCTGGCGTTATGAGTGGACGCACGACTGGAGCGGAGGATTCAACGAACAGCTCAGTCTCCGGTTCCAGTGGTCCCTGTGGTTTTGACGGCCAGAGTCTTCGATGCGGCCAGCCCGTCTTTCGAACACGAGCCCATGCAGGTCGGTAGAGCTCGGCTTTCCCAGGAGGAGAGAGATCGTTGCAGGGCCCAGGGCCTTTGCATATACGGTGAGGGTCATTTCTTGAACCAGTCCCCGGTAAAAGCCCAGAACTGACGGGCGGCATCTCTATGAAAAAACCCTCATCTGCGACTCTCCTCTCCTTTTTTGGACCGAGCACTCGCACTTCACCTTCAGATTCCCCTCACTCTGCTCACACACAAGATTTCAGTCAATGCACTCGATGGAAAAAGACTTCCGGACATTTCTTTCAAGACACTCACCGTTACCCTCATCACGTCAGGGAACCACACGGAGGAGATGGACTTTTTTATTACTGACTCTCCGTTGGTTCCATTGTCCTCGGTCATCCCTGGTTGGTGAGACATAGTCCCAGGGTTGACTGGGGACACAACTCCATCTCGGGTTGGAGTGATCAGTGTTACGCCTCTTGTCTTGTGTCTGCCTGTTCGTCTGTGTCTAGTTCTGTGTTGCAGGATGAGTCGGTGAATTTGTCTAATGTGCCCCTGGAGTACCTCGACCTGAAGGAAGTGTTCAATAAGTCCAGAGCAGCTTCTCTACCTCCTCATCATCCCTACGACTGTGCTATAGACTTATTGCCAGGTATGTCTCCGCCTAAGGGCAAGTTATATTCACTTTCTGCTCCTGAGAGGGAGGCCATGGAGAAATACATTTCTGATTCTCTAGCAACCAGGTTCATTCGCCCCTCTTCTTCTCCAGCGGGGGTGGGGTTCTTTTTTGTGGGTAAGAAGGATGGTTCTCTGCGACCTTGTATTGATTACCGAGGGTTGAATAACATCACGGTAAAGAATACCTATCCTTTGCCGTTGATGTCTTCGAGAGTTTGCAGGGAGCATCGATCTTCACAATATTGGATTTACGTAATGCTTATCATTTGGTTCACATAAGTGAGGGGGATGAGTGGAAGATGACGTTTAATACCCCCAGGGGCCATTTTGAATACTTGGTCATGCCCTTTGGGCTGTCCAACTCCCCTGCGGTCTTCCAAGCATTCGTTAATGACGTGCTGAGAGACATAGTAGATAATTTAATTTATGTCTACCTGGACGACATACTGATATTTTCCTCTTCTCTCCAGGAACATGTTTAGCATGTCAGGCGAGTTCTCCAGAGGTTGCTAGAGAATGGGCTTTTTTGTCAAGGTGGAGAAATGCGTATTTCATGCACAGTCTGTTCCTTTTCTAGGTTACATCATCTCGTCTGCGGGAGTGCGTATGGATCCCGACAAGGTTAAGGCTGTGGTAGATTGGCCAAGTCCAGATTCCTGTAAGGCCCTACAGAGGTTTCTGGGATTTGCCAATTTTTCCCGACGTTTTATTTGTAATTACAGCCAACTAGCAGCACCTCTGACAGCCCTGACCTCCCCCAGAACTACGTTCAGGTGTTAGCATTGGAAGAGTGCCGTCATTGGCTAGAGGGGTCGGGGGTACCTTTTATAGTCTGGACCGATCATAAGAATTTGGAATACATCAGATCTGCTAAAAGACTCAACTCCAGGTAGGCTCGGTGGGCTCTTTTTTTCGGACGATTAGATTTTTCCCTCTTGTACCGCCGGTTCTAAAAACATCAAACCCGATGCTTAATCTCACGTTTTTGACCGTTCCGAACGCCCGTCCACTCCCGAGTGCATTTTTACCTGAGAGACTCATTGTTTCCACACTCATATGGGAGATCAAATCGAAGGTCAAATCGGCCTTAGAAGGGGTAACGCCTACGCCCGGTGGCCCACCGAGTCGGTTATTTGTGCCGGAGGGATTACGGTCCGACGTCATTCAGTGGGGTCATTGTGCCAATGTGGCATGTCATCCAGGGGTTAATCGTACTAGTTTTTTGGTCAAGCAACGATTCTGGTGGCCAGGGATGGCTCCCGACATTTGAAGTTTTGTTTTGGCCTGTTCGGTTTGTGCTTGTGGTAAGACTTCCAATCGTGCTCCAGATGGGTTACTCCAACCGCTGTCTGTCCCTTCGAGAACTTGGTCACACATCTCGCTCGATTTTGTCACCACCCTCCCAGGGCAAGACGGTCGTTTTGACCGCAGTGGACCGGTTCTCGAAGGTGGCGCACTTTATTCCCTTACCCAAATTACCTTCTGCTAAGGAGACAGCGGTGGCTGTCATTGAACACGTCTTTCGCATACATGGCCTCCCGATAGATGTGGTCTCTGACAGGGGGCCCCAATTTATTTCCAAATTTTGGAGGGAGTTTTGTAGATTACTGGGAGCGAGTGTAAGTCTGTCTTCGGGTTTCCATCCCCAGAGCAATGGCCAAACGAACGAGCCAACCAAGACTTGGAAAGAGTGTTGCGATGTTTGGTATCCAAGAATCCTTCCTCCTGGAGCCAACAACTTCCATGGGTGGAGTATGCACATAACTCGTTACCAGTGTCGTCTACGGGCCTTTCTCCGTTTGAGTGTAGCTTAGGTTACCAGCCACCTATTTTTCCCAATCTGGAATCCGAAGTCGCAGTTCCCTCCGCGAACGCCTTCGTCCAGAGGTGTCATCACACTTGGAGCAGAGCCCGTGAGACTCTGCTCTAGGTAGGAGCGCGCACCAAGGCCCAAGCCGATCGGCACCGGTCTAAGCCTCCCGTTTACGTTGTTGGTCAAAAGGTGTGGCTTTCATCCAAGAATATTCCTCTCCACTCCGTGTGTAATTCATTGGTCCGTTTACTGTCACCAAGATTATTAGTCTGGTGGCAGTCCGCCTCGAATTGCCTCCAGCGTACAGGAGGATCCATTCCGTCTTTCATGTATCCAAACTGAAACTCGTTTTTCCTTCTCATATTAATCCGCCTGCCCCGGTTCCCCCACTGCCGCGACTCGTAGATGGGGAACCAACTTATTCGGTAAATCGTATTCTGGACTCGAGAAGGAGGGGACGCGGATTCCAGTATTTGGTGGACTGGGAAGTACGGTCCGGAGGACAGAAGTTGGGTTCCTGCGAGAGACATTCTGGATCACTCCCTTATTGATGAGTACAATCAACAGGTAAGTTCTGCTGGGAGCGCCAGGAGGCGCTCTTAGGGGAAGGGGTACTGTCACGGTTCATGAATTCACTGGCTCATTCTCTCTGTGAGAGTGGGAGGCGTGGCTACTGATTACCGGCTCATCTGATTATCATTACCACCTGTTGCTCTTCATTTACCGGTCTACTTAATGTCTTGCTAACCACATTGTGTTTGTCAGATCGTTGGTTGTGTTTCCTGTGGTCCAGTCTTGTCTTCCTCCGTTATCCCCTGGTGTTTTGCTGTTCCGGTTGTTCCTGTCTGTTCTGAGGATTTCTCACCTTTGTCGATTATCTCCCGGATCTGGCTGCCCGTTGCATCCCTGCGCCACCTGAAAATTCGCCTGAGCACACGTTATCACGAACTGTGTTTTTTTAAATAAACTCTCTATCTTTCACTCGCAGCTGAATCCGTCTCTGTTTTATGACCGTTCATATATGTTGTGCCAATGAAACTTCATTTACTGACAACATCCATTCCATTAACAATCTTCTTGCAAAGTTGTATTTGCACTGCATTATGCTAAAAACTGAGCCACTAATATATTTATAAAAATAAATATAAAAACATAGTGGTTATGCCCTTAAATGAGCCACATAAAACAATTAAAGAGATCGTTCACCCAAAAATGGTTCAAGTTGTTCCAAACCTGGAACAACACAAAAGAAAATGTGTTGAAGAATTTTGGTAACCAGACAGTTGATGGTACCCATTGACTTCATAGCAGAAAAAAAAAATACTCTGGAAGTCAATGGGTACCGTCAACTGTCTGGTTACCAACATTCTTCAATACATCATCTTTTGTGTTCAGCAGAAGAAAGAAACTTGTACAAATTTTGGAACAACTTGAACCATTTTTGGATGAAGTATCCCTTTAATATATTCTTAAAATAGAACCATATAAGTGTATTATAAGTGCTTTAGAATAGCTTACAGGTAATGCCCTAAACTGAGCCATGTTAAATAAATAAATAAACAGAAAATGTTTATAACAGCTATAGGTGATTACCCTTTCACCAATTTAAAATGAACCAATTAACTACAGATTCGAACAACTACACATTCATACTAGACAAACATATGAATAAACAAATGGATAATCTTACAAACCTAAGAAAACAAATGAAACATCCAACTAAAACTGAGACATTCTTTCAAACACAGACTAGACATATGCACATTCAAACATTACTGCAAGTTCACTGTAGTCTACTGAAAAGACTACTTGACATTTTGTGCTGATCGAGCTATAAGAGCACTTTCTGGAATACCTCGAATGCAAGCGCTCCAGCTCACCCTCGCAATCATCTAGCTGGTTATCCTAAAGTAGTGTACATAAAAAATAAAAACATTAAAAAAAATATATTTTGCTATCACAAATTTAAACTTTTTCTAAAAAATAAATAAAAATAGAATATGTGGACATTCAACACACAAGGTACTCCTTGATAAGGTCTTGAGGATTTTCCTCCAGGAAAACGATGAGGGCCTTCAGGACACTCTCTTTTCATGTGAATAAAGCAATTGTGATTATTTTTCTTATTTTAAAAATTCAGAATAATCTGTAATAGAGCATCGGATTTTGCAGAGGATAAAGGACAAGAAAATATAAAAATTTACAAAACTATAAAAGTTAAGAACATTTATTTAATTGAAAAATAGTTAAGGTGTATGGTCACATTTGACCACCAATGAGTATGAGTGTGACCAATTAGTAAGTAATACCTGAGGGCTAAATACAAGAAAAACATTAACATTAATGTTAACAATGTTGCATCACCATCACTCTCCATAATAAAAAAGAACACGCCCAATGGCAGGCCAATGCTATGGGCATGCGGAATTTGCATAGCGTAGCTCCGCCCCACAGCGTGGGTATATAAGGAAGTACACTGGCAACATCGCATTATGTTTCTGCTTCGGAGCCAAGAGTATCTCTCTCTTCGTTCCTCAAGCCTTCTGAGTATCGTCAGCTTCTTCGAGACGAGCAGCTTTCCAGTCGGTGTTGGTGTTACGGCGCGTTCCAGCGATCGTTTACTGCCTGCGGATCTGTGCAGTGGTCTGCATTCAGCTGGTATTCGGTCCCTGGGCGCTTCGGCATCACTGCGAAGCTTCCTCTCATAAAAGAGCTCACACGTGGCACGTCTTTTTAAAGATGTCTCGCCCGTGTGCTTCTGGGTGCGGTCGGTCTCTGCCGCCCTCTGATGGGCATGAACACTGTCTGACGTGTTTGGGCTTTCAGCACGCTCAGGCGGCGTTCATGGATGAATCATGTTCCCACTGCGGGAACATGACCATCTCGGTGCTGCGGTCGAGACTCAATGAGCTCCGTTCCAGAGCGAGAGTCCCCTCTGCCACACCCCAATCTGCTGTCAGGATGTTGACAGCCTTTTCGAATGCATTCGTCCAGCTGATTGGTTTGCAGCGATCGACCTGAAGGACGCCTACTTCCATGTCTCCATCCTTCCTCGACACAGACCGTTTCCTACGGTTTGCTTTCGAGGGGCGGGCATATCAGTACATGGTCCTCCCATTCGGGCTAGCTCTGTCCCCTCGCACGTAAATAATCTGATATCACTCGGAAATCTTTATTTGAAAAACAACTTTCAAAACAGATTTACAACACTTCTTATTCGTGGGCTTCGTTCTCATCTTATTCATTTTCTTTTTCATTTCTGCCACAGATGAATCTAAGAAATCCCATGTCTCTAGCTCTTCTGTATTATGTACTATTAAAAGAAAATACAGTACTCCCAGAAATGCCCTTACAATTTACTCGTCTTTTACCCTCATGCCATCCGAGATGTATAAGACTTTCTTTCTTAAGATGAACACAGAAAAATAAAAAATCTCTGCTAATGAAAAGCAAATAACAACTGTCTCACAACCACCATTGATACATTGATGCACGATAAAGGAATGAAATATCAGAAAAAATTCAAATTGATTTCCAGGCAAGGAAAAATAATGGAAATAAAATACTCAGTATATGGCAATCTTTGATGTATTTATGTATATGGATGTATAGCCTACAGAAACCGCAAAATGCTAATAATTAAAAAATAAAATGTTATATTTTTATTTAGTGCCCTGGTGAAGCTGTTTCACCAAACAAATATAATCCACAAGACAAAATAACAACTGAATTTATAACAATTATCCCGTTCAAAAATGTACATGCATGAGTTTGCTCTAAATACTGTGTCATTTCCTGGATGTCCTTCACATTCTTTGATTATTAAGAATAAAAAAGTTCAAATTTTGAACTGGGTAATTTTTGTGTAAATGCAATTATCATTTTGTCTTTTGGACTATAAAAACATCTGTTATATGTGAAATAGCTTCACCAGGGCAGAGCTAAATAATAAAAAAAATTATGATCCCTCTTTTATTTATTTTTTCAGATTGTGCAAGGTATAGGCCTATGTAAACTTGTGACCATAACTGTATATATATTTAAGGTTTTTGTTCAAATTACTTCAATGTAGTCTTTTTCTTACTCAAGACACATTTGAGGAAGTATTTTAAAAATCTGTTAAATGCATTTATTATTTCAAATGCCTAATATAAAAAAATTTAAATAATTATGAATCATTCTCTCAGAGCCTTGCTGACATTGTCTCCTCCCCAATTAATGCCTCTGGTTTTAAAGCAATAAATAAAAATCCTTCCTGAGCTAAAAACTGGACTGTTGAAAATAACAGGACATATTGGGTCAATATCAAATATTTATCATTTATCAAATACAAGTTAAGATTTTTCCCCTTATCTACTCTAAAACAATTAGATATTCAAATACTACATTAAACTACAGTGTAAGTCTACAAACCTCCAAAGATGCAAATGATTTTGTGGGAAGGGTCAACGTCTCCCAGACTCCTGAAAGACTGTATTATAAGCTGAACTTTCAGTCAGTGCCTAAAACAGCTGCAGTGTAACCTAGAACTGTTTTTACTGCCTTTAGTTTGACAGTTGTTCTGTTGTAATGGAGATGCTGCTATATGGACTCCTACTGATGATTACTGCATGTGAGGAACTCCCATTTGTAGTAGATTATTGCTATTTCATTGATCTAATTCATCTAACATTAATTTCTCTGTTTCTCAGGTGTTAGTGGTCAGTCTTTGACCTCATCAGATTCTGTGGTGAAAAGACCAGGAGAATCAGTGTCTTTGTCCTGCAGTGTGTCTGGATTCTCAATGAGCAGCTACTACATGCACTGGATCCGTCAGAAACCAGGGAGAGGACTGGAGTGGATTGGATATATAGACACTGGCTCAACTGCATATTATTCTCAGTCTCTACAGGGCCAGTTCTCCATCACCAAAGACACCAGTAAAAACATGCTGCATTTAGAGGTGAAAAGCCTGAAGACTGAAGACACAGCTGTTTATTACTGTGCCAGAGACTCACAGTTACACAAAAGACTGCAGGGCTGCACAAAAACTATTTATGTGATCTCCGAGAGCCCAAGATCTTTTTGTCTGGACACTTTCCCAAAATACAACAAGCTACTTTTTAAATATTTATTTAAACTAGATTTATCTTTAAAGGTAGCGTAGGCAATTCCGCAGCGGCTAGCAATAGCTAGCTTTGAAAGCATTAGTTCTATTAGAACAGGTAGAACGTCACAGGTTGCTGTCTCTAAATTATGGTTACGACATAGCGTGAACGCAGTATAATGTTGTTGTTTTTGTTCAGGAGGAAAAGGCAGCTGCTGTTTGTTTGCGGCGCTCGTTGACTCTCTGTCCACAACTCTGATTGGTCTCATGGAACACGCTGATGACGTGTGATGTCTGGTGAGCAGGGTGCGGAGGTATAGAAATACACACTCTGAGATTGGCCGAACATTTTTTGGCTTCTGTGACTTCCACAGAAGACATATGTACATGTTTTAATATATCGACCACTTCTATTATTTATTAATAATAATATAATAATATATTTTTTTTCACAACAAAGAAACAGCTGTTTTAAAAGGTTTGTAAACTTTTTATATCCATTGTGACTCAGAAGGGGAGGAATGAGGAATGGAGATGAAGGGTCAGTTTGTATTATTATATAGTTTTTCACGTGAATGCAAATCTCCGCCCTTCTCTCATGTAAACAGGAGCAGACACACATAATAAAGGCTCTTAGTGTTTTTGAGAGTCACAGTGGAAATACAACCAGAATCATGTAGGTACTGCATTTCAATAGGCCTACTGCTGGTTTTGGCAACTGCACCTTGTGAGTATCCTCAGCTCAGCACGAAAAACGTCTCGGTTACATATGTAACCCTCGTTCCCAGAAGGAGGGAACGGAGACGTACGTTGGAACTGACCGACTAATTGGGGATCGTTTTCAGAGACCAATCTACTTCAAGTGTTTTAAAACGAGCCAATGAACATTGGCATGCAGTACACGCATTCCACGCTCCTCCCCGCAGCGTGGGTATAAATAAGGAAGTGGAAGCACCACATCTTTGCTTTTCCGCTGTGGAGCCAAACTGGTGACTCGGCTGTTCAGCGGAGGTACAGCACCTGTGGCGACGGGACGTACGTCTCCGTTCCCTCCTTCAGGGAACGAGGGTTACATACATAACCGAGGCGTTCCCTTTCAGTAGGTCACGTTCGACGTACGTCGGAACTGACCGACAAATTGGGGATCCTACCAACACGCCACAGGCGCTGGCCTTTCCAGCACCCTGCTTGAGCTCCCTGGACCGCCCATATGTTGGGCTCTAAGCAGAGAAGGTCAGTCACTGCTGTTCTGCAAGACCCACTCAGTGTGACTATTGGATAACGCTGGGAAAGCGTGCCAGTCTTGAGAGATGGAACGCTGCGGAGCCACATCCTTCAATGGAAGGAGAGGTGGCAGATTACACATAAGGACTAACCTAGCAGGGTAGTGCAACATATGGCAGTCCCTGAGGTGGTTCTAACCTGGTCCCAGGGGGGAAAGAACATTTCCAGAGATGACAGAGCGGGCTCTGTCAAGGGAAAGACACGGGGCTAACCAAGTAGGGTAGCTGGTACCGTGGAAGAATACACATACGGGGTTGCCGTAGGAACCGCTACATATGGATACCCAGTTTACACACGTTCCACATGCATACGGGTGTAAGCCTGGTGTCAGACGGCCGCAATGTCTGACACTGAGGGGTGACGGAGGAGCTTGACAGGGTTAGCCATTTCTGGGGAACACAACTGGAGACAATAGACGCACGTATCTGGCCCAGGGGGTGGGAGTAGCATTGCAAGCCGATACTAGAACGGGCACTTAGCGCTACTGGCCACTGGGGGTGAGTACATGGGAAGATACTGGCAAGGCACGTCTTGGGACCGGTAGGCCAAGATGATAGCATCCACTATCCAGTGGGCTAACCTCTGCTTGGAGACAGCCTATCCCTTCTGCTGGCCTTCGTAACAGATGAAGAGCTGTTCTGAGGTTCTAAAGCTTTGAGTTCAGTCCACGTAGGCACGGAGAGCGCGGACGGGACAGAGCAAAGCTAGGGCTGGGTCTGCCTCCTCCAAAGGCAGCGCTTGCAGGTTCACCACCTGGTCCCGGGAAGGGAGTGGTGGGAACCTTGGGCACGTATCCATGCCGGGGGCTCAGGATGACCTGAGAGCTGGCCGGCCCGAATTCTAGGCACGATTCGCTGACCTAAAGTGCGTGCAGGTCCCCTACCCTCTTAACCCTTTTAAACCGAACGTGTCGTCAGCGACACAGCTAACCAAGCTGTATTAATGTTACCGTAACTCTTTAATCGTTTGCACTATCAAAATCATTCAAATAGCTCCTGATAGTAGACATTGTGCATTTTCCGCCAATATACGGCTTATTACGGTAATGTCTAAATGGTTAGCGTTTTAGAGAGTTCGAGTTTTAGAGGATATACAAGTATATACAAGAGAAGAGGCAACTGAGTTTATTTTTGACACTTGAAAGGAGGCTTAGTGGGACTCTTCAGGCCCGGAGTCTGCATATTTAGATGTTGAGGATGCTTTTGCTGCTGGTGTTGATCCAGGCATGGATTGGTAAGTGAAGCTTGTCTTTTTTCTGATGAAGCTGTGAGAAATGTCAGTAAAATAGGCATAGATTCAGTGTTTCAGTTCAAAATGCCAATGTTTCACGCATCTTAGAATGTGTGTGGGATGTGCGTGTGTATATGTATGCGTGTGTGTGTATGTTTGCATTGCATGTGTGTGTTCATGTGTTTGCATGCCCGTTTGTGTGTTTGAATGTGTGTGTGCCTTCATGTGTTTGCATGCGTGTGTGTGTGTGTTCCTTCATGTGTTTGCATGCATGCGTGTATGTGTGTGTTTGTGTGTGCCTTCATGGGTTTGCATGCATGTGTGTGTGTGCATGGATGTTTGTGATATGTGTGTGATGTGTGTACATAAATATGTTGGCATGCGTGTGTGTAAGTAACTGCAGGCTTTATTTTTATTATTATTTTTTATTCATATATTTATTATTATTATTTAGTTATTGTGTTGTATTTATAAATTTTTTACAATTTTGCTTTTCGTAATGTATTTGTTTTGTAATGTAAAATACATTTATAAATATACAGTGAGTTTGTAACACAAGCTTGTATTTTTTTTTTCTCAGTGTGGCTACTACAGAAGCAAATGGGCCATCCACAAGACCTCCTCAGAGTGACCATGGGCACAGTCACAGCCACACAAAATGCCTTGAACAGAAGGTCACCAAAAGACTCCATTCGCTGGATCAGAGATGATGACCTTTTGTTGGTGAAGTGGATGGACACAAGGAAGGTCTCCATGTGCACAACTATCCACACAGTGTACAGAGGTGGCAGTGGGCCTATGCTTGCAACTTGATAGAAACTGCTTTAGAGAGCACCACATGTGAATGACTAGAGTGAATGATCAAAAACGCCTGGAGAACTGGGGTAAAGAAAGGCTCCTGAGTGAAAACTCTGCAACCCAGTGTTACAAAAAAGACTTGTATATATGTATTATAGTTTATTTTTCAAGTTTAAAGTGTTAGATTCTTTCGTTTCGGTTTTCAGATTCTTTCGTTTCAGGTTTTCAGATTCTTTCATTTCGGTTTTCAGATTTTTTTTCTAAATAAAAAGCAGTGAAATTTATTCCCGTTTTTAAAATGTGTCTATTTAAATTCTATTTTTAAACTCATCATACACAGTAAGGGTCAATAACTGTCAT
The DNA here is from genome assembly GCA_039654625.1 of Rhinogobio ventralis. Lineage (NCBI taxonomy): Eukaryota > Metazoa > Chordata > Actinopteri > Cypriniformes > Gobionidae > Rhinogobio > Rhinogobio ventralis. The sequence continues at coordinate 23,589,575 of CM077196.1, forward strand.
TTATTGAAAGGCAGTTGTTTTCTGAAAAAATTACACCTTGCACTTGAGGATAGCACATTGTGTTATAATTCTACATTCAAAAAAACTAAATAAGTTAAAACGCCCTTTTTTAGCTTCAGGTTTGAAAGGGTTAATAGAGGCCAATGCCGTCAAGAGAACTGTCTTCATGGACAGGATTTTTAGCTCTATAGACTGCAAAGGCTCAAAGGGAGGACTCTGAAGTGCCTTGAGCACCAGATTTAAGTCCCAAGAGGGTACCAAGTTTGGACGAGGAGGATTTAGTCTCCTCGCACCTCTGAGGAACCTGACGATTAGATCGTGCTTCCCTAAAGACTTACCTTCGACTGCGTCGTGATACGCCGCTATTGCTGCGACGTACCCTTTGAGGGTGAAGGGAGACAGCCTTCGCTCCAACCCATCTTGCAGGACTCTAACCGAACACGATAAGCAGGAACCAAGCTTATCGGGCTCATGCATACCTGCCAGGTTAGCCCCAGGTGGCGTTCCTGGACCACTAGTGTGGACATCGCCCGACCCAGGGAGCATGTGGCGATTTTCGTCGCCCAGAGAGCAAGGCCGGAACTACCCTCGTGTATTAAGAGTGCAGGACAGCGGTGGCCTGCCAGTGGCACTGCCACCCCACCAATGAGGGTAGTGAGAAAGGGGAAACTTATACAGATTATGGCCCTTTTGGCGTTCCATATTTTTGGCACCAAATAGTTCTACACTGCAAATTTTTCCCAATGCACATCTGGGAAAAAAGGCACGGGGACAGGCAACACGATTTACGCGTTGCACTACCCTTCAGCCACCCGGGAAAGCATGGCTGTCAACTCTGAATCTGATTCAGCATAAGCACACACTATTATAGTGGGAAACTCAGCCTCATCTTCATTTTCAGCGCATTCTCTCTCCGATGCAGCAATTGACATCTGTCCTCTGCCAGAGCCCCAATGAAACGCTAGGTCCCCCCTTTTTTTTAAAAGGACCAGCAATCCCATCTGTAAGCTACCAGCAGGCATGTGAGACAGACTCGACGGCACACGCCGCACTGAACGCTAAAGCCCCTATGAAAAAGGCAAGACGAACAACGCGCCGACGTGGTCATGTTCTCATGAGAGAACATGAACCACCCACGAACACAGTCTCAGCATGCAATGCGATAGAGGAGTGGGGGGCCCCGAGGAGATGTACCCAGCGGGAAAAGCCTTACTGTAATCCTCAGGTCACCAAGGCTTATTAGCCGAAGTAGCCCTTTTCTGGTGCACAAGAAAAGGAACTAGATCAGGGAATAGGCAAAGGGACTCAACCCCGTTTGAGGTTTCATAGTCTCGACCGTGCATCTAGAGCGCCGAGTGACGCGCTGGGTTGCCGTGACAACCCGCGCTGTCAGCCGGCTGATCGACGGCACACGGCGCGCTGAACGCTCAAGCCCTTGCGAGAAAGGTGAGACGAACAGTGTGCCAACATGATTACGTCCCCCTGAGAGAACATAGATCACCCACGAACGCAATAATGTTTATAAGTGAGAGAGATCATGGCCGTCAAATGAGGACAGGAAACAACCGTATCCAGAAACACACGGCTTGAATGACATCTTGAAAAAGACGCAGGGTCAAACCGTGTAAGCTCTTTTAGAGGAAACGCTCTGACAGTGCTGAAGCACACAGGGGAACGGCCGCGGCTCACAGCAGTTCGAAAGTGCAAGCCTGCTGTGAGCACTCAAACTCGTTGAAGACGCCCAGCTCTGAGCTGTTTGTTCGTCAAACGTGACGCGACCACCACTGAACGTGCTATATCGCCCACACCACATCCAGAGACGTCAACTCCAAAGGAAGACTCGTAGTAACACTCTTCGTAGAAAACAAAACTGGAAACCACAGCAATTGTTCGACTCCGAAGCAGAAAGCAAAGATGCGGTGCTTGCACTTCCTTATTTATAGGCTATCAATGCAAACTCAACTGCCATATTTCCTATTTAAACAACTAGTAAATTAGTGTTCGAGGAGAAACAATGTTCTACCTAAAGCTCTTTCTGCTGTTGGTAACTGCACACAGTGAGTGTTTTTATATTTTAGAATTCTTAAGGTTTTATTTATTTAGGCAGTTTTATGGAGTTAAAATGTAAAATTGGTTCCCATTTTATCAGTATTGTGATTCTGTGTAAAGCATATATACTGTATATATTTTTTTCTCTTTAAGTATTGACTCTCAGGTTCTCACACAGTCTGAACAGTCAGTGGTTGTTGCTCCAGGTGGTTCCCACAAACTGACCTGTGCCTGCAGTGGATTCACTCTTAGTAGCTATAGAATGCACTGGATCCGTCAGGCACCTGGAAAAGGACTGGAATGGATCTTGCACTATTATACAGACTCTAGCAAAGGCTCAGTTCAGTCAGTGCAGGGCAGGTTTACAGCATCTAAGGACAGCTCTAATTTCTATCTGCACATGAATCAGCTGAAGACTGAAGACACTGCGGTGTATTACTGTGCAAGAGACACTGTGGAAACACTAATACAGGCAGCTGTTCAAAAACACAAGCTGAAAAAGTGGAAGAGCCTCTGAAGTGACATAAGGCCGGTCTGAAGTGTTTTGAATGTACATACATTAAAAACAAAAACCTATTAATATTAAAAGTATTCCTTATTTCAAATCATACTTGCTCAACTCAGTAAATCTATACTGACTAGTCTGTTTCTCATAGTATGTCTCAGTATGAAGTATATCTCTTCAGTCTAGTCTACATTCTCTTATATTATTAATGGACAGGATTTTTTACCTTTCTAAACTTTCACTGGCTTCCAGTTGCATTTAGAATTGACTTTAAAGTACTGTTACTTGTATATAAATCACTCAATGGCATAGGACCTCAATATATTGCACATATGCTCATAGAATATAAACCTAACAGATCACTAAGATCATCAGGTTCAAGTCACTTAGAAATACCAAGGGTTCACTCAAAGAAAGGAGAGTCTGCTTTTAGCTGTTATGCCAGCCGCAGCTGGAATCAGCTTCCAGAAGAGAGCCGATGCTAGTTACGACAGTCATGTTCAAATCCAGACTCAAAACACATCTGTTCAGCTGTGCATTTACTGAATGAGCACTGTGCTATGATTACATCATCTTTTTATTCTTTTAATTATTTTTCTTTTTCTTGTTTTTTATTTTAATTTTAACTATTTAACTATTTTAATGCATTTTATATAAATCTGTCATGCATCCTTGTTTTATTCCTGTCTGTTTTAAAGCATTTTAAATATTGCTGTCTGTTTGGAAGAGCTGGGAGAATTGGGAAGTAAGCCTTTGTGCTGTAAGCCTATTTGTCTGCAAGGGAACGGTTTAAACGCACAGCTACCTGACAAATATTTTGTAATCCCTCCGGCATGAGGAAGATCCGTTTAGATCTGCTCTGATGGACAACAAAGTGTTGAGTTAGCCCTGGAGGTTCCAGGAAGATTTGTCTGCAAGGGAACTGCCTACCTGTGTATGACCTTTTGCCTTTTCTCTGACTACAATTGTGGATTACCCTTCATTAAAGCTGCGTTTGGATCCTCTAACTGTGTCTCTCGGAGCAGTACGTAACAGAAGACTTAGCCATGCACAGATCCAGCAGCCGAGTGAACGTCCGTCCACAAATGAGTCCAGCAGCACAAATCATGCGTCTCTGTCAGGGAGACCGCCCGATTGAGAACTAAGGCATGGAGTTTATTGAACTGGCATCCCTAACTTCAATGGACACATTATGATATTTTTTTGTGGGGGACTATCTGAGCCACTCAGCTCGTTTATGCCATTACATGACCCTAAATCGACTCTAGAACATTATATCGATTTGGCATTACAAATAAGCGGCTCTGATTTTACTGTGGGTGTCGTGGAGGAATGTGATATCTACGCAGTACCCGCCAGTCCTGAGTTTCCAGCCACTGACCAGCGTCCAGAGATGGCTCCAGCCACTGACCAGCGTCCAGAGATGGCTCCAGCCACTGACCAGCGTCCAGAGATGGCTTTAGCCAGTGACAAGAGTCCTGAGAGGACTCTGCTTCCTGTTTCGAGTCCAGAGAGGACTCCGCTTCCTGTTTTATTATTTAATTGACCTAATTCATCTAACATTAATTTCTCTGTTTTTCAGGTGTTAGTGGTCAGTCTTTAACCTCCTCAGATTATGTGGTGAAAAGACCAGGAGAGTCTCTGTCCTGCAGTGTGTCTGGATTCTCAATGAGCAGCTAGGATCCGTCAGAAACCAGGGAGAGGACTGGAGTGGATTGGGTACATTGACGGTGACACTGGCACTATTTTTGCTTAATCTCTACAGGGCCAGTTCTCAATTACCAAAGACACCAGCAAAAAACATGCTGTATTTAGAGGTGAAAAGACTGAAGACACAGCTGTTTATTACTGTGCCAGAGACTCACAGTTACACAGAAAACTGCAGGGTTGAACAAAAACGTCTCGGTTACGTATGTAACCCTCGTTCCCTGAAGGAAGGGAACGGAGACGTTACGTCAGTTACTGACGGAATGGGGGTTTCGCTTAGAAGCCAATCGCCTTTGAGCTCTACAAAACGAGCCAATGGCATGAAAATGCCATGGGTCTGCGGAATTTGCATGCCGCAACCCCGCCCCACGGCGTGGGTATAAAGGGCGTTGCGTGGCAATCTCGCATTATGTTTACCTGCTGAAGAGCCGAGGCATGAGCGCCCGGCCAGTTCCAGCGGTACAGCGGTCATGGCAGGGGGACGTAACGTCTCCGTTCCCTTCCTTCAGGGAACGAGGGTTACATACGTAACCGAGACGTTCCCTTTCAGTCAGTACACTACGAGTTACGTCAGTTACTGACGGAATGGGGGTCCCAATACAATCTCGCCATGACGGCTGTCTTCCAGCGTCCTGCGCTGACCCGGGCTCCCTGCCGTGAGTGTGGCACGAACGAGGGGCTAGGCTCAACGCTACCAAGGTACACTGGGAAGCATATCCCACGTGGAGAATGCAACACAATGCCAACCCAAAGGGGGGGACTTGAAGAATACACCTATGACCGCCGGAGCTGCATAGGGAACACTCTGGGGTATCCAGCCGAAGGTGGAAAATTTCAACCCCAGGCGTGGCAAGGTGTCTTGCCAAGGGAAGACACGAGCTACAAGAGACTTACCGTGGAATACACATGTGGGGGTTACCCAGCGGGGGAACCATGCACACGGAGGCACCTAGCCGAACACGAGGGGTGGCCTGAAAAGGGCACTCGCTCTGGTGACGACATCGACAGTGCTGGAGGAGCTCAGGGCTTACTGGGAAGCTCACCTGAGAGGAATAGCGCACGCATCCAGTCCGCGGAGTGGAATGGCGCAGCAAGCGAAGACACCTGAGCCTGTCCGGTTACTGGCCAGTAGGGGCGAGCACACGAGAGGATACAGGCTCCACTCTGAGATTATAAAATCTTGCGAATGTGTTGGGTGTCGCCCAGCCTGCAGCTCTACAAACGTCTGTTAGCGAGGCGCCATGCGCTAGAGCCCAAGAGGAGGCAACACTCCTGGTGGAGTGTGCTCTTACCCCGAGGGGGCATGGCATGCCCTGGACTTGATATGCCAGGACAATGGCGTCCACTATCCAGTGGGACAACCTCTGCTTGGAGAGAGCCTTCCCTTTCTGCTGCCCTCCGTAACAGACAAAGAGCTGGTCTGAGGTCCTGAAACACTGCGTCCGGTCTACGTAAGCGCGAAGGGCGCGTACTGGACAGAGCAGTGCCAAGGCTGGGTCTGCCTCCTCCAAGGGCAGCGCTTGCAGGTTCACCACCTGGTCCCTGAAGGGAGTGGTGAGAACCTTGGGCACGTATCCAGGCCGGGGTCTCAGGATGACGTGAGAATTGGCCGGCCCGAATTCCAGGCACGCTTCGTCAACCGAAAATGCCTGCAGGTCCCCTACCCTCTTGATGGAGGCCAAAGCAGTCAGGAGCGCCACTTTCAATGAAAGGAACTTCAGCTCGACTGACTGCAATGGCTCAAAGGGAGCCTTTTGCAGGGCAGCTAAGACCACTGCTAGGTCCCAAGAGGGTACCTGAGGTGGGCGAGGAGGATTTAACCTCCTCGCACCTCTGAGGAACCTACTGACCAGGTCGTGCTGTCCAACCGTTTTAGAATCCACCAGGTCATGATGAGCTGAAATAGCAGCCACATAGACCTTCAGGGTGGAGGGAGACAGCCTTCGCTCCAACCCTTCCTGGAGGAAGGAGAGCACGGACCCGATCGAGCATCTTCTGGGGTCCTCTCGCCGAGAGGAGCACCAGGTGACGAAGAGGTTCCACTTCAACGCATAGGCCTGTCTGGTAGACAGGGCTCTAGCGGAAGTGATGGTAGCCGCCACCTGAGGTGGCAGGGTACTCAAACCTGCCGCGTCCCGTCCAGGTTCCACACGTGGAGGTTCCACAGGTCGGGACGCGGGTGCCATATGGTGCCCCGTCTCTGAGACAGGAGGTCCTGTCTCAGAGGGATCGACCAGGGAGGTGCTGTCGCAAGGAGTACAAGTTCTGAGAACCAGGTCCGGCCGGGCCAATATGGGGCGACCAAAAGGACCTGCTCCCTGTCCTCCCTGATCTTGCACAGAACCTGTGCGAGAAGGCTCACTGGGGGAAACGCATATTTGCGTGGGCCCCGCGGCCAGCTGTGCGCTAGTGCATCCTTGCCGAGGGTCCCCTCGGTCAGGGAATAGTACCAGCGGCAATGGGAAGAGTCGCGGGAGGCAAACAGATCTATCTGTGCGTCGCCAAACTGCTCCCAAATCAGCTGAACCGTCTGGGGATGGAGTCTCCATTCCCCCGGGAGCGGCTGGAACCGCGACAGCTCGTCGGCTGCGCAGTTCAGGTCTCCCGGGATGTGAACGGCACGAAGCGACCTCAGAAGCTTCTGACTCCATAGGAGGAGATGGCGGGCGAGTTGCGACATCCGGCGGGAGCGTAGACCACCTTGTCGGTTGATGTACGCTACTGTTGCCGTGCTGTCTGAACGGACCAGAACGTGTTTGTCCTTGAGCAGGGCTCGAAAGCAGTGCAGGGCAAGACGTACGGCCAGCAACTCGAGGCAATTGACATGCCATAGGCGCTGGGGTCCTATCCAGGAGCCCGCGGCAGCATGTCCCTTGCACATGGCGCCCCAGCCCGTGGAAGAGGCATCTGTTGTGACAACAACATGCCTGGAAACTCGTTCTAGGGGAACACCTGCCCGTAGAAAACTGAGGTTCAACCACGGGGTGAAGGTCTGACGGCAGGCTCGGGTCACTGGGACCTGGAGGGTGCCGTGTTGCCATGCCCATCTCGGGACTCGATCGCAAAGCCAGTGCTGAAGCGGTCTCATATGGAGCAGACCAAGCGGGGTCACCGCGGCTGCTGACGCCATATGCCCCAGGAGCCTCTGAAAAAGTTTCAGTGGAACCGCACTCTTGCCCTCGAACTGGCGAAGACAAGTCAGCAGAGACTGCGCGCGCTCGCTCGTAAGCTGCGCGAACATGGCGACCGAGTCGATTTCCATACCGAGAAAAGAGATCCTCTGCGCTGGGGAGAGTTTGCTCTTTTCCCAGTTGACCCGAAGGCCCAGACGGGCGAGGTGCTGAAGCACCAGATCCCTGTGTTCGCAGACCTGATCCCGAGAGTGGCCTAGAATCAGCCAGTCGTCGAGATAGTTCAGGATGCGAACCCCGTGTTGCCTGAGCGGCACAAGGGCTGCCTCGACAATCTTCGTAAAGACGCGAGGGGACAGGGCTAGCCCGAAGGGGAGAACCGTGTACTGATATGCCTGCCCCTCGAAGGCAAACCGTAGAAACGGTCTGTGTCGAGGAAGAATGGAGACATGAAAGTACGCGTCCTTCAGGTCGATCGCTGCAAACCAATCCGAGGGACGAACGCACTCGAAAATACGTTTGGCTGTCAACATCTTGAATGGAAGCCTGTGCAGGGTTCGGTTCAAGACGCGCAGGTCCAGGATTGGCCGTAACCCACCGGTTTTCTTGGGTAAAATGAAGTAAGGGCTGTAGAAGCCGGACTTCATCTCGGCTGGAGGGACGATCTCGATCGCACCCTTCGCCAGTAGGGTGTCGACCTCCGCACGCATGACAGGGACATTGCCACCCACCACGGTGTAGCGGACTCCCCGAAAGCGGGGAGGAGACCGAGCGAACTGAATCGCATAGCCGAGCCGGATGGTGCGAGCGAGCCAACTGGACAGGTTGGGAAGCGCTAGCCAGGCTCCCAAGAACTGAACCAGCGGGGTCATGCGAACCACCGGCGTACCCCCGATGGGGCAGCGAGGCGGAATGACCGGCCCAGACAAGGGAGGCATGGGAGCGTCCCGGGGTGTGGGCGAGGTCGAATTCCGCGCCCTGACAGAGGAGACCAGGGAAGGACCAGCGTTCCACGGGGGTCTCGTCTGCCAGGGGGCTGGCGACAGAGGGGGCCGAGAGTGGCGAGGCCATGGGGCGTCGCGCACTGCCCGCCGCGCCCTCTTGAGGCTCGGAGGTGAGAAGGATTCGTCGAGTTGTTCCACACCGTAACCCTCAGATCACCCTGACCACCAGCCAAAGTACCCCCTCCAGTGGAGGAAGTAGATTGGGGTGTGGTAGAGGGGACTCTCCCCCCATTACGGAGATCATGGAGTCTCGATCGCAACACTGAGATGGTCATGTTCCCGCAGTGAGAACATGACTCATCCATGAACGCGCGTTCAGCGTGCACGAGGCCCAAGCACGCCAAACAGCGATCATGACCATCAAACGGAGGTACCAGTCGACCGCACCCAGAACGGAGCACGGGCGAGCCATCTTTAAAAAGACGTGCCACGTGCAGCTCTTTTAGAGAGGAGTGAAAAGCTCTGCAGAATGCAGAAGCACCCAGGGAGAACGCGCACGCTGTGCTCGATCACTGCACAGATCAGACAGGAAATGCGGAACTCGCTGGAACGTGCCGTAACACCAACACTCTGGAGAGAAACTCGTCTTGAAGAGGAAGCGCTCAGGCAGTAAACTCGGCTCTGAAGCAAAAACATAATGCGAGATTGCCACGCAACGCCCTTTATACCCACGCCGTGGGGCGGGGTTGCGGCATGCAAATTCCGCAGACCCATGGCATTTTCATGCCATTGGCTCGTTTTGTAGAGCTCAAAGGCGATTGGCTTCTAAGCGAAACCCCCATTCCGTCAGTAACTGACGTAACTCGTAGTGTACTGACTGAAAGGGAACTATTCATGTGATCTCTGAGAGCCCAAGAGCACTTGTTACTTTTGTAACAAGACACTTTATTGATTTTTACTTAATATATTGAAAAAAAATATTAAAATATTGATTTAAATCCTTAAACTTCTTTATGAAGGTCTTTCTAATTGAACAACAATCATTATAAGCATACCGAATTCATGCAAAAAAACAAAACAAAAACAAAACAATGACAATTCACAAATTAAGATGCAGCCGTGTTCTATGGCATTGTGGGATATATAATATAATCATTTTTTTGATAACTGGAAAGTTAAATGTTACATTCACACTATTGAATATCTTTAAATGCTGATCTTTTGAACAGGTTTTTTAGAGAGAAATCATGCAACAATTATGATAATAGTAAAGAAGCGTTAGGAAAAGCTATAAAGATTTTGGTAAAAATTCATAATTAGCTGCCATGTCTCTGAACTAGTAAATAAGAAAATACATTGAAGGGCAGACATGTTTACAGAGATTAATAAGGGCACAGTATGTAAATGTACCTTTAGAGGGCAGTCTATGCAAACCTACTTCTTGTCCCTTTTAAAAGCCCCCACTCTATTCATCTACAGACACAACATTTGTTTATGACTTTCATTTTTTCATAACTTGGCAATGGATATTGTGTCTAACTGTGTTTTATCTTAATGTTTGCTTTCACAGAATGTAAGAAAGCTCTTGAAAACCTGTTGACAATCAGACTTATTCATGTGTACTGTTGTAAATGTTAATGTTGAACTGTTCATTTTTCAGTCTGTTGGTGTCAGACACTGACTGAGTCTGAGGCAGTACTTTGGGTGTCTTGTTCGTCATTTTTCATTTAAAAGCAACAGAATTTAAATTATATCCAATGTATTAATAACAAAGTGCATGAGTGTGAATCACACAATGTTGCCTTTGATCTCAGAGGTGTCTGATTTGTGCTACGAGACATGATAACAGCCCAATGGTGGAAAAGGGCTGATCATTCAGATAGCACACTGAAACCCTACAACTTCACTACAGTCCTTTGTTCCCTTTCACGTGAACATAACACAACGTCACATCTGTTTTTAATGGAACTCAGATGAGGTTGCATGCTCCTGCCTGCTTTTTATATTAATCACATTTATTCATGTCACAGAAGGACAATATTACATCCATATCAAGATGTGGCATGAAATGCACCTCAGTGGCCTCAAGATCTAGTTTTTGCTAATTCAGGATTTCAATGCAAATTAACCGATGCCATTTTCATATTTAAACAACTACACTGTTGAGTGGAGGACTCAGTTCTGCCTTGATGTAAATCATGTTCACTTTGTATCTTTTGCTGTTGTTGGCCGCAGTGTCTGGTAAGTATATTCCCTGGATAAAATTAATTATTTTCTTAGTGTAACTAAATACATAATCCTGGTTATTTGTAAATGTTTTGGTTTATCCACAGGTATTGACTCTCAGGTTCTCACACAGTCTGAACAGTCAGTAGTTGTGGCTCCAGGTGGTTCCCACAAACTGACCTGTGCCTGCAGTGGATTCACTCTTAGTAGCTATAGAATGCACTGGATCCGTCAGGCACCTGGAAAAGGACTGGAATGGATCTTGCACTATTATACAGACTCTAGCAAAGGCTCAGCTCAGTCAGTGCAGGGCAGGTTCACAGCATCTAAGGACAGCTCTAATTTCTATCTGCACATGAATCAGCTGAAGACTGAAGACACTGCGGTGTATTACTGTGCAAGAGACACTGTGGAAACACTAATACAGGCAGCTGTTCAAAAACACAAGCTGAAAAAAGAGCCTCTGAAATTACATAAGGTGGTCTGAAGTGTTGAATGTACATACATTAGATACAAATACCTGTTAATATTAAAATTGAATCCCACCGGTCACAATTGTGACCACAATATTTTAGTGTGGTATTAAAAAGCAACTATTATTATGAAGCAAATGTTCATTTATAATGCAAATTTAAGATGTCTGAGTTCTGGGCAGGTCTAACATTGTTGGGTAATTTGAGAGTTAGAGTTTTAGAGGATAGTTAGAGTACAAAGCATAATTAAAAACAGACAAAAACATAGCGAAGACAGATTATACAAGAGAGGAGGCGATTGAGTTTATTTTTGATGACACTTGGACAAAGCTGAGCGGAACTCTGCAGACCCGGAGTCTGCATATTCAGATGTTGAGGAGGCATTTGCTGCTGGCCTGGATCCAGACATGGATTGGTAAGTGAAGCTTGTCTTTTTTCTGATGAAGCTGTGAGAAACGTAGGTAAAATAGGCATAGATTTAGTGTTTCACGCATCTTAGAATGTGTGTGGTATGTGCATGTGTATATGTGTGCGTGCGTGCCTATGTATGGGTTGCATGTGTATGTGTGTGCGTTCATGTGTTTGCATGCATGCGTGTGTGTATGTGTGCGTGTGTTTGTTTACATGCATGTGTGTGTGTGCGTTACATTTTTTGCAATCTTTCATGTGTATGCATGTATGTATGTGTGCGTTCATGTGCTGCTTGTGTGTGTGCATTCACAAGATATGTGTGTGCATGCATGTGTGTGATGTGTGTATATAAATGTGTTGGTATGCATGTGTGTATGTAACTACAGGCTTTACATTTTTATTATTATTTAATTGTTATTGTGTTGCTGTATTTGTAACTTATGTATGTATTTATAACTTGTGAGAGTTCTACAGTAAAAAAAAAACTAAATATGTGAAAACGTCCTTTTTTAGCTTCAGGTTCTAAAGGAATAACAAGCACGTGTGTGTTCGCGTTACAGTTTTTGCAATCTTTCATGTGTATGCATGCATGCATGTGTGTGTTCATTTGTTTGCGTGAGTGTGCACGTGCGTTCATGTGTTTGCATGCGTGTGTGTGTGCATTCATGTGTATTCACATGATATGTATGCATGCATGCGTGTGTAAGTAACTGCAGGCTTTATTTTTATTATTATTTTATTGTTATTGTGTTGTTGTATTTATAACTTTTATTGTTATTTTTATTTTTTACAATTTAGCTTTTACTAATGTATTTTTTTGTAATGGAAAATACATTTATAAATATACAGTGAGTTTGTAACACAAGCTTGAATTTTTTTTTTCAGTGTGGCTTCTACAGATGCAAATGGACCATCCACAACACCACCTCACAGGGGCCGTGGCCGCAGTAGTAGCCGTGGCCACAGTAGTAGCCGTGGCCGCAGTTGTAGCCGTGGTCGTGGTTGCAGTCGTGGCCATGAGGAATCGTGTAGCCTCTCACCAGTGACGCAAGATGGAAGACGGAGGCAGACCCTGATATAGTGCCCAATGTCCAAAGGTCTTCACTTGACATTTTCAGTCAATATTTTGATGAAGAGGTGATGAAGATCTTGCGGTGAGAAATCTGGAGAGTGGTAGGAAAATTACATGGACTGATATATGCCCTGAAGAAATGAAGAAGTACTTAGGTCTGCTTCTCTACATGGGTGTAATGGATTAGCCAAAAGTGAGAGACTTCTGGAAGAAGAAGACTTTGTTTCATGTTCCCTTTCCCGCTACTGTAATGTTTAGAGACTGTTTCTAACAGTCTGCAATCTGCATATAAGCGATCCAATGGAAGATGCAGTGAATGACAAGAAACGGGACACAGAGGTGTATGACTGTCTCCACAGCACAGAGTGCAACTACTCTTGGACATTATGAGGAACAGGTGCATGTCTGTTTACCACCCTAAACAGCACATTTCTGTTGATGAAAGGATGGTTGCCACTAGAGCCAGGATATCCTTCGAGCAGTATATGAAGGCCAAGCCCACTAAGTGGGGCATTAAACTTTTTGTGATGGCAGATGTCAACGGCTAAACCATTGACAAAATTTTTCATCTGGGAAAGGCCTGTCTTTTAATGTTGTTGCATCGCCGGTGAACCAAGACTACCTGGGGTCAGGTTATGTGATTTACTGTGATAATTTCTATGCAAGTTCTCTCCCCTTTCGACACCTGCACCAGCAGGGATTTGCTGCATGTGGGATGTGGGACTTATCGTGAAGGAAGAGCTGGAGTTCCTTTCACCAAAAAAAATGCCTTGAGCAAAAAGTCACCAAGAGGATGGATTCGCTGGATCAGAGATGATGACCTTTTGTTTGTGAAGTGGATAGACACAAGGGAGGTCTCCATGTGCACAACTGTCCACACAGTGTACAGTGGGGAGACAGAGCTGAGGTGGCAGACAACAGAGGATGGGCAAAAACAGAGGGTCCCTGTTCCCAAGCCAACAGCAGTTCAACAGTACAATAAGTACATGGGGGGAGTTGACACCTTTGACCAGATGCTGGGAACAAAGTCGGTGCACCGTAAAACACGGAAGTGGTACATGACCATTTTTCAGCACTTCCTGGATATTGCAGTGACCAACAGCTTCATTTTACGCAAAGAGCTGTGTGCCATATCCCAGGACAAGCCCATGACACGGCAAAACTTTCAGGAGCTTCTGGCTGCTCAGCTTACAGGTGTTCCCCTGGATGGCAGCCCCAAAGAGAGATGAGATCATCTGCCTGTTCCTGTTAGTGACGTTCAGGACCTGTCACAGAAGGCCAGCATGGGAAATTTGCGTTGTTGCATACGATGCAGAAGGAGCACTCCGTGGAAGTGCCAGGAGTGTGATGTGTGCCTATACTTGCAACTTAATAGGACCTGCTTCAGAGAGCACCACATTTGAATGAGTGAGTGAATGATAAAAACGCCTGGAGAACTGGGGTAAAGAAAAAGGCATCGCTGCATGACCTTGTTCATGCGAAGCTGGTTTCCCCTCTGGGAGAACCCCTTGGTTCTGAACCACCACTGTAACAGTCTCATGTTCAGCAGGCCAAAAGGTATCAAGTTGGATGCTGCTGCCATAAGACCTAACAGTCTCTGGAACTGCTTGACAGTGAGTCACTGGCCTAGCTTTGGCTCTCTTATTGCTGAGAGAATCGATGCTATACGTGCTGGCGACAGATGAGCCTGCATCGCCACCAAATCAGATAAGTGGTTCTCTGTACTGGAGCAAGCCCACTTTTCTTTGCGTTTAGTCTCAACCCCAACTTTTTCATATGGGCAAGAACAACATCTCGAAGTTGAACCGCCATCTGCTCTGACTGAGCTAAAATCAACCAATCGTGGATGTAATTGAGTATGCGGATGCCCTGGAGACGCAGCGGCGCCAGTGCTACATCCACACACTTTGTGAAAGTGCGGGGTGACAAAGCTAGGCCAAAGGGAAGTACCCGATATTGGTACGCTTCTCCCCCGAAAGCGAACCTCAGAAACCTCTTGTGTTGTGGAAGGATGGATACATGGAAGTATGTGTCTTTGAGATCTATGGTGACAAACCAGTCCTCGGACTTGATCTATGACACAATCTGTCTGAGTGTAAGCATCTTGAACTTGAGCTTCCCTACAGAGCAATTCAATAGGCGCAGATCTAATATGGGTCGCAATAAGTTCAAAGAGGCAGTGACAGAAGAAAAGTGAAAATACAAATATGTAAATAAATTGAAATAAAGCTTATTAAACATTACGTTTTTGTCAGTTATTTCTCTTTTTATCTCTTTTGAAATGCAGCACTCAAATTATATTATTTACAAGCTTAAATACACTTATTGAGTACAAACTGCAACATACACAATTCAGAAAATTAACCTGAACACTGATTTCCAATATGCGTATATGAAAATCACATAAACTATGTTATTTTAACGATCTGCTTAATCACATACGAACTTCAGAATTAATTAATATTTTTTTCACCACTCTCCCACATGATCGAAACACAAACAAAGATACACAAATCAATACACCAGTAATTGTAAGTTAAAGAAATTAAGTCACGGAATATTTCCGTGCCGAGCACAAACAGATTTGCTGCGTCATAAACTGATTTGGCATCTGCCGCTTCACCAGCATAATTTTTTTCCATTTTCAGAAGAAACAAATAATTAAAGTTCTCATCAGCTGCCACTCCGTGATTTGATGACGTATTGGATGTCTGTGCACTTTCTCTGCGTCCCCCTGTTCAGATTTTGGCAGAGAGTTAATTTGTATTTATTTACATTTTATTTGTTTATATTTTATTTATAATTCTTATATTTCTCTAGTTTGACTTGAACACTGCCTTCCTACGGCTCGTCAGGACCTCTTCGACAAAGCCTTCTTGGAGAGCGCCTGCGAGCGCCTGCGAGCGCAGCCCCCGCCTCCCAATCTCTCTGCGGGGGAGCACGGGAAGCGACACTCTGCTTCTGCTGCACCTGATGTGAGGAGCTTGTACTCGGCCACATAGAGGGAGAAATTGCTTGAGCGCCGCCGCCTGCTTCTTAGACTCTTGAAACCTCTTGGTGACAGACTGGACTGCGTCACCGAAGAGGCCAGCAGGTGAAATCAGGACGTCAAGCAAAAAACTTTTATTCCTCTCCTTGATTTTGGTGGAGTTCAGCCACAAATGCCTCTCCGTGGCCACCAGGGCTGCCATAGAACGGCCCACACATCTGGCCGTCTCCTTATTGGCCCGGAGAGCTAGATCGGCTGATTTCTCTGATTACGTCAGCCCCCACCTCATCACTACTGCTCAGATCCCTTAGCAGGTCAGCCTGGTATGCCTGCACGATAGACATAGTGTGCAGGCACGCCGCGGCTTAACCTGCCACCGAGTAAGCTTTATCCACCAATGCTGATGTAGCATTTAGCGGTTTGGTGGGTAATGTCAGGGCTTTAAGGGACGATGCAGCTGAGGGAAAGAGATGGCTCACAAGCGGCTCTTTAACCCTGAGCATCGCCCCATAACCGTGCTACTTTAGCCCAACGATGTTACTGTATGTGGAGGTTTGTGGGCTAAAGACACAATACGAGACCGGTTTCTTCCAGGACCTCCACACCTCACTGTGGAGGTCTGGAAAAAACGGCAAGCCCCGATGTAGAGGTTGTGCTACACGAGAAGGCAGGAAGCGTTTATTTAATTTACTAATCGGCAGCAGCAGAGGGTAACTAAACAATATATGCCTGCATAAGGCCAGTCTGATCTCCTTATTAGACCATGCTCAGGAATTCTCACAGCAACAGACACAATTACAAAAAATTACAAACCTGGAGAGAACACAAAGCAAGGCCAAGGAAAACCATTTGCCTAACCTCTGCTCACGTATCTATGCATCTCTCAATCTTAGATCTATCTTTGAGCAATTGATGTTATGTATCTGTCATTATTGGCTTCTTATTGTTGTTTAATTATGTAATTAGCATGATACATTCTTATAGTACTTGTCAAATAAAATGTTATATATGATTTATTCTGTGTTCTTCTGAAAATGTTATTTCCAGTTTATTAAGTTGAATCTGGTGTTACTGCAAATTAATGTGCAGAATAAGTAGAACTGAAGGTCATAAATTAATGGAGCAGTAGACCTTTTGATTTCTGTCTATCAGTGACTTGGCAGGTTGTATGAACATGACTAAGGAAACTACACTTTTTGTTGTGAGCAAGCAGTTGGCAGCCAAAGGTATTAGTTAACCCTGCATACTCTGACTATTGTCATGCTGGGTTGAAACAGGAAAAGAAGAGCTGGATATA
Organism: Rhinogobio ventralis; assembly: GCA_039654625.1. Classification (NCBI taxonomy): domain Eukaryota; kingdom Metazoa; phylum Chordata; class Actinopteri; order Cypriniformes; family Gobionidae; genus Rhinogobio; species Rhinogobio ventralis. Next base: position 23,606,379 of record CM077196.1, read on the forward strand.
TTTGCAAGCAGTGTTTTTTAATCAAAAACAAACTCAGGAACACACTTCTAAGCTATAAGGAAACAACTTGAGAAACAGAACGATACAGTTATCATCTCCCTGTACTACAAAAACGCACATTTGTGAAAGCGGTGACGTCATGTATATGTATGTATATTATGCGTTCAGTCTATAGGCGCATAGTGTTTCTTTACAAAGTGACATTGCCAACTACTGGCCTGGCAGCAGAATACAATATTTTTAGTTGTTTTGGCAGATCCGTGGGAATGGGGATCGTTTTGACAACATTGTCATCTGTCCACAAAAAATGCAAAGGAAAAACGTTTCCATTTTTAGTACATCATTGTCGTGTAAATGTATACCCTTAAACTCACAACAGACGTGACAACTATGATCAGACTGATGATTTTGTGTCTCAAGTTAACTGACTCGTAGCATGTGCAATATCTCACAACCTCCCGAGTGTCCGAATTCGCACAGTGTACGGCCACCTTAAGGGAATACTAGAATAATCAAATATCCGAATAAAACTGAACGAAATTTAAAATAATGTCTACATTTTAAAATCAGTTAAAATTTGTATCTTTGACAGTATACCTTTGCCCATGCCATTGGATTCTATCGGTGGGTGGTTCTTACACCTGCAAGCCTCTATATTTGCAAATTATTTAGTTGGGAGGATCAGTGCCACTCAGACTCTCAAAGGACTGTGTTATAAACTGAATCCTCAGTCAGTGTTTATGATCTGCTGCAGTGCAGCTTCTTATTATTCTCTTTATTTGACAGATTTGGGGTGATAATGAAAATGTTACTCTATGGAGTTCTGCTGATGATTATTTCAAGTGAAAAAGATTTCACTTCTCCAGATTATTTTTTGTCATTTCATTACTCTAAATCACCTATAATTTTCCATGTTTTTCAGGTGTTAGTGGTCAGTCTTTAACCTCCTCAGATTCTGTGGTGTAAAGACCAGGAGAATCAGTGTCTCTGTCCTGCAGTGTGTCTGGATTTTCAGTGAGCAGCTACCGGATGCACTGGATCCGTCAGAAACCAGGGAGAGGACTGGAGTGGATTGGTTATATATATACACTCACCTAAAGGATTATTAGGAACACCATACTAATACTGTGTTTGACCCCCTTTCGCCTTCAGAACTGCCTTAATTCTACGTGGCATTGATTCAACAAGATGCTGAAAGCATTCTTTAGAAATGTTGGCCCATATTGATAGGATAGCATCTTGCAGTTGATGGAGATTTGTGGGATGCACATCCAGGGTACGAAGCTCCCGTTCCACCACATCCCAAAGATGCTCTATTGGGGTGAGATCCGGTGACTGTGGGGGCCATTTTAGTACAGTGAACTCATTGTCATGTTCAAGAAACCAATTTGAAATGATTCGAGCTTTGTGACATGGTGCATTATCCTGCTGGAAGTAGCCATCAGAGGATGGGTACATGGTGGTCATAAAGGGATGGACATGGTCAGAAACAATGCTCAGGTAGGCTGTGGCATTTAAACGATGCCCAATTGGCACTAAGGGGCCTAAAGTGTGCCAAGAAAACATCCCCCACACCATTACACCACCACCACCAGCCTGCACAGTGGTAACAAGGCATGATGGATCCATGTTCTCATTCTGTTTACGCCAAATTCTGACTCTACCATCTGAATGTCTCAACAGAAATCGAGACTCATCAGACCAGGCAACATTTTTCCAGTCTTCAACTGTCCAATTTTGGTGAGCTTGTGCAAATTGTAGCCTCTTTTTCCTATTTGTAGTGGAGATGAGTGGTACCCGGTGGGGTCTTCTGCTGTTGTAGCCCATCCGCCTCAAGGTTGTGCGTGTTGTGGCTTCACAAATGCTTTGCTGCATACCTCGGTTGTAACGAGTGGTTATTTCAGTCAAAGTTGCTCTTCTATCAGCTTGAATCAGTCGGCCCATTCTCCTCTGACCTCTAGCATCAACAAGGCATTTTCGCCAACAGGACTGCCGCATACTGGATGTTTTTCCCTTTTCACACCATTCTTTGTAAACTCTAGAAATGGTTGTGCGTGAAAATCGCAGTAACTGAGCAGATTGTGAAATACTCAGACCGGCCCGTCTGGCACCAACAACCATGCCACGCTCAAAATTGCTTAAATCACCTTTCTTTTCCATTCTGACATTCAGTTTGGAGTTCAGGAGATTGTCTTGACCAGGACCACACCCCTAAATGCATTGAAGCAACTGCCATGTGATTGGTTGATTAGATAATTGCATTAATGAGAAATTAAACAGGTGTTCCTAATAATCCTTTAGGTGAGTGTATATATAAGTGTATAAGTGTATATTATGCTCAGTCTCTACAGGGCCAGTTCTCCATCACCACAGACACCAGTAAAAAACATGCTGTATTTAGAGGTGAAAAGCCTGAAGACTGAAGACACAGCTGTTTATTACTGTGCCAGAGACTCACAGTTACACAAAAGACTGCAGGGCTGAACAAAAACTATTCATGCATGAGATCACTGAAGCAATTACTGCTGCACATTTCTTCATAATTCAATACATTACTTGTTTAGAAATGTTATTTAAAATATTTTAATATTTCTGTATTAACAACTTCGCAAATAAATGAGAAGGTCTGGGCTAGTAACGAAGGAAGGTCATAAAGAAAATAGATTCAAAGCTTGGAGGAATGATCACTGAGATGGGTATCCATATGTAGCGGTTCCTACAGCAACCCCATATATTCCTCCATGGTACCAGCTACCCTACTCGGCTAGCTCCGTGTCTTTCCCTTGAGATACATAACCTGTGTAGCGAAGTCTTACTACAATTTTTGTTACACTGGTTGAGGTGGCAGAATATGGACAGGATTCCGGTCAGAGAATCAGTAACTGGAGGAGAGATTCTTAGTGAAGATGGATTTATTGAACATCTGTTTTTCTGTTGTCATCTGCACCATAGTTAACTGTAAGAATGACTGCTGTAGTAATGGTCTAAAGGAACAATAAAGAAATATAATTACAAATAATATTCAGTAAAGGTATGTGTTACAATGACATGACATGCAATAATAATAATATCAACAACATACGTCAATACACACAGATTAGACTATCATGTCTGTGTCCTCAACATAAATATCCATATAATCAATGTAAGCGGCAATAACGCAATAAACGGACATAAAATAAACACCTTTTGGAACAGTATGATAATACTTGTGTGGCTAATGCTAATTAGCGCGTTTAATATGAATATATACATATATGTGTACTCACATTGATTCACATTGATTCATAAACGCATTACAATGAGCAATAATAATAAGGTGCATAGACAAAGAGTTGCAGTCATGTCTTCCTGTGTGTAACACTGAAATGGGAACCTATAGAAACAACTTTGGCTCCTATGACAGGCTTTCTGACATCGCCGCCCCCAATTATCCATCAGGAAAATTGTACACCTTAAGAAAGTCTGTCTGCAGTATCTGGAACATCATCCTTGAGGTGAGGAAGTGGAATTAACCGTACAGATGGACGAGTGTAGGATTTATCATTAACTTTGACTCGAGCAGTGCGAAATTTACCATCAGCTCCAGCTAATGTCTCAGTCACTGTTCCTACAGGCCAGAGGGCGTGTGGGAGTTGTGGATCAACAATGAGAACTACCTGGCCCACAGTAAGTTCCTTGCCATCCTTCCTCCATTTATGACAATCCTGTAAGCTTGGGAGATTGTGTCGGATGAAGGCAGTCCAGAAATGATCAGCCAACACTTGGCTATGTCTCCATTTGCGTCTTCCAAGCAGGTTGTTTGAGTACTTAGAATACTTGAGGTAGGGAGGCATCGTGACGACCCATAAGCAGTAGGTTCGGAGTCACGGGGTCTAAGTCTGCAACATCGGAGGATACATAGCCGAGTGGCTTCGCATTCAGAATGCCCTTAACTTCCACTAAGAGGGTCTGCAGTACTGGCTCTGGCACTGATTGCTCTCGCAGAATGACACGTAGTGCTGTCTTGACAGACTTTACCTCGCGCTCCCAGGTTCCTCCAAAATGAGAAGCACTCGGTGGGTTATGGCGGAATCGAATCCTTTGCTCAGCAAGCAGCTCTTGAAGCTTTGGTGCCATGGCATCGAAGCTCTCTCGTAGTTCTCGCTCCCCTCCGACGAAGTTGGTGCCATTGTCACAGAGCAGTTCCATAGGCTTGCCTTGTCGAGCTATAAAGCGACGCAGAGAGAGCAGGAATGCATCAGCATCAAGATGCTCCAAAATATCTAGGTGCACACACCGGGTCGTCATACATTTATAGAGAATTCCCCATCTCTTCTCGAGTCGACGACCAACTTTAACTGTAAAGGGGCCGAAGCAATTTACACCCGTAGAATGGAACGGTGGCTTGTAAAGTTGCAGCCTGCAGGGTGAAAGGTCAGCCATTTGTAGGATTTGAGGTTTGGCACGCCAGAACTGACAGTCTTGACAATTTCGCTGGTGTTTTCGAACTGCTTCTCTGCCTCGAAGTATCCAATACCGGCGACGCAATTCTGCTAGGACTCGTTCAGAACCAGGGTGTAGGAGTAGCTGATCTGTCTCTTTGATCAACAGCTTTGTAGTTTGATGACCAGGGTCCAACACGATTGGGTGGATAGTATCCAGGTCGAGGTTACTAGCCCGACGCAATCGTCCGCCCACTCTGATGAGACCCGTGGCCTCATCATACTCTGGTGCTAGAGAGGCTAGATGACTATCAGCTGGAATAGATTGCCCTGTCTTCAAAGCCTTGACTTCTTGTGGAAATGAATAATTTTGGGCCTGGGCCAGGAGAAGTTTCTCGGCTTCAATATAATCAGCTGCCTCAGAAGAGGCAGCAGCCGCCCCATGCAGGGACCTGACAGTGGCCTGGACAAGTTCCTGCCATGAGTCGAACTGACCTGTGTCTGGAAGTGAAAAATCGGAGACTGCAACTGTACCAATGAAAGCAGCTTTCCTTAATTCACTAATGTCGGGCTCTACCTTAATTATGGGCATGGAGGGCCACTGGTCAGCTGGTTCAAGGAGGAAATCTGGTCCCGAGCTCCACTGGTGAGGGCCTGCTAGCTCCATTAGTGTCAGCCCTCTGGTGATGTGGTCAGCTGGGTTGTGTGCCGAATCAACATACCTCCATTCAGCCATTTCTGTGAGGGTTTGTATTTCTGCTACGCGTGTTCCTACAAACACTTTGACTCAGAGGTCAACCAGTACAGCACAACCAGAGGGTGACTGTATTGATAGAAAGAGTCTGTTCAGTCTGTATCACCCTGGCTAGATGGGCTCCGGTTAGAGCTGCGCTCAGCTCCAAACGAGGCATGGAGAGGCATTTTCTGGGAGCCACTCTAGATCTGGCCAAGATGAATGTAACATGGACGTGCCCTTGATCGTCTGTAGTACGTAAATAGGCCACGGAACCATACGCTCTTGCTGATGCGTCACAAAAGATGTGAAGCTCTCAAGTGGCAGAAGAATTTGTCAGCACAGGCCGGTGTGTAGGGTCGAGGAAATTGCAGCAGAAGTAGATTTGGGATTTCGCCTACCCAGGTTAGCCACTTTTCTCATAGATGTGAAGGCTTAATCAGATCGTCCCAGCCTAGATTTTGCTTCCAGAGGTCTTGAACAAGAACCTTAGCCCTCGTAGTGAACGGGATGATAAACCCCAAAGGGTCATACTGGCTCGCCAAGGCCTTGTACATGTTTCTCATGGTAGGCTCCAATGTCTCTGTTGAACATAAATTATAACCCAGGGTATCACTGAGGCAATTCCACCTCAGACCAAGAGTAGGTTCTTGCGGGTCTGTGCTAGCTTTGGTCAACCATCGTTCGCTGTTAGTGGATCGGGCCTCTGCAGGGAGATGCTGGATCACGGATGGTACATTGCATGCCCACTGTCTTATGTCAAAGCTTCCCTCATACAACATCTGACGCAGTCCATCCACCACTTCCTTAGCTGCCCCTGAGGTCAGAGTGCTGTGAAGGCAGTTGTCGTCATAGAAGGAATTCTCTACTATGTGAACTAATTCAGCCATACCCCCTTTGTGTCCCTGGACATGGTGTTGGAGAGCATAGATGGCGCAACATGGACTGCATGTAGTTCCGAATGGGAGCACCTGCCACTCGTATATATCAGGCTCCTTGTCTCTGCACATGTCCCTCCAGAGGAACCGCAGCACAGGCTTGTCTTTGGGCAGCAAGCGTACCTGGTGGAACATGCCTTTAATGTCCCCACTCACTGCAACTGTGTGTTGACGGAACCTCAGAAGTACAACCAATAAAGATGGACCCAGCAATGGTCCAGGCAGCAGTTGACTGTTCAAAGATTGTCCATGATGTTGAAAGGAACAGTTAAAGACAATTCTGTCTTTGCCATTGTGATGCACCATATGGCGCGGAATGAACCAAGACTCTGCAGTTTTGTGCGCTTCTTCTGTGGTTATTTTGGCTACGTATCCAGCGGACTCCAACTTACGGATTTCAGTGCTGTAGGCGTTAGCTCGTTCAGGATCCCGGGCCAGTCTGCGCTCAGTGCTTCGAAGACTGGGAAGAACAGCATTTTTTTCAGTATGGAGTAAACTCATTGGAGTTCGTCTCAGCAACGGTGTAGCATAGCGTTGAACACCATCCACATTTACTCTGATGGTGGCATTTTGCAACAGGGTGTAAAATGCTTTGTCTTGCTTGGACCTGGTGACCATTTACTCATTGTACGGGAGAGTGTCAACTTGCCAGAGTCGTTCAACGTGCTGAATCAGGTTATCACAAGGTGGAGCTGTGGTGATATGAAGGAACTGTTGATAACATTGTGAGGGCTGCTTTGGGCTCATTGGACCTTGAAGAGACCATCCAAGCCACGTCTGTACGGCTATAGGTCTTCCTACTGGGCCTTGGCATATAGGCTGAATTGGCGTTAAGAGGTGTGGCATGTCAAAGCCAATGAGGAGCAACGGCTTCACTCTGTCCACTGGAGGGAGTGGCAGATCTCTCAGATGATGATAAGCCCTTTGAAGTGCAGCCACTGGATAGTTGTGCTCTGCAAGACTCAAACTGGCTGCAGTGAATGCATTGTGTATAGCAAACCTATTCGTGGGCTTGGATACTGATGACACCTCGAAGGAAACAGATGACCCTTCAAGTTCTGTGTGACACTGTTGGACAGTCTGTAAGGGAAGTAACTCAGGAGTACAGGTTAACTTGAGCTGCTGTACAAGTGGTGAAAGCACTATTGTTCTCTCTGACCCATAGTCAAGGACTGCATGGGCTTCCATGGTCCTGTGACCATTATGAAGAAGGACTTTAACCACCTTCAACATGACACGTGGTGAGCGGTTTGGTCTGTCCAAGTAAACCCGAGTAGGTGGAAGGCTTACCATGAGAACAGCTCTGGTGGTGTCATTGATGGAGTCATGGAGAACGGTGAGATGAAGTTCTTTACAGACCTTACATGGCCGCTTGAGGTTGCAAGTATCTACTGAATGGGCCCGACCACATCTCCAGCAGCGTCTATCTTTGTTTATCCAACTGACAATCTGGGCGGTGGTCAACTTCTTGAAATCCTCACAATAGTTGAGGTAATGATCCCTGTTGTCACAATGGGGACCGTATGGCTTTGGCTTGAAGCTGGATTTAGGGGCTGCAGGTTCAGAGGTCTTTGCAACTTTCTCATGTGTCAGGAAAACTGGTGTTGAGCGCTCCTTTAGATAAGGAGCTCCTCTAGGCTTCCCATATGACATATGGTGCTGTCACTCTGAAACATGGCTGCAGCTCGGCTGGAAATGCGTTTTGCTTGAGATTGTATCTGTAACCAGGTGGCCAAATCAGGAAGTGTGTAGGTTTTGTCAGTACCTGTTTGGAGAATACCATGACTTAAACAGTATTCAACAAAACTATCACGGTAGGCGGGTGGCAGTTTACTCAAGAGACGGTCCACATGAGAGCCACACATGAGTTCGTAACCATTCTGGCCTTCAAGAGTTTTCAGCATTCCCACTAAGGACTGAACTGATAATGCAAATGAGTCAAAAGCAATCGGATCACCCATTTTAAGTGGTGGAGTGCTCAGGATGGTGCCCAACTCTGATTGAACAAGCTGTCTTGGCTGACCATACTTGTCCTGTAATGCCTGTAGCGCAGCAGTGTAAGGCTGTGGATGGTACATAAAGGCTTTAGCTAGCTGCTGAGCACTGGGAAGTTTCAAATGGCTTAGCAGAACATGATACTTGTACTGCTCACTGATATGGCTGTGATTACTCAACAAATTGTCCAGTGCCAACTTCAACAATGCAAAGTCACTCTCGTTCCCACTGTCGAACATTGGTAATGTAGGTCGAGGAATGCCAAAGGCTGATGCGAACAGTAGCTCTGACCCAGGGTATGTTGAGTAGCCAGCTTGGGGAAAAGGCATAGATGAAAATGGCTGAGCATACCCAGGGGTATTAGATGGTCCAGCTGATGCCTGGTGGCGAGTAACTAGGAGCTGCGGCAGACGTGCATGAGTCATCGCAGGAGTCGCAGCCATCTGTTGTGCCCCATATTGAACTGTAGATATCGGCAGTGTTGCTGTAGTACGCTGCTGTGGCACAGACTGCATGCTTATACCCATGTGCAGTGGGATGTGCAGTGGTGGGCATGCCTGTGGAAACTGATGATGGTTGAAGTACCACATTTGATGCAGATGACACAGTGTGCACTGGAGCAGCCATTGGGACAGATGGAGATATGTTAGGTGCGGGAGATGAGACTGCTTGTGGTAACAGGTGGAGTGTTGCAGGTAATGGTGCACTCACAGATTCGTTAACAGGTAACGTCCACTGTAGCGGTCTAGGTGATGAGTCATCAAGAATAATCCATTCAGCAGGACCGGGCTGTATGGATGACGTCACAGCTGGTGGCTGAGACGAGGGCCACTGAGGCGGACTAATTTGTATGAGCTGTGGTGACAGCGAAGTTCTGTTTGGGGAACTTGAGTCTGGAGGTACAGGAGTAGTTGCACCAGATTCTATAGTAAGCATGGAGGATACAAGCTTTGCTACCTCAAGTTCAGTCTCTGCCTGTTGAAGCTTACGCTGCCTCTCAAGCTGTTTAGACAAGGTCTCTTTTGCTGCGATAGCCTCCTCTTGCATGCGCTGGGCTTCTTTAGCTTGTACCTGCAGCTTTTGATATTTAATGTCAGCCAGTGAGTCCTCCTCCACCTGTTGCCTGAGACTGTCAAGCTGCCTTTGTTTAATCTTTTCCTCCAAAATAGCAGTCTGGATGCTTGAGAGTTCTGGTGGAAGATATACGCCGGTGGATGTAATGGAGTGCCTACTGGTCCTGGAACGAGAGCTTTCACCACTGTGAGACGTTTTCCTTGAGCTGCTTTTGGGCTGACTAGGGCACTAGGAAGCTTTGGGAGGAGGGTCCTCTGGCAGTCGGTAGTCAACTTCGTAATCGTCCAGGTGTGAAGGCAGATTAGTCCTGCGGCGTGGTCTGCTGTTTGTCTCAGATGCGTCACTTTGTGCTTTGTCCATATTGGTTTGAATTGCACTCAATCCGGCTCGAAGGACCAACTTTGTAGCGAAGTCTTACTACAATTTTTGTTACACTGGTTGAGGTGGCCGAATATGGACAGGATTCCGGTCAGAGAATCAGTAACTGGAGGAGAGATTCTTAGTGAAGATGGATTTATTGAACATCTGTCTTTCTGTTGTCATCTGCACCATAGTTAACTGTAAGAATGACCGCTATAGTAATGGTCTAAAGGAACAATAAAGAAATATAATTACAAATAATATTCAGTAAAGGTATGTGTTACAATAACATGACATGCAATAATAATAATATCAACAACATACGTCAATACACACAGATTAGACTATCATGTCTGTATCCTCAACATAAATATCCATATAATCAATGTAAGCGGCAATAATGCAATAAACGGACATAAAATAAACACCTTTTGGAACAGTATGATAATACTTGTGTGGCTAATGCTAATTAGCGCGTTTAATCGCGGCAAATTACGGTCTCTCGCAGACACACTCGGTCTCTCTCGCGCACTGTCGGTCTCTCTCGCAGACACACTCGGCATCTCTCGCGCACTGTCGATCTCTCTCACAGACACACTCGGTCTCTCTCGCGCACTGTCGGTCTCTCTCGCAGACATCTCGCGCAGTGTCGGTCTCTCTCGCAGACACACTCGGCATCTCTCGCGCACTGTCGGTCTCTCTCGCAGACACACTCGGCATCTCTCGCGCACTGTCGATCTCTCTCGCAGACACACTCGGTCTCTCTCGCAGACACACTCGGCATCTCTCGCGCACTGTCGATCTCTCTCACAGACACACTCGGTCTCTCTCGCGCACTGTCGGTCTCTCTCGCAGACATCTCGCGCACTGTCGGTCTCTCTCGCAGACACACTTGGCATCTCTCGCGCACTGTCGGTCTCTCTCGCAGACACACTCGGCATCTCTCGCGCACTGTCGATCTCTCTCGCAGACACACTCGGTCTCTCTCGCGCACTGTCGGTCTCTCGCAGACACACTCGGTCTCTCTCACTCGGTCTCTCTCGGTGTGTTGGTCTCTCTCACAGACACACTCGGTCTCTCTCGCGCACTGTCGGTCTCTCTCGCAGACACACTCGGCATTTCTCGCGCACTGTCGGTCTCTCGCTGCGTTTGCTGCGCTTTTGTCAACTACGGCGCCTCATACATTAGTAGCGGCGCACGCGCGACCAAGTAGAGTCAGCGTATCTCACAGCACCATCTGCTGGTGAAAATAATCACTACACGATTGCTCCTATAACCAGCCGCTGCTGTATGTTGGTTGGGCGCTTTTTTTTGCAATATATCTGCGAACGAGCTGTAAAACGGGGGCATTTCCGGGGACAGCTCCAGTCGGGGACAGAACACCAAAAACCGGGACTGTCCCCGGAAAACGCCGGACGTCTGGTCACCTTAACGTAAGTAAATTTTTTTACATTAATTACTTTTCTCACAAATCACAAATATCATCTGAGCAATTACAATACAATTGTGTTAGTTCAAAACTATAGAAAAATGAAACCCTCTTTTGGCATTAAAAAACTATTGGATTTACTAAAGTCATGCAGTTATTTTATGTCTGACCTTATTGCATATGCATCTGTAGGAGTTTCTAGGGGGAGCCTATGATTAGAGGTTATTATCATAATAATAATAATAATAATAATAATAATAATAATAATAAAGGAATTAAATAATTAAAGGATTTAAAGTGATGTAAGGGAATAAATAAGATAAAATAAGTAAAATAAGTTCTAGGTCAAATTAGTCATGACAATTTAAACTATTTTCAAATAATACTTCATTTTAAAATGTCCACACATTCACTCTTATTTGTATGTCTAATATCAATATGTTGAAAACGTAAACTTGTCTCGTCACATTCATTTATGAAATAGGCCTACATGAATCATAATAGCATATTTTCAATTCAAAACGGCTTTTTTGTTGCCATTTTAGCAAATGGGAACACAAAAATATATTTAATGTAGTCTTTTATTCACCACTATATATATATCCATAGCTCAGACAAAATCATTGGCTCTCATTAATTTACCCTGTTTCGTAAATCTGGCCCTTAAAAGAATAGTTCACCCAAAAATAAAAACTATCCCTGCCTGATGATCTTTTATGAGTGGATTATGCCCAGTTTTAAAGTAAATTTAAGCCTATAGGCCTATGGCATATATGGATGGATGTAAACTGTATCACAACATAATGTTGTTAGTCTATGCAAACCAAAGATGCAAACATTTTATGAAAACATTATAGGTCACAGAAACTGAAGCTACAAAATCATATCCTGATTTAACTCGGTTAATAATATGCAAATGTTCACCATTCACATGATTGAATAAGAGTGTCAGTTTCCTTGAGTAGAGGGTCAGTCCACTAACACTAGGACAAAAGCCGAGTGGATGTCCTGTCTGATTCTGAAATCAACCATGAGTCAAATTCTACTCATTTTATGTGTCTTTGTGCCATGTGAGTGGATTCATTCAGTCACATCAGAAAAATGAATCGTTCTGTTGCTGACTGTAATTACTCAAATATTTATATAGTTAGAAACAGATGATGTAACTGGAAGTATGACTGACTCTCGCAGTATGTTGTTGTCTTTTACAGATGTTTCTGGCATCACACTGACCTCGTCTCCTGCTCAGATTAAAGCTCCTGGTCAATCAGTCAGATTGTCCTGTCAGATCTCTGGATATGCCCTCAAAGACTATGGCACAGCTTGGATCAGGCAGCCTCCTGGAAAAGCCTGGGAGTGGATTGGGATCATATGGGGCAGTGGATCAATAGACTCTGGAAATTCCTTCAAGAGTCGCTTCACTATTTCCAGAGACACAGACCAGAATGAGCTGTACTTAGACATCAGCACCCTGCAGACTGAGAACACAGCTGTGTATTACTGTGCAAAGACAGACACAGTGGCTCAGCTCAAAGTGAGAAACTCACAATAACAGATCTGCAGATCATCAACACACTCAACACCTGTTTCATGCTCATGATCATATTCAGACACATTACCACACACACACACATACTAAGTGGCCTTAATGCAATGACATCTTACATTATTATGAAAAGAAATACTATTTTTTATACTTTTTGGTTAAACAATATTAATATAATGTGTATTAATAATAAAAACTGTGTATAAAAGTGTATTAATATAGTCTACTATAGCAGCAGAGCTCCACAAGAAATTAAACATACTTAGAAATTAAACATGACCTTTTTCTGAAGACTTAACACAATTATTTTCTTACTTTGTCACATAAATTCTGATAAACAATCAAAAACCAGCATACTGACATTATTTAAATTACATGAGGAAAACATAGCTAAATTTGAGTCCACAATATACAATTCTAGATTTAGAACTCCTCCTACTTTCATAAATAATAATCATTATACAAGGCCAGAGAAAGCAGACTATGCAAATGTGATAATTTACCTCTATATAAGACACAGATACAGTTCACTGTTCACTGTCCAGTGAAATTAAATGAGCAGCATTACGTATAGCAAACGTTTTGACAATGAGGTTGAGAAGCATTTGGCATTTCATCTTTATGTTGATTGTGATTGTATCTCAAGGTAATTTTGACATTTTGTTATTCTAGCAAACAGCACTTTGATTGATAGAAGCTGATTAGAAGTCTTTTATTCCACAGGTAATGAAATCCGATTAGATCAGTCACCTGCTGTGATAAAGAGACCGCAGGAAACAGTGAAGATGTATCCCCCAAAAATATTTGGTTTTACAATGACAGAGCACTACATGCACTGGATCAGACAGAAACAAGGGAAAGCTCTGGAGTGGATTGGGAGAGTAAACTCTGGCAGTATTTCTAGCTCTGGTGGTGTTATTTACACAGACTCTGTGAAAAATCACTTCACATTGAGTGAGGACGTGTCTCAAAGTACACAGTATCTTGAAGCCAAGAGTCTGAGAGGACACTGCTGTTTATTACTGTGCTCGAGAGTCACAGTGACTCTATCTGTTGAAGCAGCTCTACAATAACAACAAAAAAAGAAAGACCAGTTATAAGCTATAATTCATTTTTTACTATTATTATCAATATGATTATTTAATAGTAGTCATTGTGATCATTTTAATTCTCTCTGGTTTTGAATTTAGATACTTTATCTGAAATCCACTCATCATTTGCATGGCCATTGAAAGGACAGAGTTTACTGTTGATGGAGACTGCAGTTTTTGATCTTTACTCCCATTTATATTTACTTGTTTCTAACTCTAATTATTTTTCTTTCATCCAACTTATCATTTCTAGAATTTGATACAATATTGTCTCTATAACTCCATGCCAAAAAATGATAAATTCATTCAAATGTACAGTACTCTTGCTTTAATTGTTGTAGTGATGATCAAAAATAAGCAAAGCCACACATCAGTGCCGGCCAGTGCTCAGCAACAACACTGTCAGCCACATCCCGAATTGCCAAAATGTCTCACTCCGTCCTCCTCACTGATCTCATTTAGCCAGGCCCTCCTCAGGATGTCACATACAAGCATCAGTCCAATCAATTGATTAAAGGTATTTCCTGGTCTGTGACCATCATGAAAACTGCAGTGTTTACTGAGCTTTGATGACTGCTGACCCGAAAAACAAGTTGTCTATTAAACAGAACAGCTGAACATCAGTTCACAAATAAAATATACATGACATATGAAATTTGTTGCTGCGTTCTTATTTTTTGGATAAACATGCTTGATGAGAAATAAACTTAATTTTAATAAACAGAATAATAAACACTAAATTGTTTTCTTGATTAATGTTTCTTTAACATGAAAAATTAGACATTAAGTGCAAATTAAACATGAATTTACATAATAGAATATAATAAATCAGTGAGGAATTTTGCCTCCTCATTTCAGAACACTGCACGCCACTGACCAAACCATCATCTTTACGTCACTATAGCACATCTGCTCATGGTGCTGACTTACCGCTATTGCTGTTATGATTGCCCTGAATAACAACCAGAAACGTTGCAATTATAGTTACAATATCACATTACCATTATTAGACAAAATTAGAAAATACAAAAACTGTGATGTTAACATGTTAACAAACCTTTATATATTCAAAACAAATTTTAGGGAGGAACATTCAAATGTCATTCAGTCCCAAGGGACTGCTATCATTTGAATTGAGTCAGTACTTGTGTTCAGTTGCAGTGCAGCTAAATGTCTTATTCTTTTTATTTGACAGTTTTGGGTTGATAATGGAAATTCTTCTGGATTATTACGGTCATCTCATTTTTCCGTTTCATTAATTATTAATTGGGTTCATGAGTTATGTTTTTCCACTGTTAGTGGTCAGTCTTTGACCTCTGCAAACTCTGTGGTGAAAAAACCTGGATTGAGGAAAATGTACTGAAGGGTTGATTCACAATCTGTTCGGTCATACAACAATTTAAACTAGTTAGTTTAGTCACTAAATCATTTTGCATCTTACATTTTTTTACACTTCTTTCTTATGCCATATTCAACATGCAAATTAAACGTCCCCTCCCTCTTTTGACTGGCATAACAGACTTATTTATCTACAGTATGTGTTTCATGTTAAAGAAATCATGAGTGATCCTGTTCTGTACATTTTTTGTATTGTCAATACTGGCAGCTTCATCCAGTGATGTTTATTTTTCTTTTGTTTTGGACACAATGCAAAAATATAATAATAATAATGGTAACACTTTACAATAAGGTTGTATTAGTTAACACATGTTGATAAAGTGATTTTTACTTTTAGAGTAAGATGGTGAGTTAGAAATGTTCATCATTAGTGTGTGTCAACTGCCAATGTAAACTAATGTAAGTATGTACAGTAAGATAACCTTACAAAACAGTATAGCTACAGGCATTGTTCATGGTTAGTTCATGTTAACTAATGCATTAACTAATGTTAACTAATTGCACTGTTAACGTGAATAGATGCATTAATATATGTGTGAGTTAAGATTAATGCTGAACAGAGGTGTTATTCATGGTTAGTTCATGTTAACTAATGCATTAACTAATGTTAACTAATACAACCTTATTGTAAAGTGTTAACATAATGGGATATAAGAGTAGCACAAGGTTTAAAACACATCGACATCAGTACAAAATAAATGGAGGGTATCAGCCATGTTTGTGCTGCATGTGGTTAAAAAGTAGCCTGAAAATAAAGCGTTACCAAAATGTCTTTTTAAGCATCCACAAAATAACAATGCATAAGATTTAAATAAAAAGTAAATTTTGATGTTAACACATTTTTAGGTTACCTGACAAAGCATTTATTACAATGTGGGTCACATTATCATAATATATATATATAAAATCATTATGTATACAGTATATCATTTATATTATCTTTCATGTATAAATGTACATAAATATAGAGTTTGTCCATCCTCATCTAAAAAACAGGGTGATTGATAACCACAAAGCAGATTTTGTTTAGTTTTTAAGACCCTCCCTTATTCAAATGAAGTTTGACATTTACAGTCTATTCTCTGTGTAATAAATGCTTGGGTTTTTAAAAGCTTCTTCACACAGCACATCAGAAGCATAGTTTTTGAATGAAGCTGCATTGGTCTTAGAGGAAGATGAATCTGAGTTATTTTACTCTCTTTGTACTGGTTTCATGTAAGTTTAAATCTGCTTACCAATCTCATTCAGAAACTTTCTGAATATGGATATTTAAATCCAATGCTTTTTTAATTATGTGTACATTCTATCTTTGTTCCAGATGCACATGGTCAATCACTGACCTCTTCTGGCTCTGAGGTAAAGAAACCTGGAGAATCAGTCACACTGTCTTGTGTGGTTTCTAGACTCTCCCTTAGCTGGCTGCACTGGATCCGTCAGAAACCAGGGAGAGGACTAGAGTGGATCGGCCGCATTGACAGTGGCACTGGCACTATTTTTGCTCAGTCTCTACAAGGCCAGTTCTCAATCACAAAAGACACCAGCAAAAACATGGTGTACTTGGAGATAAAAAGCCTGAAGACTGAAGACACTGCTGTGTATTACTGTGCAAGAGAGTCACAATTACACAAAAGACTACAGTGCCAATCAAAAACAGAACTGCAGTCACACATGACTAGAACATTTTACATCCCTGCATGGGTATTAAAGAGTTGCCCTCTTTGAAGATTCTCTTCAGCTTCACTGGCCACTTTCCTACATTTTGCAATTTTTGTTACAATAGGATACATATTTTTTTTTAAATATGCAAACTAAATCACATTAAGAACATCCAAATATAATTCATATTCTGATGTTTATGTTGAGCATGGAAATCATTTTCCTAAAATAGTCTATATACAGTATTGCAAGTAATTTACTGCAAACGTAAAAATTAAGTCATTTTTTAAAAAATGTTGATGTTTGTTTAACTGAAAGTTAACTCATTTGAGTGAAGCATGACTTTATAGTCCCAAAATATTATTAGAACATTCAAGTGATCTACAGTGGTGGCCAAAATTATTAGAACACTTGGCATATTTAAGAGGTTTAAGTTTTTTTTTGTTGAATTGCTCATTACAATACATAAAACGTATGAAATATCTAAAGTCAGAGATAGGAATCTGCTGGAACATGATGGACTGATGGACTGGCCCCCTCAAAATCCGGACCTCAACCCCATCGAGCACATGTGGGGTGAGTTAAAAAAATAAAATAAAAAACTGGAAAGATCTATTGTACATTTAAAGGAAAGCATTTGGCTTCAGTTGCAGAAGGCATGGGATAACATTAGTGTTGAAGTTCTCAGAGGAAATATATTGACACTATCCCAGAGAGATGTGCTGTTGTAATTGCTGCAAAAGGTGGACATACCAAATATAAAGTTAAAAGTGGATAAAAACAGTATGAGTCACTTCATCTGATATTTGTTGTGCTCAGAGGAGCCATCTGCATGTTTCATGAACATTATGAAATGAAATCATGCTTTAAAGGCAAACAAATTTCAGATCTGTCAGGTGTTCTAATAATTTTGGCCACTACTGTATGTGCAGTAGTTTGTCTGTCTCTTTATATTTGAGTCACTATAGATGGCACTTCAAGTAGGCCTATGTATTTTTTTTCTCATCACAACAAAAATGCCTCCACTTCTCCCATTCTGCATCAAATATAAGACCTCAAGAGATAATAGCATTATCATGCTGTCGTACAACAAAAACAAGCTATACAAATTAATCAAAGCAAAATAGGTAGCATGCTGGGAAATCATAAACCCTAACACATCAGCAACATTGTTTAATATAATATTGTTTGCTCAACACTCAGTAAAATTGTTAACATTTATGGGAATATTGTTGGTCTAATATGTTTGTATGAAGATATTTCTTATGTGTTACTCCAAAAAATACTGCTGATCTCTAGATCTCACAACACTCACAACAGAACTTACAATTCTAAACAGTTTTTTTATTACCCTATTTTTTATTACGCTATATGTCAAACTCTGTCCACGCAGCTGCTCCGATACCCTAAACCCTCTAAAGCGAACCTCTTAATATGCAAACTATTTTTGGGTGGATCACCCCCACACCCAGAGGATTGTTTTATAAACTGAATGACAAGCCTTCCTCAATCTAAATCATCTGCGGTGTAAACTTTTTTTTGTGTGTGTAACTTATTTACTGGCAGGTGTGACAATGGAAATGCTACAGTATGTAGTTCTGCTGATGATTGTTTTATGTAAGAAACTCCCATTTGTTCTGAATCATTACTGTCATCTCACTGTTCTATTACTGTAAATCATCTAACATTAATTTCTCTGTTTTTCAGGTGTAAGTGGTCAGTCTTTGACCTCCTCAGATTCTGTGGTGAAAAGACCAGGAGAATCAGTGTCTCTGTCCTGCAGTGTGTCTGGATTCTCAATGAGCAGCTACCGGATGCACTGGATCCGTCAGAAACCAGGGAGAGGACTGGAGTGGATTGGATATATAGACACTGGCTCAACTGCATATTATTCTCAGTCTCTACAGGGCCAGTTCTCCATCACCAAAGACACCAGCAAAAACATGCTGTATTTAGAGGTGAAAAGCCTGAAGACTGAAGACACAGCTGTTTATTACTGTGCCAGAGACTCACAGTTACAAGAAAAAAAACAGTGTTGCTCAAAAACTATTCATGCAGGAAATCAAAAAGCTTTTCCAGAATTCAATTGTATTTTATTTTTGTATGTATTTTTATTGTTTTTGTATTGTATTTTTAAATGTTTTTTTATGTTTTCTGAAATGCTGCCTTATGTGAGTCTCTTCTAATTGAGGCAAAATGTTTTTGACCTTTTTATGTGGTGTCCTCATTCAGCTTATAATTGGATCATTGTGTAAAAAATGTGTGAAAATGTGTAAATGTTGCCTTCTGTAATCTTTTTTTCTAATCTAACCTAATCTAGTTAAACTGATTTATGTTTTTCTAAATAAATATTTCCTGTAGTGTAGATCATGCTATAGCAATATCTGTAGGTTTATTTGCCAGGGAATGCACACCACACAAACATGTATTCATGAAGTTACTTTCATGATTCATTTGAATTAACACAAGAAATAAATATAAACAAAGCATGTGTCATGAACCTAACTACTCATAAATAAATTGCATAATATTTCATATACTGTATGTGTATAAAACATGTATGGAAAAAAACCCATATAAAACTCAAAACAATGGTGCAGGATAACAGAGAAGCCAATCAAACCTGTATATAACACTAGAGGGCGAGAAAGCAACATGACATTCAAAACGACTGTTGATTTTTAAAAGAGAGTGAGGGAGAGATAGGCAGCAATAATATATATGTTTTGTTTGTTTTTATGGGGACTTAGATTGGTTGTGCATTTTGCCCGAGTGTTTGTAGCCAAAGGTCTTTGTTAGATTGTTACTGTTATAGGAGTTTGGTCAATGATGGTCCGTAAGCTACTCGCCTGTTCAGGGCCGTGCACAGACATTTTGAGGGGCAGTTGCCCAAACCAAAAAAAAGGCACTATAAGGGGCTTGAGTATCATCTTATTGTAGATTGAATAACAAACCTTTTACAATCATATTGTAAATACAATTGTTAGGCTTTAGTTCTAATTCAATTTATGTTGTTGTAATTATGCTTCCAAAAAGTTGATTCTGTGCCAATTTGATCTCATATTCAATGTTTTTTTTAAATGTTTTAGATTTATGTAGCAATTGAGACTCGCTAAAATTATTGAATATATTTTAAGACAAAAGTCTTGTTAATGATTTGAGTTTTGTTCAAAGTAAATAAAGCAACATAACGTCTCGGTTACGTATGTAACCCTCGTTCCCTGAAGGAGGGAACGGAGACGCCACGTCGGAGTACCGACGAATAGGAATCTCGCTCGCGAGAGCCAATCTACTTCGAGTGAAACTAAACGAGCCAATGCACATTGGCATGCAATGATTGCACCAGGTGCTCATGCCACGCAGCGCGGGTATAAATGAGACACAGGTGTTTGCATCAAGTTAGCTTTTTGCTGAGGAGCCGAGTAGGTAGACGGCACCCCAGCAGGGTGCAGAGGGCATGGCGACGGGACGTGGCGTCTCCGTTCCCTCCTTCAGGGAACGAGGGTTACATACGTAACCGAGACGTTCCCATTCAGTCGGTCACTCTCGACGCCACGTCTGAGTAACGACGAATAGGAATCCCTACCAAAGCGCCATGACCTCTGGCCCCCGTCCAGTGCCCTGTGTGAGCCTCCTGAGCTCTCTTACCTGATGAGACGGGGCTCACACAGAGAAGTCCATCACTGCTGTTCCGCATGACCCGTTCAGTGACTATTGGATAACACTGGGAAAGCGTGCCCTAGTGAGGGGAACGCTGCGGAGCCCACATCGTACCCCGAAGGAGTTATGTGGAGTACAATGCTGAGCCGTAGCCCACAAAGGAGAGAGGGGGCTCAGTCCCAGTGACGGGAAGGCTCTCCCAAGGGAAAGACACGGGCTTCCCGTAGGAGCGACCGTGGAAAAATATATGGGATCCCCGCAGGGTCACTCATATATCCCCAGCCCAGTACCGGTTCTCAAGGATTCAGCGGTAAGGGGCCTGATGCCAGACGTTCCGCCACGTCCGGCACCGAGGGAGATGGAGGACTCGACAGAGTTTGCTTCTGGAGAATAAAAGCGCCGGGGCGCAGCAAGCCGACAAGAGCCAGGGCCTCTCAGTGCTTCTACCCGTTTGAGGCGAGAACACAGGAGGACACTGGCTCTACACGTAGGCTATAGAATCTAGCGAACGTGTTGGGTGTCGCCCAGCCCGCAGCTCTACAGATGTCTGACAGCGAGGCGCCACGTGCCAGCGCCCAGGAGGATGCAACACTTCTAGTAGAGTGTGCTCGCACCCTGAGCGGACAGGGCACACCTTGTGCTTGGTAAGCCAAGGTGATGGCATCCACTATCCAGTGGGCCATCCTCTGCTTGGAGACAGCCTTTCCCTTCTGCTGGCCTCCGTGACAGACAAAGAGCTGATCTGAGGTTCTGAAGCTTTGAGTTCTATCCACGTAGATCCGCAGAGCGCGGACGGGACAGAGCAAAGCTAGGGCTGGGTCTGCCTCCTCCAGGGGCAGTGCTTGCAGGTTCACCACCTAGTCCCTGAAGGGAGTGGTAGGAACCTTGGGCACATAGCCAGGCCGGGGTCTCAGTACCACATGGGTGTCACCCGGCCCGAACTCTAGGCACGATTCGTCGACCGAAAATGCCTGCAGGTCCCCTACCCTCTTGATGGAGGCCAGTGCGGCCAACAGCAAAGTCTTCATAGACAGAATCTTAAGCTCTGCTGACCGCAAGGGCTCAAGTGCTCGGAGCACCAGAGCAAGATCCCAAGAGGGTATGGAGGGGGGTCGAGGAGGATTTAACCGTCTCGCCCCCCTGAGGAACCTGACGACCAGGTCATGCTTCCCAACTGTCTTACCTTCTACGTGGTCGTGATAGGCAGATATTGCAGCAACATAGACCTTGAGGGTGGAGGGCGACAGCCTACGCTCCAACCCTCGTTGCAGGAAGGAAAGCACAGACGCGATCGAACATCTTCGGGGGTCTTCTCGGCGAGAAGAACACCACTCGACGAACAGGTTCCACTTCAGAGCATAAGCCTGTCTTGTAGACGGTGCTCGTGCCGAAGTGATGGTGTTAACTACCTCTTGGGGTAAGTCACCTAGAACCTCCGCGTCCCGTCCAGGGGCCAGACATGAAGCTTCCACAGATCTGGACGCGGGTGCCACAGGGTGCCCCGTCTCTGAGTCAGAAGGTCCTTCCTCAGAGGAATCGGCCAAGGAGGGGCTGTCGCCAGGAGCATAAGTTCTGGGAACCAGGACCGGTTGGGCCAGTAAGGCGCCACCAACAGGACCTGCTCCTCGTCCTCCCTGACCTTGCACAGTGTCTGTGCAAGTAGGCTCACTGGGGGAAACGTATATTTGCGCAGCCCCTGGGGCCAGCTGTGCGCAAGTGCATCCGTGCCGAGTGTACCCTCGGTCAGCGAATAGAACCACTGGCAGTGGGACGTTTCTGGGGAGGCAAACAGGTCGACCTGTGCCGCCCCGAACTGTCTCCAAATCAGCTGAACCAGGAGTGGAGTCGCCATTCCCCTGGGAGCGCAGCTCGTGAAAGCTCGTCGGCCACACGGTTGCTCACACCAGGGACATGAATGGCCCGAAGCGACCTCAGACACTTCTGACTCCAGAGGAGGAGATGGCGGGCGAGTTGCGACATGCGACGGGAGCGTAGACCACCTTGTCGGTTGATATACGCAACGGTCGCGGTGTTGTCCGTGCGGACCAGTACATCTTTGCCCCGTAGCAGCCTTTTGAGGCGGCTCAGAGCGAGATGCACTGCTAGCAACTCGAGGCAGTTGATGTGCCAATGCAGGTGCGGGCCCGTCCAAACCCCTGACACTGCATGCCCGTTGTACGTGGCTCCCCAGCCCATGGCAGAGGCATCCGTGAAGACCACAGCATGCCTGGACACCTGTTCCAGAGGCACTCCGGCCCGAAGGAACGAGGGGTCTGACCATGGGCTGAAGGATTGGCGGCAGGCCGGTGTGATGCTCACCCGGTGAGTGCCGCGTTGCCACGCCCATCTCGGGATGCGAACACCCTGTTCTCTCATGGGCACAAGGGCCCCCTCCGTGACTTTCGTGAAGACACGGGGGGACAGGGACAGCCCGAAGGGCAGGACTTTGTACTGATATGCTCGACCCTCGAACGCAAAGCGCAGAAACGGCCTGTGTCGAGGAAGAATCGAAACATGAAAGTACGCGTCCTTCAGGTCGATCGCTGCAAACCAATCTTGGGGACGGATGCATTCGAAGATGCGTTTCTGCGTGAGCATCTTGAACGGTAGCTTGTGAAGGCTCCGATTCAAGACTCGCAGGTCCAAGATTGGCCGTAACCCACCGGTCTTCTTGGGTACAATGAAGTACGGGCTGTAGAAGCCTGTCTTCATATCGGCTGGAGGGACCGGCTCTATCGCGTCCTTCGCCAGTAGGACTGCGATCTCCGCACGCAGGACATGGGCGTCTGCGGCGTTCACCGAAGTGAAGCGGACGCCCTTGAACCTGGGGGGACGCCGGGCGAACTGAATCGCATAGCCGAGCCTGATGGTCCGAATGAGCCAGCGAGACGGGCTGGGGAGCGCTAGCCAGGCTCGCAGAGACCGTGCAAGCGGGACCAAAGGGACCACCGGCGTACCCACCGTGGGGCAGCGAGGTGGAATGCAGGTACCGGGCTGTGGCGGCTGTCTCGTGGAGGCGGCCCGCAGCGAGGTGTGAGTGTGCATTGCAACACTTACCTGATTCCACAGGTGGGCAGAAGGACCGTGAGGGGATCGTCCACTGCTGCCCGCTGGCGAAGGGGGAGGATGAGTGTGGTCCGGGGTTTGACCGGCCACAACCCTCCGAGCCCCCTGGGGACCCGGAGATAGGGGAAACTGCTCTTTTATTGAGAATTTGGGTACCGCTGGGGCTGGGCCCAGCGGCAGAACAGAAACAAAACGGAACACAAGATTCTCCACCCGGCCCTCCTCCGGGGGATGGAGCGGTGCGGTCACCGTCTCCAGAAGAGCAGTCCTCCCCATCTCCAGGTCGCCCGTCTCAGGGCCGCTTGCCCTTGCTCTTGCCACCCCTCTTGGCAGAGGCCTGGACGGGCGGGGCAGCCTGCTTACGCCCGGCTCCACGACGTCGCTTGGGTGGAGGCTGCTGCTGCGACGCGGGAGTGGAGGCAGACGCAGGCGGCCGCCCTCGGCGACGAGCAGGCTGAGGCGCTGCCGGCGGCGGGGTGGAGACAGCAGCTGTCCGCCGTGGCAGGATGTGACTGATCGCCTCAGTCTGCTTCTGTGCGGCCGTGAACTGCTGGGCGAAGTTCTGGACCGCGTCGCCGAAGAGGCCGGTCTGGGACACGGGGGAATTAAGGAACCTGATCTTGTCGGTTTCCCTCATGTCAGCCAGACACAGCCAGAGATGGCGTTCCTGGACCACCATAGTGGACATCGCACGACCCACTGCCCGCACCGTAACCTTCGTCGCACGAAGCGCGAGGTCCGTTGCGGTTCTCAGTTCCTGGAGAACTGCGGGATCGTGACCACCCTCGTGCAAGGTCTTCAGTGCCTGGGCCTGATGGACCTGCAACAACGCCATAGCGTGTAAGGAGGAGGCAGCATCCCCACAAGCCTGGTAGGCCTTTCCGATCAGATCGGACGAGTACCTACAGGCCCGGGAGGGGAGACATGGGTTCCCCCTAGAAGTGGAGTTAGGGCACAGTTGCATGGCAACGGCCCGTTCCACGGGAGGAACCTGCGTGTAACCCTTCTGCGCTCCCCCATCGAGGGTGGTGAGGGAGGAGGAGCCACTGGGCCGGTTCCGGGCAGTGAAAGGTGCCGTCCATGACCTAGTGAGCTTGTCATGCACCTCCGGAAAGAAAGGAACCGGGGTGGGGCGCTGAGAACCAGCACGGGCCACCCCGAGAAACCAATCGTCCAGCCTTGAGGGTTCGGGACACGGTGGAGGGTTCCACACGAGCCCGACTCTCTCAGCGGCCCGGGAAAGCATGGCCATCATTTTCGGATCCGTATCGGGCACAGCGGATTTTCCCGAAGGAGCCCCCTGCGCCGACACGTCATCTCCAGAAACTTCTGACCCTCCCTCCGATGCAGCGATGGACATCTGATCGTCAAGAGGAGCCCCGAAGGATACGGATGGTACACACCTCGTGGGTGGCCCACCGCGTTCCAACGGCAGCTCTACTGGCTGCGAAGTGCGGGAGGAGTGAGGGTTCCCCGGGGGTTGGTTCCCTGGGGGAAGCGCGCTCACCGTAACCCTCAGATCACCCGTGCTACTGCCTGAAGTAACCCTCTGTGGAGGATTAGATCGAGGCAGAGGCACGGGGACTCCACCCCTTACGAGATGGAGTCTCGACCGCAACTCCGAGATGGTCATGTTCCCGCAGTGAGAACATGAGTCATCCACCAGCGCTGCCTCAGCGTGCTGAACGCCCAAACACGAGATACAGCGCTTGTGACCATCCCTCGGTGACAGATAAACACCGCATCCAGAAACACACAGATAGAATGTCATCCTGAAAAGGACGCAAGCTCTATCTGTGTTGCTCTAATAGAAGGACGCTCTCCTTGGTGCTGAAGCACGCAGGGGGAGGGGTCGCGGCGACACAGTCAGGGGATAGTGCAGCCTGACGTGCGCGCTCTCTCTCACACGAAGGCGCTCTCTTACCAGCCGTAAGAACGGCTTTTCAGCGCTCTCCACCTAGCGCACCGAACCAGCTGTGAGAACAGCCTTTGTGTTTGCTCAGAAAAGAGAAAGAGAGATGATCACAGAACCACACAACCCGCTGCAGTGCCGTCACACCAACACCGACTGAAGAGATCGCTTCCAAAAGGGCAGGCTTCTTTTCAGTCAGGACTGCGAAGTAGAGAGTGATATCTGGCTGAACCATCTACCACTCGGCTCCGAAGCAAAAAGCTAACTTGATGCAAACACCTGTGTCTCATTTATACCCGCGCTGCGTGGCATGAGCACCTGGTGCAATCATTGCATGCCAATGTGCATTGGCTCGTTTAGTTTCACTCGAAGTAGATTGGCTCTCGCGAGCGAGATTCCTATTCGTCGGTACTCCGACGTGGCGTCGAGAGTGACCGACTGAATGGGAACGGAAGATTATGTAAAAGGTATTTGTGGTAAAAGGCACAATAATTAACATGATAATAAACAGCCAGCTGACTTTTCCATTTGTTGACATGACATGGTTAGATTCAGATGGTAAATATCATATATTAAGTTGGTTTTCCACCTTAGAGATAATCATCATATTTATAATTAAACCATCAGATAATAATCATATCATATAATAAAAATATATTTATTTGTTACTACTGTAAAGCTTTATTAAATTATTATGGGATCACATTCAATGCTTTCAGAATCTTTACTTTAAAAAAAGTGTTTCTGTATTTTTAAAATATATTTTTATATTAACATATTTTAATATTTATCAAAATAAACAGAAAATACTAGAAAACTTTGTTAAAGAGATTTTTTTGAAAAAGTATTAACTTAGACATGATTAAAAAGAACATTTTTCTTAGGGCGTAAATTGATACAACTCATTTGTATATACCTTTTTTAATTGTGTATACTATGGTATTAATAAAATACCATAAATATGATGTAGCTATGTTATAGATACTAGTATTAACTCAGACAATTGATTATAATGGGAAATATAGGCTACTTTACAGGAGTTAAAATGTGACAAACTGTCTGCTAAATATTGTATATGACGATTTACCCGCTGATTTGCTGGAGTTAAATCCATATTTGCAATGTTGAACGGGCATTAGCCTCCCTTTGCCTCCCTTTTTTTGTGAAGTAATTGTTTTTTGTCTACAAAGTGTGCCGGCAACAGCAAATTTGGTGTTATTTATATTAGATCCGATCAGGTACAATAATTTGATTAGACAATTAATTATCTTCCAAAAACGTAGATATTTTGCACAAGTTGTTAACACTTTTAGAAGACCAGGAGAAAAACATTACTGACAAAAATACAAAAACAAACTACCAAATTACTAATTTCGCGGAGCATGTCTAAAATGTGGATTGTAGTTTGTAATCTACCTGTTGATGGGACGACATTCTGGAACTGTCCTCTCCACAGAGAGCGGGCACAACCACAGACTGTGAGCGAAATTAGTGGATTTTTAGCGGAACAGAGCGCTTTTATGGGAATCCTCTGGGGGTGAGGAAGAGGGGCAAGAGGGGCACTTCAGCCGATGAGGGCAGAGGGGCAGTGGCTCTAGCCACCGGGCCACCCCCCTGTGCACGGCCCTGCGCCTGTTGACGATCTGAAAAATGTATGAAATGACTGAAATGTTTGTTTGATTATGGAAAAACGTGATCATAGCATCACCACTTCTTTAAACGTGAATGCAATTACATTTGCTGTAGAATTTGTAAAGAATGACAATGACATGCTGGCGCTGGTTTTTGCACTTGTGTGTGTCACTGTGACTGGGGTGGCACGGTGATAAAGCCCTATACAAAAACTGTTCATCCGTGTACATGCATGATTAAATGAATGATCTAATGAGATTCATGCATTTTGTTCGTGCATTGACTATTTATTCTTAGGCTATGCATTATTCGTCTGCATATTTGACAGGTCCTTCAGGCACGAAATAAACATTATTTTGTCAGGGTTCGGTCACTGGGTGTGGTTTATTCTTTTTGGTGACATCCCCCTGACACTCTGTCTTGTGAACGTTCGATACTTCGGTTCCGACTCCGAGTTCGCTGGAGCTGAAGGATGGCCTGTGGTAGATCTAAATTAGTTTGAGTTGTTAAGAAAAAGTACAACTTCGTTTGAAAAACAATACATTTTATCTTTTGTATTGCACAAGGAAAGTGGACAAATAAACATGGCTGATATATTAAAATGTTTGTGTACTGATTCAGTAGTCCAGTAGATAGGCCTACACTAGAAGCGTCTGTCTTCCCCAACAGCCTAATGCACTTTTGATGAGATTTTAATAATTCACTGTTAGAAATAAGATTATGGAACATTCCTTAGCAGTGTTTTTTTTTTTTTTAATTGTTGCCAACATGCACATTTCTTGGACACCATCTCTCAGGACTTGAAGTTGGATAATCACATTTAATCCACTGTGAAAAAGGCCCAGCATAGGTTGTACACAGGAGCTGCTGATGCAGTTGTACTCTGAGTCTGCAGTCATTGAATCCGTCCTCTGCACTGTCTGGTTCAGCTCAGTTACAAAATCAGACCAGAAGACAGCGGATAGTCCAGACTGCTGAGAGAATCATTGGTACACCCCTTCCCACTCTCCAAGAACTGTGCTCATCCAGAGTAAGTAGAAGGGCTGAACGTATTATGACTTATGCTAATAACTTTATTAGCAGTCTATCAGCCATTTATTTGCCTCTTATAGATTATAGGCCTAAATGTTTTCAGGTCATTGGTGAAACGTTAAACAGAATTCAGTATTCATATGTTGTTTATTCTTTGTCGGGTTAATACAGTCTAGTTGACTACTTACATTAACATTTCAAGTTTCATTTCATTTCAACATTTAAAAAAATCTCAAGATAGCAGTCCATAAGGTAATGAAACAAAAGGCTATTTGATGTGGTTTGGATCATTGTGCAATACAGCAAACATACAAGTTATGACGACAACCTCAGTTCCAGTCTTAAAACTTTTTCATCCGTGACAGTCCACAGTAAAATTTTGGCTACATTTCTAGTTTAAATAAATGTATCGCATATAATGGTCTAAAATATGCCTTTAAACATTTTAATTGCTTTACTAGAACCTGCAGCAGAAAGGAAAATGTGCTGCGTCCGTCAAGAGGTTGTAAAGCCTGTTGGATGAGGAGTATTTGAAGTATCATGCATCACTGTGCATGGAGTGGCCACAGTGAAACATTTCACTTCATAAACACCTTTTAACAACAATCTTAAAAGAGTCCTCAAACAAACTTTCATAGAATTTTCTTTTATGGCATTTTTTATTTTTATTTTATTTTAGACTATTATTATTATTTTTTTTTTTTTTTTAACTCAAGTGTAATTTTGAAGATTTGCCCACATTTTATAAACACTTGTAAGACTGGAAAAAGGTTGCATATGCCAGAATGTCTGTGAGAAAATAAAGGACATTAGCATCTGAATCGACTCATGCATCTAGCATCCCCATCCGAGACAACGTCACACTGAGTGAATCATCAAAATTTACATGTCTCTCCTTTCACCTGCATCTACCCCCATCTCCCCTCCAGAATTCACCCAAAATCTATATGGTCTAAAGTGAACAAATACTATACAGAATTATACATGTTTGATAGCATTTGAAATGTCTCAGTGCGACTGGTACAAAGGTCTCCTCCCCACAGCAGTAAACCAAGAAGTAATAAAGGTTTTGAGAGTTTAGAGATACTTTGCTTATTATGTTGGGTGTGGCTTTAGCCATTTGGTCTTTTGTCAATACAGGTTTATGGGACAGTGATTAAATGTAAATTCCCATTGTTAACACGTTTCCATTTGAAAGAGGTTTCTGTCTTGGTCTGGTATTTAAGGAGATGTTGCAAAGAGGTCGGGGCTGGAACCTTTACATCGGTCAGCCCGTAACGCTGAGTGTCTCCTAGATGCTCAGCGTTATGTTATTCTCAGAAGGTCAGGTATCCATATTTTATTCTATACTTCAGATCATTTGATGTTATGTATGGATTATCTTTGAATTGATTATGTAATTGGCATGATACATTTACCTGACTAATAATAAATTGTTACACTGATTTATTCTGACTTACTCTGGTAGTATTAACTATGAACGGATATAATTTCAACAAAGAGTTAAACTGAATAATTAAATGTGTAAACTATTAAATATAAATGACCAAATAACACAGTATTTCAGTTCACTACAAAAAGGTCAGAAGCATCTGTAAATGAATTATCACTGCAGTGAATTCAACTGTTAAAATAACATTATGCTTTTCTTCCCTAATTGCTCAGTGGCTTTTGGTGTTTAACAATAGCCTTGATATTATATATATTTTGCAACAACCATATCATATTTACTTTGTGTAAAACCGCACTTTGTAAGTAAATGTGGACTTAAACTTTAACACCAGGATGTGACATATGAACAGCTCTCTTGGGAGAGGTCTGTTTTTGTTATGGACTGTCTCTCTGTGTATACGTGGGCGCACAGTATTTCAGTTCACTACAAAAAGATCAGATCAGATAAATTAACAATCCACAATGTGTTTTTCTATTCCCTCATAATTTTTCACTTTAACATTATTATTATTTATTTTTTTAAATCTGCATTACGTGACCATGTACAGCATAACACTAACTGCCATTTCTTGGCACACTTTAGGCCCCTTTGTGCCAATTGGGCATCGTTTAAATGCCACGGCCTACCCGAGCATTGTTTCTGACCATGTCCATCCCTTTATGACCACCATGTACCCATCCTCTGATGGCTACTTCCAGCAGGATAATGCACCATGTCACAAAGCTCGAATCATTTCTAATTGGTTTCTTGAACATGACAATGAGTTCACTGTACTAAAATGGCCCCCACAGTCACCAGATCTCAACCCAATAGAGCATCTTTGGGATGTGGTGGAACGGGAGCTTTGTGCCCTGGATGTGCATCCCACAAATCTCCATCAACTGCAAGATGCTATCCTATCAATATGGGCCAACATTTCTAAAGAATGCTTTCAGTACCTTGTTGAATCAATGCCACGTAGAATTAAGGCAGTTCTGAAGGCGAAAGGGGGTCAAACACAGTATTAGTATGGTGTTCCTAATAATCCTTTAGGTGAGTGTATATATATAAACTCCACTAGACCACGCCCAGGAGGAGGCCATGCCTCTGGTGGAGTGAGCTTTGACACCTATGGGGCATTGGAGGCCCATAGAATCGTAGGCTAACGCTATCACGTCCACTAGCCATCTGGCCAGGCTTTGTTTGGTGACCGGAAGTCCTTTAGTGCGGCCACCAAAACTTACAAAGAGCTGCGCAGACTGTCTAAAGTGGGAGGACCACTCAGTATATGCTCTAAGCACCCTAACTGGACAGAGCAGGTGTAACTGTCTCTCATCCTCAGAGGGGGGGAGAGCAGAGAGAGTGATTATCACTTTGGGTACATAGCCATGTCTTGGTTTGAGGATGATTTTAGAATCACCTGGGCCAAATTCTAGACATGACACGTTCACAGAGAGCGCTTGAATGTCACCAACACGCTTAACTGATGCCAGTGCTAATATCAGGGCAGGTTTCAGCGAAAGCGGTTTAAATTCGGCCGTCTGCAACGGTTCGAAGGGAGGTTCTTTTAGTGCTCGTAGGACCAGTGAAAGGTCCCAGGCTGGCACCGTAGGAGGGCGAGGAGGATTAAGCCTCCTGGCTCCTTTTAAGAATTTTACAAAAATGTTGTGTCTGCCTACTGATGTCGGTGCATGAGATGTGACAATAGCTGCCGTGTAGACTTTGAGTGTGGACAGAGTGCGTCCTGCACCCAACATCTCTTGTAGAAAAATGAGTATCTGTGATATCTCGCATAACACTGGGTTATGGTTCCTGGCTAAACACCAGTCAGAGAACACTGACCTTTTAAGAGCATAGAGACGCCTAGTAGACGGAGCTCTAGCTTCACTGATAGTGCTCAGGACACTCACTGGGAGGTTCTCGAGCTCCCCTTGAGTGGCCAGACATGTAGTGCCCACAATTGGGACAGGGGTGCCAGATTGTCCCGTTTTCCTGAGAAAAGGAGATCTTTTCTCAGGGGAACTGGCCTTGGGGCTGCTGATAGTAGCTGAATTAACTCGGGAAACCAGTGGTGTGTTCGCCAGAGTGGAGCTACTAGCAGGACTGTGTGCTCGCATTCCCTGATTCTTTTTAAGACCTGAGGGAGGAGCGGGACTGAAGGAAAAGCATAAAGCAGGCAGCTGGGCCATTCGTGGGTCAGCGCATCCTTGCTCTTTGAAAAATAAATCGGCAGTGACAGTTGTCTTCAGAGGCGAAGAGGTCGACCTCTGCCCTCCCAAAAACACTCCATATCATTTGAACCATTTGATGAAATATTCTTAGTTTTTATTTTATTTTTTAAAGCAAAAATCTGAGTTGCAGTAAGTTTCAATAGGAGCCAAAATGCCACAAATTCTGTTGATTGACTTTATTTTTTATTGAAAGTTAATGTTCTACTCAGAATATGTCTTAAAATGGCTTTTTAAAAAGTTATTTGTTGTTATTTTGTAATATATGTCATTTTTATGATAAGATTTTAACAGTTGAAAGACTGAAAATGTGCCTTGCAATGAAAGTTTTAATAAATGCAATGCCTTGCTACTAGTTTTAATAAATATTACCTTGCAACACCCTTGACTTGTTTTTTATTCATTTGTAAATGTATTCAGATAGTGTTCATTCTGCATTTAAATATTACAGTATATTACAGTAATGTTCAAATTATTATTTTCAGCATTTTTAATGTTAAACTATTAGAACATCATCTTGGATTTTGGGGGTATTTACAGGATTTTATTGGCAACTTTAGTTGCCAGGTAAATACTGTACTTTAGTGAAATTACAAAAAAATGCTGTAAAATATATTTACAGGATTTTATTGGCAACTTTATTGCCAGTTAAATAGTGTACTTTAGTGAAATTACAAAATATTGCTGTACAATAAAATACAAGTTTAATTCAATGTTACTGTAAAAAAAAAACTACAAATTACTGTGTGGCGAGCGGTGAGGTGAGGGACCGTGAGAACGGGCCGGTGACGAGCGATAATGAGCTCCAGCTGCGCGCCACACCGGTCTCGTCTCACGGAGGAGTGACGGGAGCATAAAAGGAGGAGCGACGACAGTGCAAGACGAGAGAGGACCAGGCCTGGACTTATGTTGTGTTTTGTCAATTTGAGGACGCACCTGTCCATGACCCAAGTGGAAACCCAGATACCTAACCTCTACGCGCCCAATCGCACACTTCTTCGGGTTGGCCGTCAGCCCGGCCAGTCTCAGCGATCTCAGGACGGCCCGTACATGCTCCATATGCCGCTGCCAATCATTACTATAGATAATGATATCGTCCAGGTATGCAGCGGCATATGTCGCATGCGGCCTCAGAATTTTATCCATGAGACGCTGAAACGTGGCCGGAGCCCCAAACAACCCGAACGGAAGTGTCACAAATTGGTGCAATCCAAACGGCGTCGTAAAGGCTGTTTTTTCTTTGGATAAAGGCGTTAAGGGGATCTGCCAATATCCCTTTGTTAAATCCAGTGTCGAATAAAAATGAGCTGTGCCCAGCCGATCGAGCAGCTCATCAACCCTTGGCATTGGATAATAGCCGCATGGTTAAGGTACGGTGTGTGCACGGGGATGTGGTGAGTTATCCGCTGGTGATGGCTATAATACAATTTCGGGGACAAAGACATAGAGTGGAGGTGGCGGTTAGCTCGCACCTCCGACATCCGCTAATTTTGGGGACAAATTGGCCAGCATTCGGTAGTTTATTGGAGTATCTATGTGCGGATGTCTCTTGGGGAAGAAGAGGGCGGGGAGAGAGGGCGGATGTGCAGGTTGGCGAGACTGAGCCGGGACCATCGGGGACTGCTGCAGAGGAATCGAGTGGAGTAGAGAGGCTGATCCTCACTGATCGCGATGATTTTCCTCTGGAGCAATCCCAGGATGAGTCGCTCAAAAATGCGTTTGCACAGGTCCGGTCGATCAACGGACAGGCTGTATTATGTAATTGGCATGATACATTTACCTGACTAATAATAAATTGTTACACTGATTTATTCTGACTTACTCTGGTAGTATTAACTATGAACGGATATAATTTCAACAAAGAGTTAAACTGAATAATTAAATGTGTAAACTATTAAATATAAATGACCAAATAACACAGTATTTCAGTTCACTACAAAAAGGTCAGAAGCATCTGTAAATGAATTATCACTGCAGTGAATTCAACTGTTAAAATAACATTATGCTTTTCTTCCCTAATTGCTCAGTGGCTTTTGGTGTTTAACAATAGCCTTGATATTATATATATTTTGCAACAACCATATCATATTTACTTTGTGTAAAACCGCACTTTGTAAGTAAATGTGGACTTAAACTTTAACACCAGGATGTGACATATGAACAGCTCTCTTGGGAGAGGTCTGTTTTTGTTATGGACTGTCTCTCTGTGTATACGTGGGCGCACAGTATTTCAGTTCACTACAAAAAGATCAGATCAGATAAATTAACAATCCACAATGTGTTTTTCTATTCCCTCATAATTTTTCACTTTAACATTATTATTATTTATTTTTTTAAATCTGCATTACGTGACCATGTACAGCATAACACTAACTGCCATTTCTTGGCACACTTTAGGCCCCTTTGTGCCAATTGGGCATCGTTTAAATGCCACGGCCTACCCGAGCATTGTTTCTGACCATGTCCATCCCTTTATGACCACCATGTACCCATCCTCTGATGGCTACTTCCAGCAGGATAATGCACCATGTCACAAAGCTCGAATCATTTCTAATTGGTTTCTTGAACATGACAATGAGTTCACTGTACTAAAATGGCCCCCACAGTCACCAGATCTCAACCCAATAGAGCATCTTTGGGATGTGGTGGAACGGGAGCTTTGTGCCCTGGATGTGCATCCCACAAATCTCCATCAACTGCAAGATGCTATCCTATCAATATGGGCCAACATTTCTAAAGAATGCTTTCAGTACCTTGTTGAATCAATGCCACGTAGAATTAAGGCAGTTCTGAAGGCGAAAGGGGGTCAAACACAGTATTAGTATGGTGTTCCTAATAATCCTTTAGGTGAGTGTATATATATAAACTCCACTAGACCACGCCCAGGAGGAGGCCATGCCTCTGGTGGAGTGAGCTTTGACACCTATGGGGCATTGGAGGCCCATAGAATCGTAGGCTAACGCTATCACGTCCACTAGCCATCTGGCCAGGCTTTGTTTGGTGACCGGAAGTCCTTTAGTGCGGCCACCAAAACTTACAAAGAGCTGCGCAGACTGTCTAAAGTGGGAGGACCACTCAGTATATGCTCTAAGCACCCTAACTGGACAGAGCAGGTGTAACTGTCTCTCATCCTCAGAGGGGGGGAGAGCAGAGAGAGTGATTATCACTTTGGGTACATAGCCATGTCTTGGTTTGAGGATGATTTTAGAATCACCTGGGCCAAATTCTAGACATGACACGTTCACAGAGAGCGCTTGAATGTCACCAACACGCTTAACTGATGCCAGTGCTAATATCAGGGCAGGTTTCAGCGAAAGCGGTTTAAATTCGGCCGTCTGCAACGGTTCGAAGGGAGGTTCTTTTAGTGCTCGTAGGACCAGTGAAAGGTCCCAGGCTGGCACCGTAGGAGGGCGAGGAGGATTAAGCCTCCTGGCTCCTTTTAAGAATTTTACAAAAATGTTGTGTCTGCCTACTGATGTCGGTGCATGAGATGTGACAATAGCTGCCGTGTAGACTTTGAGTGTGGACAGAGTGCGTCCTGCACCCAACATCTCTTGTAGAAAAATGAGTATCTGTGATATCTCGCATAACACTGGGTTATGGTTCCTGGCTAAACACCAGTCAGAGAACACTGACCTTTTAAGAGCATAGAGACGCCTAGTAGACGGAGCTCTAGCTTCACTGATAGTGCTCAGGACACTCACTGGGAGGTTCTCGAGCTCCCCTTGAGTGGCCAGACATGTAGTGCCCACAATTGGGACAGGGGTGCCAGATTGTCCCGTTTTCCTGAGAAAAGGAGATCTTTTCTCAGGGGAACTGGCCTTGGGGCTGCTGATAGTAGCTGAATTAACTCGGGAAACCAGTGGTGTGTTCGCCAGAGTGGAGCTACTAGCAGGACTGTGTGCTCGCATTCCCTGATTCTTTTTAAGACCTGAGGGAGGAGCGGGACTGAAGGAAAAGCATAAAGCAGGCAGCTGGGCCATTCGTGGGTCAGCGCATCCTTGCTCTTTGAAAAATAAATCGGCAGTGACAGTTGTCTTCAGAGGCGAAGAGGTCGACCTCTGCCCTCCCAAAAACACTCCATATCATTTGAACCATTTGATGAAATATTCTTAGTTTTTATTTTATTTTTTAAAGCAAAAATCTGAGTTGCAGTAAGTTTCAATAGGAGCCAAAATGCCACAAATTCTGTTGATTGACTTTATTTTTTATTGAAAGTTAATGTTCTACTCAGAATATGTCTTAAAATGGCTTTTTAAAAAGTTATTTGTTGTTATTTTGTAATATATGTCATTTTTATGATAAGATTTTAACAGTTGAAAGACTGAAAATGTGCCTTGCAATGAAAGTTTTAATAAATGCAATGCCTTGCTACTAGTTTTAATAAATATTACCTTGCAACACCCTTGACTTGTTTTTTATTCATTTGTAAATGTATTCAGATAGTGTTCATTCTGCATTTAAATATTACAGTATATTACAGTAATGTTCAAATTATTATTTTCAGCATTTTTAATGTTAAACTATTAGAACATCATCTTGGATTTTGGGGGTATTTACAGGATTTTATTGGCAACTTTAGTTGCCAGGTAAATACTGTACTTTAGTGAAATTACAAAAAAATGCTGTAAAATATATTTACAGGATTTTATTGGCAACTTTATTGCCAGTTAAATAGTGTACTTTAGTGAAATTACAAAATATTGCTGTACAATAAAATACAAGTTTAATTCAATGTTACTGTAAAAAAAAAACTACAAATTACTGTGTGGCGAGCGGTGAGGTGAGGGACCGTGAGAACGGGCCGGTGACGAGCGATAATGAGCTCCAGCTGCGCGCCACACCGGTCTCGTCTCACGGAGGAGTGACGGGAGCATAAAAGGAGGAGCGACGACAGTGCAAGACGAGAGAGGACCAGGCCTGGACTTATGTTGTGTTTTGTCAATTTGAGGACGCACCTGTCCATGACCCAAGTGGAAACCCAGATACCTAACCTCTACGCGCCCAATCGCACACTTCTTCGGGTTGGCCGTCAGCCCGGCCAGTCTCAGCGATCTCAGGACGGCCCGTACATGCTCCATATGCCGCTGCCAATCATTACTATAGATAATGATATCGTCCAGGTATGCAGCGGCATATGTCGCATGCGGCCTCAGAATTTTATCCATGAGACGCTGAAACGTGGCCGGAGCCCCAAACAACCCGAACGGAAGTGTCACAAATTGGTGCAATCCAAACGGCGTCGTAAAGGCTGTTTTTTCTTTGGATAAAGGCGTTAAGGGGATCTGCCAATATCCCTTTGTTAAATCCAGTGTCGAATAAAAATGAGCTGTGCCCAGCCGATCGAGCAGCTCATCAACCCTTGGCATTGGATAATAGCCGCATGGTTAAGGTACGGTGTGTGCACGGGGATGTGGTGAGTTATCCGCTGGTGATGGCTATAATACAATTTCGGGGACAAAGACATAGAGTGGAGGTGGCGGTTAGCTCGCACCTCCGACATCCGCTAATTTTGGGGACAAATTGGCCAGCATTCGGTAGTTTATTGGAGTATCTATGTGCGGATGTCTCTTGGGGAAGAAGAGGGCGGGGAGAGAGGGCGGATGTGCAGGTTGGCGAGACTGAGCCGGGACCATCGGGGACTGCTGCAGAGGAATCGAGTGGAGTAGAGAGGCTGATCCTCACTGATCGCGATGATTTTCCTCTGGAGCAATCCCAGGATGAGTCGCTCAAAAATGCGTTTGCACAGGTCCGGTCGATCAACGGACAGGCTGTATTATGTAATTGGCATGATACATTTACCTGACTAATAATAAATTGTTACACTGATTTATTCTGACTTACTCTGGTAGTATTAACTATGAACGGATATAATTTCAACAAAGAGTTAAACTGAATAATTAAATGTGTAAACTATTAAATATAAATGACCAAATAACACAGTATTTCAGTTCACTACAAAAAGGTCAGAAGCATCTGTAAATGAATTATCACTGCAGTGAATTCAACTGTTAAAATAACATTATGCTTTTCTTCCCTAATTGCTCAGTGGCTTTTGGTGTTTAACAATAGCCTTGATATTATATATATTTTGCAACAACCATATCATATTTACTTTGTGTAAAACCGCACTTTGTAAGTAAATGTGGACTTAAACTTTAACACCAGGATGTGACATATGAACAGCTCTCTTGGGAGAGGTCTGTTTTTGTTATGGACTGTCTCTCTGTGTATACGTGGGCGCACAGTATTTCAGTTCACTACAAAAAGATCAGATCAGATAAATTAACAATCCACAATGTGTTTTTCTATTCCCTCATAATTTTTCACTTTAACATTATTATTATTTATTTTTTTAAATCTGCATTACGTGACCATGTACAGCATAACACTAACTGCCATTTCTTGGCACACTTTAGGCCCCTTTGTGCCAATTGGGCATCGTTTAAATGCCACGGCCTACCCGAGCATTGTTTCTGACCATGTCCATCCCTTTATGACCACCATGTACCCATCCTCTGATGGCTACTTCCAGCAGGATAATGCACCATGTCACAAAGCTCGAATCATTTCTAATTGGTTTCTTGAACATGACAATGAGTTCACTGTACTAAAATGGCCCCCACAGTCACCAGATCTCAACCCAATAGAGCATCTTTGGGATGTGGTGGAACGGGAGCTTTGTGCCCTGGATGTGCATCCCACAAATCTCCATCAACTGCAAGATGCTATCCTATCAATATGGGCCAACATTTCTAAAGAATGCTTTCAGTACCTTGTTGAATCAATGCCACGTAGAATTAAGGCAGTTCTGAAGGCGAAAGGGGGTCAAACACAGTATTAGTATGGTGTTCCTAATAATCCTTTAGGTGAGTGTATATATATAAACTCCACTAGACCACGCCCAGGAGGAGGCCATGCCTCTGGTGGAGTGAGCTTTGACACCTATGGGGCATTGGAGGCCCATAGAATCGTAGGCTAACGCTATCACGTCCACTAGCCATCTGGCCAGGCTTTGTTTGGTGACCGGAAGTCCTTTAGTGCGGCCACCAAAACTTACAAAGAGCTGCGCAGACTGTCTAAAGTGGGAGGACCACTCAGTATATGCTCTAAGCGCCCTAACTGGACAGAGCAGGTGTAACTGTCTCTCATCCTCAGAGGGGGGGAGAGCAGAGAGAGTGATTATCACTTTGGGTACATAGCCATGTCTTGGTTTGAGGATGATTTTAGAATCACCTGGGCCAAATTCTAGACATGACACGTTCACAGAGAGCGCTTGAATGTCACCAACACGCTTAACTGATGCCAGTGCTAATATCAGGGCAGGTTTCAGCGAAAGCGGTTTAAATTCGGCCGTCTGCAACGGTTCGAAGGGCGGTTCTTTTAGTGCTCGTAGGACCAGTGAAAGGTCCCAGGCTGGCACCGTAGGAGGGCGAGGAGGATTAAGCCTCCTGGCTCCTTTTAAGAATTTTACAAAAATGTTGTGTCTGCCTACTGATGTCGGTGCATGAGATGTGACAATAGCTGCCGTGTAGACTTTGAGTGTGGACAGAGTGTGTCCTGCACCCAACATCTCTTGTAGAAAAATGAGTATCTGTGATATCTCGCATAACACTGGGTTATGGTTCCTGGCTAAACACCAGTCAGAGAACACTGACCTTTTAAGAGCATAGAGACGCCTAGTAGACGGAGCTCTAGCTTCACTGATAGTGCTCAGGACACTCACTGGGAGGTTCTCGAGCTCCCCTTGAGTGGCCAGACATGTAGTACCCACAATTGGGACAGGGGTGCCAGATTGTCCCGTTTTCCTGAGAAAGGAGATCTTTTCTCAGGGGAACTGGCCTTGGGGCTGCTGATAGTAGCTGAATTAACTCGGGAAACCAGTGGTGTGTTCTCCAGAGTGGAGCTACTAGCAGGACTGTGTGCTCGCATTCCCTGATTCTTTTTAAGACCTGAGGGAGGAGCGGGACTGAAGGAAAAGCATAAAGCAGGCAGCTGGGCCATTCGTGGGTCAGCGCATCCTTGCTCTTTGAAAAATAAATCGGCAGTGACAGTTGTCTTCAGAGGCGAAGAGGTCGACCTCTGCCCTCCCAAAAACACTCCATATCATTTGAACCATTTGATGAAATATTCTTAGTTTTTATTTTATTTTTTAAAGCAAAAATCTGAGTTGCAGTAAGTTTCAATAGGAGCCAAAATGCCACAAATTCTGTTGATTGACTTTATTTTTTATTGAAAGTTAATGTTCTACTCAGAATATGTCTTAAAATGGCTTTTTAAAAAGTTATTTGTTGTTATTTTGTAATATATGTCATTTTTATGATAAGATTTTAACAGTTGAAAGACTGAAAATGTGCCTTGCAATGAAAGTTTTAATAAATGCAATGCCTTGCTACTAGTTTTAATAAATATTACCTTGCAACACCCTTGACTTGTTTTTTATTCATTTGTAAATGTATTCAGATAGTGTTCATTCTGCATTTAAATATTACAGTATATTACAGTAATGTTCAAATTATTATTTTCAGCATTTTTAATGTTAAACTATTAGAACATCATCTTGGATTTTGGGGGTATTTACAGGATTTTATTGGCAACTTTAGTTGCCAGGTAAATACTGTACTTTAGTGAAATTACAAAAAAATGCTGTAAAATATATTTACAGGATTTTATTGGCAACTTTATTGGCAGTTAAATAGTGTACTTTAGTGAAATTACAAAATATTGCTGTACAATAAAATACAAGTTTAATTCAATGTTACTGTAAAAAAAAAACTACAAATTACTGTGTGGCGAGCGGTGAGGTGAGGGACCGTGAGA
Source organism: Rhinogobio ventralis (assembly GCA_039654625.1). NCBI lineage: Eukaryota > Metazoa > Chordata > Actinopteri > Cypriniformes > Gobionidae > Rhinogobio > Rhinogobio ventralis. The sequence continues at coordinate 23,646,805 of CM077196.1, forward strand.
ACGGGCCGGTGACGAGCGATAATGAGCTCCAGCTGCGCGCCACACCGGTCTCGTCTCACGGAGGAGTGACGGGAGCATAAAAGGAGGAGCGACGACAGTGCAAGACGAGAGAGGACCAGGCCTGGACTTATGTTGTGTTTTGTCAATTTGAGGACGCACCTGTCCATGACCCAAGTGGAAACCCAGATACCTAACCTCTACGCGCCCAATCGCACACTTCTTCGGGTTGGCCGTCAGCCCGGCCAGTCTCAGCGATCTCAGGACGGCCCGTACATGCTCCATATGCCGCTGCCAATCATTACTATAGATAATGATATCGTCCAGGTATGCAGCGGCATATGTCGCATGCAGCCTCAGAATTTTATCCATGAGACGCTGAAACGTGGCCGGAGCCCCAAACAACCCGAACGGAAGTGTCACAAATTGGTGCAATCCAAACGGCGTCGTAAAGGCTGTTTTTTCTTTGGATAAAGGCGTTAAGGGGATCTGCCAATATCCCTTTGTTAAATCCAGTGTCGAATAAAAATGAGCTGTGCCCAGCCGATCGAGCAGCTCATCAACCCTTGGCATTGGATAATAGCCGCATGGTTAAGGTACGGTGTGTGCACGGGGATGTGGTGAGTTATCCGCTGGTGACGGCTATAATACAATTTCGGGGACAAAGACATAGAGTGGAGGTGGCGGTTAGCTCGCACCTCCGACATCCGCTAATTTTGGGGACAAATTGGCCAGCATTCGGTAGTTTATTGGAGTATCTATGTGCGGATGTCTCTTGGGGAAGAAGAGGGCGGGGAGAGAGGGCGGATGTGCAGGTTGGTGAGACTGAGCCGGGACCATCGGGGATTGCTGCAGAGGAATCGAGTGGAGTAGAGAGGCTGATCCTCACTGATCGCGATGATTTTCCTCTGGAGCAATCCCAGGATGAGTCGCTCAAAAATGCGTTTGCACAGGTCCGGTCGATCAACGGACAGGCTCTCCATCCTGAGCAACCGCTGTCATATCCTTATTTTGCCATATTAAAGGACCGGTTGTATCGAGTGACCCAGGACACTCAGTCAAAACAAGATACAACCCAATTGTTAGTACCAAAAAGCCGTCAGGAAATGCTTTTTCAGGCGGCTCATGCGAATCCTATGGCCGGTCATCTGGGTCAGGCGGCCACACTGAATCGTTTAATGGTCCGTTTTTTTTGGCCAGGCATTCACGAGAACGTGCGTAGATGGTGCACGTCTTGTCGTGAATGTCAGCTGGTAAATCCACCGGCCTTTTTAAAAGCGCCATTGCGCCCGCTCCCACTTATGCAGGTCCCCTTTGAAAGAATTGGTATGGACCTCATCGGACCATTGGAGCGATCCGCACGGGGGCACCGTTTTGCATTGGTCATGGTGGACTATGCAACACGATACCCCGAAGCAGTAGCCCTCTGTACCATTTCTGCAAAGAGTGTTGCGGAGGCATTGTTTAGTTTAATCTCCCGTGTGGGGATACCGAAAGAGATCCTCACTGATCAAGGCACGGCGTTTATGTCACAAACTTTACGCGAACTGTACGGATTATTGGGCATTAAATCGATCCGCACCAGCGTCTATCACCCACAGACGGATGGTTTGGTGGAACGATTTAATCGCACTTTGAAGACAATGATTCGGAAGTTTGTACAAGAAGACGCCAAAAATTGGGATAAATGGTTAGAACCCCTGTTGTTCGCTGTACGTGAGGTCCCGCAAGCCTCCACTGGGTTTTCCCCGTTTGAGCTTCTCTATGGACGTCAGCCCCGGGGGGTGTTGGACGTACTTAGAGAAGTTTGGGAGGACGGACCATCGCAAGGGAAAAACGAAATTCAGTATGTCATGGACCTGAGAACAAAATTTCACACATTGGGGCGGCTGTCAATGGAGAACTTGTTACAGGCTCAAGACAAACAAAGTCGGCTATACAATAGGGGAACGAAACTGCGTACATTTTCACAGGGAGATAAAGTGCTTGTATTACTCCCCACGTCTACCTCTAAATTACTCGCCAAGTGGCAAGGACCCTTTGTGGTCACACGGCAAAGAGGGGATCTCGATTATGAGGTGATTCGATCGGATAGGAGCGGGGCACATCAAATATACCACCTTAATCTCCTAAAAAAATGGAACGAGGCGGTGTCAGTGATGTTGGCCACGGCTATAAGTGGGGAGGAGGATCTCGGGCCAGAGGTGAACACAAAAGGTACATCCCTCGCTCTGGCCCCAGGGGGAGATCATCTCTCGCCGTACCAACTCGCTGACATAGCCCAGTTGCAAGAAGTTTTTTCAGATGTGTTCTCGCCCCTACCGGGTCGAACCAACCTCATTCAGCACCATATTGAGACGAGACCGGTGTGGCACACAGCTGGAGCTCATTATCGCTTGTCACCGGCCCGTTCTTACGGTCTCTTACCTCACCGCTTGCCACATACTGTATTTCACATACAACAATTAACTGTAAATTGATTTGCAGTATTATGCTGTAATCAATTTTACAGCAATTAACAACATTTTTACAGGATTTTATTGGCAACTTTTTTGCCAGTAAATTCCTGTAAATTCTACAGTACATTTTTTACAGTGCAGGAAAAATGGGCAAGCGTAAGGATTTGAGCGAGTTTGACAAGGGCCAAATTGTGATGGCTAGACGACTGGGTCAGAGCATCTCCGAAACTGCAGCTCTTGTGGGGTGTTCCCCGGTCTGCAGTGGTCAGTATCTATCAAAAGTGGTCCAAGGAAGGAACAGTGGTGAACCAGCGACAGGGTCATGGGCGGCCAAGGCTCATTGATGGGGAGCAAAGGCTGGCCCGTGTGGCCCGATCAAAAAGACGAGCTACTGTAGCTCAAATTGCTCAAGAAGTTAATGCTGGTTCTGACAGAAAGGTGTCAGAATACACAGTGCATCGCAGTTTGTTGTGTATGGGGCTGCATAGCCGCAGACCAGTCAGGGTGCCCATGCTGACCCCTGTCCACCGCCGAAAGCACCAACAGTGGCGCGTGAGCATCAGAACTGGACCACGGAGCAATGGAAGAAGGTGGCCTGGTCTGATGAATCACGTTTTCTTTTACATCACGTGGATGGCCGGGTGCATGTGCATCGCTTACCTGGGGAACACATGGCACCAGGATGCACTATGGGAAGAAGGCAAGCCGGCGGAGGCAGTGTGATGCTTTGGGCAATGTTCTGCTAGGAAACCGTGGGTCCTGCCATCCATGTGGATGGTACTTTGACACGTACCACCTACCTAAGCATTGTTGCAGACCATGTACACCCTTTCATGGAAACGGTCCCTAGTGGCTGTGGCCTCTTTCAGCAGGATAATGCGCCCTGCCACAAAGCAAAAATGATTCAGGAATGGTTTGAGGAGCACAACGAGTTTGAGGTGTTGACTTGGCCTCCAAATTCCCCAGATCTTAATCCAATTGAGCATCTGTGGGATGTGCTGAACAAACAAGTCCGATCCATGGAGGCCCCACCTTGCAACTTACAGGACTTAAAGGATCTGCTGCTAACATCTTGGTACCAGATACCACAGCACACTTTCAGGGGTCTAGTGGAGTTCATGCCGGGTCAGGGCTGTTTTGGCAGCAAAGGGGGGACCAGCACAATATTAGGGAGGTGGTCATAATGTTATGCCTGATCAGTGTATCTTTTCTTGATACATGTACAGGATTAATGGATAACACTGGTGTTGTCACAAAGTAATTATTCATTTGAAATGTCCTCACTGGCACATCCCTATTCTTGACCCTCTATGGAATGCAATATGTTCTAACCATGAAATATTATATGATAATAGCATAAATAATATGATTTTATTTATTTATTTAAGTGTTTATTGTAGTTAAGTTGTATTTATGTGTAAATATAAATTATATAAATTATGTATTCTTTTCAGAAAATTAATACATTTACGGAAAGGGCAATATAGAGTTAGCTCTTCCATGTGATGAGTGAGGATGAGTTTGCCATTTTGAAGGTTATAGGGATCTATTTCTTTCCAAGTATATAAATCTATCAATTTCTAAAAGGAATGTGCATTTAAATAGAAGACAAAATCATAATTTTATAGATGCCATATAGCAACGTGGCATATACCCCCCTCCCCCACAATTTTTTTTTATTATTGAAGCTATTTCATGTAATAAAAACAAAATGTAAAAATATTTAATGGTTAGAACATAAAGCGTAGGCTACCATAGAGGGTTAAGAATAGGGATGTGCTGGTGAGGAAATTTTCCCACTGATTAATTAACTAGTGACAACACCATGACTTGTGTTATACAGTAATCCTGTACATTTATCAAGAAAATATATTTGTCAATGACGTTCAGCATCTGTAGTGGTTATAATTCTCTTTCTCCACTCTTACAGGATTTAAACAAAAAAAACAAAAATATTTCTAACATTATTCGTTATTAACAAAATGAATAAGCAAATGACATGATATACCAGCTTTATACCACATAAATGAAATAGCCTACCATGAATTTCCCCTTCAAACGAATTCTTATACATTTTCGTTCATTATTATTTTTAATGAAAACAACAACAAAAAATTAGTACAATAAAAACACTTTCATAAAAAACGAATAATTCGGATGACATAAAATACTCACATTATATAGGCTAACAAATAAATAAAAATATTTGGAAATTCCCCTTTAAAACGAATGCTCAGTTTGTGATTCACTATTGTTTGATTGAAAACAAGAATAATAATAAAACGAACTCTTATATTAAACAAATAAATATTTTGTATTAACAAAAGTGATCTTCGCGCTTGCCTCCGCTATCGTCCTGTCAATCATCTGGCTCATCTGTCTCAATCTCGCGGCTATGATTACAGTTACAATAAAATTTTAATTCACCATCATCGGTACCCACCCTCAGCCGATATGCATTACAGTATTTGCAATGACCATCCCTTTCCAAAAACTGAGGGTATTGTAAAGAAAAGTTATGACTGCTGCGTATTTACACTTGACTGAACATTTATTGGTCTGTGCTTCACACCCGCAATTCGCTTTCTAGCGCAGCTTCACCACACATATTTAGGCTAACTCGGATAATTTGTTTTTTCGTTTTTGTTTCGTTAGTTTATCGCATATTCAAACCTTCTCGTGGTCAGTTTCTTTTATTTATATTTTTTATTTTGTTTTCATCACACGTTGTTCTAATGCATCAGATGAAAATACAATAAAACCAAAAACGAAAAATGAAGGTTTTTAATGCACAAAGCGCGTATTAGTACACCGGAAGTTTACTGTATCCCTGGTTACTGGCGCTTGAGACAAACAAGGTGGCATTCATCAATCAAGATGGGGTCAGTCCTGGAAAAACACGCTGGAAACATAGTCAATATGATAAATAATGGAGCAACGTATTCCGATGTTTCCACTGCCTTGGCGTCCATTGGAATTGAAAGAGGCCATTCTGTGGCCAGCATAAAGAAGTTCTTTGGCGACCGCAACCTGGTAAAGAGAGGGCATTTGTCGGATGGTCATTTGCTATTCGAGAGGTGAGTTTATTTTTTATAACCCTGCTGTTGCTGCTACTACTACTACTAAGGGATGTGTACTGTCCGCCTGCAATTTGACATATCCGGTTTCATATTATTTCGTAGGCTACAGACTGGACCGTCTTTTGGCCGAAAAAATGATGACGGGTTACCTGGCCTCAAAGGGACTCCGCGTTTCAGAACGCCGCGTTGGATCAGCACTGGGGCTTGTTCATCAACCTTACCACCAAGCTCGTTTACAGGTGCCTATTTCACAAAGTGTTGTCTGTCTCTTCAGTTTAATTGTGTAATAATGTATACAGTGTTTGATTAGTATTATTTCCTCATACCCCGTGTGTGTGTGTGTGTGTATATATATATATATATATATATTATGTGTGTATGTACATACACAGTATGTGTATAGTAAAATTGGGGTATGATGAATTAATACAATACTAATCAAAGACTGCACAATTAAACTGAATAGACAACACTTTGTGTATGCTACATTATTAACCTTAATCAACTAGTAAACTCATAAATGTATTACCATTTACATTCCCAGGGAGCACGGAACTTAAACCCAGTTCCTTACAATGCTGAGTATTTTGGTCACAAATTACATATTGACCAAAACGAGAAACTCGTAATGTTTGGAGTTACGCATGTGATAGCAGTTGATGGATACGGCTACAGAGTCGTTGGGCATGCCTGTCAAGAACAACCTTACTATCTATGAGGAGGTGTACAGGTTAGTTGGAAAAACCTCTGTAATAAGAAATCATTAGTAAAATGAAATACTAGTTGAGTTCTGGTGTTAAATGTGTTTGTTTGATAGTCATTCAGCTCAACTAATAGATATCTGTTTTAATATCAACTGTATGCTTTTAGGATTTGAGCAATTTTTATGAACGCTTTCCTTACTGTATTTCAGACCAGCTGTTCTGTCCAATGGAATCTGGGACCAAGTACGTGTAGACTGTGGGAAAGAATTTTATTTATGTCTCTTTATGCAAGAGATCCTAGCTGCATACAGATATAACACAAGTAAGGGAGCCTTACAAGCAGACACCTTCAACAAAGGTGAGTAGTTTTTTTTAACCCTGTGGTAGGCCCTCTATAAGTTAATGCTTTTGATTCATATATTCAGTACGCATAAAAGTGGTGGACTACAAGATTGTCATTTTAAGTTTTAAATCAGAACCACAGGATTGAGCGAATGTGGCCGGAGATAAACCACCGGGTCAATTACCCTATTAAGGAGGCTTTGATTCAGCTGACTGATCAGGAAATTATTGACATGGAGGACCCCACCACTCGCTACTGTGTGTCTGATCTCACATTCCAGATAGGCCGTATTGGTGTAGGAAGAGTAGTGGACTTGTGGAATGCCTACAGAATACCAGGTATTCTTATTCTTATTAGCAACCAGTTTTTTTGAGAAACATATAAACTAAAAACACTTAATTTTTTGCAGGGAGAGGTGTCCCAAATGCCTTGGGAGACGCGGTTGCTTCAAAAAGTTAAGTGAAGACCTGCTACCCAATTCCATAGTCGCTGCAAACATGTACTTACAAGAGATGGGATCCTCTCTGACCACACCAACAACATTTGGCATCTACCCTTTCATAACAGAAGAGGACTGTGCATATGCAGAGCAGTCCTTTATTGATCAGTTACCTGACCTGTCTATCCTCTACAACAGTGTAATTAACAACAATTACAGAAATTTTCAGGAAGCAGTTATGTGCCTTATTAACATTACTCACAGATATTCAAATCCTTAAAGGCGGTGTATCTCCATGCACTCTTCGTGAAGATAGTGTAATTTAAATTTTATTTGATTATATTTTTAAATAAGATTGTGGGTCTCATTTTGTGAACCAAATTTTGTGAATTAAGTCTTCTTAATGAACATTTCTATTTTTTGTTAAGATTTGTACAACCAGTAGCTGTAATTTGAACAAATTAAAGTTTATCAAGCATGTACTTGTTTGAACAAAACATTTATTAAAATACATTCATTGAACAATGTTAAATACGATTTTTATTACCAATGAGGGAAGACAAATAAAACATCTTAAAAGGTTAACGCTTCTTAATTCTTTGCCCTGGAATGTATGCACAGCTCTGTGAATGTGTGGGATTTCACAACCTGGAACTTCTTCCCTGGAAAACAAACACCTTACCAATTCTAGTACAACAACAGTATCTATAAGTTGGGATGATACGTTTTTTTTTACGTGAAATTGTACAACCTGGAACACTGTTGTACTGAAGTATTATTTTATAAATTCCACTGCAGAACAAAAAATAAATAATGTGTGTAGTTATGGATTTTACATTTGTGTGCAATTTCACACTCTAGAACACTTTTACAGGAACAATTTTACATGCTCCATATCAGAAAAAAAAATGTAGGTAAGGATTTTACATTTGTGTGCAATTTCACAACTTAGAACACCATGTCTATAAGAAAAAATGCTTCTTCAGAGAAGCATTGTACAACACATTTCAAACTAACTCTTTCACAACATCTAGAACAATTGACAGACCAGCCACCCTGATGATGTTTAGCACAGAGAACTCAGACCTGCACTTTAAGCATTGGTTTGATGTTAATGCCCATTCTTCAATGCAAGCTCTACACCCAATGATGCTCCGGCAACATTCGGACAGCATTGGCTCACTGATGATGTCTGTAAAAGCATGGAGGATATGCATTAAATCTATGTCATCAACATTTTTTGTTGCCTACATTTTAGCATGTTGAGGTATACTGGAGTATATACTGATTGCAAAATAGGTTGCAAAATAAAAATATATTTAAAAAGCACTATTCATTCTTATTAAAACTAAGTAAAAGAAAAGCTGGTAAAGGAAAAGTTGTTTTGTTCAGTTCTTTGCTTCGCCATTTGGAGGCACAAATCTACGCACACATCCATAAAAAGAAAAGGTGTAGTGGAGTCCAGGGTGTGTGAATGCTGCACACACATGGCAAGTAATTTTTCATAAACCCTTTCTTTAGAAATGTTGGCCAATATTGATAGGATAGCATCTTGCAGTTGATGGAGATTTGTGGGATGCACATCCAGGGCACGAAGCTCCCGTTCCACCACATCCCAAAGATGCTCTATTGGGTTGAGATCTGGTGACTGTGGGGGCCATTTTAGTACAGTGAACTCATTGTCATGTTCAAGAAACCAATTAGAAATGATTCGAGCTTTGTGACATGGTGCATTATCCTGCTGGAAGTAGCCATCAGAGGATAAGTACATGGTGGTCATAAAGGGATGGACATGGTCAGAAACAATGCTCAGGTAGGCCGTGGCATTTAAACGATGCCCAATTGGCACTAAGGGGCCTAAAGTGTGCCAGGAAAACATCCCCCACACCATTACACCACCAGCAGCAGCCTGCACAGTGGTAACAAGGCATGATGGATCCATGTTCTCATTCTGTTTATGCCAAATTCTGACTCTGCCATCTGAATGTCTCAACACAAATCGAGACTCATCAGACCATGCAACATTTTTCCAGTCTTCAACTATCCAATTTTGGTGAGCTCGTGCAAATTGTAGCCTCTTTTTCCTATTTGTAGTGGAGATGAGTGGTACCCGGTGGGGTCTTCTGCTGTTGTAGCCCATCCGCCTCAAGGTTGTGTGTGTTGTGGCTTCACAAATGCTTTGCTGCATACCTTGGTTGTAACGAGTGGTTATTTCAGTTGCTCTTCTATCAGCTTGAATCAGTCGGCCCATTCTCTTCTGACCTCTAGCATCAACAAGGCATTTTTGCCCACAGGACTGCCTCATACTGGATGTTTTTCCCTTTTCACACCATTCTTTGTAAACTCTAGAAATGGTTGTGCGTGAAAATCCCAGTAACTGAGCAGATTGTGAAATACTCAGACCGCCCCGTCTGGCACCAACAACCATGCCACGCTCAAAATTGCTTAAATCACCTTTCTTTCCCATTCTGACATTCAGTTTAGAGTTCAGGAGATTGTCTTTTAATAATCCTTTAGGTGAGTGTATATATAGAGATAGAGAGAGAAATCATTGCTTGTTTGTAACTTGATTAATAATTACATACATTCCAATAACATTTACCTGGATTAATAACAAACAAAATTAAAATAAACTTAATAGATCCAATAAAATAATATCAATCACCTCATCCTTTTTCGTCTGTGTTGATGCCTGAAAAAAATGGCTAATGAGCATTGCATTAATTTTTCTAGAGGTTTGTCTCCAATACTTAACACATAAAGTACACACAAAGGACACTACGTCAGTAACAGAATTACTAAACAAATGACAATACAATATAATACAAATCGTGAGAGTTTTGTTACCTCGTGTTCCTTCTGAATCCATTATTTCGTTCCAGTTTGAATCCAGCAACACAGGGGATTCTGTAGTCCTTAGGTCAGCTTGAAGTTTCTGAACAATGCCTGTAACACTGGCCTCAGCTTCAGTAAACCTTACCACCACAACACTTTTGGGAACTGGTTTGCCATCTAGCACTTCTGCAATATTTATTGCTCTGAAATTTGGAAACAGATTTAACATTTGATGAACTCTCTAGTAGTATTTAATTTACATATAAACCCTGTTGAAAAAAACTCACAGTTAAGTGCAATAATATAAACTAATAAATAAAAAGAAGGTTTTCAAACCTTGTCCAACTTCGGCTTGCACGGGGCGTTGTTGTGAGAACAGATCCAGATGATGCTGTTCTTGTGAAAGAGAAATGTCGCTGAACTGGTGTTGAAGCAAATGCTGAAGTTGATGGGGTGTTTTGTGGCATCTCAATTGGGTCACCATGGACTTCATAATGAGCCCTTAATGTCAAGTCCAACGAGCTGAAAGACCCTTCAGCATTGGGAAAAATTGCAACGTTTGAATCGCGGTTTTAAATCGGCCGTCTGCAACGGTTCGAAGGGAGGTTCTTTTAGTGCTCGCAGGACCAGTGAAAGGTCCCAAGCTGGCACTGTAGGAGGGCGAGGAGGGTTAAGCCTCCTGGCTCCTTTTAAGAACTTCACAACCATGTCATGTCTGCCTACTGATTGGCCAGCTATCGGTGCATGAGAAGCAGCGATAGCTGCCATGTAGACTTTGAGTGTGGATGGAGTTCGTCCTGCATCCAACATCTCTTGTAGAAAACGAGTATCTGTGATATCTCGCATTACACTGGGTTATGGTTTCTGGCTGAGCACCAGTCAGAGAACACTGACCATTTAAGAGCATAGAGACTTCTATTAGACGGAGCTCTAGCTTCACTGATATTGCTAAAAACACTCACTGGGAGGTACTCGAGCTCCCTTTGAGTGGCCAGACATGTAGTGCCCACAGTTTGGAACGGGGGTGCCAGACTGTCCCCGTTCACCTGAGAAAGGAGATTTTTTTTCTCAGTGGAACTGGCTATGGGGCTGCTGATAGTAGCTGAATCAACTCGGGAAGCCAGTGGTTCACCAAAGTGGAGCCACTAGCAGGACTGTATGCCCGCATTCCCTGATTCTTTTTAAGACATGAGGGAGACGTGGGACTGGAGGAAAAGCATAAAGTAGACTGCTGGGCCATTCGTGGGCCAGCGCATCCTTGCTCTTTGAAAAGTAAATCGGGCAGTGACAGCTGTCTTCGGAGGCGAAGAGGACGATCTCTGCCCTCCCGAAAACATTCCATATCATTTGAACCGTTTGGGGATGGAGGGTCTACTCTCCTGGGGACACGAGGCCCCTGGAGAGCATGTCTGCTCCCTGGTTCAGTCTGCCTGGCACATGCACTGCTTTTAGCGAGTATAATTTGCCTTTTGCCCATAGGAGGAGATGTCTGACCTGTTGGTTGAACCATCTCGACCTGAGCCCGCCTTGGCGGATTATGTAGGAGACCACTGTCGTGTTGTCCGTGCGGACTAGAACATGGTGACCTGAGAGACGTGGTAAAAAAGTCTCGAGGGCCAGCACTACTGCTAGCATTTCTAGGCAGTTTATGTGCAACCGTGACTCGTAGAGGCGGGGATTCGACCACGGGGCCAGGGCTTTGACACAGCCGCAGCCCACTTTGATCCAAAGCTGGCCAGAATGCCATGCTTGGGGAGGAACCCGTGATTTCAGCCAGTACTGCAGGGGGCGCATGCGCATCATGCCCAGCGGAAGTACTGGAGAAGCTGATGCCATTAGGCCTAGCATTCTCAGGGGTCTGTTAGTTCCCATTTTGAACGAGCGTGCAAGCTGCTGTGTAGTCAGAGCTCGTTCGACAGCCACGCCCTCATTTGGGCTGAGTCTAAAATTGTTCCCAGGAAGGAGATTCTCTGCCTGGGAAACAATGAGCTCTTGGCTGTATTTATTCTGAGACCAAGGCATTCTAGATGGCTGAGTAGCACAGATTTGTGAGATTTTATTTGTCGTGTCGGTGGGGCAATTTCAACGGGGAGTCTAATTGACAGACTCTCTGCAGACACTTCAGGGATGCGTTAGTCATGTCTGGGTGCAGGTCCACCATCTGATCTGGATATGGCCCGGATCCGGCTGACTGCAGTAAACCTCGGGATAAACAGAGAGACTAACATTAGCGTAGATGCCATTCTTCTTATGATGTAACGAGTACATCAGGTGTTATGGGAAGTGTTCCCGGTTCCGGCTGACCTAGTTAATGCAGCCTAACAATCATTAATTGATTTGAATAAAATATAAATTAAAAACGTTTTATGTGTATGCCATAGTAAAGAGATGTGTTTTTAGTCTAGATTTAAACTGACAGAGTGTGTCTGCTTCCCGAACAATGCTAGGAAGGCTGTTCCAGAGTTTAGGTGCTAAATAGGAAAAGGATCGACCGCCTACAGTTGATTTTGATATTCTAGGTATTATCAACTGGCCAGAATTTTGAGACCGCAATAGACGTGATGGAGTATAATGCGTTAAGAGCTCGCTCAAGTACTGGGGAGCTAAACCATTTAGTGCTTTGTAAGTAATAAGCAAGATTTTAAAATGTATGCAATGTTTAATAGGGAGCCAGTGCAGTGTTGACAGAACCGGGCTAATATGGTCATACTTCCTGGTTCTAGTAAGAACTCGAGCTGCTGCGTTTTGGACCAGCTGCAGTTTATTTATTAAGCGAGTAGGGCAACCCAGTAGAGCATTACAATTATCTAGCCTTGAGGTCATGAACGCATAAACTAACTGTTCAACATTTTGCATTGAAAGCATATGCCGTAATTTAGATATATTTTTAAGATGGTAGAATGCAGTTTTATAGATGCTAGAAACGTGGCTTTCAAATGACAGATTGGTATCAAAGAGCTCACCCAGGTTCCTAACTGACGACGAGGACTTGACAGAGCAGCCATCAAGTGTTAGACAGTATTCTAGGTTACTACATGTGGAGTTTTTTTGTCCAATAATTAAAATTTCAGTTTTTTCTGAATTAAGTTGCAGGAAATTACTAGTCATCCAATTTTTTATATCAGCTATGCATTCTGTTAATCTTGTGAATTGGTAAGTTTCGTCAGGGCGTGAAGAAATATAGAGCTGAGTATCGTCAGCATAACAATGAAAACTAACGCCATGCTTCCTAATGATATCTCCCAGTGGTAGCATGTACAGGGTGAAAAGCAACGGTCCTAGCACTGAGCCCTGCGGTACTCCATACTGAACTTGTGATCGGTGTGACATCTCTTCATTTACTGCCACAAACTGATAACAGTCAGATAAGTATGATTTAAACCATGCCAATGCAATTCCACTAATGCCAACATAATTTTCGAGTCTATTCAAAGAATGTTGTGGTCGATAGTATCGAATGCAGCGCTAAGATCGAGTAACACTAACAGAGAGATACAACCACGATCAAATTATAAGAGTAAATCATTTGTAACTCTAATGAGAGCAGTCTCAGTACTATGATACGGTCTAAATCCTGACTGGAAATCCTCACAAATACCATTTCTTTCTAAAAAGGAGCATAATTGTGAGGACACTGCCTTTTCTAGCATTTTTGACAGAAAGGGTAGATTTGAGATTGGCCTGTAATTGACTAATTCTGTAGGATCAAGTTGCGTTTTTTTAATAAGTGGTTTAATAATAGCCAACTTAAAAGTTTTTCGGTACATATCCTAATGTCAAGGATGAATTCATGATGTTAAGAAGAGGATCTATGACCTCTGGAAGCATCTCTTTTAGTAGTTTAGTCGGTATAGGGTCGAGCATACATGTTGTTGATTTTGATGATTTAACGAGTTTAGCCAATTCTTCTTCTCTTATAGCAGTGAATGAATGTAATTTTTCCTTTAGTGACACTACAAAGCACTGTCTGATGTGATACTGTAGTAGACAGCTGCATGGCTGCATAATTTTTTTGGACTCATTTAAAGTAATGTATTCGTCAGGTTTTAGCCAGGTTTCTGTCAAACACAGCACATCTAGATTATTATCTGTAATCATATCATTAACAATAAGCGTTTTTGAGGAAAGGGATCGAATATTCAGCAGCCCGAGCATTATCATTTGATCATCTGTATTATATCTGTTGTTTATTTGTTGGACATCAATAAAATTTTTGTTGAATGGTTATGATGTTTTTTTTGTATTTACTAATTCGTGGAACAGACACAGTCTCTATGTGATAATATCTAGGTGAAAGAGTCTCTATGTGCTGGGATTTATCTGACTTCTGTGACGTGAGACAGCTAGCAGACGGTCGGGTAAGCCAGTCCGTCGGCTTCCTGACCTGGGCCCTAGTTAGTCAAGGTTTAGCTCTAAGACTATGTGCCAAATTACTAGAAAGAAGAGCGGCACCATCCCAGGAAGGATGTGGATGCCATCTTTTTTCAACAGGTCAGGTCTGCCCCAAAAGCTTTTCCAATTGTCTATGAACCCTATGTTATTTTGTGGACACCACTTAGACAACCAGCCATTAAGTGATGATAGTCTGCTAAGTATCTCATCACTCCTTTTAACGGGGAGGGGACCAGAACAACATTTTTTATGTGCGAGTTCACACACCTCTTTAATGTTAATTTTGGTGATCTCCGACTGGCCAGTCAAACATCATTAGTGCCGATGTGAATAATAATCTTAGAGAATTTATGATTAGCATTAGCCAGCACTTTTAAATTTGCTTTGATGTCAGGCGCTCTGGCTCCTGGTAAATATGTGACTATGGTGGCCGGTGTCTCTATTTTCACGTTCCGTGTAATAGAATCTCCAGTGACTAGGGCACTTTCAACAGGATTCTTAGTGGGTGCGTCACTGAGCGGGGAGAACCTGTTTGATGTTCTAATCGGAACGGAAGAGTGGTTTTTAGATCCGCGACTATGCCGTCTCACCGTCACCCAGTTGCCCTGCTGCACGGGCTCTACAGCCGGAACCGAACAATGTACAGAGTTCACTAAGCTATTCGCATCCAAAGCAGTGTCTAAAGCTGTTACGTTCTCACTACTCTCAAATAAAGTCTGGTTGTGTGTCTCTAATTCTGAAATCTTCTCCATCAGCCTGACTATCTCCTTACATTTATCACACGTGAAGCCCTGTTCGCCAACAGAGAAAGATATACTAAACATGAAACATGCAATGCAAGTGACAATGACAGGAGAAGAAGACATGGTTTACCGTATTTGTTGATTAATCCAACTCAGTTGTTTGATGGAGTCTGTTTACTAATCCAACTCACCACAGTTGTTTAATGGACTCTGTTGATTAATCCAACTCACCACAGTTGTTTAATGAACTCAGAAAACAAGAGACCCGAGTGCAGAGATGGCAAGCTAACAGGCTAGCGAAATGCTAACACGTGGTAGTGATTTAGATTAAAAGCTAGCAATGTCAGATTTAATGTGGTAGGCAATGTTAGACAATATATGGTGATGGGTAAGTTATATTTAACAGTTTAAACAACAGGGAATGATATCAAATAAAGATTCAAAAGCAAGCAAAGCACACGCGAGCACAGCAGCAGCAGGACAAACAGGAGGCAGGACGTAGGAAGAGGAGAAGAGGGAGAAGATATGAAAAAGACATGGAGGGAGGGCAAGGGGATAGCAAGATGTAAGAGGAGGGAGGAGAGGTAGAACGATAGGGTACAGATGGGTTTCAAATGAAATCAGAGCCACCCTTATTGGCCATGTCATTAATGATGGTCTTTCCTTGAGGGAAGCTGGACAGAGAGCTCAGCCCGATATAAACATTGACTAATGTCCAAGTGCTGCAATCCACTGGTATTGTGGAACACAACGCTGTCTTGGGGCCGCACAACACAGAAAGGCTCCTAAAGTTTTAAAACTCCCTCAATGAAATCCCCTTTCCGCAGGGTGATCAGGAGCTAATTGAGTGAAATTGTCTAGTTGTGTGGGACAATGTCCAATTTCACTATTCAGCAATGGTGCAAGGGTGGTTTGAGCATCACCCACAATTATGGCTTTTTATCACACGATGCATAACTCTGAAAATATATGCTGTGATGTAGATGAAATTCTTTGACCAGATGTAAATGAGAGGAAAGATCTATAAAGTTCATTGATTCAATTATTGCAGTACATTTATTTATTATTTACTTATTTATTTTATTTTATTGGGCGAAAACTCATTGTCATAAAACTAAACTCGTAATTAAAGAACTTTCATTCATGTATTTGTGTATCTACAGCTGAATTTGTTATCAAATCAACAGAGAACACACTTGTAGTTTTGATGGTAGTATTTATTTTTGATAAATGCATTACTAGAATAAACTGCAGTGCTTCATTATGCAGTGAATATTGAACTGTTTCGTCAACATAAGAGTGTGTTTAGTTTGCTGTGTTAATTGTTTACATTCATTTGAAGAAATGTGTCAAATCGATTGAGAAAAAACTGTAATATCTTATGTTGCTTATAGGTAAATTTTAATATTTAAGGAAATTAAGTAAAACGACCTAAAAAATTAAGATTTACAATTTAAAAGCTGCACAAATTAGATTTATGACGCCGTGACTAGGCATCTGCAATTTGGCATGAAGTGGTTTAATCAAAATACGTTTAAAATGCATTTAATGTTCGGATCAGTTTTTTTGATCTAATGCATTTGCTGTGGTGGCACTTGGATGATTTATTAGCTTTCGCACACAGATTTCAATAATAGTCCTACTAAACGGAAACGGTAGATTTGAAGTTCAAGGTTTTTGCACCTCAGACAACGTCTAAGGTCGCATTGTGATGCTTTTGACTACTGGGGTAAAGGCACACGAGTGATCGTCTCAAGTAAGTTCTTTACTTCTTTCACCTCTGAAATGTTGTAGCTTAGCCTATATACGTGCAATTAAAAAAAATACCGTCGTCTGCAAACAAAAAGTGATTGATATTACTTTTAGAGGATTCCTGTTATTGTATACCCATATTGTCGGTATCTGTAAGCCTATTGTTTTTTCTATAAACTCGGATTATTTTGATGTTGAAAATGCAACCTGTGTTTTAAATAATTTTTCAAATAGCTGGATGTCATCTTCCAGACCTTGCATGCAAACGCGCGTAAAGCATGTGAATATAGCCAATTTGCCTGCTACAGAAAAATATGAGAGTTTAATACTGTTTTCATTTAGACACATAGGTTCAGTTCTTTATTAGCTAAAAAGCAAAACACAAGGTTTGAAGGTTTTGTTTTTCCACACAAGGTTTAAATGATTTATTATGGTAGGTTAATGCAGAGCCTTTTGTACAACTGATATCAATAATGTAGCACTGTGATAGTTACTTCGACTACTGGGGAAAAGGGACGCAGGTGACCGTCACAAGTAAGTTATTTACTAATTTAACCTCGACATTTCATATTCATATCTGCAATTTAATAAATAAAAAATATGAAGAATTTGAACTGTTAACGTTAAAAAAATGAAATGTGCTAATTGGTGCTAGGTGTTTTCTGAAATCTGTTCAACAAACTAAACAAAAACGTCATAAATTATGTTGCACAATAACTTAAAAGATCTATCGAGGACAATGTCGATGATATTTTGGCTTTGTAAAGTCTTTGTTTACTTTGCTGAACAGATTTCAGCCCCTCTGTATTAAAACCAAAACACATAATTTATCACATTTCTTTCTTTTTTCTTTTCTTTTTTTTTTTTTACTTTAACGGTTCAAACGTTAACAGTTTTTATAAAAACCCGATATCAACTGAGCTGTCGTAATAAGCTTTCTCATTATAATGAGTTAGGCCTACTTTCTCGTAATACTGAGACACTTTCTCGTAATAATAATGAGAAACTTTATCGTAATTATTATAAATGACAAGAGTAGCCTAAACGTAGGCTATTTTTTCTACATCATGAATGTTGTAAGGAAATGTAATTTTGAATTATTTAAAAAAAAAAAAAAAATCAGAACCTCTCTGGAATAGGTTATAGCCTACTTAGTTTAGATACAGAGGTCTGACTGAACTAGTGATATTATTAGATAAAAAAAATTCCTTTGCCTGCCATGTTTCTTACCTATTATCGCAGACTCGCTCTCGTTTCATATAAACGTAAATGGCGTTTCAGTTAGCCTATGGATTGCAGTGAAAATAACATCAGATTCAAAGACGCCACACGCTTTTTGACTTTTTCAGTTTGTATAAATATACTTAGGGTTCAGCGTATTTCTTTTTCCCTCAAATTAATTTCACAGGTCTGGTACACATTATGTTGTCTTGTTTCATTAATACATTGATAATTTCATTATGGGGGCAGTACGAATGCGGCAATTTCTTGAAATAGGCCTAATCATTTCTGAATATTCAGGTTTTTTCCTCTCATTCACCTGTTCCTCATGATTTTATCAAATTCATAAAAGTTATGCCAATTGCATCGGTAACTGTAGGCTACACGGCAAAAAAGAAAAAAAGAAAAGAAAAGAAAGAAAAGGGGGAAAAAAGTACTGAAAATGTAGGCTACTGGTAATTTTCTGCCAGGACATTATAATTTTACAGAAATTTCAGTTAGCCCTCAAAACACAACAAATTCAAAATACAGGTAAAACACTGTAAAAAAAATGTATACAGTACATTGTGCCCTATTTTTTTAATACAGAATAAATTTTATTTATTCTATTTTGTGCTGATTTACAATAAAAAAAACTATTTTGTTAATTAATGCAGCATGGATATATATTTGCTTCCATATAAAAATGTTTTAGGGGACTTTCTGGGAATGCGGAAGCAACTGCTATATGTCCATTAGGTCCACTTTTGCTTAATCCTTGTGTGTGTGTGTGTGTACTAGCCTGCATGTGTTTTGTGTGGTTTCGCCCTTTTAGGTGAAGATCCCAAACCACCAGCAGTGTTTATGATGTCTTCATGTGAACCTTCCTCTGATTCCCTAATTGTTGGCTGTCTGGCCTCTGGGTATTCACCTGCTGAATCTGTCAGTTTCAAATGGATGGATCAGAGTGGAAAAGCCTTGACTGATTTCATCCAGTACCCAAGTGGAAACACGGCATTGACAGTCAGCCATATAACTATTAGTAAAACGAAATTTAATCAAAGCAAAATTATATGTGCTGTAGAACACCCATTGAAAACAGTCAACAAAACATTTACAAAAGGTAACAGACATTAACAGGATGAACATTTAACTGTTGTGGTAAAATAGTTAAAATTGCAAAATGTCATATGTCCTCCAAATAGTTTCATTGTATATAAACATTGTTTTAATTGCAGTGAGTCCACAAACACCAACCATGAGCTTGGTTCCTGTTACAACTCCAAAGGGTACATCTGTCATGTGTGTTATTGAGGATTTCTACCCCAGGATGCTCTCTGTACAATGGAAAGTAAATGATAACAGCACAAGCCAGCTTAAACTGGAAAGCAAACAAATTAAAGATACAGGTTTTTACACAGCATACAGTTTTTATGAAGTCAGCAGTGAGATTTGGAACACAAATCCTTCCTATACCTGTGAGGTCACACACCAGGGAACACCGATTAATGTGAAAGGGAACTTCAAAGGTAAATAATTTAATGTTGGTTTGCTCTTACTTCTATTTCAAATTCACACAAAGATACACTCCTTCAAAGTACTTCCAATTCACAGATATACACATTAATCAAAATTTACACATTAAGTCATATTTACTTTCTTACTCCATTGTAGCTAAATTCACACTGACGCTGAAGCCACCAATTGAGAGAAACCTATTTGTCAATAATAAAACTGTCTTGGAAGCTGTTGTTTCTGGAGATGTAAAAAAGGCAGTGCAAGGAGCTTCAGTATCATGCACAGTGAAGAATGAAGATGTAAATAGTATGAATATCATACCAGGAAATGTCTTACCTGACACTTCACTGTTTAAAAGAATCCACAGTGTTACTATTGATACAAAGAAATGGTTTGATGGAGAAAGGGTCACCTGCACCATCTGTGACACAAATAATAACAGAGACATCAAGCAGGAGATCCATTTTGGTAAAGGAGGTAAGTCAATGAAACTTCCAAATAATTGACTTTGTGGCTGTATGTGCATTTATAGATGCAATTATAATTTTATGAAAATGAAATACAAAAATATTTCTGGCAAAAAAATGCAAGCCCATTTGAAATGCTTTCGCTGTCAAAAAAAAAGCGTAGATTGGCTTGATACACTATTGTACTGTATTAATGTGTGATTCTTCTGTTTGATTTTTGAATCTTTATAATTTTCTCCATTTCAGATGGTAAGATACCCAGTGTTTTCATTTACAGACCTGATCTGATCAACACAGATAATGTCTCTCTGGTGTGTGAGGTCACCAGCCCTAAACTTGGCGATGTCTATTTGATGTGGAAAGTGGACAACGGGCCTTACATAGAGGGCAGAACCAGTGCTCCCATCCTTCGAGAGGGCTCCAAGTCTGTTCTCAGCATCCTAACAGTGCCAAAACAACAGTATGAAAATAACACCATCACCTGCGCAGTCAAACATGCCAACATGAAGGATATAAACGCTCCATTACAAGTGTCAACAAGCTCAAGTAAACAGCCAGAATGTCAAATTGATTGAAAGATCATAACATATATTTGTTCACTTGAACGTTCTCCAGTGCTTTTGTCCTGTTGCTTTCTTGTCAAGATATGTATCTTTGATGTTGTTTTTGTGCATATTTCTGTCTGTATCACTTTACTGCATGGGTCACATCAAAGCCAAATTACACGCAAAACTATGTTTAATTTATTGCATGCAAATAAATATGAACTAAAATATAGTCAGCATAATATCATAGTGAAAAAAACAATAGTTTTTAAGAGCAAAATTAATTCTGACCTGTGTGAATGTGAATGTGATACTTTTTTTTAAATTGCTCATTTGTGTTTTGTCTGTGCTTATTGTACCGCTGTTAGCCTTTTCATGTCCTCTGATATAACAGTGTCATGCTCTATGTTTCAAATCCAAAATAATTTGTTTTTATATTGTTACAATTTTAACCAATAAATCTTTGTGTTTGCATGATTTAGATCAGCTTTCATGTTTCTTGCAGTCAGACACTTTGTGTGCTTCATTTTCTGGTCCCTTTTTTATCAGTTTTTAGAGAAACAAGAATATTTTTGTGATTCTGCACATAGTTATTAATTTCTAAAGGTGATCAAAGTCACCAGTAAATATTGCCTTTTACAATCCATTCAGAATACAGATTTCTTATTGTAAGGGTGTGTGATATTTTATCATATTATCAGTGAGTCAGAATTAGATACTGTGAGCTGAAAATTGAAGTAACCTGATAACCATTTATTATAAATGTAAGAATATGCTTATGCAAAATGTGTGGTGTAATGGACTAACAATGAGTAACATAGAGGGCAATGGTTTGTCTCTTCTGTGTACTCTGCTGTTTGTGCAAATTAATATATGCTAGTACACTTATGCAGTACATGTGGTCGTTAAGTGAACACTAGAACTGAACCCTAATAAGACTCATTGGACCTTAAATTCATGATGTATGATTTATGATATATGTGTTGCACAATGTGCTTACTGTACATATCTCTCATGTACATGTGTATGTTCGTTTTTTTTCTTCAGACGAGCCACCTGAGCCAGAGAAGGGCTTTGCTCTGAACTGTAATAAAGATGTTCTGGAGGAGGATGAGTTCAGAAGTCTCTGGTCCACTGCCACTTCATTCATCTTCCTCTTCCTCTTCTCCCTGACATACAGCGCTGTACTCAGTCTCTTCAAGGTCATCTAAATATCAATATATAGAGTACATGACGTTTAAATAAGAGACTGTTACAGTTACATAAATAACAGCTTCACTTTGGATTGTATTACATAATAAAGTGTTTTTGTTATTGATTTTTTTTTCCAGATGAAGCAGTGATGATTTTTTAAAGGAACTTCTGAAGACTCCCAGGTTTCTTATTATGATGCTGAATCTACATAATTTGTCTATCTGCACACATTTTTGAAGATATTGACAAATATGTACTCAGTCTTCACACTCATCAATAAAGGGTTATTATATCTGCTGTCAAGTTATCTACATATTTAAAAAATATTTTGTTACAAGACACATTATCTTGCAATTGCAGTAGATGTTACAGTGATATGTCTTTCAGAACATACAATGTGAGAATATTACTTATAAATATAGTACATTGACATTTAAAAAAAAAAAAAATATTCTGAGATTACTATTAAATTTCACATTTAATTACATAGTCACACACTAAATTAAATGTGAAATTTTGAAGTAGAAAGACTGAAATTGCATTTTCTTGAAAAATGAGCTTGTTTTTGATCTGTTTCTCTGTTCATGTTTGAGTTTCTTTGGGTGCGTCTCAATCAGCTCCCTAGTTCAGTATTCAGGGAATTGATCAGGGAGTCGGCCATTTTAAGGGCTGTCTCAATCGCAGAATCCTTCCAGTGCACTGAAACGTTCGCTCCCTAAAAAGTCCCACAATGCTCCGCAAAACCCAGGGTGCATCGATTCTCACTAAGCTCCCTTAACGGAAGATCTGAAGCGCGAATCTTAAATCACGTGAGTCAACTCACTACACATAACGACCGATAACGACACGCAATATGTGTTTTTAAAAATAGAAACATAAACATACATCATTAGAAGGTAATGTCTATGGTTGCTAATTGATTAGGTTCCTCAGTTCAGGTGTGTCTAGTTAGTTTGTCTGCTGTGTATATAAGCCATCGAGTTAGGCTGAATACGAAATCGCCCCCTAAACCCCCATTCACTATTCCCTACGTTAGTCCACTAATACAGTTCACTTGAAGGAGTGAATATAAACGACTGAGTGAATTCGGACAGCCACTGTGTGTATATCGGCTGTACACTCGTTATTGCGGTGCAATGTGGGATAGAATGAGTGCGCTCAAGTGAGTGAGTGCACTTTTTTTACTTTGTTTATTTTTGTTATGGGAATTTCTGCTTTGTAGTTAAACTCATCAAATAAAAAAAAAATGTATTGTGTGTCTGTGTAGATATTTTTAATGCAAGTTGTTAGTGCTAATGTTTTGTGGTGAGCTAGTTCATTGCTACATGACTCTGGGTTAGTTGTAACAACAATGAAATGTTATAACCTACCCCAAGAAAAATTTGTTGAATTTATATATATATATTAAGTTTTATTTGAATTTCAGTATGCCTAGGTCTTGGAAGATGTTAGAAGAGATGGGATCAGGTGAACTTCCAAGAGTATACCACAGTGGAAAGAGGGTTTTCACAGAGGAACAAGAAAAACATCCTCAATTGTTCAAGTTCAATTTATTATGGTCAATTACTATGACTGAGAGTGACACACACACAGACACACACATCAGTTATATTGAAAAGTCAGTGTTGAATAAAAAGCTTTCAAAATCCATTTTTGTCATAATCCTTATTTCATTATGTTACATATCACCCTGGTGGATATCATAATGTTACATCTCACCCCATGCAGGGTCTGTTACAACTAACCCAGACTATGGGGTGAATTGTAACATTTCACTCCTCATGTTTAAAACTAAACCATGCATTTACTGTTTGTGTTGCAAAGATAATAGCTATGTCATTTAAGAGCAGACACTGAATCACATTTTGAACACACTGGCTTAAAAGAACTCCAAGATAGAGACAGAAAGGTCAAAAATGTTACAACCATCCCGGTCTCCCCTATCTGTGCATGCAGCGTCTATGGGAGTGGCGGTAAAATTAACATCTTTCTCTCTTTTCACGGCCCTTATCAATCTCACTCTATTTTTCCCTCTTTTTGAAAGTTGTGAAATCACTATTGTGGAGTTTTTCTTTTGCTATTTGAGCAAATGGGGACACAAAAATATATTTAATGTATACTCTCATTCACCGCTATAAAAGTTAACCCAACTATGATGACTTCCGCTTCTGAGAAACCCGGAAATGTGAAAAGGGTCTATTGTCGCGTCTGTACACCGCACAGATAAAAACAAGCTGGCCGTTGGATTTAGAATTTTCTGAGAAATAACTGTCATGTTCACACTGCCCTAGCAGACAACAGACAGACATCTATACAGTGTGACAAAACAATCTAAGTATTATTTAAAATTAAAACATTTGTAGATGTGTCATATCTCCAAAAGATCTTTAATATCTTTTTTTAATTAATTTCTGTTTTTCAGTTCTGAAATTAAGACTGATTCAAACTGAACACAAATGACATATTCCTAGAAAAGCTTTAGTTTAGGGCACTAATGCAGTGGAGATTGCTGCTCAGTTTTCGGGTTATTATATTTGAATATTTTTGTCTCTGGGGATTGAGAATCATCAAAGCAGATGGAGCAGCTGCAAACTGCTGAGCACTCAAGGAAATGTTTTTATAATATAGCCAAACAACAATACACTTAAAAACCTATATGCAATTTCTAACAATAAAGCTTGATGAGCTAAACATTTTACAATTCTGTATAATGTATTAAAAAAATAATAATAATTGTAAACATCCTCTTAATATGTAGCCTACATTAACACTAATGCTTAAGATTCACTTGAATTACATTTTGTGGTCCATCCAAAATGATGCCGCTTGAAACATTTGCTGATAATTTGGAATGTTGCAATAAAACTTTACAATTATTTTAATGTACAGCTTTAATGTATAAGCTACACAGCAAATGTGGTGGGCAAGTGTTTACTTTGACTAAGTTCTCTCAAAGGAATTTCACAATGTCAGAATTAGATCTACTCGAGAGTGTCTATGTATTCAGGGTCTCATTTCTTCCTTTTTTCCCCTCACACCTGCAGAAGTGAAACTGCGTTCATGTTTATGACGAAGAATTCTTAGAAATGTTTACATTTAAAACCTGCAACAATTTATTTATTTTATCAATTCTATGGTTTATTTTACACTTACATTTACAACACTTGTGATTACCAATATAAAAGTAGCCTACTTTTTCTAAACTCTTAACACAGTAACACAACTACGTCACAATTAGCCAAATAGTAAATTTTCTGCCAAAAATCATATTTTGTTAAATACAAACTACATTTCCAAATGCTAAACCTTTTTCTACATATAACTCTATCAAAACAGCAATCCCTGTTCAAAATTGAATCATTGGCAAAACTCTAGTTTTCTATCCAACATGAACATATAGTCAATCATAACACAAATATTGACTGTCAAAATACTAAAAGTTGATGGCATTGCAAAAACTGCATTACTTCAGTTCTACCTGCAGACAATATGAAATCCATTGTTTTATATATATATATACACTCACCTAAAGGATTATTAGGAACACCTGTTCAATTTCTTATTAATGCAATTATCTAATCAACCAATCACATGGCAGTTGCTCCAATGCATTTAGGGGTGTGGTCCTGGTCAAGACAATCTCCTGAACTCCAAACTGAATGTCAGAATGGAAAAGAAAGGTGATTTAAGCAATTTTGAGCGTGGCATGGTTGTTTGTGCCAGGCGGGCCCGTCTGAGTATTTCACAATCTGCTCAGTTACTGGGATTTTCACGCACAACCATTTCTAGAGTTTACAAAGAATGGTGTGAAAAGGGAAAAACATCCAGTATGCGGCAGTCCTGTGGGCGAAAATGCCTTGTTGATGCTAGAGGTCAGAGGAGAATGGGCCGACTGATTCAAGGTGATAGAAGAGCAACTTTGACTGAAATAACCACTCGTTACATCTGAGGT
The DNA here is from genome assembly GCA_039654625.1 of Rhinogobio ventralis. Lineage (NCBI taxonomy): Eukaryota > Metazoa > Chordata > Actinopteri > Cypriniformes > Gobionidae > Rhinogobio > Rhinogobio ventralis. The sequence continues at coordinate 23,672,425 of CM077196.1, forward strand.
ATGCAGCAAAGCATTTGTGAAGCCACAACACGCACAACTTTGAGGCGGATGGGCTACAACAGCAGAAGACCCCACCGGGTACCACTCATCTCCACTACAAATAGGAAAAAGAGGCTACAATTTGCACGAGCTCACCAAAATTGGACAGTTGAAGACTGGAAAAATGTTGCCTGGTCTGATGAGTCTCGATTTCTGTTGAGACATTCAGATGGTAGAAACAGAATTTGGCGTAAACAGAATGAGAACATGGATCCATCATGCCTTGTTACCACTGTGCAGGCTGGTGGTGGTGGTGTAATGGTGTGGGGGATGTTTTCTTGGCACACTTTAGGCCCCTTAGTGCCAATTGGGCATCGTTTAAATGCCACGGCCTACCTGAGCATTGTTTCTGACCATGTCCATCCCTTTATGACCACCATGTACCCATCCTCTGATGGCTACTTCCAGCAGGATAATGCAACATGTCACAAAGCTCGAATCATTTCAAATTGGTTTCTTGAACATGACAATGAGTTTACTGTACTAAAATGGCCCCCACAATCACCAGATCTCATATTCCCATATTTAGACCTTGGGAACTGTGTCAAACTAATTTATTTTCTTTATTTCTATAAAAACTAATAGTCACCTACACTTGACCACATGCTAGTTGTAACATTTGTAGCATGCAAATAATGATCAAATAAAACATTTATCATCACTGGCATTAGCACAGTTACAGCTCATTGAGAACAGCATAGCCTAACCACAAGGTCTACACTTCACGATAATGGTAACCTCAAAAATCGACACAACATAACACAACTTTTAAATGTCAAATATAACTGTCAAATATAACATCAAACTTTAACAGGTCTTTCCCTTTACTAAAAAACACATTAAACAGCACTTAATTTCAACATTTACTCTCCTGATCAATCCCTATGCAAAGCATGCTGGGAATAAGAAATACACTGCCCAGTTCAGTCAGCGCAACATAAATGATTCATGTAGTCCCAACACAAATGGTTTAGAGTCATAGAATCGGAATCCGGGCAGCCACTGGTCAAATGGGTACCCTACCCAGAACTTGAGTTGCCACCTCTGTTGAATATTGCTTCCTGGGGTGCAGGTGGGGTGCGGTGTTGATGGTGCTCCCATAGAGGTTGGGATGGTGTCCTCTTATTTAGTATTACTATTCCTTTCCCACACCAAGACATAATTTTTTTCTCACGCTGCTTCTCTATGTTGTTCTGCATCAGTAAAATAAGTCTCTTTGAAATGTTTTTGCTCAGTGTGCACTGTAAACAATTATATGATCAATAAGTTATGACAACATATGTTTTTACATTGCTTTAACTCACCAAAATAAGTTAAGCAATTTTCAACTTTTATAAGTTATACAAGATTCAACTCATTTTTTAAAGTCAGTTTAATGTAATTTTAGTTGAAATGACTTTTTTACAGTGTATTAACATTCTAGTAACTACTATTAAACAATAAACTCTGATTAACAAATTAAAGAGTAAAGAGTAGGGGTGTAACCCCGGTGTCCTGGCCAAATTCCCTCCATTGGCCCTTACCAATCATGGCCTCCTATCCCCATCCATTGAATTGGCTCTGTCAAAGTGCTTTGGGTGTACAGTAGTACACATGAAAGCGCTATATAAATGCCTCATTCATTCATTAACAAATTAGTAAGTAATAGTGCTTAGTGGAATGTGGTAGTTCACTATTAGCTAATCAATAACTACTATTACTACCTCCCAGTTGACTACTAAGAACTACTATATACAGATTCATAATAAATGTGAATAATGCATAATATATATAATGTATTCTAAAGTGAAGGTCATAGTAACCAATTAGTAATGACTCAAGTATTACCAAATCCTTCAGAAGTAACCCGGAAGTATTGTTTAACAATGGCGTGCTTTTATTCCATTGACAACAAACTTGGTCATCCACCAGTGTTCTTGACTTCAATTCTGAAAAAAAGTTTGAACATTTACAGAACTTGTCACACTAAGGCTGCCTAAAAACTACACATGTATACTATCAGCAGTATAGTATAATACTCATTAAAATAGACGCGGAATGCCATAGTAACACTTTTGATCTGTTTATATGATACGTTTTATAGCTTCTCTCAAGAAGAGGCCATGAGGGTGACTCACATTTCTTTTGAAATTATGTACCTTCTACATCCCTTCAATCTTCTTCCATCCTGCTGTCCCCTTCCTTTTTGTTCATGTTTTCTTACAATTTCTCCTCGTATTCTTTCCACTTCACCAATGCCCTCAACTTTACCCATCTCTTCTCCCTTTCTTTTCTCCCTGTAACAATCCCAGGTCAAAGGTGATGAAGAAGGCAGAATATTTCCCAATAACAGCAAGATTTATTCAACACACGCAAACAACATGAAACCGTGTGCTATTCACAAACAATACCGGACACTTAACAGAGGAGAAAAAGGAACTTAAATACACAGATGATTTACTCAAATGACAAACAGCTGTGATGATTAGTTACTGTCCATGGTGACTGATGAGTGGCGGGAAAATATAACAAAGAAACACATGTGATGAATGAAAACAAACAGAAAGTCCATGATAAAGAAACTAAAAAGAACAGACTTGTGACACCCCCATTCTTCTCTTTCTATGCCCTCTCCTTTTCTTAAACTCTCCCCTCATCTCTTTCTACCTGTTTCACTCTCCCTCTCATTACACCCGTTCCTCTCTCCCCACCTCTTATGGAGCTGGATCAGCCTCAAAAATAATACATTTACAAAACAAAATTCATGAATGCACAATTCACATTTACAAAATCTGATTCGTAAATTCAAAACACAATTCATAAATGCACAAGTAAAAGCATAAATATTTCCCCAAATTCTCACACAAATGCATCTTACCTAAATAAATGTAAAATCTTTACACATGTATATCAAGTTCTTGCATTAATTTCCATCACACATTTATGAAAGTTGTTACATGTATTTATGGATCGTTGAATCTGCATTTGCAAATTGTCACGTGTGTGGACTGCTCTGCTTTGCATTTGTGTGTAGTATTTTTGAGACCTTCCTGGCAGGTTAAGATTCATAAATATATTTTTTTGGAGGATGTTCTGTTTAGCCAATCATGGTGAGCTTTTAATCCACCAATCAAAACACTCCTTACTGAACAGACTCAAGAAGCTCAAGGCTGCGCTTGTACTGTGCATTGTTCCATGATCGGGTCCTTTATGTAAATACATTTTAATGGGTACTCTTTTTGCACCTGATTACAATTTCTACAAAATCACATTATGATTTATATTGTTTGCACAAAATACAGCTACCCGGTTCGTCTGCTGTCTTATACACCAAGTTGCACATACCCTGTTTATTTAGATCAATCTGTAATGTTATTAAATAAGTGTTAAATGTCCAGATATTTCATTTGTTAACAACACTCAAAAAAATTATTCTAGCTGTTTGTTCAGTTTATTTAAATAAAATAAGCTGATACAACACAAATCTTTAGTTTTTTACTTAATTGCCATTTTACTAAATTTTATTACGTTAAATGAAATAAAATTTGTAAAATGTTAAGTTAACCTAAACCATTTGTGTTGGGACTACATGAATCATTTATGTTGCGTTGACTGAACTGGGCAGTGCATTTCTTGTTCCCAGCATGCTTTGCATAGGGATGGATCAGGAGAGTAAATGTTGAAATTAAGTGCTGTTTAATGTGTTTTATAGTAAAGGGAAAGACCTGTTAAAATTTGATGTTATATTTGACAGTTATATTTGACATTTAAAAGTTGTGTTATGTTGTGTCGATTTTTACCATTATCGTGAAGTGTAGACCTTGTGGTTAGGATGTGCTGTTCTCAATGAGCTGTAACGTCTCGGTTACGTATGTAACCCTCGTGCCTGAGGAGGGAACGGAGACGTAACGTCAGTGACTGACGAATGGGCGTTTCGCCTAGAAGCCTATCATCTTCGAGATCTTAGAAAACGCCCAATGGCAGGCCAATGCCATGGGCATGCGGAATTTGCATAGCGTAGCTCCGCCCCACAGCGTGGGTATATAAGGAAGTACGCTGGCAACATCGCATTATGTTTACCTGCTGAGGAGCCAAGACTGAACTCCCGGCTGTTTCAGCGGTACAGCGGAAGTGGCAGAGGGACGTTACGTCTCCATTCCCTCCTCAGGGAACGAGGGTTACATACGTAACCGAGACGTTCCCTTTCGTTCAGTCACTCCGAGTAACGTCAGTTACGAATGGGGGTCCCAATCTAATCACGCCACTCAGCTGTCGTCCAGTGCACTGCGTAAGTGTAAGCTCCCTGGAATACCAATCACAGGAATACCAGGGTACACTGGGAAGCATATTCCAGGTGGAAGAATGCGCCAAAATGCCTACCCGTAGGGAGGACTTAAGGAGACACATATGACCCGCGAGGGGTTGCATATGGAAGAACTCTGGCGTAACCAGCCGAAGGTGGAAAATTTTACCCCCAGGAGAGGCAAGGGCTTGCAGAGGGAAATACACATGCTTGGAGAGGCTTACAGTGGAAATACACATGTGGGGGTCGCCCATAGGGGGAACCATGCACACGGTAGCACCTAGCCTGACACGAGGGCCTGAGCGAGTGGGCAGACGCACTGGTGTCGGCATCGACAGTGCTGGAGGAACTCAGGGTTTCAGGGAAACTACCTGAGGAAAATATTGCACGTATCCCGTCCGTGGAGAGGAATGGCGAGCAAGCGAAGACACCTGGGCCTAGTCCATTACCGACCACTACTAGAGGCGAGTACATGAGAGGAAAAATAAACCTTGGGAGAAACCAGGCTCAGTCGGGGTGCCAGTTCTCCTCTGGCCAATTAACAAACAGTGTAAGATTATTATTTTGGCAGCCTTACAGGTCAGAAGTAATACTAGATCGGATCGATAGATCGGAGTCATCACGCCGGAGATGGATCCATTGAGGATGCCATGTTGATGAGCAATTTCAGAGGGTAGACTAATTGACACGGTCTCTGCAGACACTTCAGGGATGCGTTGGTAATGTCTGGGCGCAGGTCCACCATCTGATCTGGATATGGCCCGTTTCCAGCTGACTGCAGTAAACCTCGGGATAAACAGAGAGACTAACATTAGCATAGATGCCATTCTTCTTATGATGTAACGAGTACATCAGGTGTTATGGGAAGTGTTCCCGGTTCCGGCTGACCTAGTTAATGCAGCCTAACAATCATTTAACTGATTTGAATAAAATATAAATTAACATTTTTTTATGTGTATTCCATAGTAAAGAGATGTGTTTTTAGTCTAGATTTAAACTGACAGAGTGTGTCTGCTTCCCGAACAATGCTAGGAAGGCTGTTCCAGAGTTTAGGTGCTAAATAGGAAAAGGATCGACCGCCTGCAGTTGATTTTGATATTCTAGGTATTATCAACTGGCCAGAGTTTTGAGACCACAATAGACGTGATGGAGTATAATGCGTTAAGAGCTCGCTCAAGTACTGGGGAGCTAAACCATTTAGTGCTTTGTAAGTAATTAGCAAGATTTTAAAATGTATGCGATGTTTAATAGGGAGCCAGTGCAGTGTTGACAGAACCGGGCTAATATGGTCATACTTCCTGGTTCTAGTAAGAACTCGAGCTTCTGCGTTTTGGACCAGCTGCAGTTTATTTATTAAGCGAGCAGTGCAACCACCCAGTAGAGCAATAATCTAGCCTTGAGGTCATGAACGCATGAACTAACTGTTCAGCATTTTGCATTGAAAGCATATGCCGTAATTTAGATATATTTTTAAGATGGTAGAATGCAGTTTTACAGATGCTAGAAACGTGGATTTCAAATGAGAGATTGGTATCAAAGAGCACACCCAGGTTCCTAACTGACGACGAGGACTTGACAGAGCAGCCATCAAGTGTTAGACAGTATTCTAGGTTACTACATGTGGAGTTTTTTTGTCCAATAATTAAAAATTCAGTTTTTTCTGAATTAAGTTGCAGGAAATTACTAGTCATCCAATTTTTTTATATCAGCTATGCATTCCGTTAATCTTGTGAATTGGTAAGTTTCGTCAGGGCGTGAAGAAATATAGAGCTGAGTATCATCAGCATAACAATGAAAACTAACGCCATGCTTCCTAATGATATCTCCCAGTGGTAGCATGTACAGGGTGAAAAGCAACTGTCCTAGCACTGAGCCCTGCGGTACTCAATACTGAACTTGTGATCGGTGTGACATCTCTTCATTTACTGCTACAAACTGATAACGGTCAGATAAGTATGATTTAAACCATGCCAATGCAATTCCACTAATGCCAACATAATTTTCGAGTCTATTCAAAAGAATGTTGTGGTCGATAGTATCGAATGCAGAGCTAAGATCTATACAACCACGATCGGATGATAAGAGTAAATCATTTGTAACTCTGATGAGAGCAGTCTCAGTACTATGTCTAAATCCTGACTGGAAATCCTCACAGATACCATTTCTTTCTAAAAAAGGAGCATAATTGTGAGGACACTGCCTTTTCTAGTATTTTTGACAGAAAGGGTAGATTTGAGATTGGCCTGTAATTGACTAATTCTGTAGGATCAAGTTGTGTTTTTTTAATAAGTGGTTTAATAATAGCCAACTTAAAAGTTTTCGGTACATATCCTAATGTCAAGGATGAATTAATGATATTAAGAAGAGGATCTATGACCTCTGGAAGCATCTCTTTTAGTAGTTTAGTCGGTATAGGGTCAAGCATACATGTTGTTGATTTTGATGATTTAACGAGTTTAGCCAATTCTTCTTCTCCTATAGCAGAGAATTAATGTAATTTGACTGAATGAATGAGAATGAATGAGTGTATTTAAACCCTCATGTTTGCCATGGTCCTTGTCGAGTATTGTTTGATTGTTTGCTTGTAACCCGCTGTTGGTCAGTGTCTGTCATGGTTTAGTCAAGTCTGTTTCAAGTCAAGTCTGTTTCAAGTCAAGTATGTTTCAAATCAAGTCAAGGTCATCGTTTGTTTGGTATCTGTTCACGTTGTAAATAAACTGCACTTGGGTTCACTTCAACTTGCCTCCAGTGGACTGATACGTTACAGAATACTCGACCAACAAACATGGACCCAGCAGTTTCTCTGCTTCGCCTTCGTCAAGGCAATCATGCCATCGAGCATTATGTGGAGAATTTTCTTGAACTCTCTCACTTTCTGGACTTCAATGACGTGGCTTTTAAGGACATTTTTTGTAATGGGTTAAATGAACCTATTTGTTCAAGGATGCCTGAGGGAAAAATTCCTTGATCTCTAGAACAATATATCGACCATGCGCTACAGTTGAGTGGTTCCCCATTTACTGTAGGTTTGGTGGATGAGGAGCCCCACAGTCCCACAGTGCCTGCCACGCCTGATTTCATCCACATCATGCCTGCCACGCCTGATTTCATCCACGTCATGCCTGCCACGCCTGATCTCGTTCACGTTATGCCTGCCAAGCCTGATTTTGTCTACGTCATGCCTGCCACGCCTGATCTCGTTTACGTCATGCCTGCCACGCCTGATCTCATCCACGTCATGCCTGCCAAGCCTGATTTTGTTCACGTCATGCCTGCCCTGCCACAGCCTGTCCATGTCCAGAGCCAAGCGACGTCTCATGTCCACGTCCAGAGCCAGGCCATGTCTCCTGTCCACGTCCAGAGTCATGCCTATGACCAGAGCCCAGAGAGGGCTCCAGCCCGTGACCAGAGTCCAGAGAGGGCTCCAGCCAGAGAGGGCTCCAGCCCACTGACCAGCGTCCAAATGTCACAGTGTGTTTGGGGTTTTGTTCATGTTTCATGTTCACAGTCTATGTTTCTTAGTTTGCCACGTTCCCTGCCATGCACTTCCTGGTTCTGTCATGTGTTCCTTTGTCATGTTATTGCCATGCCCTCATGTGTTGTGTCATGTCATTGGTTCATTGGTTAATCATTGTTCACAGGTGTCCCTTGTCTTGTCATTAGTCTCAGTATATTTAAACCCTCATGTTTGCCATGGTCCTTGTTGAGTATTGTTTGATTGTTTGTTCCCTGTAACCCGCTGTTGGTGAGTGTCTGTCATGGTCAAGTCAAGTCTGTTTCAAGTCAAGGTAATCGTTTGTTTGGTATCTGTTCACGTTGTAAATAAACTGCACTTGGGTTCACTTCAACTTGCCTCCAGTGGACTGATACGTTACAACATTTATGTAATGTAGTAGTAGTAGTAGTAGTAGTAGTAGTAGTAGTAGTAGTAGTAGTAGTAGTAGTAGTAGTAGTATCAGTATCAGTATCACATTAACTTTTGATCAGGCATTAAAAAAAAAGCTACCACCACCTGAGGGAGATTTCGAACACACACAGCGGAGAGATTTCAGCATGGAGGATAAAAACCAGACTCAACGAGTTAGTAAAGTCGTCGTCCTTTACTTAAAGGACCCGATCATGGAACAATGCACAGTACAAGCGCAACATTGAGCTTCTTGAGTCTGTTCAGTAAGGAGTGTTTTAATTGGTGGATTAAAAGCTCACCGTGATTGGCTAAACAGAACATCCTCCAAAAAAAGATATTTACGAATCTTAACCTGCCAGGAAGGTCTCAAAAATACCACACACAAATGCAAAGCAGTCCACACACACACGTGACGTTTTGCAAATGCAGAGTCAACGATCCATAAATGCATGTAACAACTTTCATAAATGTGTGATGGAAATTAATTCAAGAACTTGCTATATACATATTTGTGGAAAGATTTTATTTAGGTAAGATGCATTTGGGGAAATAGTTATGCTTTTACTTGTACATTTTATGAATTTTGTTTTGAATTTATAAATCAGATTTTGTAAATGTGAATTGTCCCGATACCTGGGGTCAACTGAAATCATTCAATGTCCAATTCAGTGTTAATTGTTTTGAAAGCAGTGATCTGAGTTTGGAGAAGAACATCTATTCTAGGTCTAACTATCTAGAACATCCTTTTTTTTTTTTTTTTTAAAGAAAAAAGGAAAAACAACTTAATTTCCATAAATGCCCATTTATGCAAACTTTGACAATATCATCCCAATTATGATTTAGTTCACCACTTGACTTTTAGGCTCTGTACATAAAACGAAAGTCTGAATCAAACGTCAAACATTGAATAGAGCTCAATATCAGATGTGTCAGATATTAGATATTTCCCTAGATGCTGGATAGACGATGCTTTGATACCAATCTCTCATTTGAAAACCACGTTTCTAGCATCTGTAAAACTGCATTCTACCATCTTAAAAATATATCTAAATTACGGCATATGCTTTCAATGCAAAATGCTGAACAGTTAGTTCATGTGCTCATGACCTGAAGGCTAGATTATTGTAATGCTCTACTGGGTGGTTGCCCCGCTCGCTTAATAAATAAACTGCAGCTGGTCCAAAACGCAGCAGCTCGAGTTCTTACTAGAACCAGGAAGTATGACCATATTAGCCCGGTTCTGTCAACACTGCACTGGCTCCCTATTAAACATCGCATACATTTTAAAATCTTGCTAATTACTTACAAATCACTAAATGGTTTAGCTCCCCAGTACTTGAGAGAGCTCTTAACGCATTATACTCCATCACGTCTATTGTGGTCTCAAAACTCTGGCCAGTTGATAATACCTAGAATATCAAAATCACTGCAGGCGGTCGATCCTTTTTCTATTTAGCACCCAAACTCTGGAACAGCCTTCCTAGCATTGTTCGGGAAGCAGACACACTCTGTCAGTTTAAATCTAGACTAAAAACGCAACTCTTTACTATGGCATACACATAAAACATTTTTAATTTATATTTTATTCAAATTGTTAGGCTGCATTAACTAGGTCAGCCAGAACCGGGAACACTTCCCATAACACCTGATGTACTCATTACATCATAAGAAGAATGGCATCTGCACTAATGTTAGTCTCTCTGTTTATCCCAAGGTTTACCGCAGTCAGCTGGATCCGGGCCGGATCCAGATCAGATGGTGGACCAGCGCCCAGACATTACCAACGCATCCCTGAAGTGTCTGCAGAGACCGTGTCAATTAGTCTACCCTCTGAAATTGCTCATCGACATGGCATCCTCAATGGATCCATCTCCAGCGTGATGACTCCGATATTTAGAATATTCCTATTTAATCATTGTTTAATCGACACGCCATCCTCAATAAACCTGTCTCTGGCGTCATGCCTCCGATCTTTCGAATATTCCGATCTAGAATAACTTCTGACCTATAAGGCTGCCAAAATAATAAACATACACTGTTTGTTAATTGGCCAGAGGAGAACTGGCACCCCGACTGAGCCTGGTTTCTCCCAAGGTTTATTTTTCTCCATTAGGACACCTGATGGAGTTTTGGTTCCTTGCCACTGTCGCCTTTGGCTTGCTCAGTTGGGGACACTAAATTTTCAAATAAATATCCAAATAAATTTAATTACTAAACTAAATTAACTATGTCAACTACATTACTTAAATATATATGATAATTGAAATGAGCTGATGACATCACCGTTTTCTCCAGAGAGGCTGTACAGCCGAATCACATTCTGTTGCATTATTTTCCTGTTTAACACTGTGAAGCTGCTTTGAAACAATCTGCATTGTAAAAAGCGCTATATAAATAAAGTTGACTGGAATAGGCTCCCAAAAGAATATTGATATATATATATATAGTCATCCATAGCTAAACAATATTAAGTAACATGGCTGAATTCAATTATAAGCACACTATATAATCACAAAATGAATTACTTACAAAATGATGTAGCCTACAGACAAAAGGACAACTGCCATTGTCAGGAGGCAACAAACATTTCAACGCTAAATAGTCCAGCACTGTGACGCGCTAGTAGGTGGAGCTAAAAGGCAGTGGAGTCACCAGGGTTACACTAGAAGCGTCTTCCGTCTTCCCCAACAGCCTAATGCACCTTTGATGAGATGCATTTTTTTAGCAGTGGCTCTTCTTATTGTTGCGCATTGAATGTTTTTTTTGTGAACAGTTAGGGTTCCCACGTTCATTGACATCTGAATATAGTTTTAAAAATGTAATTTTCAGGAAAATTTATCAAAATGAATAAAGTAGCTATGTATTAAAGATTCATGGAAAAGCGTTTAATATTTTATTTAGATAAGTTCTACAGCCTGGCAGGAGAGTTAAAATCTCCTGAAAGAAATACATCATGCATTGCTACATATACATTCGATTAAAACATTTACAGGCTGTGATAAAAACAGTGATAAATATTACTCCATAATTATAGCTCCTTTTGTTTGAAAGGCTTTTACAATACTTTACTGAAAAGTCTGTAAATTCTCTATAGGCTGCTTTATAAACGCTACTGGAACATTAGTTATTGTCTGGCTTTACACCACTGTGATAACTACGACCACGGTGATTTACACGTGTACATAAACTCTAGGAGACCTGAGACTAATAGCAGAGAGGAAACCAAAGGAAGGACGTAACATCAACCGAGAGCTATCGAAACGTTCATTGAGCAAGATGAATTAAAGTGTTTTTACTTTTTAGTTTTACAAAAAATAAAAGGTAATTTTATAAAAGTAAAATAAAAGTATTTGATGAACGAATTATGACTTAGGCTAATAGATTTATTATCAGTCTGACTTTTAGGGAGTAAAATTTGTCTATAGCCCTAAATGTCTTCAAGTCATTGGTGAAACATTAAACAGAATTCAGTATTTATATGTTGTTTATTCTTTGTCTGGTTAATACAGTCTACTATATAGCTGACTGTGCTTACACTCACCTAAAGGATTATTAGGAACACCTGTTCAATTTCTCATTAATGCAATTATCTAATCAACCAATCACATGGCAGTTGCTTCAGTGCATTTAGGGGTGTGGTCCTGGTCAAGACAATCTCCTGAACTCCAAACTGAATGTCAGAATGGGAAAGAAAGGTGATTTAAGCAATTTTGAGCGTGGCATGGTTGTTGGTGCCAGACGGGCCCGTCTGAGTATTTCACAATCTGCTCAGTTACTGGGATTTTCACGCACAACCATTTCTAGAGTTTACAAAGAATGGTGTCAAAAGGGAAAAACATCCAGTATGCGGCAGTCCTGTGGGCGAAAATGCCTTGTTGATGCTAGAGGTCAGAGGAGAATGGGCCGTCTGATTCAAGCTGATAAAAGAGCAACTTTGACTGAAATAACCACTCGTTACAACCGAGGTATGCAGCAAAGCATTTGTGAAGCCACAACACGCACAACCTTGAGGCGGATGGGCTACAACAGCAGAAGACCCCACCGGGTACCACTCATCTCCACTACAAATAGGAAAAAGAGGCTACAATTTGCACGAGCTCACCAAAATTGGACAGTTGAAGACTGGAAAAATGTTGCCTGGTCTGATGAGTCTCGATTTCTGTTGAGACATTCAGATGGTAGAGTCAGAATTTGGCGTAAACAGAATGAGAACATGGATCCATCATGCCTTGTTACCACTGTGCAGGCTGGTGGTGGTGGTGTAATGGTGTGGGGGATGTTTTCTTGGCACACTTTAGGCCCCTTAGTGCCAATTGGGCATCGTTTAAATGCCACGGCCTACCTGAGCATTGTTTCTGACCATGTCCATCCCTTTATGACCACCATGTACCCATCCTCTGATGGCTACTTCCAGCAGGATAATGCACCATGTCACAAAGCTCGAATCATTTCAAATTGGTTTCTTGAACATGACAATGAGTTCACTGTACTAAAATGGCCCCCACAGTCACCAGATCTCAACCCAATAGAGCATCTTTGGGATGTGGTGGAACGGGAGCTTTGTGCCCTGGATGTGCATCCCACAAATCTCCATCAACTGCAAGATGCTATCCTATCAATATGGGCCAACATTTCTAAAGAATGCTTTCAGCACCTTGTTGAATCAATGCCACGTAGAATTAAGGCAGTTCTGAAGGCGAAAGGGGGTCAAACACAGTATTAGTATGGTGTTCCTAATAATCCTTTAGGTGAGTGTATATTATCATTACAATTCTTTGAAGGAATGTTAAAAAAAAAATCTCAAGCGGTCGGTCCATGAATGAAACATAAGTATTTGATATGGTTTAGATCATTGTGCAATACAGCGGACACAGTGATAAAAGTAATGACAAAAACCTTAACCCAAGACAAAAATAAATAATAATTGGTTAACTGTAAAAGGTTAATATGGTCTAGTAGTTAAATAAATTCATGACATAATAATGGCATTATACATCTCAAATATGCATTTAAACATTTTAATTGCTTTACTAGAACCTGCAGCAGAAAGGAAAATGTGCTGCGTCCGTCAAGAGGTTGTAAATCCTGTTGGATGAGGAGTATTTGAAGTATCATGCATCACTGTGCATGGAGTGGCCACAGTGAAACATTTTACTTCATAAACCCCTTACAGTTAACACTGACCTCTTAAAGCAGTCCTCAACAAACTTTCATTGTGTAGAATTGTTATGGTGTATAATTTTGTATTATTATTTAAAAAAAACAACAACTCAAGTTTCAATTTCTAAGTTACACCCACATATTATACAAATTTAGCTCTTTCTGGTATATTACTAAATAGTGGCACTGGCATATGAAAATGTAATGATTGCTAATCTTAAAGTCAGATAATTGTTTGTTTTCTGATACACTATAAAAAGTGATCAGTTTATCTAACTTACAAAAAGTGAGGAAACCTGTCGCCTTAAAATGATTAAGTAAATAAACATAAACATATGTGGTGGGACATAAACTGATCTGTGACTGGACTAAGGATGGCAGGTAGTAGTGATGGTGAGGGTGGGCTTGAGGATATGGATTTAAATGAATGGACGGAAGTACGAGGTAGTAGTTCAGATGGGAGAGAGGAAGGTAGGGTGGTACGGAGAAGAGGAGGGGTTTAAAATAATTTTGAGGTTCAAGGAAGGAAATGATATAAGGAAAGTTAGTCCGGTGGCATTGACACGTGGTTTAAAGGAGAAAATTGGCAACATTTTAATGGCGAAAGTGTTGGGAGATGGTGGGCTGTTAATCAAATGTAAAGATGAGAAGCAGAGGGAAAAGGCGATGAAGATGGTTAAAGTGTGCGGTAAGGCTAAGAAGACAGGTGATGGACCCTTTATGAAAGGTGTTATATATGGTATCCCAGTTGAGGAAAAGTTGGAGGATTTGAAGTCAAACATAAGAGGTGGGAAAGTTATTAACATTAAACGTCTACAAGCAAGAAAGGGAGGAGAAAGGGTTGATAGCTTGTCAGTGTTGCTGGTTTTCCAAGAAAGGGTGTTGCCAGAAAAAGTGAGAGTGGGATACACAAGTTACAATGTAAGAGCATATGTTCCTCCTCCTTTGAGATGTTTCAAATGCCAAAAATATGGACATATTGCAGCTGGTTGTAAAGGAAAACAAAAGTGTGGAAGGTGTGGAGGGGAGCATGAGTATGGGAAATGTGAGGATGGGGCAGAGATTAAATGTACTAATTGTGCAGGTGCACATAGTGTGGCCTATGGTGGGTGTGAAGTGCGGAAGAAGGCAGTAGAAGTACAACAGATAAGAGCTAACAAGGACATATCCTATGCAGAAGCAGTAAAGTTGGTTCAGAGGGAGAGTAGAGTGGAGAAGAAAGTAAAAGAAATAGAAAAGGAACATTCAACTGAACAGCTTGTAACAAAAAGTCATATGGAAGATGGAGATATGTTACTAGTAAAAAAGGAGGATTTTGTGTATTTCATGGCTGAAGTAATTAACTGTACGTTCCAAGCAAAAGGGAGATCTGAGAAGATTTAAATAATTGTAAAAAGTGCAGCAAGATATTAAAATATTTAAGGAATGACTGGGAGAGGGGTTCAAGAAGAGCTTAAAAAACAGGAACAGTTAAGCAAGGAATCATGGTCGCAAGATTAATTTTATTCATGTTAGTTCTTCAGTGGAATGCAAGGAGTCTACTGTCGAATGGTCAAGAATTTAAAGGATTTATTGAGGGTTTAGAATGTAAACCTGATATAATATGTGTTAAAGAGACATGGCTTAAACCTAATTTAGATTTTGTGATACAGGGATATGTGTATATAAGAAGGGATAGAGAAGGGAGTAATGGGGGAGGATGTGCTACTTTTGTTAGGCAAGGTGTTTCATATAGAGAAATAGAAAAAGGGAAAGAGTTGGAATATGTAGTTGTTGAAGTGTGGTTAGGGGATGGTAGGTTGGTTATTGTGAATTTCTATAATCCATGTCAGAGGTTGGAATTGGAAAAATTGGAAGCAATAAAGGGATTGGATAGTAGAAGAATCATTTGGTGTGGGGATTTTAATGCTCATAGTACTCTTTGGGAAGGGGAAAGGACGGATAGGAATGGTTTGATAGTGGAGGATTTGATGGATGGCTTGGGACTTGTGTGTTTAAATGATGGGAAGTTTACGAGGGTTAACTGTAGTACAGGTAGTGAGTCATGTTTAGACTTGACATTAGTGTCACAGTCCTTGGCAGGTATTTGTGCGTGGGAGGTTATGAATCAATCAACTGTTGGAAGTGATCATTACCCCATTTTATGTAAAGTAGGTAATGAAAGTAGGGTGGTATAAGAAGATATATCAGAAAGGTGGGTATTTGGAAAAGCAGAGTGGGATAAATTTAGAGAGATAAGTGAAACAAGGTTTAAAAATATAAATAAAGAGCAGGATATAGAAATATTTAATGAAAATGTGAGAGAGGAGATAATTGGAGCTGCTAATCAGACAATTTTAAGAAAAGAAGCTATGAAAAGGAGGAAGTTAGTTCCGTGGTGGAACGATGAGTGTAGTGAAGTAATAAGGAAACGCAATAAGGCTTTTAAGGTATTAAAAAACACTCATAATTTCTAACATTTAAAAAAAAAAAGTATTGGAGAACATTTTGTGACTCAATAGGGAGAAGCACACCAATTGAGAAAGTCTGGGAAATGATAAAGAAAATGAGTGGAATAAGATGGGAATGGGGGTACCCAGTATTGGAAAATGCGGGGGTGGTGGCTAGTAAAGATATAGAGAAAGCAGATATGTTAGCTAAAGCATTGGTAAAGGTTCACAGTTCTAGAAATATGTCAGAAGAGGGGAAAAGGGGAAGACAGTAGTTGTGTTGGCTACTGTATATAGGCCACCAGGGCACAATACACACTTTATCAGAGAATTTGCTGATTTTTTTATCAGAGTTAGTACTGGCTACAGATAAAGTCCTAATTGTTGGTGATTTTAATATCCATGTAGACAATGAAAAAGACGCATTGGGATTGGCATTTAGAGACATTCTAAACTCTATTGGAGTTAGGCAACACGTATCAGGACCCACTCATCGCCGTAATCATACTCTAGACCTAATATTGTCACATGGAATAAATGTTGATACCGTTGAAATTCTGCAGCAGAGCGATGACATCTCAGATCATTACCTAGTATCATGTATACTTAATTTAGCAAAGGCTGCAAAGCCGTCCCCTCGCTTCAAATA
The DNA here is from genome assembly GCA_039654625.1 of Rhinogobio ventralis. Lineage (NCBI taxonomy): Eukaryota > Metazoa > Chordata > Actinopteri > Cypriniformes > Gobionidae > Rhinogobio > Rhinogobio ventralis. The sequence goes on from CM077196.1 coordinate 23,688,891, forward strand.
TGGCAGGACTATCACTGCTGAGACTAAAGATTTCTTTATAAATAAACTTCCTCATCAGTTTCATCTCCTCAGCATCCCAGATTGCCCAGAGCTTGATGTTGCAACAGAAACTATTGACTCTCTCTTTTCCAGCACTTTAGACACAGTTGCTCCTCTGCGCTTAAAGAAGATTAAAGAGAATAGTCCAACGCCGTGGTATAACGAGCACACCCGGGCCCTTAAAACAGCAGCCAGAAAAATGGAGCGCAGCTGGAAGAAAACAAAACGAAGTTTGAAGTTTTTCGCATTTCGTGGAAAGAGAGCATGATTTCATACAGAAAGACCGTAAAAACAGCTAGATCTGCTTATTTCTCGACTCTCTTAGAAGAAAACAAACACAACCCTAGGTATTTATTCCATACAGTGGCTAAATTAACCAAAAATAAAGCTTCAACTTCTGATGTCTGCCAACAGCACAGCAGTAATGACTTTATGAACTTCTTTACTTGTAAGATTGATAATATTAGGAAAAAAATTATAACCATGCAGCCGTCTACTACTGTATCACATCAGACAGAGCATTGTAGTGTCACTGAGGAAAAATTACATTCATTCACTGCTATAGGAGAAGAAGAATTGGCTAAACTCGTTAAATCATCTAAATCAACAACATGTATGCTCGACCCTATACCGACTAAACTACTAAAAGAGATGCTTCCAGAGGTCATAGATCCTCTTCTTAATATCATTAATTCATCCTTGACTTTAGGATATGTACCGAAAACTTTTAAGTTGGCTATTATTAAACCACTTATTAAAAAAACGCAACTTGACCCTACAGAATTAGTCAATTACAGGCCAATCTCAAATCTACCCTTTCTGTCAAAAATACTAAAAAAGGCAGTGTCCTCACAATTATGCTCCTTTTTAGAAAAAAATGGTATCTGTGAGGTTTTCCAGTCAGGATTTAGACCACATCATAGTACTGAGACTGCTCTCATTAGAGTTACAAATGATTTACTCTTATCATCCGATCGTGGTTGTATCACTCTGTTAGTGTTACTCGATCTTAGTGCTGCATTCGATACCATCGACCACAACATTCTTTTGAATAGACTTGAAAATTATGTTGGCATTAGTGCAATTGCATTGGCATGGTTTAAATCATACTTATCTGACCGTTTTCAGTTTGTAGCAGTAAATGAAGAGATGTCACACCGATCACAAGTTCAATATGGAGTACCGCAGGGCTCAGTGCTAGGACCGTTGCTTTTCACCCTAATTATTGGACAAAAAAACTCCACATGTAGTAACCTAGAATACTGTCTAACACTTGATGGCTGCTCTGTCAAGTCCTCGTCGTCAGTTAGGAACCTGGGTGTGCTCTTTGATACCAATCTCTCATTTGAAAGCCACGTTTCTAGCATCTGCATTCTACCATCTTAAAAATATATCTAAATTACGGCATATGCTTTCAATGCAAAATGCTGAACAGTTAGTTAATGCGTTCATGACCTCAAGGCTAGATTATTGCTCTACTGGGTGGTTGCACTGCTCGCTTAATAAATAAACTGCAGCTGGTCCAAAACGCAGCAGCTCGAGTTCTTACTAGAACCAGGAAGTATGACCATATTAGCCCGGTTCTGTCAACACTGCACTGGCTCCCTATTAAACATTGCATACATTTTAAAATCTTGCTAATTACTTACAAATCACTAAATGGTTTAGCTCCCCAGTACTTGAGCGAGCTCTTAACGCATTATACTCCATCACGTCTATTGTGGTCTCAAAACTCTGGCCAGTTGATAATACCTAGAATATTAAAATCAACTGCAGGCGGTCGATCCTTTTCCTATTTAGCACCCAAACTCTGGAACAGCCTTCCTAGCATTGTTCGGGAAGCAGACACACTCTGTCAGTTTAAATCTAGACTAAAAACACATCTCTTTATTATGGCATACACATAAAACATTTTTAATTTATATTTTATTCAAATTGTTAGGCTGCATTAACTAGGTCAGCCGGAACCGGGAACACTTCCCATAACACCTGATGTACTCGTTACTTCATAAGAGGAATGGCATCTACGCTAATGTTATGCCTCTGATCTAATCCGATCTAATATTACTTCTGACCTATAAGGCTGCCAAAATAATAAACATACACTATTTGTTAATTGGCCAGAGGAGAACTGACACCCCGACTGAGCCTGGTTTCTCCCAAGGTTTATTTTTCTCCATTAGGACACCTGATGGAGTTTTGGTTCCTTGCCACTGTCGCCTCTGGCTTGCTCAGTTGGGGACACAAAATTTTCAAATAAATATCCAAATAAATTTTATTACTAAACTAAATTATATCAACTACATTACTTGAATATATATGATAATTGAAATGAGCTGATGACATCACCGTTTTCTCCAGAGCGGCTGTACAGCCGAATCAAATTCTGTTCATTATTTTCCTTTTTAACACTGTGAAGCTGCTTTGAAACAATCTGCATTGTAAAAAGCGCTATATAAATAAAGTTGACTTGACTTGACAAAAAACAAGTGAAGAAAATAAAGAATTGCTGGAAAGAGAAGAAGAGAGGGATGATGCTATTAATTCTCCTTTCACATTAGAGGAATTGAAACGGTCCATCTTTAAATCAGGATTAACTGCTCCGGGAAAAGATCAAATCTGCTATACCATGTTGGAACATATGTCAGACGTAGTGTTAGAGGTAATTTTACATTTATATAACAAGGTTTGGCAGGAAGGGAAATTACCAGGATGTTGGAAACAAGCAGTTATAGTACCCATTAGAAAACCAGGTAAAAGATCCCACCAATCCATCTAACTATAGACCAATAGCATTGACATCACACGTGTAAAATAATGAAACGTATGATTACAGACAGATTAACATATTATTTGGAAGCAAGGAATAATAGGTCAAAATAACAAAGTGGATTTAGAAAAGGTAGGGGAACAATGGATCCGATAGTATGTCTAGAATCAGAGGTGAGGAAGGCACAAGTGAATAAAGAGGTAGTGGTAGCAGTGTATTTTGATGTGGAAAAAGCATATGATTTACTATGGAAAGAGGGATTATTGATTCAAATGAAAAGATTAGAAATACCAGGGAAAATGTTTAGATGGGTGAAGGCATTTTTATATGGACGCTCAATAGAGGTGAGAGTGGATAATGGAACGCCACAAGGAAGTGTTATAAGTCCTTTATTGTTTTCAATAATGATTGATGATGTGTATAATAATATTGGGCAAGGTATAGGGAGATCTCTGTTTGCAGATGATGGGGCATTGTGGAAAAGAGGTAGGAATGTTGAATATGTTGTGAAACAGATGCAGGAAACAATTAAAAGAGTGGAGCAATGGTCCTGGGAATGGGGATTTAAATTTTCCGTGGAAAAAACTAAAACACTTTTCTTTACAAAGACTAAAATTGGAGCAGAGGTTCAACTGTATTTATATGGCAAGAAGCTGGAAAGGATAGAATTTTTAGGTGTGTGGGTTGATGCTAGGCTCACATGGAATGTACATATTGATAGCATTGTAAATAAGTGTAAAAAGGTCTTGAATGTGATGAGATGTTTAGTGGGAACTGAGCGGGGAGCCGATAGGTCTGCTTTGAAAACTATATATATAGGTTTAATAAGATCTGTTCTGGATTATGGGTGTGTGGTGTATGGGTCAGCATCCAAAACCTTGTTGGAAAAATTGGATGTAATTCAAGCACAAGCATTAAGGATATATAGTGGGGCTTTTAAAACAACATCGGTGGCAGCATTACAGGTAGAAATGGGGGAAATGCCATTGGGGAAATGCCATTGGAGTAAAGGAGACAGCAAATTATGACGACATATTGGGTTAATTTACAAGGGCATAATAACCATCCTGCAATAAGCGCTATTGAGCCATGCTGGGAACATGAAAAAAGGCAAACAAAGAGTTTTGGTTGGGTAGTTAGAAAGAAGGCAAGTGAAATGGGTATACTGGATAGGAAGTACTCTCCAACTGTAGTTCTGCCAGCCATACCACCTTGGCTATTGCCAAAGCCAGATATCGATCTTAGCCTCCTTCAATTGATGAGAGATGTAAATGAGGGAAACTGTAAGATCTTTAATTCATACATCAGTAGAAATTACTATGGGTATTTACAAATGTATACAGATGGTTCTAAAGACCCTACGACAGGTAGAACAGCAGCAGCAGTAGTAATCCCTGATTTTAACGTTGAATGTGGAAAGAGACTTACTGATGATATACACTCACCTAAAGGATTATTAGGAACACCATACTAATACTGTGTTTGACCCCCTTTTGCCTTCAGAACTGCCTTAATTCTACGTGGCATTGATTCAACAAGGTGCTGAAAGCATTCTTTAGAAATGTTGGCCCATATTGATAGGATAGCATCTTGCAGTTGATGGAGATTTGTGGGATGCACATCCAGGGCACGAAGCTCCCGTTCCACCACATCCCAAAGATGCTCTATTGGGTTGAGATCTGGTGACTGTGGGGGCCATTTTAGTACAGTGAACTCATTGTCATGTTCAAGAAACCAATTTGAAATGATTCGAGCTTTGTGACATGGTGCATTATCCTGCTGGAAGTAGCCATCAGAGGATGGGTACATGGTGGTCATAAAGGGATGGACATGGTCAGAAACAATGCTCAGGTAGGCCGTGGCATTTAAACGATGCCCAATTGGCACTAAGGGGCCTAAAGTGTGCCAAGAAAACATCCCCCACACCATTACACCACCATCACCAGCCTGCACAGTGGTAACAAGGCATGATGGATCCATGTTCTCATTCTGTTTACGCCAAATTCTGACTCTACCATCTGAATGTCTCAACAGAAATCGAGACTCATCAGACCAGGCAACATTTTTCAGTCTTCAACTGTCCAATTTTGGTGAGCTCGTGCAAATTGTAGCCTCTTTTTCCTGTTTGTAGTGGAGATGAGTGGTACCCGGTGGGGTCTTCTGCTGTTGTAGCCCATCCGCCTCAAGGTTGTGCGTGTTGTGGCTTCACAAATGCTTTGCTGCATACCTCGGTTGTAACGAGTGGTTATTTCAGTCAAAGTTGCTCTTCTATCAGCTTGAATCAGTCGGCCCATTCTCCTCTGGCCATCAACAAGGCATTTTCACCCACAGGACTGCTGCATACTGGATGTTTTTCCCTTTTCACACCATTCTTTGTAAACTCTAGAAATGGTTGTGCGTGAAAATCCCAGTAACTGAGTAGATTGTGAAATACTCAGACCGGCCCATCTGGCACAAACAACCATGCCACGCTCAAAATTGCTTAAATCACCTTTCTTTCCCATTCTGACATTCAGTTTGGAGTTCAGGAGATTGTCTTGACCAGGACCACATCCCCAAAATGCATTGAAGCAACTGCCGTGTGATTGGTTGATTAGATAATTGCATTAATGAGAAATTTAACAGGTGTTCCTAATAATCCTTTAGGTGAGTGTATATCAGTCTGTGTGTAATGAATTAATATAATATACAAGTTTCACTTTTTGAATGGAATTAGTGAAATAAATCAACTTTTTGATGATATTCTAATTATATGACCAGCACCTGTATAAAAGTTTCACTTTTTGAATGGAATTAGTGAAATAAATCAACTTTTTGATGATATTTTAATTATATGACCAGCACCTGTGTATATATATATATATATATATATATATATATATATATATATATATATATATATCCTTATGCGTACTGGGCTCATAGAGGTCAGTAACTGTAAGAGAAAAACTTGTTTGAGCATTTAAGGGTATGAAGGCCCCAGATGCCAACTTATGAAGGGGACGAGCTTCAGAGAGGCCGCCTTATTACTCATTATACAACAAGGATCTGTGCCTGCAGCGCAGGGACCTCCAAGCTGTAGAATCTGGTAAAAGTAGACAGTGAGGACCAGCCTGCCGATCTACAGATGTCACCAATAGATACTCCACTAGACCACGCCCAGGAACAGGCCATGCCTCTGGTGGAGTGAGCTTTGATGCCTATGGGATATTGGAGGCCCATAGTATCATAGGCTAACGCTATCGCATCCACTAGCCATCTGGCTAGGCTTTGCTTGGTGACCGGAAGTCCCTTAGTGCGGCCACCAAAGCTTACAAAGAGCTGCTCAGACTGTCTAAAGTGGGAGGACCGCTCAAAATATGCTCTAAGCGCCCTAACTGGGCAGAGCAGGTGTAACTGTCTCTCATCCTCAGAGGGGAGAAGAGCAGAGAGAGTGATTGACAACACCTGTGCTATGAATGGTGTTGAAAGCACTTTGGGTATATAGCCATGTCTCGGTTTGAGGATGACTTTAGAATCAGAATCACCTGGGCCAAATTGTAGACAGGACGCGTTCACAGAGACTGCTTGAATGTCACCAACACGCTTAACTGATGCCAGTGCTAATAGCAGGGCAGTTTTCAGCGAAAGCGGCCGTCTGCAATGGTTCGAAGGGAGGTCCTTTTAGTGCTCGTAGGACCAACGAAAGGTCCCAGGATGGCACCGTAGGAGGATGCGGAGGATTAAGCCTCCTGGCTCCCTTTAAGAATTTTACAACCATGTCGTGTCTGCCTACTGATTGGCCAGCTATCGGCACATGAGATGCGGCAAAAGCTGCCATGTAGACTTTGAACACTTATTAAAAAGACTTATCAGTCTAGTTCTGTAGGCTACACAATCATGGGGAAGACTGCTGACTTGCTATGCATCCTGCATCCAACATCTCTTGCAGAAAAACGAGTATCTGTGATATCTCGCATAACACTCGCATAACACTGGGTTATGGTTCCTGGCTGAACACCAGTGAGAGCAGCCGGACCCGGTGAGAGCAGCGTCCACTTGGGCCTTGCCCAGACAAATCACGCACTCATCGTGGCCGTCCTCCTCGTGCAGGTGAGTGCTGCACGTGCCACACGTGGTGCGACATTACGTAATGTCTTATAATGTAAAAAGGATACACCGTAGCGTTCATCGGAGAGCGCAGGGGAATGGCGCGACAGCTCGTGGGATCGCTGCGCTGAAACAGGCTGTTGACTCGTTCGCAGGAGGTCTGGGCTGGCTAGCTCGCTATTCCGCTGCAGGCTCGTCTTTTTTTGGCGAAGGTGGTGTAGGCTTCGAGAGTTATCAGCGAGGACAGAGATCGTCACTGAAGGAGATTAATCTGACGTTTATGGCATTACAGCGTCCTTTATAGGCAGATGTCCCGCCCATTTGGCAGGCTTTTGTGCTCAGCTTCGCGGGCTTTGTGCCCATTGGTTCGCTCAGTTACACTGTTCTGCCATTGGTTCATGCAGTTCCCACTGGCCACCCAATAGCGTGCGAGAAGTCTCAACACTGTTTTGGCTGTGCAGTAGCACTGCGTGATTTAACAAATGCTTCAGTATTTCGAGAAAAGAAATTATTCCCATTGCGTCTAGCAAGACGCAGTATAACTGACCGTACGACTCACCGTCACCACGATGAAAGTTTAGTCAGCAGATTACGTTGAAGTTACGTAACAGTCACGTATTTGTGTTAGCTGGGTACCCCTACCACTTCAGCCAAAAGAGAATCGAGTCACCCCTACCCCTTCACATGAACGCGCAAAACGATGGGGTAGGGGAAAGGGAAGGGATAACCCTTACGAAAATGAACTTCTGTAGTTAAACCATGGTAACCACAAATTAACCATGGTTTTGCTACTCTAACCATAGTTTAACCATGGTATTTGTGGTAAAACTGTGGTTATATAAATGGTAATCAATTAGCCAAAAAACCATGGTTAATACACTTTTACTATATTTTTCGTAAGGGAAGGGGTAGAAATGGGATTGGGCCTAAATATATATGCAGTTTAATCATTTATCAGCTTAACTTTTGGTTAATGTTTGGATATGCCTTTATGTTTAAATGTATTGTTTTTGTGTTTTAGGAGCAATTCTGTGATGCTCAAGTGGCTAAGAGTACCTGACTTGACGGCCCAATCCCATTTCTACCCCTTAGCCCTTCCCTTTCCCCTTCGTTTTGCGCGTTCACGTGAAGGGGTAGGGGTGTCTCGATTCTCTTTTGGCTAAAGTGGTAGGGGTAAGGGGAAGGGCCAGATAGCCCTTCGAACGAAGGGGTATGATGAATTTCCCTGCATACACCGACTACCGTGCTGCTAGAATGCGTGAAGTGATGTTGCTACTCGGGATCAATCACTTATGTGTTGTCTGGAGCCATTTGAGTGATGTGAACTAATAATTAATAAATTAATAATACAGTTAAAAAAATATCTGGTCATCCTTAATAACGCAGTCAATATTTTATATCACGTATCATCTGTAAACTCTTGCGTCTCCAAGGCAACAACTGACTTGTTTGTATTACATTGCAAAGAGCTCCGTTATCGCAGCACCACAGTAGAAAACAAAACCATATCTGTACCGGCCGGCTCAGATCGGCACAGAATGGAACGGTTAACAAACAAGGAGAACAGTTTGGCCCATTGGAAAAGCGGCTTCACCAGTCTTGTATGTTCTGTATCATTCTGTATCTTCTTAGGAAACTCGATAGCTCATACATTTTTGAACTGAAAACGAGCGCTGTTTTCGTAAGTCCAAATACAGCGCAAAAGTTGGGAGTGAGTCAAGTCAAGTCAAGTCAAGTCAACTTTATTTATAAAGCACTTTTTACAATGCAGATTGTTTCAAAGCAGCTTCACAGTGTTAAACAGGAAAATAATGCAACCGAATTTGATTTGGCTGTACAGCCGCTCTGGAGAAAACGGTGATGTCATCTAGCTCATTTTAATTATCATATATATTTAAGTAATGTAGTTGATATAGTTAATTTAGTTTAGTAATTAAATTTATTTGGATATTTATTTGAAAATTTTGTGTCCCCAACTGAGCAAGCCAAAGGCGACAGTGTCAAGGAACCAAAACTCCATCAGGTGGCCTAATGGAGAAAAATAAACCTTGGGAGAAACCAGGCTCAGTCGGGATGCCAGTTCTCCTCTGGCCAATTAACAAACAGTGTGTGTTTATTATTTTGGCAGCCTTACAGGTCAGAAGTAATATTAGATCGAAATATTCGAAAGATCGGAGGCATCACGCTGGAGACGGGTTTATTGAGGATGGCGTGTCGATTAAACAATTATTAAATAGGAATATTCTAAATATCGGAGTCATCACGCCGGAGATGGATCCATTGAGGATGCCATGTCGATGAGCAATTTCAGAGGGTAGACTAATTGACACGGTCTCTGCAGACACTTCAGGGATGCGTTGGTAATGTCTGGGTGCTGGTCCACCATCTGATCTGGATACGGCCCGGATCCGGCTGTCTGCAGTAAACCTTGGGATAAACAGAGAGACTAACATTAGCGTAGATGCCATTCTTCTTATGATGTAACGAGTATATCAGGTGTTATGGGAAGTGTTCCCGGTTCCGGCTGACCTAGTTAATGCAGCCTAACAATTTGAATAAAATATAAATTAAAAATGTTTTATGTGTATGCCATAGTAAAGAGATGCGTTTTTAGTCTAGATTTAAACTGACAGAGTGTGTCTGCTTCCCGAACAATGCTAGGAAGGCTGTTCCAGAGTTTAGGTGCTAAATAGGAAAAGGATCGACCGCCTGCAGTTGATTTTGATATTCTAGGTATTATCAACTGAGTGAGTAATTTGTTACATGTTTTACCCGGTTGGTCAGCCCTCGTGTTAGATATTTTGTTAGATTTCTGTTAGATATAGCCTATGCACTTTATTGATGTTCATACTGGTTAAATGTTACAGAACACTAATAAAAGAGACGGGGTATGATGACGTGTAATGGTGTAGTAGTGGTGTCCCATTTCTTAGGGAATTATTTTCACCCCTACTCCTTGCCACTCTGTTTCAAGGGGCAGGGGTAGGGGTAGGTGAAGGGGTATAAAATAGAATTGGGATTGGGCCCTAACCCTAACTGTCCAGACTAGAACCTGGTGACATATACATATGAGAGAATCATGGGCACAAACATAAAAAATAATCATAGCTTTGTTGTTATTTGGCATAACTAGAGTTTCTGTGCTCCATAGCACTTATTTTGAATTCGTCCAGTCAAATTACTTTAATTACAAAAGTATTTTTTTTTTTTTAAATGTTCTTCTTTTTTTTCACTTAAATGAAATGAGTTGTCAAACAAATTGTTTTCATGATTTGACAGGTAGATGTTTTCTTGATTTGTTCTTTTCGAACTAGGCCTTATCTTTAATATGACTCGGGAACAACGAGTGTTCTCAGAGGTGAACTAATCAATTCTGTTTTCGGGACTGCATGCATTGCATATGGGGCTGTCCCGGCCCGGATCAGACACTGATGACGGAACTAATGACTCGAACCCGAAGACAGGAGAGTTGTACTAATCTTTCCAGGGAACAGACGTGATTAAATGTGAAGTGACAAAAGAAAGAACGACTCGGATTCGGAGGTGAGGTTATCAGACGGCATAGCCTGAAGACCCAGCTAAGCAATTAATGAATAATTTCTTTCTTAAAGTTTGGCCTTGGCTGTATTAGCTTATAATTTATTTTTTATTCCAAATGTGATCAACGTTTGCATAAGTACTAGATTTTATGGGAATTTAACATGTGACATTTTAATTATATTCTGCTGAAATGAACGAAATGACTTGAAAAAAAGATTTGTTCATTTTGCTGAACGAGATTCAAAGATCCGAGTCCATTAAATGATCTGAACTTTCACAACTACTATGCGTCGCTCAACATACGTCACTTACTCCGTTGCTCTGATTGGTTGTAGGTCTATCCAATTTTGTGCAGAGCCATTTTCTTTCCTGGTTCGGTTGAAACAAGCCCCATAATCAGAGCCCAATGGAGCAGTATCAGACTCATATTCTGACTAGAATCTGAGTATGACAACATCAGGCTAGATTTTAGACTCAACAGGGTAGGAAAACTCTGCCCATCACCTGCCCCCAACATTACAAAGCCACAGCAAGGGAACAAAGATCATCCTCCTTCAGGCAGCAGACTGTTTAGTGAGATTTCTAAAGGGGCATGTCTTCATTTATTCTTAAAGGATTAGTTCAACCAAAAATGGAAATTCTGTCATTAATTATTCACCCTCATGAAGTTCCAAACATGACTTTCGTTCATCTCTGGAACAAAAATTAAGATAGGGCTTAAGAAGGGCTTTCTGTCCCTCCATTGACAGTCCACGCAACTACCACTTTCAAGCCCCAGAAACGTATAAAGGTTCATCATGAAAGTACTCCATGTGACTCCGGTTTAACATACATTTTATTAAACAACGCAAGTGCTGTGTTTGCAAAAAACATTTACTACTTTATTTATAAAATATAAATTTCCAACATGTGATTATGAGAACGTCTCGGTTACGTATGTAACCCTCGTTCCCTGAAGGAAGGGAACAGAGACGTTACGTCAGTTACTGACGGAATTGGGGTTTCGCTTAGAAGCCTATCACCTTTGAGTTCTACTAAACGAGCCAATGGCATGAAAATGGCATGGGTCTGCTGAATTTGCATATCGCAACTCCGCCCCACTTCGTGGGTATAAAAGGAGCTGCGCGGCAATCTCGCATACCAGCAGTACAGCGGTTGTGGCATGGGGACGCAACGTGTCCGTTCCCTTCCTTTAGGGAACGAGTGTTACATAAGTAAACGAGACATTCCCTTTCAGTCAGTACACTACGAGTTACGTCAGTTACTGACTGAATGGGGGTTCCCAATCTAATCTCGCCACAACGGCTGTCTTCCAGCAGCCTGCGCTGACCAGAGCTCCCTGCTGTGAGTTTAGCACGAACGAGGGGCTAGGCTCAATGCCAATACCAAGGTACACTTAGAAGCATATCCCACATGGAGAAATGCAACACAATGCCTGCCCGCAGGGAGGACTTAAAATACACATATGACCCACGTATGGGCTGCATATGGAGCTCACTGGGGTATCCAGCCACAGGTGGAATGTTTCAACCCCATGAGTGGCAAGGTGTCTTGCCAAGGGAAGACACGTGCTCGGACTTACTGTGGAAATACACATGTGGGGGTTGCCCAACGGGGGAACCATGCACATGGAGGCACCTAGCCTAACACGAGGGCTGACCAACCGGGCATGCACTCTGGTGTCGGCTTCAACAGTGCTGGAGGAACTCAGGGCTTACTGAGAAACCCACCTGAGTGAAATAGCGAGCACAAAAGTGTTGGGTGTCGCCCAGCCTGCAGCTCTTTAGATGTCTGTTAGCGAGGCGCCATGAGCTAAAGCCCAAGAGGAGGCTACACTCCTAGTGGAGTGTGCCTTTACCCCTAGGGGGCATGGCAGGCCCTGAACCTGATATGCCAGGACAATGGCATCCACTATCCAGTGAGACAACCTCTGCTTGGAGAGAGCCTTCCCTTTCTGCTGCCCTGAGTAACAGACAAAGAGCTGGTCTGAGGTCCTGAAACACTGCGTCCTGTCTACGTAAGCGCAGAGGGCGCGTACTGAACAGAGCAGTGCCAAGGCTGGGTCTGCCTCCTCCAGGGGCAGTGCTTGCAGGTTCACCACCTGATCTCTGAAAGGAGTGGTGGGAACCTTGGGCATGTATCCAGGCCGGGGTCTTGAGATCACGTAAGACTTAGTCGGCCAGGTGCCAGAGGGTGCCCCGTCTCTGAGGTCCTTCTTCAGAGGGATCGACCAGGGAGGGGCTGTCGCAAGGAGTATGAGTTCGGAGAACCAGGTCCGGCTGGGCCAATACGGGGCGACCAAAAGGACCTGTGCAAGAAGGTTCACTGGGGGAAATGCATACTTGTGTAGGCAAACAGATCTATCTGTGTGTCGCCAAACTGTTCCAAAATCAGCTGAACCGACTGGGGATGGAGTCTCCATTCCCCCAGAAGTGGCTGAATCCGTGAGAGCTCGTTGGCTGCACGATTCAGGTCTCCGATTCATATTTGCTTTTGTGCTCTAAAACACAAAAATGTCAATTCAATCTATGAGAAATATTACTATATTTTGCTATTATAAGATTATATAAAATAATACTAGAAATAAGGGTTTGCATTACTTTTAACAAATGTTGGTTTAAGTTCGTTTGATCACATGAACAGCTGATTCGTGTGGGTTTTTGGTCAGTAACTCAAAGGCACCAGTCACTGTGTACTTCGACTACTGGGGGAAAGGAACCAAAGTCACTGTTTCCTCAGGTAAGAGATATACTGCGTAAAACTCTCCTATTAAAGAAAGTGCGAACTAACGTAGCCTTTCAAATCGTTTTAAGAATGTTTTTGAGAACGTGACTGTGCCTTTGACTACTGGGGAAAGGGAACCGCGGTGACTGTAACATCAGGTAAAACATTTTGATTTTAATTTATAGCACGAACCAAACAGCAAAAAAATTACAGGACTGCCGCATACTGGATGTTTTTCCCTTTTCACACCATTCTTTGTAAACTCTAGAAATGGTTGTGCGTGAAAAATCCAGTAACTGAGCAGATTGTGAAATACTCAGACCGGCCCATCTGGCACCAACAACCATGCCACGCTCAAAATTGCTTAAATCACCTTTCTTTCCCATTCTGACATTCAGTTTGGAGTTCAGGAGATTGTCTTGACCAGGACCACACCCCTAAATGCATTGAAGCAACTGCCATGTGATTGGTTGATTAAATAATTGCATTAATGAGAAATTGAACAGGTGTTCCTAATAATCCTTTAGGTGAGTGTATATATATATATATATATATATATATATATATATTAACAACAATTTTAGTCATAGAAAATATCATGGATAATATGTGGCAATAAATTAAGAAATAAATCAGGTTGTAACTGGTTCGCTAATATTAGTGCAAAAGATCGTTTGTGTTTTTGTTCACTGAAGAATTTAAAAGTATCACTGTGACGCTGAATACTGGGGGAAAGGCACGACGGTCACAGTGACATCTGGTAAGAAGTTACATTTTTCAGCTAATCTTCTCAATAACGGCGGCTAAAGGTAAATTTCCGTTTTGCAAGAATACATTAGATTGAGTTAAAAGGATAAATAGTCGAAGCTGTGGGTTATAGAATAATAATTGAAAGCTATTGTTACATAGGCTATTTTTGTACAATATCCCTGGGTAAAGTGTCAGTGTGACTATGCTTTTGACTACTGGGGAAAAGGAACCATGGTCACTGTCTCGTCAGGTAAGAAAAATACCCACCAAATCAAAATCAGATTTTTAGTTCGATAAATGTGTGCGCAGTTCATTTGTTCCCTTTCAAACGGTCAGTCGTACTGCGTCTAAAGACGCACTGGGAATAATCTCTATTCTCGAATTACTGAAGCATTTCATAAAATCACGCAGTACTACTGCCCAGTCAAAACAGTGTCGAGACATCTCGCACGTCATTGGCTGGCCAGTGGGAACTGCATGAACCAATGGCAGAACAGCGTAACTGAATGAACCAATGGGTACAAAGCCCGCGAAGCAGGGCACAAAGCCCGCGAAGCTGAGCACATTCCCGCCAAAATGGGCGTGGCATCTGCCTTAAAGGTACGCTGTAATGCCCTAAAACGTCAGATTAATCTCCTTCAGCGACGATCTCTGTCCTCGCTTATAAACTCTCGAAGCTACACTACCTTCGCCGAGAAAACACGAGCCTGCGGCGGAATTGTGAGCTGCCAGCCCGGACATCCTGGAACGAGTCAGCGGCTTGTTTTTCAACGCGCTCAATTGCCAGCGGTCCTGTGAGCTGTCGCGCTTTTCCCCTGCGCTCTCCGGCAAAGACACTACGGTGTATCCTTACTTACTATAAGCGACTTACGCAATGTCGCGCAACGTGTGTGTGACATGCAGCACTCACCTGCATGAAGAGGACGACCACGAGGTGTGCGTGATCTGTCTGGGTAAAGCCCACGCAGACGCTGCCCTCTCTGGATCCGGCTGCTCTCACTGCGAGGGTATGTCCATCTCCTCTCTCCGCAAGCGGATAGCGCTCTCCCGTTACCTTTCCAGTCCGAACCCCGGCGGAAAAAACTGCGGAGTCAGAGGGCCGAGTATACCAAGGTTAACGAGCTCACGTCGGCCCAGTGCCTACGTGCCTCGTCCTCGCCTCAGAGAGACGTTTCCCCAGTGACGTTCTCTCGATCTGACCTGCTCCCTCCGCTCAAAGCCGAGGGCCTGGTCTCATTTGGCTGCAACGATGACGAACATCCACACGATGACTCCATGTCCCTTGCCGCATCAGATGCTGAGGATTGGTCGGGCTCGCTCGACGACCCCACCCCCTCAACATCACAGCAGTGCAGTGACTTAAAAGCTGGTGCGGACACCAAGTTTCTCCGTGTCCTCACAAAGGCCGTCAACGAACTCCCCGGAAGAGCCTGCACGCAGCCGCCTCGATGAGTGGTATCTGCCGGGGCGCCAGCAGGCCCCTCGTCAGAAAGCCGCACCGTTCTTTCCCAAGGTTCACGAGGAATTGGCGAAGTCGTGGCGCGCCCCCTATTCTGCTCGTCTCTGCCCATCCATCTCGCATCTCCATTATTGATAGCGCAGCCGTGAAGGGCTATGAAAAGCTCCCTCCGCTCAAGGAAACGATGGCCGCTCACTTCTGTCCACCCTCCGCAATAGGCTGGAAGCCCAAAATCGCCCATCCATCCAGGCCCTGTCATACGACGTCAGCCCTGGCAAATAGGGCATATGCTTCCGCCGGCCAAGCAGGCTCCGCTCTCCACTCGATGGCAGTCCTGCAGGTTTTTCAGGCCAAACTCCTCTAGGCAATGGACGAGTCCGGGCCAAATCAGGAGATTTTCCGTGACCTCCGGAGCGCCACAGACCTGGCCCTTCGCGCCACAAAAGCCACCACACAGGCCATAGGCAGATCCATGGCCAGCCTTGTTGTGCTCGAACGCCATCTTTGGCTAAATCTCACCGAGATCAAGGAGGCCGACAAGACCGCCCTCCTTGACGCTCCGATAGCTCCAAACGGCCTATTCGGTCCAGCTGTCGATGGTTTTTCAGACCGTTTCACCACGGCTCAGAAAGCGTCCCAGGCGATGAGACACTTTCTCCTGAAACGAGCTAGCTCTGCCTTTTCGACGCGCCCGAGAGCTCCGTACCATCAGCAGCAGCAACAACAACTGCAACAGCGTAGAGCGGTGCACGCGCCCGCGAATGTGCCGCCACGCCCACCACAGGATCAGCGTCAACGTCAGTCGAGACGTTTCCCACCTAAGCATCAGGGTCCCCGGCCAAAAATAACGCTGGAACCTGACAACAGGAAGCACTCCTGACAGGATGGTCAGGAAGAGAGGAAGGTTGAGCCCCGCCCAGGCCGGTCCACCCTCCAAAAGACTCAGAGTTCTCTCCCCACGGCCCGTTTTAGTTTCGGCCAGGGAGAAAATTTTTATTTTGAATGTTGTGAATGTAAACTGCGAGCCCGCTCTGATGCGCGCGCCCTTGCATTCTGCCGCTGTAACGGCAAGTTCAATAAAAAACATGAATGTTCAAAAAATTTGTTTTCTATCTCTTCCACACTACACGGAAGTCGGCGCCCTGCACAGCGCGCCGCCTTCCGACACTATAAAACCCCTGTACAACCGGGCAGAGGCTTGGAAAGCCATCCCCGGTGTGTCACAGTGGGTTATAAAAACAATTCAACGAGGTTACTCGCTCCAATTCGCTCGCAAACCACCCCGTTTCACGGGCATAATACACACTTCGGTGGAGAGCAATGTGACTCACGTCCTCAAAACCGAAGTGGAGAGCCTATTGATGAAAAAAGCTATAGAGGCAGTGCCTCCAGCACAGTGCGAGTCAGGTGTTTACAGCCGCTATTTCCTCGTCCCCAAAAAAGGTGGCGGTCTCAGACCCATCTTAGACCTCAGACATCTGAACAAGGCTCTTATCAAACGGCCTTTCAGAATGCTGACATTAAAACAGATAATCGCGCAAATTCGCCCAATGGACTGGTTTTTCTCAGTGGACCTGAAAGATGCTTACTTTCATATCCAAATTATCCCACATCACAGACCGTTTCTGAGATTCGAGTTCGACGGGAAGGCTTATCAGTACACAGTCCTACCAGCAGGCCCCCCGCATTTTCACGAAGTGTATGGATGCAGCTCTCTCCCCCTTAAGACAAGCGGGAATGCGCATTCTGAATTACCTCGACGACTGGCTCATACTGGCCCAGTCAGAGGAAGAAATAAAATCTCACAAATCTGTGCTACTCAGCCATCTAGAATGCCTGGGTCTCAGAATAAATACAGCCAAGAGTTCATTGTCTCCCAGGCAGAGAATCTCCTTCCTGGGAACATGTTTAGACTCAACCCAAATGAAGGCGTGGCTATCCAATGAACACGCTCTGACTACGCAGCAGCTTGCACGCTCGTTCAAAACAGGAACCAACAGACCCCTAAAAACTTTTCAGAGAATGCTAGGCCTAATGGCATCGGTTTCTCCAGTACTTCCGCTGGGCATGATGCGCATGCGCCCCCTGCAGTACTGGCTGAAATCACGGGTTCCGCCCCAAGCGTGGCATTCTGGCCAGCTCTGGGTCAAAGTAGGCCGTGGCTGTGTCAAAGCACTGGCCCCATGGTCGAATCCCCGCCTCTACGAGTCGGGAGTGAGCTTGGGGACAGTTTCCAGACGGATGGTGGTCACCACGGATGCCTCCAACACGGGTTGGGGTGCTCTGTGCGAGGGCAAACCGCCCTTTGGCTCATGGTCGAGCACGGAATCACGGTTGCACATAAACTGCCTAGAAATGCTAGCAGTTGTGCTGGCCCTCGAGACCTTTTTACCACGTCTCTTAGGTCACCATGTTCTAGTCCGCACGGACAACATAACAGTGGTCTCCTACATAAACCGCCAGGGCGGGCTCAGGTCGAGAGGGCTCAACCAACAGGTCAGACATCTCCTCCTATGGGCAAAAGGCAAATTGCACTCGCTAAAAGCAGTGCATGTGCCAGGCAGATTGAACCAAGGAGCAGACATGCTCTCCAGGGACCTCGTGCTCCCAGGGGAATGGACCCTCCATCCCCAAACGGTTCAAATTATGTGGAATGAAGAGGTAGACCTCTTTGCCTTCCGAAGACAACTGTCACTGCCCAATTTATTTTTCAAAGAGCAGGGATGCGCTGGCCCACGAATGGCCAGGCAGTCTGCTTTATGCTTTTCCTCCAGTTCCACTCCTCCCTCATGTCTTAAAAAGAATCAGGAAATGCGGACATACAGTTCTGCTGGTGGCTCCACTCTGGCGAACCCAACACTGGTTTCCCGAACTGATTCAGCTACTATCAGCCGCCCCATGGCCAATTCCACTGAGAAAAAATCTCCTTCCTCAGGCGAACGGGACAGTTTGGCACCCCCATCCCAAACTGTGGGCACTACATGTCTGGCCACTCAAAGGGAGCTCGAGTACCTCCCGGTGAGTGTTCTTAGCATTATCAGTGAAGCTAGAGCTCCGTCTACTAGACGTCTCTATGCTCTTAAATGGTCAGTGTTCTCTGACTGGTGCTCAGCCAGAAAACATAACCCAGTGTCATGCGAGATATCACAGATACTCGTTTTTCTACAAGAGATGTTGGATGCAGGACGCACTCCATCCACACTCAAAGTCTACACGCCAGCTATCGCCGCTTCTCATGCACCGATAGCTGGCCAATCAGTAGGCAGACATGACATGGTTGTGAAGTTCTTAAATGGGCCAGGAAGCTTAACCCAACTCGCCCTTCTACAGTTCCAGCGTGGGACCTTTCACTGGTCCTGCGAGCACTAAAAGAACCTTTGAACCTTTGCAGACGGCCGAATTAAAACCCCTCTCGCTGAAAACTGCCCTGCTATTAGCACTGGCATCAGTTAAGCATGTTGGTGACATTCATGCGCTCTCTGTGATCGCATCATGTGAATTTGGCCCAGGTGATTCTAAAGTCATCCTCAAACCAAGACATGGCTATGTACCTAAAGTGCTTTAAACTCCATTCAAAGCACAGGTAATCACTCTCTCTGCTCTCCCCACTTCTGAGGATGAGAGACAGTTACACCTGCTCTGCCCAGTTAGGGCACTTAGAGCATATATTGAGCGGTCCTCCCACTTTAGACAGTCGGAGCAGCTCTTTGTAAGTTTTGGTGGCCGCACTAAAAGGCTTCCGGTCACCAAACAAAGCCTGGCCAGATGGCTAGTGGACGCAATAGCGTTAGCTTATGACACTATGGGCCTCCAATGCCCCATAGGTGTCAAAGCTCACTCCACCAGAGGCATGGCCTCTTCATGGGCATGGTCTAGTGGAGTTTATATTGGTGATATCTGTAGTTCGGCAGGATGGTCCTCACCATCTACTTTTAACAGATTCTACAGCCTAGAAGTCCCTGCTCTGCAGGCGCAGGTCCTCACTGTATAAATATACTGAGACGGCCTCTCTAAGTCCGTCCTATTAATAAGTTGGCATCTGAGGCCTTTATATGCCTCATTGCTTACCAATTTTCTTTGTAGTTCTGGCCTTCTCCAGCCCATTACACATAGAATATATATGTTAATATACACTCACCTAAAGGATTATTAGGAACACCTGTTCAATTTCTCATTAATGCAATTATCTAATCAACCAATCACATGGCAGTTGCTTCAATGCATTTAGGGGTGTGGTCCTGGTCAAGACAATCTCCTGAACTCCAAACTGAATGTCAGAATGGGAAAGAAAGGTGATTTAAGCAATTTTGAGCGTGGCATGGTTGTTGGTGCCAGACGGGCCGGTCTGAGTATTTCACAATCTGCTCAGTTACTGGGATTTTCACGCACAACCATTTCTAGAGTTTACAAAGAATGGTGTGAAAAGGGAAAAACATCCAGTATGCGGCAGTCCTGTGGGCGAAAATGCCTTGTTGATGCTAGAGGTCAAAAGGAGAATGGGCCGACTGATTCAAGCTGATAGAAGAGCAACTTTGACTGAAATAACCACTCGTTACAACCGAGGTATGCAGCAAAGCATTTGTGAAGCCACAACACGCACAACCTTGAGGCGGATGGGCTACAACAGCAGAAGACCCCACCGGGTACCACTCATCTCCACTACAAATAGGAAAAAGAGGCTACAATTTGCACAAGCTCACCAAAATTGGACAGTTGAAGACTGGAAAAATGTTGCCTGGTCTGATGAGTCTCGATTTCTGTTGAGACATTCAGATGGTAGAGTCAGAATTTGGCGTAAACAGAATGAGAACATGGATCCATTATGTCTTGTTACCGTTGTGCAGGCTGGTGGTGGTGGTGTAATGGTGTGGGGGATGTTTTCTTGGCACACTTTAGGCCCCTTAGTGCCAATTGGGCATCGTTTAAATGCCACGGCCTACCTGAGCATTGTTTCTGACCATGTCCATCCCTTTATGACCACCATGTACCCATCCTCTGATGGCTACTTCCAGCAGGATAATGCACCATGTCACAAAGCTCGAATCATTTCAAATTGGTTTCTTGAACATGACAATGAGTTCACTGTACTAAAATGGCCCCCACAGTCACCAGATCTAAACCCAATAGAGCATCTTTGGGATGTGGTGGAACGGGAGCTTCGTGCCCTGGATGTGCATCCCACAAATCTCTATCAACTGCAAGATGCTATCCTATCAATATGGGCCAACATTTCTAAAGAATGCTTTCAGCACCTTGATAAATCAATGCCACGTAGAATTAAGGCAGTTCTGAAGGCGAAAGGGGGTCAAACACAGTATTAGTATGGTGTTCCTAATAATCCTTTAGGTGAGTGTATATACATATATATAATGATGTGTCAATAACTTGAGTCTTGGGCCCTTATTAGTGTCCAACTTTAGGGAGTATATGTCATTGTGCCTATAAGCATGGCGGGATTGAACAGGTTCCCAGTGCGTCTTTAGACGCAGTACGACTGACCGTTCGAAAGGGAGCGTACTCGGTTACTTACGTAACCTCGGTTCCCTGAGATAAGGGAACGAGTACTGCGTAGACGGCCGTGCTATAGCACAAAAGACAACGGGTGATCGTTGCTTCAGTCGATTTAACCTGACGTTTTAGGGCATTACAGCGTACCTTTAAGGCAGATGCCACGCCCATTTTGGCGGGAATGTGCTCAGCTTCGCGGGCTTTGTGCCCTGCTTCGCAGGCTTTGTACCCATTGGTTCATTCAGTTACGCTGTTCTGTAATAACACTATAATAACAGTACTGTTAAACGACTCGTCATTGATAATTTTTCTCGCATGTTGCTTTAATATGCTCAAATATTAGATGCAGAAAATATAAGACTAACTATAACTACTACACTAGCCTGCGTTTAAACTTTCTGCACTGATACAGCCACGATTATAGCTCATTATTTTAAATTGTTGACTGCATTACTGTAACAAAAAAAATAGAATAGAAAGAAAGAGCTTTTATAATAGCTGTTAAAAATCCCACTGGCGTATAGCTTTCTGATTTAGTTTTTTAAAAATGGCAACGCTTTAGTTTAAGGTCCAATTCCCACTATTAACTAGTTGCTTAACATGCATATTATATGATATTTGCTTTTTATTAGTACTTATAAAGCGCATATTAATGTTTTATTCTGCATGACCATTTTCTACACCCCACCCAATTCCTACCCAATACCTAAACTTAACAACTACATTACTATTACAACTATTAATTAGCAGCAATTAGGAGTTTATTGAGGCAAAAGTAATATTTAATAGTGAGAATTGAACCCTCTAAAGTATGACAAAAAAGTTGTTTAACATAATTTTAATTTTAGAGGCAAAAAAAAGAAGAGAAACAAAATTGGTTTAGCAGAAACGCTCCATCAATGGCAATTTAATATTTAAAATAAGTGATTTTGGCCAAACCCCAACCACTATTCCATAAATAACTGCAAACATATTGCAAATAAAAGAGAAAAACTAAAAGTGATGTTTGTTTGCATTGTATATTTGTAGTTGCATAGTTTAAAGTTACAAACTACTGCTATAATGCTCTTATTTCAAATTCTTAAAAGGTTGGGATTGTTTTCATTAATGTAATAATGTGCTATTGTGCTAGATAATGTGTTATCTTATTAAATAAAGCTAATACATGTATCCATCAATAGCAGTGAATTGTATTCGCGTTTTCTTGACAGTATTGGTAAAAATATCACATCAGCAGCCGGCAAGTCTGTTATCCTTTTGACACACATTTTCTGCATGTTATACAAACCAACAAACTAGCGCAAAAAATGCGCTCTGGTATACAGAGATGTGAGAGTCCCGGAGTGAGCGGGCGGCGTTTACGAATGGCAGTAGGCTATGGCAGTTGCCATACCCTGGCATTGAGACAAGCAGGGGAAATAAACAGCTCATGATGCTGCTAGTTAGTTCTGTTGCAGCTTTGAAAAGCAAATTACGCCTTAATTTAATTTTAAGCATTAACTCTGTGTCCTAAACAGACGCGATCAGAGACACGATGCAACAAGATTTTCAGCGACAAACCAGACTCGACCCGAGATCAATCAATCAAAAGTCACAGCCAATCAGAAGAGCGTGTGGTTGGGCTATCTCTGCAAGCGCACTGACTGCATTCATAACGAAATGGATAAGGAGCTACAATATCGAATTCCTAAATCTTACACCATTAAAAATCCATACCGAGTAGGCTACCGACTGAAAAAAAATATATCATATATATCATATCACTTGTTTGCTCACCTTGAGTTGACAGTTCGAACATAGCCTAGTTGTTTCCTTTAATTTATTTTCAAGACCTGAGGGGAATTATCCATTGTGGTTTTCAGTAAGGCTATGTCTATAAAGGTCACGAACAATGATATCAAACTCACTTTAAATTCCCTTTACATTAAATAAAGCACATAATCTGCACTCTTCAACTTTGTATGTTGTTCCAGCCACAACGCCGCAGAAAAAAAAACTATTTGTAAAATAGAATCGTCGTAAATCGCCGTTGCGGCTAGTTAGTACAAAAAACTCTGTTTTTTTATTGTTGAGTCTGTTGATAAGTTCTTTTTGGTGGATTTTTGTCCACATTCTGTTTAGATATAGGCTATGTGATTATTTGGGAATGTTGTTGTATGACCAGAAGGACTATGCCATACCCTAGGTTTTTGTAAAACGCCGCCACTACGCGAAAGTAAATCGGGCAGCGAAAATATCGGGGCACGGCATCCCATCACATTGACTTGTCTTGTTAAAGAACGTTTTGATAGACTTAAAGCAATTTTCCTGGCCTCCCTTTCCTTTTCCTGACATTTTCAGTCAGTCTCACTTCCACTGTAGAAACTTTACTTCTAACTTCAACTGTTCTCGGAGCAGCCTCAACTGTGATTGATTTTCTGTTTACTAGCTGGGGTGAGACTTGCGGTTTTATTGGGGTTATCTGCTTATCTGATTGAGCGGAAATCATTAATAACCATCAGACTAAACCATTTTTAGGGAGGGGGGAGACAGGAGATTTGGAATACTAAATTGCATTTTGTGGTTTTCATTGAACTATCAGGCATATGATTCATAAGAGTAGGGGAATATATAGCATAACTACTGGATTTAGTGGGCCCCCTGGGCAGTGGGGGCCCCTATAATTGTCACCACCTTTCATCACACTAGCGACGGCCATGGCTGGGAGTGTTACTTGACTACATGGAGCAAATCAAAAGCAAGCCGCAAGTGACTCTTTAAAAGACTGTAGTAATTTTCATGTTGCTATTCCTCATCTTTAAGTTGTTTTGGAAAAACGTCTGCCAAATGAGAAGGTGTAAATATATCTATATTTAGTAGGGAAAGCATATGTTGTTATATGTAATATTGTCTGCCAGTGCTTGTGTTTTATATTGGCTATAATTCAGATAATATAGTTTTATTTTTAGTCTTATGAAAGTCAGAATTTGAGGATATAATTTTGCAACGTAAAACGTTATAGCTTTTTTTGTTAGTAAGCAATAAGATCGTTTTAAATGAGGTAAAATCATCTCTTTTCAGTAGTAGCCTGTAGTATCTACTTTTTTTTTCCCATTTTAGAAAACTTAAAAAAGAATATTGAGATAGTCATTCCTGTTATTGAGAACAACAAAGAGAAAAATATAGATTAAACATTGATTTTTATATAAACAACACAACCATTTTCTAGTCAAATCCAACTGAATTAAATGTAAGCAAATAAATTTGTTAAATAATGTCTGTGTATGTTGTGTACTGTGTGTGTGTGTGTGTGTGTGTGTGTGTGTGTGTGTGTGTGTGTTTTACTTTTTAGATCCTAAACCACCGGATGCTGTCTTCACAATATCTCAGTGTGAATCTTCCTCAAATTCTTTAATTATTGGCTGTCTGGCCTCTGGATTTTCACCTGATTCTCTTGAATTAAAACTAGGACCAGAATACAAATGACCTGACTGGTTTCATGCAGTACCCTACAATGACAACTGGAGGCAAGACATTTAAAGTTGGTGTGATGAGTATTACCAAAGAGAAAATGGATCAAAGCAACATAACTTGTGTAGCAGAGCACCCACAGGGCACAGTTAAAGAAACATTTAGAAAAGGTAATGCCAGACAATAACAGCTGTTATTGTTGAAAAATTTCAGTTGTTCTCAGTAGTTTCACTGCATATAAACATCAATTGTTTTAATTACAGTGAGTCCACAAACACCAACCCTGAGCCTGGTTCCTGTAATAACTGAGAAAAGTACATTTGCCATGTGTGTTATTGAGAATTTCTACCCCAAGAACCTCACTGTTCAATGGAAAGTAAAAGGTAAACACAGCCAGAGAGAGACAAAACTGGAGTACAAACGCAATGCTGAAGGTCTTTATACAGCACACAGTCTTTATAAAGTCAGCAGTGAGATTTCTCATGTACATTTGTCTCTTCAAGGTCATCTAAATATCAATAAATAGAGTACATGACATTTAAATAAGATACAGCTTCACTTTGGATTGTATTACATAATAAAGTGTTGTTATTGATTTTTTTTTTCCAGATGAAGCAGTGATGATTTTTTAAAGGAACTACTGAAGACTCCCAGGTTTCTTATTATGATGTTGAATCTACATATTTTGTCTATTTGCACACATTTAAGTCTTGTACAACCCAGTCTTCACTCATCAATAAAGTCTTATGTCTGCTGTCAAGTTATCTAGATTTTTTAAAAATATTTTGTTACAAGACACATTATCTTGCAATTTCAGTAGATGTTACAGTGATATGTCTTTCAGAACATAAAATGTGAGAATATTACTTATAAATATACATATTTGCACAAGCAAACAGCAGGCCTGGCATAGGCCCTTCACCCATGTTAAAAAAAACTAGAATCTTACTCATTTCTTCAACAAATTTTTATTTTATTTTAATAACAGTAAATAAATACAATTAATGTAAAGTGCATATCAGATTACAATGTAGTGCAAGATATGCATGTTTTGTCATATCACATCAGCAAGCAAGTTCTATGAAGCAGCTCATGTGAGGTCAGAATCTTGAGCCAGAGGTTCTTCGCTGCTATGCTGAGACCGTTGATGTTATTGCTCTTCACTGTGGTGTCTTCATTCACCCTGATGCTTCACTCCCTGGTGCCAGTTCAGATGGCAAAGTGGACCCAAATGAAGAACCTCTGTATGGTTAGAGGTGCCCTGATGTGAAAGCCATTGGATAGGCATCACAAACTGTGTTTGTTGGGGCCAAGCAAAACTAAGAAAAGGTCACTGGCAAATTGCATGGGGATTATCTTATGAAATAGGCTAATGGTGACTCTGCAACTTCTCTAAAAGGCTCTACCTGCTCTTGTTGAGTGGCAGGTCTAGTAGTTGTCTGATGTTACTGAGTGGTAAGAAAAGGTGTCTGATTTTACTGGGTAGTAAAGAGGAGGAGGGTGATGTACAGTACTGGCTGGTGAGGAGGATGTTACACCAGGTAACGGATACTGGCTGGTGAGGAGGATGATGATCTGGCTGACTATCATTGACTATCATTAGAGGAATTTTCTCATCTGATAAAAAAAAATATATATATAACTTGGTAAATTTCTACTATGGATTTATGCAGAAATAGAACACTGTAAATTCTTTATTTGCCCCAACAGCCGCACATGCCATTATTTAATAAAAATGAGCTCTGTTTGATCAATTGTTTGAATTGTCTCCATTGTTACAGATTTGTTGATAACTAGAATTGTGTATGTGAATGTTCCTGGTGTGGTGTTCCCAGCACTGCACATTTTGCATGTTACCTTAAACACAAGATTCAGGTCATCAGCTCCTTAGTAGAGACTTCAAGACCTGAAATAGGTGTGTCAGAGAAAGGAGACAAGCAAAATGTGTATTGTTGGAGGGCTCCATGCACCTGGTTGGGAACCACTCAGCTTAGCCACAGAGAGCAATATAAAGAGGGGCACACAAGAGTAAAAATCACCAGTCAGAGCTGGGTTTTAAACCGTATTGGTCAGAACCCCGCAGCAGACCACGCAAATAATAAAACTGTCACGGTTGGTGTGGTTGAAAAGAGAGCGAGGACTCAAGTGCAGAAAGGAGGGGTTTTATTAATAGCAAAATAAACAAAACAAACACGATGGGGAAAACCAAACTTGAAATAAACTTAACTGTGGGAGCAGGAACATGAAACATACAGGAAACCAAATGACAAACAACAATCCAGCACAGGACTGCAAACACAAGGAGATTATAAAGGGTACAAACAAGGCAGGTAATGAGGGAGAACAGGTGGGGCAAATCAAACACTAATCAGATAACAAGGGGGAGGGATCAGACAGAGACACAAGCACATGGCCCAAAATAACAAAACACCACATGTGCTACACAAGACAGGACAGACAAGTGACAAAAACAACACATTCCCCTCACTAAAATGCTCCACTTTTAGTGTAACTGCTACTATATGCTTGCCTACCTTACATTTATATACAGTATAATATATTTTAAATATATTGTGAAATGTTATAGTCACTGTTTATTTATCAATTATTTACTATTTTACTGTCCATAAAGAACGTTATACTCACCGGCAGAGGTGGTTGTCGTAATCATGCTCCTGCACTAGCAGCGCTGCACCAACACTCTCCATTTCAACATTAGTGGCTGTAGTGTCTGGAGTAAATTTTCATTGTTGAGAAAATTTTACAACTATAAACGATTGCTTCTTCTTCGAGTTTGAACATAAAGTTTAGAGTGTAGTTAGTTTGTCTGCTGTGTATATAAGCATCAGTTTTGAATCCGAAATCGCCCCCTAAACCCTCATTCACTAATCCCTACGTTAGTCCACTAATACAGTTCACTTGAAGGAGTGAATGAAAATGAGTGTGAATTCAGACAGCTGTTGTGTGTACATCGGTTGTACACCCATTATTGCGGTGCAATGTGGGATAGAATGAGTGCACTCAAGTGAGTGAGTGCACTTTTTTACTTTGTAGTCATCAAATTAAAAAAATGTATTGTGTGTCTACACAGATCTTTTTAATGCAAGTTGTTAGTGCTAATGTTTTAGCTGTTAGCTGTAAGGTGAGCTAGTTCATTGCTACATGACATGATTTGTTGAATTTATATGTTTTATTTGAATTACAGTATGTCTTAGAAGATGTTAGAAGAGAAGGGATCAGGTGAACTTCCAAGAGTATACCACAGTGGAAAGAGGGTCTTCACTGAGGAACAAGAAAAACATCCTCAATTGTTCCAAGTTCAATTTATTATGGTAAATATATGACCGAGAGTAACAAACACACTGAGACTGAGAGTGACACACAGACACACACATCAGTTATATTGAAAAGTCAGTGTTGAATAAAAAGCTTTCAAAATCCATTTTTGTCATAATACTTATTTCATAATGTTACATATCACCCTGGTGGATATCATAATGTTACATCTCACCCCATGCAGGGTCTGTTACAACTAACCCAGACTATGGGGTGAATTGTAACATTTCACTCCTCATCCCCTATCTCTGCAGCGTCTATGGGAGTGGCGGTAAAATTAACATCTTTCTCTCTTTTCACGGCCCTTATCAATCTCACTCTATTTTCCCCTCTTTTTGAAAGTTGTGAAATCACTATTGTGGAGTTTTTCTTTTGCTATTTGAGCAAATGGGGACACAAAAAAATATATTTAATGTATACTCTCATTCATTCATTAGAATTTTCTGAGAAATAACTGTCATGTTCACACTGCCCTAACAGACAACAGACAGACATCTATACAGTGTGACAAAACAATCTAAGTATTATTTAAAATTAAAACATTTGTAGATGTGTCATATCTCCAAAAGATCTTTAATATCTTTTTTTAATTAATTTCTGTTTTTCAGTTCTGAAATTAAGACTGATTTAAACTGAATACAAATGACATATTCCTAGAAAAGCTTTAGTTTAGGGCACTAATGCAGTGGAGATTGCTGCTCAGTTTTCGGGTTATTATATTTGAATATTTTTGTCTCTGGGGATTGAGAATCATCAAAGCAGATGGAGCAGCTGCAAACTGCTGAGCGCTCAAGGAAACGTTTTTATAATATAGCCAAACAACAATAAACTTAAAAACCTACATGCAATTTGACTGTATGCCTCTGGTCTCTAACAATAAAGCTTGATGAGCTAAACATTTGACAATTCTGTATAATGTATTAAAAAATAATTTAATTGTAAACATCTCTTACAGTTTTTTACAATCGCTATGACAATTTTTTCAATACTTTTAACAAATTTCCTAAACTCTTAACACAGTTAGCACAACATCTGTCTGTGTAGGCTATACAATTAACACATTTATTGTTGCTTTGACACAAAATGCATATAGTTAACACAAATTTAAAATGCTTGAACTTCTTTTACACACAAGCTCAACCAAGACCAAAACAATGTATTTTTACTGCCAAATTTACCAGTGCTTTAACACTGTATGTCAGAACAGATAACACCATGTTCTAAACCTAACCTTATAGACTAAAGTCAAGGTAAACGGCTGTTTATATTGTGAATTGAAACACAAATATATCCCCTGTATTTTATTCCATTGTTACTGAGAAACAGCTGATTGAAGTTATGTAAATATATAAATCACAACTGATTCCCATCTAGAATTGTTCAGGTGTTGTGTTCTTTCAATCATATTGAAACATATTGTCACGTCTGTCTAGTCCTGTGTAGCACATGTGGTGTGTTTGTCATGTTTTGGTCTTACATCATGTCTCTGGTCTATTGTCTTGACCCGCCCCTCTTGTTATCTCATTATTGATTATTTGCCCCACCTGTTCTCCCTCATCACCTGCCTGATTTGTCACCCTTTATAATCCCCTCGTGTCTGCAGTCCTGTGCTGGATTGTTGTTTTATGTTTAATGTCTTTTGGTTCCTGTTGTGATTTATGTTTCTGCTCCTTGTGGTTAGTTTATGTTAAGTTTGGTTTCCCCCCTTGTGGGTATTTTGTTTGTTTTATTTTGTTAGTTAATAAAGTCACCTTTTCCTGCACTTTAGTCCTCGCTCCCATTTTTTCCTTCCTGATTGCTGATATAACAATCCAGCCATTAGAGGACCAGCTTCCATCTTCAGCCAGAAGATGGATGTCTTCTGTTCTCCATCTCCACCCATTAAACCCTTCACCCGTCTGCAGATTATGAGATATGTAAACTCTCGGTACATTCGTCAGCAGGGGGCTGACGTGAGGGATTTTGCTTGCCAGTTCCTCATTGAGGTTGATCATATGGTCCACAGTGAGGCGGAGAGCAAGGAAGGTTTTTAACTTATGTCTGGACATGCCACTCAGTCTGGGGGAGATGGAGAGGCTGGGGAATCTGGGATTCTGGGACTTTGTGTACTATCTTAAAGAGCCTGAACACTTTTGACCAGCAGCATCCCAGCCCACTGACTGTTCCCCTCTTCCACCTACAGTCAGTGGAGGCCCCAGCCCTCCGATGACCCGGGGACGGAGAAGGAGGGCCCCAGTCACGCACCCAGGTCTGGTGGTCCTGAGTCCGGGGGTCCCAGTTCCAGTGGTCCTTAAACAGAGGAGAAGAATGGCTTCCTCTGTGACCAGTCTGGTGGTCCCAGGTCCGGTGATCCTGAGTCCTGACATGGCCTGGAGGGCTGTGCTGGGGTTTTATGTGGTGGCAGTCCTACGTGCTTGGGAGGAGCACAGGGCTTCCTCCAGATATTCGGGGGCTGTTACGGAGCAGCCTGTGGTCGTCTCGGAGGAGTGTCCAGAGCCACCCAAATGTATTGCCTTGTTGTGGCTAGCTCCTGACCAGAGTCCAGAGAGGGCTCCAGCCACTGACCGGCGTTCAGCGTCCAGAGAGGGCTCCGCTCCCTGTTTCGATGTCTACCAAAACCCTAACACATGTTATCTTCCAACAGGAACATTTAATCAATCATAGCACACTGTCATAAAAACACTAACATCAGATGGAATTACAGAAACTGCATTTTGTGTCAGGTCTGCCCTTATACAATATAGACAGTATATTTTATTGATCATAGATTGTGTCTTTAGAAGCCTCTCCACATTTTTGTTTTGTTGGGTTTAGTAAATGCATGCATTTTGTTTCTTCTGCTGCAGAAATTCTATACACAAAATGAATGACCCATCTCAGAGTAGCTTTATAGAATGGCCTTCAGTTTTATTTCAATATCAGCAATCACCATGTTGACAATAGCAAGTTCCTGTTCTTCATTCAGGCGCTTTCCTGATGGAGGTAGACATTGAATCCTTAGACAGAATACAGTTACATATTACAGACCAGAGGCATACAGTCACTGTAATACATGGTAAAAGTATTTACACTTTGCAGAAGGAGAAGCCCTTATAAAAAATCCTACCTGTTGGTTTCTGGAAAATTCTGGATAATGCATGCCACTGTGTCCTGCTGAGATTTGGCTGTTCTTGTTCACCAGCCTCTCTGTATGATAGCCTGTGGTTTATGACATGGTGATAGTAGCTCTTATTTCATCAGTTACCCTAATTCTGGCCCTTCTTTGAGCACCACCATGCATTCTAACTCCTCAATCTCTCCCTTGCCCTTGTCCCACTCCTCTCCCTTGTCCTGGTACTCATCTTCCTCTCCCAAATGCAGGTATTTTTCTTACTTTCTTTGTGTTGCTCTATATTGTTCCTTTTTCACACAAGATAAGCCCAAAGGGGCTCTCTTTTACTGTATACCATATGGTGATGTGATTGAAAGAACATCAACACCTGAACAATTCTAGATGGGAATCAGTTGTGATTTATTTATTTGCATAACTTCAATCAGCTGTTTCTCAGTAACAATGGAATAAAATACAGGGGATATATTTGTGTTTCAATTCACAATATAAACAGCCGTTTACCTTGACTTTAGCCTATAAGGTTAGGTTTAGAACATGGTGTTATCTGTTCTGACATACAGTGTTAAAGCACTGGTAAATTTGGCAGTAAAAATACATTGTTTAGGTCTTGGTTGAGCTTTTGTGTAAAAAATGTTCAAGCATTTTAAATTTGTGTTAACTATAAAAAATTGTCATAGCGATTGTAAAAAAAACTGTATTTACAAATCCTTAAACACAGCATGCCAGAAATGAAGACCTACCCCTGGTTTCACAGACAAGGCTTAAACCTAGTCTCAGACTAAAATGCATGTTTGAGCTGCTTTAGCTGAAAGCAACTTGCACTGACAAAACTTAAAATGTCAGTGGCATTGTTTTGTCTCAATATGCACACTAGTAATGTTTTTAATTTTTTTAATTTTTAATTTTTTTATGTTTTTAATGTTTTTTTATAAAGCCATTTAAATGTCCTAATTGAACTAAGGCCTAATCCTGTCTGTGAAACCAGGCCCTAATGTTCCAAACCTTGGCCTCTACTTCTGCAACAACAGCAGCAGTTCAAAAGTTTAGAAAAAATATTTAAAACAAATACTGAAATAACTGATAAGCATAGGTAAGTAGCAGATAACTGAATACTGCTGAATAGCTGAATCCAATCTCAGTTGAAGGCATAGTACGGTGTTGAAGTTATTTCCATTACTTGGACATACACAGTAAAATAAGTCTCTTTGAATTGTTTTTGCTCAGTGTGGATGCAGAATAACATAGAGTAGCAGAGTGAGAAAAAAATAATATCTTGTGTGGGAAAGGAATAGTAATACTAAATAAGAGGACACCATCCCAACCTCTATGGGAGCACCATCAACACCGCAACCCACCTGCACCCCAGGAAGCAATATTCAACAGAGGTGGCAACTCAAGTTCTGGGTAGGGTACCCATTTGACCAGTGGCTGCACAGATTCCTATTTTATTTTCCTACTGTACATTATATGACTCTAAACCATTTGAGTTGGGACTACATGAATCATTTATGTTGTGCTGACTGAACTGGGCAGTGTATTTATTGTTCCCAGCATACTTTGCATAGGGATTGATCAGGAGAGTAAATGTTGAAATTAAGTGCTGTTTAATGTGTTTTTTAGTAAAGGGAAAGACCTGTTAAAGTTTGATGTTATATTTGACATTTAAAAGTTATGTTATGTTGTGTCAATTTTTGAGGTTACCATTATCGTGAAGTGTAGGCCTTGTGGTTAGGCTATGCTGTTCTCAATGAGCTGTAACTGTGCAAAATATGATTTTTGGCAGAAAATTTACTATTTGGCTAATTGTGACGTAGTTGTGTTACTGTGTTAAGAGTTTAGAAAAAGTAGGCTACTTTTATATTGGTAAACACAAGTGTTGTAAATGTAAGTGTAAAATAAACCATAGAATTGATAAAATAAATAAATTGTTGCAGGTTTTAAATTTAAACATTTCTAAGAATTCTTCGTCATAAACATGAATGCAGTTTCACTTCTGCAGTGTGAGGGGAAAAGAGGAAGAAATGAGACCCTGAATACATAGACACTCTTGAGTAGATCTAATTCTGACATTGTGAAATTCCTTTGAGAGAACTTAGTCAAATTAAACACTTGCCCACCACATTTACATATAAGCAAAGCTTATACATTAAAGCTGTACATTGAAATAATTGTAAAGTTTTATTGCAACATTCCAAATTATCAGCAAATGTTTCAAGCGGCATCATTTTGGATGGACCACAAAATGTAATTAAAGTAAATCTTAAGCATTAGTATTAATGTAGGCTACACATTACAGTTTTTACAATCGCTATGACAATTTTTTCAATACTTTTAACAAATTTCCTAAACTCTTAACACACCAACACACCTACAACACACAATTGCCAAAACGTTTAATTTCATGCTCAAAATCACACATTGTAAACTAAACTCCAACACTAATTTTCAAAATACAATAATACATTAACACAATACACTATGTCTACGAAAACCCTAACACATGTTCTCTTCCAACAGGAACATTTAGTCAATCATAGCACACTGTCATAAAAACACTAACATCAGATGGAATTACAGAAACTCCATTATTTTATGTGTCAGGTCTGCCCTTATACAATATAGACAGTATATTTTATTGATCATAGATTGTGTCTTTGAAGCCTCTCCACATTTTTGTTTTGTTGGGTTTAGTAAATGCATGAATTTTGTTTCCTTTGCTGCAGAAATTCAATACAAAACATGAATGACCCATCTCAGAGTAGCTTTATAGAATGCCCTTCAGTTTTATTTCATTATCAGCAATCACCATGTTGACAATAGCAAGTTCCTGTTCTTCATTTAGGAGCTTTCCTCTGCCCCCTGAGGGAGGTGCTGAATCCTTAGACAAAATACAGTTACATATTAGAGACCAGAGGCATACAGTCACTGTAATACATGGTAAAAGTATTTACACTTTGTAGTAGGAGAAGCGCTTATACACTACCTGTTGGTTTCTCGAAAATTCTGGATAATGGATGCCACTGTGTCCCTCTGAGATCTGGCTGTTCTCGTTCACCAGCCTCTCTGTATGATAGCCTGTGGTTTATGACATGGTGATAGTAGCTCTTATTTCATTAGTTACCCTAATTCTGGCCCTTTTTTGAGCGCCACCATGCATTCTAACTCCTCAATCTCTACCTTGTCCTCGTCCAGGCATTCCTCTCCCTTGCCCTTGTCCCAATCCTCTCCCTTGTCCTGGTACTCATCTTCCTCTCCCTCATGCAGGCATTTTTCTTACTTTCTTTGTGTGGCTCTATATTGTTCTTTTTTCACACAAGATAAGCCCAAAGAGGCCTTCTTTTACTGTATACCATATGGTGATGTGATTGAAAGAACATCAACACCTGAACAATTCTAGATGTGATAGATTGTTAATACTTGAGTCATTACTAATGGGTTACTATGACCTTCACTTTAGAATTAATTATACATTATGCATTATTCATGTTAATTATGAATCTGTATGTAGTAGTTCTTAGTAGTCCTCTGTGAGGTGTGAAAAAAATAAGTTATTGATTAACTAAAAGTGAATTACCACCTTCAACTAAGCACTATTACATACTAATTCATTAATTAGAGTTCCTTGTTAGTTAATAGTGGTTACTAGAATGTTAATAGAGCATTACTCATTTGTTCCTGTGTAGTTATTCATTAATGGTGGAACAGTATTCTAAAGTGTTACCAACAATGTTTATAACATTTTAACCTTTAACATTTACTAGATAAGTTCATAGAGTATAGAGTAAATTTAAGGCTTTTTAAAAAATGTAATAACACGAGAATTTAAAAAAGAACATGGCAATACAGAAGCATGAGTGCTAGTGCATCCAGAATAAGATCAAAGAGGCCAAGAAATATGATTTTGCACTTTTTTTTGCACGATTTATTTAAACGTTACAGTTATAAAGTATATAAAGTAAGAATAAACAACTTTGTCCATTGAGTGTTCTTGTGATATCAATAGTAACATTAGTAACAATAGTTGTTTATTAAAAATGACATTTAAAATAAACATTATTTGTTACAATATTTTACTGATATATTTAAAAAGTATAATATATTTTCACGTTTGATGTTCACGTTTCACCCCGCACATCATTTACTCCCTTTGTTTTCATTTATAAAGAAGTTTCCACTTTAGCGGTTACTAAAAAAAGCAGAGTATTCAAATAATGCACAAGTTTCATGAATTTGGATGAGGAGCACAAACCTGCTTGTTTTTGTAAAGGCCCTTGCGCCATCAAGTGGTAAAATTAACTTGCAATGAGAAAAACATGTTTGATATGTTGCAGTTTTTCTCAATCGATTTGACATTTCTTCAAATGAATGTAGTTGCTCTCAAAACAATTAACAAAGCAAACTAAACACACTCTTATGTTGACGAAACAGTTCAATATTCATTGCATATTGAACCACTGCAGTTTATTCTAGTAATGCATTTTTTTTACAAGGAAAGGGTATTATCAAAGGTGTGCTCTCTAGTGATTTTTATTACATATTCAGCTATAGACACACAAATACACTAATGAAAATACATGTTTATCATAAAGTTCTTCAATGGAGGGTTTTGTTATACAAGTTCTATAATATACAAGTTCTATACTTCTGCCTCAACATCTCTACAGAACTTCCATTCCATTGTGGTTGGTGGTATTGTTTAACAATGGCGTGCTTTTATTCCATTGACAACAAACTTAGTCATCCACCAGTGTTCTTGACTTCAATTCTTAATTTTTTTTTGTACATTTACAGAACTTGTCACACTAAGGCTGCCTAAAAACTACAAATGTATACTATCTGTCACATGTCTGTCTTGTCTTGTTAGCACATGTGGTGTTTTTGTTATTTTCTAGCCATGTGCTTTGGTTTGTTATGTTTGGGTCTTACATCATGTCTCTGGTCTATTGTCCTGACCCCGCCCCTCTTGTTATATCATTATTGATTATTTGCCCCACCTGTTCTCCCTCATCACCTGCCTGATTTGTCACCCTTTATAATCCCCTTGTGTCTGCAGTCCTGTGCTGGATCGTTGTCTTACGTTTGATGTTCCCTGTTTGGATGTTCTGCTCCCTGTTTGGATGTTCTGCTCCCTGTTAAGTTTCTTGTTTACTAATTTTGGTATTTAAGTTTATTTCAAGTTTGTTTTCCCCCTTGTGGGTTTTTGGTTTGTTTGTTTTATTTTGTTAGTTAATAAAGTCACCTCTTCCTGCACTTGAGTCCTCGCTCCCATTTTTCCTTACTGATCCCTGACACTATCAGCAATCATAGTATATTACAATACTCATTAAAATAGACGTGGAATGCCATAGTAACACTTTTGATCTGTTTATATGATATGTTTTATAGCTTCTCTCAAGAAGAGGCCATAAGGATGACTCACATTTCTTTTGAAATTATGTACCTTCTACATCCCTTCAATCTTCCTCCATCCTGCTGTCCCCTTCCTTTTTGTTCATGTTTTCTTACAAGTTCTCCTCGTATTCTTTCCACTTCACCAATGCCCTCAACATTACCTATCTCTTCCCCCTTTCTTTTCCCCCTGTAACAATCCCAGGTCAAAGGTGATGAAGAAGGCAGAATATTTCCCAATAACAGCAAGATTTATTCAACACACGCAAACAACATGAAACCGTGTGATATTCACAAACAATCCCGGACACTGAACAGAGGAGAAAGAGGAATGTCTCGATTACGTATGTAACCCTCGTTCCCTGAGGAGGGAACGGAGACGTAACGTCAGTGACTGACGAATGGGGGTTCGCCTAGAAGCCTATCATCTTCTGGATCTAGAAAACGCCCAGTGGCAGAGCCAATGCCATGGGCATGCGGAATTTGCATAGCGTAACTCCGCCCCCACAGCGTGGGTATATAAGGAAGTATGCTGGCAACATCGCATTATGTTTACCTGTTGAGGAGCCAAGACTGAATGGAGTAAATGTTGATACCGTTGAATTTCTGCAGCAGAGCGATGACATCTCAGATCATTACCTAGTATCATGTATACTCAATTTAGCAAAAGCTGCAAAGCCGTCCCCTCGTTTCAAATATGGCAGGACTATCACTGCTGCAACTAAAGATTTCTTTGTAAATAATCTTCCTAATCAGTTTCATCTCCTCAGCATCCCAGATAGCCTAGAGGAACTCAATGTTGCAACAGAAACTATTGACTCTCTCTTTTCCAGCACTTTAGACACAGTTGCTCCTCTGCGCTTAAAGAAGATTAAAGAAAATAGCCCAATGCTGTGGTACAATGAGCACACCCGGGCCCTTAAAACAGCAGCCAGAAAAATGGAGCGCAACTGGAAGAAAACAAAACAAGACGTTTTTTGCATTTCGTGGAAAGAGAGCATGATTTCATACAGAAAACTGCTAGATCTGCTTATTTCTCGACTCTCTTAGAAGAAAACACACACAACCCTAGGTATTTATTCTATACAGTGGCTAAATTAACCAAAGATAAAGCTTTAGCTTCTGATGTCTGCCAACAGCACAGCAGTAATGACTTCATGAACTTCTTTACTTGTAATATTGATAATATTAGGAAAAAAATTATAACCATGCAGCCGTCTACTACTGTATCACATCAGACAGAGCATTGTAGTGTCACTGAGGAAAAATTACACTCATTCACTGCTATAGGAGAA
The DNA here is from genome assembly GCA_039654625.1 of Rhinogobio ventralis. NCBI lineage: Eukaryota > Metazoa > Chordata > Actinopteri > Cypriniformes > Gobionidae > Rhinogobio > Rhinogobio ventralis. Next base: position 23,726,351 of record CM077196.1, read on the forward strand.
GAAGAATTGGCTAAACTCGTTAAATCATCAAAATCAACAACATGTATGATCGACCCTATACCGACTAAACTACTAAAAGAGATGCTTCCAGAGGTCATAGATCCTCTTCTTAATATCATTAATTCATCCTTGACTTTAGGATATGTACCGAAAACTTTTAAGTTGGCTATTATTAAACCACTTATTAAAAAAACGCAACTTGACCCTACAGAATTAGTAAATTACAGGCCAATCTCAAATCTACCCTTTCTGTCAAAAATACTAGAAAAGGCAGTGTCCTCACAATTATGCTCCTTTTTTTAGAAAAAAATGGTATCTGTGAGGTTTTCCAGTCAGGATTTAGACCACATCATAGTACTGAGACTGCTCTCATTAGAGTTACAAATGATTTACTCTTATCATCCGATCGTGGTTGTATCTCTCTGTTAGTGTTACTCGATCTTAGCGCTGCATTCGATACTATCGACCACAACATTCTTTTAAATAGACTCGAAAATTATGTTGGCATTAGTGGAATTGCATTGGCATGGTTTAAATCATACTTATCTGACCATTATCAGTTTGTAGCAGTAAATGAAGAGATCTCACACCGATCACAAGTTCAGTATGGAGTACCGCAGGGCTCAGTGCTAGGACCGTTGCTTTTCACCCTGTACATGCTACCACTGGGAGATATTATTAGGAAGCATGGCGTTAGTTTTCATTGTTATGCTGACGATACTCAGCTCTATATTTCTTCACGCCCTGACGAAACTTACCAATTCACAAGATTAACGGAATGCATAGCTGATATAAAAAATTGGATGACTAGTAATTTCCTGCAACTTAATTCAGAAAAAAATGAATTTTTAATTATTGGACAAAAAAACTCCACATGTAGTAACCTAGAATACTGTCTAACACTTGATGGCTGCTCTGTCAAGTCCTCGTCGTCAGTTAGGAACCTGGGTGTGCTCTTTGATACCAATCTCTCATTTGAAAGCCACATTTCTAGCATCTGTAAAACTGCATTCTACCATCTTAAAAATATATCTAAATTACGGCATATGCTTTCAATGCAAAATGCTGAACAGTTAGTTCATGCATTCATGACCTCAAGGCTAGATTATTGTAATGCTCTACTGGGTGGTTGCCCCGCTCGCTTAATAAATAAACTGCAGCTGGTCGAAAACGCAGCAGCTCGAGTTCTTACTAGAACCAGGAAGTATGACCATATTAGCCCGGTTCTGTCAACACTGCACTGGCTCCCTATTAAACATCGCATACATTTTAAAATCTTGCTAATTACTTACAAATCACTAAATGGTTTAGCTCCCCAGTACTTGAGCGAGCTCTTAACGCATTATACTCCATCACGTCTATTGCGGTCTCAAAACTCTGGCCAGTTGATAATACCTAGAATATCAAAATCAACTGCAAGCGGTCGATCCTTTTCCTATTTAGCACCCAAACTCTGGAACAGCCTTCCTAGCATTGTTCGGGAAGCAGACACACTCTGTCAGTTTAAATCTAGACTAAAAACGCATATCTTTACTATGGCATACACATAAAACATTTTTATTTATATTTTATTCAAATTGTTAGGCTGCATTAACTAGGTCAGCCGGAACCGGGAACACTTCCCATAACACCTGATGTACTCGTTACATCATAAGAGGAATGGCATCTACGCTAATGTTAGTCTCTCTGTTTATCCCGAGGTTTACTGCAGTCAGCCGGATCCGGGCCGTATCCAGATCAGATGGTGGACCAGCGCCCAGACATTACCAACGCGTCACTGAAGTGTCTGCAGAGACCGTGTGAATTAGTCTACCCTCTGAAATTGCTCATCGACATGGCATCCTCAATGGATCCATCTCCGGCGTGATGACTCCGATATTTCAAATATTCCTATTTAATAATTGTTTAATCGACACGCCATCCTCAATAAACCCGGCGTGATGCCTCCGATCTTTCGAATATTCCGATCTAATATGACTTCTGATCTGTAAGGCTGCCAAAATAATAAACATACACTGTTTGTTAATTGGCCAGAGGAGAACTGGCTCCCCGACTGAGCCTGGTTTCTCCCAAGGTTTATTTTTCTCCATTAGGACACCTGATGGAGTTTTGGTTCCTTGCCACTGTCGCCTCTGGCTTGCTCAGTTGGGGACACAAAATTTTCAAATAAATATCCAAATAAATTTAATTACTAAAGTAAATTATATCAACTACATTACTTGAGTATATATGATAATTGAAATGAGCTAGATGACATCACCGTTTTCTCCAGAGCGGCTGTACAGCCGAATCAAATTCTGTTCATTATTTTCCTGTTTAACACTGTGAAGCTGCTTTGAAACAATCTGCATTGTAAAAAGCGCTATATACATAAAGTTGACTTGAAAGTTGACTTGGTAACAAGGCATGATGGATCCATGTTCTCATTCTGTTTACGCCAAATTCTGACTCTACCATCTGAATGTCTCAACAGAAATCGAGACTCATCAGACCAGGCAACATTTTTCCAGCCTTCAACTGTCCAATTTTGGTAAGCTCGTGCAAATTGTAGCCTCTTTTTCCTACTTGTAGTGGAGATGAGTGGTACCCGGTGGGGTCTTCTGCTGTTGTAGCCCATCCGCCTCAAGGTTGTGCGTGTTGTGGCTTCACAAATGCTTTGCTGCATACCTCGGTTGTAACGAGTGGTTATTTCAGTCAAAGTTGCTCTTCTATCAGCTTGAATCAGTCGGCCCATTCTCCTCTGACCTCTAGCATCAACAAGGCATTTTCGCCCACAGGACTGCCGCATAATGGATGTTTTTCCCTTTTCACACCATTCTTTGTAAACTCTAGAAATGGTTGTGCGTGAAAATCCCAGTAACTGAGCAGATTGTGAAATACTCAGACCGGCCCGTCTGGCACCAACAACCATGCCACGCTCAAAATTGCTTAAATCACCTTTCTTTCCCATTCTGACATTCAGTTTGGAGTTCAGGAGATTGTCTTGACCAGGACCACACCCCTAAATGCATTGAAGCAACTGCCATGTGATTGGTTGATTAGATAATTGCATTAATGAGAAATTGAACAGGTGTTCCTAATAATCCTTTAGGTGAGTGTATAAATAAAGTTGACTTGACTGAACTCCCAGCCGTTCTAGCGGTAGAGCGGAAGTGGCAGAGTGACGTTACGTCTCCGTTCCCTCCTCAGGGAACGAGGGTTACATACGTAACCGAGACGTTCCCTTTCGTTCAGTCACTCAGAGTAACGCCAGTGACTGACGAATGGGGGTCCCAATGTAATCATGCCACTCGGCTGTCATCCAGTGCCCTGCGTAAGCGTGAGCTCCCTGTCGTAAGCTAGTACAGACGAAGGACTCCCACTTAACACAGGAATACCAAGGTACACTGGGAAGCATATTCCAGGTGGAAGTATGCCCTAAGTGCCTGCCTGTAGGGAGGACTTAAGGATACACATATGACCCGCATATGGAAGAACCAGCCGAAGGTGGAAGAATTTTACCCCCAGGGGAGGCAAGGGCTTGCCGAGGGAAATACACATGCTCGGAGAGGCTTACAATGGAAATACACATGTGGGGGTCGCCCATGGGGGGAACCATGCACACAGTGGCACCTAGCCTAACACGAGGGCCTGACTGAGTGGGCAGAGGCACTGGTGTAGGCATCGACAGTGCTGGAGGATCTCAGGGCTTCAGGGAAACTCACCTGAGGAAAATAAATTGCAGGTATCCAGTCGGTGGAGTGGAATGGCAAGCAAGCGAAGACACCTGAGCCTAGTCCATTACCGGCCACTAGTAGAGGTGAGTACAAGAGAGGACACTGGCTCCACTCGGAGATTAAGAATCTGGCGAATGTGTTGGGTGTCGCCCAGCCTGCAGCTCTGCAGATGTCTGTTAGCGAGGCGCCATGCGCTAAAGCCCAAGAGGAGGCCACACTCCAGGTGGAGTGTGCCCTGACCCCTAGTGGACATGGATGCCCCTGCGTCTGGTAAGCCAAAACAATGGTGTCCACTATCCAGTGAGACAACCTTTGCTTGGAGAAAGCCTTTTCCTTCAGCTTCCCACCATAACAGACAAAGAGCTCGTCAGAGGTCCTGAAAAACTGCTTTCTGTCTACATAAGCATGGAGGGCGCGTACTGGACAGAGCAGTGCCAAGGCTCCTCCAAAGGCAGCGCTTGCAGGTTCACCACCTGGTCCCTGAGTGGTGGGAACCTTGGGCATATATCCAGGCCAGGGTCTCAGGATCACGTGAGAGTTGGCCGGCCCGAATTCCAGGCACGCTTCGTCAACTGAAAATGCCTGCAGGTCCCCTTCCCTCTTGATGGAGGCCAAAGCACTGTCTTCATTGACAGGAACTTAAGCTAGAATGACCGCAATGGCTCAAAGGGTGCCCTCTGAAGAGGATCTAAAACTACTGAGAGGTCCCAAGAGGGTACGAGGGGAGCGCGAGGAGGATTCAGTCTCCTCGCTCCCCTCAGGAACCTGATGACCAGGTCGTGCTGACTTACCTTTTTGTTCTTCACGTGGTTGTGGTAGGCTAATATAACTGCAACATAAACCTTCAGGGTAGAAGTCAAGTCAAGTCAACTTTATTTATATAGCGCTTTTTACAATGCAGATTGTTTCAAAGCAGCTTCACAGTGTTAAACAGGAAAATAATGCAACAGAATTTGATTCGGCTGTACAGCCGCTCTGGAGAAAACGGTGATGTCATCTAGCTCATTTCAATTATCATATATATTCAAGTAATGTAGTTGATATAGTTAATTTAGTTTAGTAATGACATTTATTTGGATATTTATTTGAAAATTTAGCGTCCCCAACTGAGCAAGCCAAAGGCGAAAGCCAAAGCTCCATCAGGTGGCCTAATGGAAAAATAAACCTTGGGAGAAACCAGGCTCAGTCGGGGTGCCAGTTCTCCTCTGGCCAATTAACAAACAGTGTATGATTATTATTTTGGCAGCCTTATAGGTCAGAAGTAATATTAGATCGGAATATTCGAAATATCGGAGGCATCATGCCGGAGACAGGTTTATTGAGGATGGCGTGTCGATTAAACAATTATTAAATAGGAATATTTGAAATATCGGAGTCATCACGCCGGAGATGGATCCATTGAGGATGCCATATCGATGAGCAATTTCAGAGGGTAGACTAATTGACACGGTCTCTGCAGACACTTCAGGGATGCGTTGGTAATGTCTGGGCGCTGGTCCACCATCTGATCTGAATACGGCCCGGATCCGGCTGACTGCAGTAAACCTTGGGATAAACAGAGAGACTAACATTAGCATAGATTCCATTCTTCTTATGATGTAACGAGTTCATCAGGTGTTATGGGAAGTGTTCCCGGTTCCGGCTGACCTAGTTAATGCAGCCTAACAATTTGAATAAAATATAAATTAAAAATGTTTTATGTGTATGCCATAATAAAGAGATGTGTTTTTAGTCTAGATTTAAACTGACAGAGTGTGTCTGCTTCCTGAACAATGCTAGGAAGGCTGTTCCAGAGTTTAGGTGCTAAATAGGAAAAGGATCGACCGCCTGCAGTTGATTTTGATATTCTAGGTATTATCAACTGGCCAGAGTTTTGAGACCGCAATAGACGTAATGGAGTATAATGCGTTAAGAGCTCGCTCAAGTACTGGGGAGCTAAACCATTTAGTGCTTTGTAAGTAATTAGCAAGATTTTAATATGTATGCAATGTTTAATAGGGAGCCAGTGCAGTTATAACAAAACCGGGCTAATATGGTCATACTTCCTGGTTCTAGTAAGAACTCGAGCTGCTGCGTTTTGGACCAGCTGCAGTTTATTTATTAAGCGAGCAGGGCAACCACCCAGTAGAGCATTACAATAACCTAGCCTTGAGGTCATGAACGCATGAACTAACTGTTCAGCATTTTGCATTGAAAGCATATGCCATAATTTAGATATATTTTTAAGATGGTACAATGCAGTTTTACAGATGCTAGAAACATGGTTTTCAAATGAGAGATTGGTATCAAAGAGCACACCCAGGTTCCTAACTGACGACGAGGACTTGACAGAGCAGCCATCAAGTATTAGACAGTATTCTAGGTTATGTGGAGTTTTTTTGTCCAATAATTAAAAATTCTGTTTTTTCTGAATTAAGTTGCAGGAAATTACTAGTCATCCAATTTTTTATATCAGCTATGCATTCCGTTATTCTTGTGAATTGGTAAGTTTCGTCAGGACGTGAAGAAATATAGAGCTGAGTATCGTTAGCATAACAATGAAAACTAACGCCATGCTTCCTAATGATATCTCCCAGTGGTAGCATATAGAAGGAGACAGCCTTCATTCCAACCCTTCCTGGAGAAACAAGAGCACGGACCCGATCGGGCATTTCCAGGGGTCTTCTTGGCAAGAAGAACACCAGGTGACGAAGAGGTTCCACTTCAACGCATAGCTGTGTCTGGTAGACTCAGCCCTAGCAGAAGTGATGGTAGCCACCACCTGAGGTGGTAGGGTACTCAAACCTGCCACGTCCCATCCAGGAGCCACACGTGGAGGTTCCAAAGTTCGAGACGCGTGTGCCAAAGGGTGCCCCGTCTCTAAGAAAAGAGGTCCTTCCTCAGAGGAATCGACCAAGGAGGGGCTGTCGCAAGGAGTATGAGTTTTGAGAAACAGGTCCGGCCTGGCCAATACGGGGCAACCAAAAGGACCTGCTCCTTGTCCTCCCTGATTTTGCACAGAACCTGTGCAAGAAGGCTCACTGGAGGAAATGCATACTTGCGGAGGCCCCGCGGCCAGCTGTGCGCCAGAGCATCCGTGCCAAGGGAGCCCTCGGTCAGGGAATAAAACAGGCGGCAGTGGGAAGAGTCGGGGGAGGGCAAACAGATCGCCAAACTGTTCCCAAATCAGCTGAACAGTCTGGGGATGGAGTCTACACTCTCCAGGAAGTGGGTAAAGCCGTGAGAGCTCGTCGGCTGCACGGTTCAGGATTCCCGGGACATGGATGGCACGAAGCGACCTCAGATGCTTCTGACTTCATAAAACGAGATGGCGGGCGAGTTGAGACATACGGCGGGAACGTAGACCACCCTGGTGGTTGTGTACGGTACTGTGGCCATGTTGTCTGACCGGACTAGCACGTGTTGACCCTTGAGCAATGCTCGGAAGCGGTGCAGGGCGAATCGTACTGCCAGCAACTCGAGGCAATTGACATGCAGGAGGCGCTGGGGTCCTGTCCAGGAGCCCACGGCAGCATGTCCATTACACATGGCACCCCAGCTCGTGGTGGAGGCATCTGTTGATACAACAATATGCCTGGAAACTCATTCTAAGGGAACACTGGTCCGTAGAAAGCTGAGGTTCGACCACGGGGTGAGGGTCTGCAGGCAAGCCTGAGTCACTGGGACCCGGAGCGTGCCCGACTGCCATGCCCATCTCGGGACTTGATCGTGAAGCCAGTGCTGAAGCGGTCTCATATGAAGCAATCCGAGCTGTGTTACCACGGCTGCAGATGCCATATGCCCCAGGAGCCTCTGAAATAACTTCAGTGGAACCGCACTCTTGCTCTCGATTTAACGGAGGCAAGTCAGCAGTGGCTGCGCGCGCTCACTCGTAAGCTGCGTGCACATGGCGACCGAGACGATTTCCATACCGAGAAAAGAGATCATCTGCACTGGGCAGAGTTTGCTCTTCTCCCAGTTGAGCCGAAGGCCCAGACGGGCTAAGTGCTGGAGCACTAGGTCTCTGTGTTCGCACACCTGCTCTCAAGAGTAACTCAGGATCAGCCAGTCGTCGAGGTAGTTCAGGATGCAAACCCTGTGTTGCCTGAGTGGCACAAGGGCTGCCTCGACAATCTTCGTAAAGACGCGAGGGAACAGAGATAGCCCTAATGGGAGGACCGCGTACTGGTATGCCGCTTAGCCTGGCGCTTGGCAGGCTGCGGGGCTGGAGCGGACTGGGGCGCCTTCCTGCGGGAGGGGTGGGAGCCGTAGGAGGGCGCCCTCGGCGGCGAGCAGGCTGAGGCAACTGTGCCGGCGGCTGGGTGGAAGCAGCAGCTGGCCGCCGGGGCAGTATGTGTTTGATGGCCTCCGTCTGCTTCTGGGCGGCTGAGAATTGTTGTGCGAAGTTCTCAACCGTGCCACCTAAAAGCCCATCCTGGGATATGGGAGCATCGAGGAAACGAGTGCGCTCGGTGTCCCGCATATCAGCCAGGTTTAGCCAGAGGTGTCTCTCCTGGACCACTGCTGTGGACATCACCTGGCCCAGGGAGCGTGCGGTCACCTTCGTCGCCCGGAGGGTTAAAACACTCTGAGTTGCATCGCAACAGAGCATTCAACCGGGGGAACCCCAGTGTACCCTTTGGCCGCAGCCCCATCAAGGGCAGAGAAGGCGGAGATGGCCGCCGAACGGTCGCGGGAAGACAACGGGGACTTCCAGGACCGCGTGACCTCCTCATGCACTTCCGTGAAAAAAGGTATTAGGGGCGTGGCCTGACGGGTGTCAGAATGCAGCGCCCCCAAAAACCAGTCGTCCAACCGCGAGCGTTCAGGATGGGGTGGAGGGTTCCACTCCAACCCGAGGCTCGCGGCTGCCCGGGAAAGCATGGCTGTCAACTCCGGGTCTGACTCAGACAATGCTGGCACACCGGAAGGCGGCAGCATAGCCGAATCATCATCCTCGGAGGACTCTAGCCCACCTTGCGATGCGGCAATCGACATGTGGCAGAGGGGACTCTCGCTCCAGCACGGAGCTCATTGAGTCTCGACCGCAGCACCGAGATGGCCATGTCCCCGCAGTGGGAACATGACTCATCCACAAGCGCTGCCTGAGCGTGCTGAAAGCCCAAGCACGTCAGGCAGTGATTGTGCCCATCAGAGGGCGGCAGAGACCGACCACACCCAGAAGCACATGGGCGAGACATCTTGAAAAAGACGTGCCACGTGTGAGCTCTTTTAGGAGAGGAAAACTTCACAGTGATGCTGAAGCGCTCAGGAAACGGATACCAGCTTGATGCAGATCACTGCACAGATCAGCAGGCAGGCAGTAAATGATCGCTGGAATGGGCCGTAACACCAACATCAACTGGAAAGCTGCTTGTCTCAAAGAAGGTGGACGATAACTCAGAAGGCTTAAGGAGTGAAGAGATAGATACTCTTGGCTCCAAAGCATAAACATAATGCAATGTTGCCAGTGTACTTCCTTATATACCCACGCTGTGGGGCGGAGTTACGCTATGCAAATTCCGCATACCCATGGCATTGGCTCTGCCATTGGGCGTTTTCTAGATCTCGAAGATGATAGGCTTCTAGGCGAAACCCCCCATTCGTCAGTCACTGACGTTACTCGGAGTGACTGAACGAAAGGGAACTTAAATACACCGATGATTTACTCAAATGACAAACAGCTGTGATGATTAGTTAGTGTCCATGGTGACTGATGAGTGGCGGGAAAATATAACAAAGAAACACGTGATGAATGAAAAACAAACTGAAAGTCCATGATAAAGAAACTAAAAAGAACAGACTTGTGACACCCCCATTTTTTCTTTTTTTATGCCCTCTCATTTTCTTAAACTCTTCCCTCATCTCTTTCTATCTGTTTCACTCTCCCTCTCATTACACCCATTCCTCTCTCCCCACCTCTTATGGAGACGGATCAGCCTCAAAAATAATACATTTACAAAACAAAATTCATGAATGCACAGCACAATTCACATTTACAAAATCCAATTCGTAAATTCAAAACACAATTCATAAATGCACAAGTAAAAGCATAAATATTTCCCCAAATGCTCACACAAATGCATCTTACCTAAATAAATGTAAAAATCTTTACACAAATATGTATACATCAAGTTCTTCCATCACACATTTGTGAAAGATGTCACATGTATTTATGGATCGTTGAATCTGTATTTGCAAATCGACTGCTTTGCATTTGTGTGTGGTATTTTTAAGACCTTCCTAGCAGGTTAAGATTCATAAATATCTTTTTTGGATGTTTTTTAGGATGTTCCGTTTAGCCAATCGCATAGTGATGGGCATTTATGTATAACTAGCATGAACACACACAGATGTATGTGTGTGTGTGTGTGTGTGTGTGTGTGGGTGGGTGTGTGTGTGTGTGTATGTGTGTGTATGTGTGTGTGTGTGTGTGTGTGTGTGTGTGTGTGTGTGTGTGTGTGTGTGTGTGTGGTCTCAGCCCTCCCTCATGCAGTAGAATTGGTTGACACCGCATGTATGATTGACAGGAACAGACTGTGAGGCTGATCAGACAGACGAAACGAATGTGTGTGCGCATTTAGGCCTATATAATTATTTTTTTGTTGATCTTTGAATTGGTCTATTATTTTAAATAAAATCATTTCATAATTACATAATTTAATTTCTATAGGCTATATTTTTAAAAATAGAGTCGACTCTTCAGATATGCAAGCCAGCTCCCGACGTTCATCTACAAGAGTCGGCTCTTAGAGCCAGCTCATTCACGAACGACCCATCACTACAATCGCAGTGAACTTTTAATCCACCAATCAAAATGCTCCTTATTGAACAGACTCAAGAGGCTCAACGCTGCGCTTGTACCCGCTCATATTATTTCATGAGCGGGTCCTTTAAAGACATTTTAATGGGTACTCTTTTTGCACCTGATTACAATTTCTACAAAATCACATTATGATTTATATTGTTCGCACAAAATACAGCTACCTGGTTAGCCTGCTGTCTTATACACCAAAGTTGCACATACCCTGTTTATTAAAAATCAATCTTATTCAAAATGTTATTAAATAAGTGTTAAATGTCCAAATATTTCATTTGTTAACAATTATGTAATGTGTTCTGTTGTTGTTAGTAGTAGTAGTAGTAGTAGTAGTAGTAGTAGTAGTATCAGGTTTGCATGAACTTTTGATCAGGCATTAAAAACCGCTACCACCACCTGAGGGAGATTTCAAACACACACAGTGGAGAGATTTCAGCATGGAGGATAAAAACCAGACTCAACGAGTAAGTAAAGTCGTAGTCCTTTACATAAAGGACCCGATCATGGAACAATGCACAGTACAAGCGCAGCATTGAGCTTCTTGAGTCTGTTCAGTAAGGAATGTTTTGATTTGTGGATTAAAAGCTCAACGTGATTGGCTAAACAGAACATCCTCCAAAAAAAAAGATATTTACAAATCTTAACCTGCCAGGAAGGTCTCAAAAATACCACACACAAATGCAAAGCAGTCCACACACACACGCGACGTTTTGCAAATGCGGATTCAACGGATTCAACATCTTTCATAAATGTGTGATGGAAATTAAGTCAAGAACTTGCTATATACATATTTGTGGAAAGATTTTATTTAGGTAAGATGCATTTGTGTGAGCATTTGGGGAAATAGTTATGCTTTCATTTGTGCATTTATGAATTTTGTTTTGTAAATGTGTTTTTTTGAGGCTGATCCAGCTCCATACCGCTTTCTTTTCCCCTTCTCATGCCTATTCATATATATATATATATATACATTTGTTACTTTTGAAAATAGTTCAACAACTATTAAACGCATTTCCTGTGATGTTTTGTATTATTAACCCCAGCCAATACCTGGGGTCAACTGAAATCATTCAATGTCCAATTGAGTGTTAATTGTTTTGAAAGCAGTGATCTGAGTTTGGAGAAGAACATCTATTCTAGGTCTAACTATCTAGAACATCCTTTTTTTTTTAAAGAAAAAAGAAAAACAACTTAATTGCCATAAACGCCCATTTATGCAAACTTTGACAATATTATCCAAATTATGAATTAGTTCACCACTCGACTTTTAGGCTCTGTACATAAAACATTGAATAGAGCTCAATATCAGATGTGTCAGATATTAGATATTTTCCCTAGAAGTAGTTTCCAACCCTTGTCATCTGCAGATGTTTTAAGAATATTACTGATATTTTCTTCTTAGTGCATTCTTTAAACTTCTCTCAGAATCATATTTCTGGCAATGTAATAAAACATGATCCACTGTTTCTTGCTCTCCACAATATTCACACTTCCCATCATGATGTTTTCCAATCACATAGAGAGAACTGTTTAGCCCAGTATGTCCATTCCTTATTCTTGTAATAACCCTCTTTTCTATTTCATCCGCCAGACCCTGTACTCCCAACTAATGGATTATTTTTGAACCGATATCTTCCTTTACTTTCTTTGTTCCATTGATTCTGCCACGTCTTTTTTATTTGTCTTTTAAATCACTACTTTAGCTTCTGATTTACTAATATTTACATTTATGTTCTTATTCCCACTCTTCAAAGCCCATTTTGCTGCTTTATCTGCCTTTTCATTCCCATCAACTCCAACATGTGCAGGGACCCACACAAAACTAACAGACAAGTGCATTTGTTGAATTCTGAATAACGATTGTAGTATTTCATAAAATAAATCCTCTCTACTCCTGGAGTTGTTAAACTCATTAATACTGCACATGAATCTGATGCAATTACCACTCTCTCTGGCCTGACCTCCTCTACCCATTGCAAGGCAATAACAATGGCCATCATTTCACATGCATAGACAGATATATCATCAGTAAGTCTCTTTCCACATTCAACATTAAAAAAAGGGATTACTACTGCTGCTGCTGTTCCACCTGTCGTAGGGTCTTTAGAACCATCTGTATACATCTGTAAATACCCATAGTAATTTCTACTGATGTATGAATTAAAGATCTTACAGTTTCCCTCATTTACATCTCTCATCAATTCAAGGAGGCTAAGATCTATCTCTGGCTTTGGCAATAGCCAAGGTGGTGTAGCTGGCAGAACTACAGTTGGAGAGTAACTCCTATCCAGTATACCCATTTCACTTGCCTTCTTTCTAACTACCCAACCAAAGCTCTTTGTTTGCCTTGTTTCATGTTCCCAGCATGGCTCAATAGCACTTATTGCAGGATGGTTATTATGCCCTTGTAAATTAACCCAATATGTCGTCATAATTTGCGGTCTCCTTTACTCCAATGGCATTTCCCCCATTTCTACCTGTAATGCTGCCACATATGTTGTTTTAAAAGCCCCACTACATATCCTTAATGCTTGTGCTTGAATTACATCCAATTTTTTCCAAAAATGTTTTAGATGCTGACCCATACACCACACACCCATAATCCAGAACAGATCTAATATATATATATATATATATATATATATATATATATATATATATATATATAGTTTTCAAAGCAGACCTATCGTCTATCCTTTCCAGGAGTCTATCCTTTCCAGAGGATAGACTCCTTTTCTCCTTTTCCTTTTCTTGCCATATAAATACAGTTGAACTGCACTGGTTATTGTTACTCTGCTCCAATTTTCTTCCTTGTAAAGAAAAGCGTTTTAGTTTTTTCCACGGAAAATTTAAATCCCCATTCCCAGGACCATTGCTCCACTCTTTTAATTGTTTCCTGCATCTGTTTCACAACATATTTAACATTCCTACCTCTTTTCCACAATGCCCCATCATCTGCAAACAGACATCTCCCCATACCTTGCCCAATATTATTATACACATCAATCATTATTGAAAACAATAAAGCACTTATCACATTTCTTTGTGGCGTTCCATTATCCACCGAAAAGCTTGCTGACAAGGTTTTTCTCACTCTCACCTCTATTGAGCATCCATATAAAAATGCCTTCACCCATCTAAACATTTTCCCTGATATTCCTAATCTTTTCATTTTAATCAATAATCCCTCTTTCCATAGGAAATCATACACTTTTTCCACATCTAAATACACTGCTACCACTACCGCTTTATTCACTTGTGCCTTCTTCACCTCCGATTCTAGACATACTATCGGATCCATTGTTCCCCTACCTTTTCTAAATCCACTTTGTTATTTTGACCTATTATTCCTTGCTTCCAAATAATGTTAATCTGTCTGTAATCATACTTTCCATTATTTTACACATGTGAGATGTCAATGCTATTGGTCTATAGTTAGATGGATTGGTGGGATCTTTCGCTGGTTTCCTGATGGGTACTATAACTGCTTGTTTCCAACATCCTGGTAATTTCCCTTCCTGCCAAACCTTGTTATAAACTCAGCAAAAAAAGAAACGTCCTCTGACTTTCAACTGTTTTTACTTTCAGTAAACTTAATGTGTGTAAATATTTGTATGAACACTAAAAGAGTCAACACCATAAGACATAAACTAAAAATGTTTCACAGACATGTGACTAACAGAAATAGAATAATGTGTCCCTGAATGAAGGGAGGCTCAAAATCAAAAGTACCAGTCAGTATCTGGTGTGGCCACCAGCTGCTTGAAGTACTGCAGTGCATCTCCTCCTCATGGACTGGACCAAATTTGTCAGTTCTTGCTGTGAGATGTTACCCCACTCTTCCACCAAGGCACTTGCAAGTTCCTGGACATTTCTGGGGGGAATGGCCCTAGCCCTCACCCTGCGATCCAACAGGTCCCAGACGTGCTCAATGGGATTGAGATCCGGGCTCTTCGCTGGCCATGGCAGAACACTGACATTGCTGTCATGCAGAAACTCACGCACAGAACAAGCAGTATGGCTGGTGGCACTGTCCTGCTGGAGGATCATGTCCGGATGAGCATGCATAAAGGGTACCACATGAGGGAGGAGGATGTCTTCCCTGTACCGCAAGGCATTGAGATTGCCTGCAATGACAACAAGCTTAGTCCGATGGTGATGTGATATACCGCCCCAGACCATGACGGACCCCCCACCTCCAAATCGATCCCGCTCCAGGGTACAGGCCTCGGTGTAACGCTCATTCCTTCGACGATAAACACAAATCCATCCATCACCCCTGATGAGACAAAACCGTGACTCATCAGTGAAGAGCACTTTTTGCCACTCCTGTCTGGTCCAGCGAAGGTGGGTTTGTAAGGACCTGCCTTACAACAGGCCTACAAGCCCTCAGTCCAGCCTCTCTCAGCCTATTGCGGACAGTCTGAGCACTGATAGAGGGATTGTGTGTTCCTGGTGTGACTCGGGCAGTTGTTGTGGCCATCCTGTACCTGTCACGCAGGTGTGATATTCGGATGTACCGATCCTGTGCAGGTGTTGTTACACGTGGTCTTCCACTGCGAGGATGATCAGCTGTCCTTCCTGTCTCCCTGTAGCGCTGTCTTAGGCGTCTCACAATGCGGACATGGCAATTTATTGCCCTAGCCACATCAGCAGTCCTCATGCCTCCCTGCAGCATGCCTAATGCACGTTCACGCAGATGAGCAGGGACCCTGGGCATCTTTCTTTGGGTGTTTTTCACAGTCGGTAGACAAGTCTCTTTAGTGTCCTGCGTTTTTAGAACTGTGACCTTAAATGCCTACTCTCTGTAAGCTGTTAAGGTCTTAACGACCATTCCACAGGTGCATGTTCATTAATTTATTATGGTTAATTGAACATGCATGGAAAACATTGTTTAAACCCTTTACAATGAAGATCTGTAAAGTTATTTGGATTTTTACAACATTATTGTTGAAATACACAGTCCTGAAAAAGGGACGTTTCTTTTTTTGCTGAGTTTATAAATGTAAAATTACCTCTAACACTACGTCTGACATATGTTCCAACATGGTAAAGCAGATTTGATCTTGTCCCGGAGCAGTTAATCCTGATTTAAAGATGGACTGTTTCAATTCCTCTAATGTGAAAGGAGAATTAATAGCATCATCCCTCTCTTCTCTTTCTCTTTTTTTCACTTGTTTTTTGTCTTCCCCTTTTCCCCTCTTCTGATATATTTCTAGAACTGTGAACCTCTACCAATGCTTTAGCTAACATATCTGCTTTCTCTATATCTTTACTAGCCACGACCCCCCCCACTAATTTTCTTTATCATTCCCCAGACTCTGAATTGGTGTGCTATTGAGTCACAAAATGTTCTCCAATACTTCCTTTTATTTTCTTTAATAGTCTTTCTAACCTCTGCTTGCATTCTTTTATATTCTATAAAATGTTGGAAATTGGAGTGTTTTTTAATACCTTAAAAGCCTTATTGCGTTTCCTTATTACTTCACTACACTCATTGTTCCACCACGGAACTAACTTCCTCCTTTTCATAGCTTCTTTTCTTAAGATTGTCTGATTAGCAGCTCCAATTATCTCCTCTCTCACATTTTCATTAAATATTTCTATATCCTGCTCTCTATTTATATTTTTAAACCTTGTTTCACTTATCTCTCCAAATGTATCCCACTCTGCTTTTCCAAATACCCACCTTTCCGATATATCTTCTAATACCACCCTGCTTTCATTACCTACTTTACATAAAATGGGGTAATGATCACTTCCAACAGTTGATTGATTCATAACCTCCTACAAACAAATACCGGCCAAGGACTGTGACACTAATGTCAAGTCTAAACATGACTCACTACCTGTACTACAGTTAACCCTCGTAAAATCCCCATCATTTAAACACACAAGTCCCAAGGCATCCATCACATCCTCCGCCATCAAACCATTCCTATCCGTCCTTTCCCCTTCCCAAAGAGTACTATGATCACTAAAAATCGCCACACCAAATGATTCTTCTACTATCCAGTCCCTTTATTGCCTCCAATTTTTCCAATTCCTGACATGGATTATAGAAATTCACAATAACCAACCTACCATCCCCTAACCACACTTCAACAACTACATATTCTAACTCTTTCCCTTTTTCTATTTCTCTATATGAAACACCTTGCCTAACAAAAGTAGCACATCCTCCCCCATTACCCCCTTCTCTATCCCTTCTTATGGACACATATCCCTGTATCACAAAATCTAAATTAGGTTTAAGCCATGTCTCTTCAACACATATTATATCAGGTTTACATTCTAAACCCTCAAGAAATCCTTTAAATTCTTGACCATTCGACAGTAGACTCCTTGCATTCCACTGAAGAACATGAATAAAATTAATCTTGCGACCATGATTCCTTGCTTAACTGTTCCTGTTTTTTAAGCTCTTCTTGAACCCCTCTCCCAGTCATTCCTTGAATGAAGTATCTTGCTGCACTTCTTACAATTATTTCAATCTTCTCAGATCTCCCTTTTGCTTGGAACGTACAATTAATTACTTCAGCCATGAAATACACAAAATCCTCCTTTTTTACTAGTAACATATCTCCATCTTCCATCTGACTTTTTGTTACAAGCTGTTCAGTTGAATGTTCCTTTTCTATTTCTTTTACTTTCTTCTCCACTCTACTCTCCCTCTGAACCAACTTTAATGCTTCTGCATCGGATATGTCCTTGTTAGCTCTCAGTAGAAGTAGCTGTTGTACTTCTACTGCCTTCTTCCCCACTTCACACCCACCAAAGGCCACACTATGTGCACCTCAACAATTAGCACATTTAATCTCTGCCCCGTCCTCACATTTCCCATACTCATGTTCCCCTCCACACCTTCCACACTTTTGTTTTCCTTTACAACCAGCCGCAATATGTCCATATTTTTGGCATTTGAAACATCTCAAAGGAGGAGGAACATATGCTCTTACATTATAACTTATGTATCCCACTCTCACTTTTTCTGGCAACGTCCTTTCTTGGTAAACCAGCAACACTGACAAGCCATCAACCCTTTCTCCTTCCTTTCTTGCTTGTAGACGTTTAATGTTAGTAACTTTCCCACTTCTTATGTTTGACTTCAAATCATCCAACTTTTCCTCAACTGGGATACCATATACTGTATAACACCTTTCATAAAGGGTCCATCACCTGTCTTCTTAGCTTTCTCCACAGCCTTACCGCACACTTTAACCATCTTCATCGCCTTTTCGCATTTGATTAACAGCCCACCATCTCCCAACACTTTCGCCATTAAAATGTTGCCAATTATTTCCTTTAAACCAGGTGTCAATGCCACCGGACTAACTTTCCTTATATCATTTCCTTCCTTGAACCTCAAAATTATTTTAAACCCCTCCTCTTCAACTTCCCTTCTCCGTACCATCCTAGCTTTCTCTCTCCCATCTGAACTACTACCTCCTATACTACTATTATTCCTAACTCGTTCATTTCTCCGTACTTCCGTTCATTCATTTAAATCCATATCCTCATGCCCACCCTCACCATCACTACTACCTGCCATCCTTAGTCCAGTCACAGATCAGTTTATGCCCCACCACCGGATGACAGGATGACAGCAGGACAGCAGGACAGCAGTCCAGCAGTCCAGCAGTCCAGCCTGTCTGCCCCACCAGCACAGGACTGAAGACACAAGGAGATGATAAAGGGAACAAACAAGGCAGGTAACAAGGAGGAACAGGTTGGACAAATCAATCAATGATCAAGTAACAAGAAGGGCGGGGTTAGACAATAGACAGGAGACATGACATCACAAGCACATGGCCAGAAAATAACAAAAACACAACATGTGCTAAACAAGACAAGACAGACATGTGACATATATAGGCTAGTCATCCATAGCTAAACAGTATTAAATAACATGGCTGGATTCAATTATAAGCACACTATATAATCACGCAATGAATTACTTACAAAATGATGTACAGACAAAAGGACAACTGCCATTGTCAGGAGGCAACAGACATTTCAATGCTAAATAGTCCAGCACTGTGACGCGCCAGTAGGCGGAGCTAAAAGGCAGTGGAGTCACCAGGGTTACACTAGTAGCGTCTTCTGTCTTCCCTAACAGCCTAATGCACTTTTGATGAGATTTTAATAATTAAAAACTTTATGAAATGCATTTCTTAGCAGTAGCTCTTATTGTTGCGCATTGAAGGTTTTTTTTTGTGAACAGTTAGGGTTCCCACGATCATGGACATCTGAATATAGTTTTAAAAATGTAATTTTCAGGAATATTAATCAAAATGAATAAAGTAGCTATGTATTAAAGATTCATGGAGAAGCGTTTAATATTTTATTTAGATTTTATTTAACCATGAAGTCGCTAGAACAAGTTAAGAGTTAAGAGTTAAAATCTCCTAAAAGAAAAGCAATCATGCATTGCTACACACACACATATACATTCGATTAAAACATTTACAGGCTGTGATAAAAACAGTGATAAATATTACTCCATAATTATAGCTCCTTTTGTTTGAAAGGCTTTTACAATACTTTACTGAAAAGTCTGTAAATTCTCTATAGGCTGCTTTATAAACGCTACTGGAACATTAGTTATTGTCTGGCTTTACACCACTGTGATAACTACGACCACGGTGATTTACACGTGTACATAAACTCTAGGAGACCTGAGACTAATAGCAGAGAGGAAACCAAAGGAAGGACGTAACATCAACCGAGAGCTATTTTTATTAAAGTATTTAATGAACGTATTATGACTTATGCTAATAGATTTATTAGTAAAATTTGTCTCTCAATAGGCCTATAGCCCTAAATGTCTTCAAGTCACTGGTGAAACGTTAAACAGGATTCAGTATTTATATGTTATTTATTCTTTGTCTGGTTAATACAGTCTACTATATAGCTGACTGTGCTTATATTATCATTTCAAGTCTTTAAAGGAACGTTTAAAAAAAGATCTCAAGCGGTCGGTCCATGAATGAAACATAAGTATTTGATATGGTTTAGATCATTGTGCAATACAGCGGACACAGTGATAAAAGTAATGACAAAAACCTTAACCCAAGACAAAAATAAATAATAATTGGTTAACTGTAAAAGGTTAATATGGTCTAGTAGTTAAATAAATTCATGACATAATAATGGCATTATACATCTCAAATATGCATTTAAACATTTTAATTGCTTTACTAGAACCTGCAGCAGAAAGGAAAATGTGCTGCGTCCGTCAAGAGGTTGTAAAGCCTGTTGGATGAGGAGTATTTGAAGTATCATGCATCACTGTGCATGGAGTGGCCACAGTGAAACATTTCACTTCATAAACCCCTTACAGTTAACACTGACCTCTTAAAGCAGTCCTCAATAAACTTTCATTGTGTAGAATTGTTATGGTATTACTAAATAGTGGCACTGGCATATGAAAATGTAATGATTGCTAATCTTAAAGTCAAATAATTGTTTGTTTTCTGATACACTATAAAAAGTGATCAGTTGATCTAACTTACAAAAAGTGAGGAAACCTGTTGTCTTAAAATGATTAAGTAAATAAACATCATGCTTACAGTTTTTTTCAATTGCTAACAAGCATTGTTCAATACTGAAACCACATTTTCAAAACTCTTCATATAGTCTGCATTACCAAGATTAATTCTGGCCAAACTGTTACAGTTTTTTTTACAATCGCTATGACAATTTTTTCAATACTTTTAACAGTTTTCCTAAACTCTTAACACACCAACACACAATTGCCAAAACGGTTAATTTCATGCTAAAAATCACACATTGTAAACTAAACTCCAACACTAATTTTTAAAATACAATACATTAACACAATACACAATGTCTACTAAAACCCTAACACATGTTCTCTTCGATCAGGAACATTTAGTCAATCATAGCACACTGTCATAAAAACACTAACACTAGATGGAATTACAGAAACTGCATTATTTTATGTGTCAGGTCTGCCCTTATACAGTATAGACAGTATATTTTATTGATCATAGATTGTGTCTTTTAAAGCCTCTCCACATTTTTGTTTTGTTGGGTTTAGTAAAAGCATGCATTTAGTTTATTTTGCTGCAGAAATGCAATACAAAAAAAATGAGTGACCGATCTCAGGGTAGTTTTATAGAATGCCCTTCAGTTTTATTTCATTATCAGCAATCACTATGTTGACAATAGCAAGTTCCTGTTCTTCATTCAGGAGCTTTCCTCTGCCCCCTGAGAGTGTCAGGAACAGGAGGTAAGTATAAAGGGAGCGGGAACTCAAGTGCAAGAAGAGGGTGATTTTATTAAATAATAGAATAAAACAAACACAAACAAAATACCCACGAGGGAGAAAACCAACTTAAACTAAACACGAGGAGCAGGAACGTAAATCACAACAAGGAACAGATGACAAACAATCATCAAGCGTAGGACTGCAAACACAAGGAGATTATGAAGGGAACAAACAAGGCAGGTAATGAGGGAGAACCAATAACCAGGTAAATGGGGCAAATAAACCAATAATCAGATAACAAGATGGGCGGGGTTGACAATAGACTGGAGGCATGACGTCATACCAAACATGACAAACACAAGCACATGGCCAGAAATGACAAAATACAAGACATGTGCTTACACAAGACAGACATGTGACAGGGAGGTGTTGAATCCTTAGATAGACAAAATATATTTACATATTAGAGACCAGAGGCATAGAGTCACTGTAATACATGGTAAAAGTATTTACACTTTGCAGTAGGAGAAGCGCTTATACACTACCTGTTGTTTTCTCGAAAATTCTGGATAATGGATGCCACTGTGTCCCTCTGAGATCTGGCTGTTCTCGTTCACCAGCCTCTCTGTATGATAGCCTGTGGTTTATGACATGGTCTATGATAGTTGCTCTTATGTCAATAGTTACCCTAATTGTTACCCTAACAGTTACTGTATGCCTCTGGTCTCTAATATGTAACCATCAGGGGCAGAGGAATGTTCCTGAATGAAGAACAGGAACTTGCTATTGTCAACATGGTGATTGCTGATAATGAAATAAAACTGAAGGGCATTCTATAAAGCTACTCTGAGATGGGTCATTTATTTTTTTATTTGAATTTCTGCAGCAAAAGAAACAAAATGCATGCATTTACTAAACCCAACAACAACAACAAAAAAATGTGGAGAGGCTTTAAAAGACACAATCTATGATCAATAAAATATACTGTCTATACTGTATAAGGGCAGACCTGACACATAAAATAATGCAGTTTCTGTAATTCCATCTAGTGTTAGTGTTATGACAGTGCGCTATGATTGACTAAATGTTCCTGTTGGAAGAGAACATGTGTTAGGGTTTTGGTAGACATTGTGTATTGTGTTAATGTATTATTGTATTTTGAAAATTAGTGTTGGAGTTTAGTTTACAATGTGTGATTTTGAGCATGAAATTAACTGTTTTGGCAATTGTGTGTTGTAGGTGTTTTGGTGTGTTAACAGTTTAGGAAAATTGCCATAGCAATCGTAAAAAACTGTAAAACACAGCAATTACTGTATTGTAATAGGTTTCAAAATTTTGACATATTGTATTATACTGAAATATGTATCATCTCACCTGTTGTTTTGCCGGAAAATTCGTACTATTGATGCAACTGTTGAGCGGTGCAGATTTGGTTGCACCCTGAGACCGGCCTCTATCAAAGTGAGACCATGGTTCACAACATGGTCAATAATTGTGGCCTTTATTTAATCAGATATCACAGCTCTCGGTCTTCCTCTCCTTTGTCCTCCATGCACTCTCCCTCGTACCACTCCTCTTTCCCCACCAACTGGCTTCTGTGATCCATATTTCCAAACAAAATCAGTTCCAAGCCCTTTTACTAAAACAATGAGACTAAAGCAGGACAACTGGGTTGGCTTTGAGCTGAAATTGCAATTAGCTTGGAATGATTATTATTTCATTTTCTGCTAAGATTTTCTATATTTCAAAATAACAATTACTGCAGAAATGCTTCTGATCATCATTCTGATTTGAATGTGCTTTTATCAGTTTTGAAAGCAGTGTGTTAGCATATGAAAAATTTCCTGCAAATATATAGTTTTTTGCTGTTTGTGGAGTATGAATGACAAAAGTGTTTGTGGATTTTGAAAAATGAGGTGATTGAATGCATTTTGTCTGAAAGCAATGACAAATTTTTCAGTTTGGTCCGTATACACTTGTGTCGCTGAATGTGTGAAGAGTTTTGAAAATGTGGTTTCAGTATTGAACAATGCTTGTTAGCAATTGAAAAAAAACTGTAATTGAAAAAAAGAAGTTATGTGGAATTGTCAAGTACACATAACTTCATTTTTTTCAGTTACGCATTAAGTTTTTTACTCAATTTACTCAAAGTCAACTGATTACTTTTTACAGGATCTGACTGAATAGCTCTCTTGTGAGAGGTTTGTTTTTGTTATGGATTTTCTCTCTGTGTATACGGGGGGTTGGGGCACAGTATTTCAGTTCACTACAAAAACATCAGAAGCATCTGTAAATGAATTATCACTGCAGTGAATTCAATTGTTAAAATAGCATTATGCTTTTCTTCCCTAACTGCTCACTGGCATTTGATGTCCAACAATAGCTTTGATATTTTATAAATTTAGTATCAAACAAATAATATTTACTTTGTTTAAACTTTAAATCACACTAGCAGACTTGAAATAGACTTGAACTTAAACACCAGGATGTGACAAATGAACAGCTCTCTTGTGAGAGGTCTGTTTTTGTTATGGACTGTCTCTCTGTGTATATGGGGGGCACACAGTATTTCAGTTCACTACAAAAATGTCAGAGACTTCTGCAAATTAATGATCACTATATCCATTATGTGTTTCTCTATTCCATCATTATTTTTCACCATAAGGCTTCACAGAGAATCTAAAAGAAAATGTAATTAAAATTTAAAAATGAATAAATTGAGAATAGCTTTATAATAGAGTTTGGGTCCAAAACTTCTCCATCTTATATAACAATGTTAAGAGGCAGACCTTAATATTATATGATCTATATATGGAGATGCATCTTTTTGTGCAGCACTCTCCAACACATCTCAGTGTTATTTACTGCATGTCATCATAGATCAAAAATATTATTGCATTGAGTGTGTATTTTGATACCTCTTTCCCTAATATGCCATCATTATTTTCCTGCTGTACTTTCAGTTTCACCATTACACTGTAATATTTTTTACTGTGTGTGTGGGGGGGGGGGGTTCGTAAACTCAACTTAAATTGTGTTTATCCAATTGATAAGTAAAACTGAAAAAAAAACAAATGACATAAGAAACAAAATGAGACCAGCACACAAAGTATAAATGAGATTGTTCTGTTGATAATCTAAGAATTGTTGGTATTTAAAATCCAATCTTGTTGTATATGTGTTATATTCTGTTTTTGTGACATCAAAACTACAACTGAAATGGCTAACTGTGACCGTTTATGTAATATATTAACAGATCAGATAGATACTTCCCACAACTATGCAGGTGTTTCCTGGTGATACTGTCAGAATCTAACCTCTGAGCTCCTGACTGAACTGTTAGAATAATCTGCTTTTCTCCTCTATAGATTCTCACTGACATTTGATGTTTAACATTTTTTTATTTTGTATATTTTTGCATTAAGCATGTAATAATTACATTGTTTAAACCATAGCTCTGCAAGCAATTGTGCACTTTTACTTGAACACTGACATGAGTGACTGAATATAGGTGCATGAAGACAAATAGCTCAAAACGGTCTTTAAACCAATAATCCACAGAATACATAGAATCACAGGGGAAACACATACACCATAACCAAGATGAGGCTAGACAAAGAACTGAACAAAACAGTATACACAAGATAAATGAGTTAACTGAACATGGAATAATCAAGGGAACAAACTGGCATACTCCAAGCAAACAGGAAAACCGAACCAAAACACAATGAAACTAACATCTATGCTCTGTTTTGGTTTATAGTACGCCCCCTCCGGAAAGGTGTATCCTCGTGCCTTAACAGTCCAACTGAGGAGGGTGGGTGGAGGACGAGGAACAGGAGAGAGACAAACATAGTCAGGAGCAGGCAAAACTGTGTATAGGGGAGTGGAAGGGAGGAGCCAGCAGCAGAGGGAGCCGGATGACCCAGAGTCCAACCAGGATGGAAGACCACAGCAGTGTCAAGGGAGGGAGGAGCCATGGTGGAGAAGCCCTTAAATGACACCATGGTGATGAAAGAGTCCCAGGTGGAATGGAGGAAATGGAGACCCGAGGTGACACCAGAGATCCGAGGCAGAACTGCAGGCTTGAAGAGTCCTGACGGTGCCAAAGGAATGGAGGGACAAGGCGCAGCCAGAGGAGTGGAAGACCATGGTGTAGTAGGGTTGACGCCTGACCAAGGTGGGGCTGGAGTTGACGAGGGAGCCCGGTGCAGTCCGAGGACTGATGAACCCCGGTGGAGCTGAGTGAGGGCTCGGAGGATTGACATGGAGCCAAGCGATCCTCTTGCTGGAGCTGGTGACTGGAAGCTAGTCTGCGCATCAATGCAGTGCAGCGGGGTGGATGGATGAGTAGGGGAGCTGGAGGGGACCAGCAGAGGCTGGGTTGAAGCACTGGCTGGCTTTGGTAGAGGAGGTGGGAGAGGGAGGCTGGGCAGGAATTTTGGAGGCACAGGAAACTCTGAGCTGGGCGGGGACCAGTGGGGATGGGAGAAAACAGGAAACATACTCTTTAAAACTCATCCATACCATAACGGTCCACAGAGACCGGATCCAGCATTACCTCGACTGCGGACATGTGGGCAGGGTTTCCACTCCACGCCCTGAGAGCTTTTTAGAGCTCTTTTCCTACATAATGGTAATACTTCAAAGAGCTGTGTAAGGTAACTTACACCATGCTGGGTTACAATACATTTAGTACAAAACTCAACTTGGCAGTTATAGTGTTTTGTAAGCATTATGATATAACTTGGCTTTTGTGACTATAAAGCACTAGTGTAACCAAGTTATTTTTGCACAAATATTAAAGTTGGCCAGAAAGTCTCTCGCAATTACAGATCTTATTTTGTGTTCCATGCAAGAAGGAAAGTCATACGGTTTTGGAATGACATGAGGGTGAGTAAATTCAATCATTTTTTATATTGTTCTTGCATATAGTTAAAAAATATGCCCCAGTAAAGAATGACAGAAGTGTAAAGAGGCAGGGCTTAGACCGGCTAAAAATCTAGTAGCATTTGCAGTGACCATTGAGCTCCTTCTTAACTCCAGTTCACTCTGACAAGACATTGTCTGAGACCCAACAAATGTGATCTAGTCCAAACGTTGACCTCTGCAAAGGCACATAATGTAATGAAAGATGCAAACTGGTGTTCATGTTGATATTGTAAATGACTGGGATTAGCCTTCAATGATTGATAAAATGACAAGTGATGGCAGTACAAAGTGCGTTTATGGCAAGCCTTTTTGACTTATTCACAGGAATTCTTGATAACAATTCATTTTCAACTAGTAAAAACTCTAATTCTTAATATCAGTAAGTGTATTTGCACTAGTGAAATGTCACCATAAACTACCATTCAAATTATATTGTTGGCCAAAAGCTTGCGGTCTCCCACATCATAATTTCGCTCCACAGGTGAAAGTCGGTGAGAAAAGAATGCACACGGATGGATCTTATCAATAGACGAGCGTTGTGACAAATCGCTCTCCCACCCCCACGTCTGAAGCGTCAACCTCTACAATTAACAGTTTCTGAGGGTCAGGAGTGACCAGGATGGGTGCAGAGGAGAATAACTTCTTCAGACGTTTGAAGGAGTGCTGGGCGGAGTCGGACCAGGAAAAACACGACTTGACAGAAGTGAGGGCGGTTAGTGGAGCTGCAATCTGACTGAAATTACGGATAAACCGTCGATAAAAATTAGCGAACCCCAGAAAACGCTGAAGGGCCGTGCAGGAATCGTGAACGGCACAATCAATGACAGCCTGTGCCTTAGCGGAATCCACACTAACCCCCTCTGCTGACACGACGGAACCGAGAAACATCATAGACTCAGAATGAAATTCGCATTTCTCTGCCTTGAAAAAGAGACGATTCTCTAAAAGGTGCTGTAACACGCATCGAACGTTTACCAGCCCGAACGGTAGGACCCGGTATTCAAAGTGGCCTAGAGGGGTATTGAACGCGGTCTTCCACTCATCTCCCTCCTTAATGCGCACTAAATGATACGCATTGCGAAGGTCCAGTTTCGTGAAGATTCTCGCTCCTGCAAGATCTCAAAGGCTGACGACATCAACGGTAAAGGATACCAGTTCTTAATGGTGATGTTGTTCAGCCCTCGATAATCAATACAGGGACGCAGCGAGCCGTCCTTCTTCACGAAAAAAAGAACCCCGTCCCGGCGGGAGAGGAGGACTGGACAATGGTACCAGCGGTCAATGACTCGGACAAATACTTTTCTAGTGCTTCGCGCTCGGGTGCGGATAGAGAATATAACCTCCCTCGAGGTGGAGTCGTTCCAGGGCGAAGATCGATGCTACAGTCGTATGGTCGATGGGAGGGAGAGAGGTGGCCCGTGAACGACTGAACACTGCCCGCAGATCGTGGTACTCAGGAACCCTAGAGAGATCAATAGACTCCTCCTGAAAAACAGGGATAGAAGAGACAGCAGGGACTGCAGACACAAGACACGGTAAACTCCAAGATAAAATAGACCCCTCCACCTAATTAATCTGGGGATTATGCTGTACTAAACATGGGTGACCCAAAACAATAGGGGCTAGTGGGGAATGAAAAATAAAAATAGATAGTCTCTTGGTGATTACCAGAAATAGTGAGACTCACCGCTACGGTGGCTCAATGAATGTTAGAGAGCACACGGCCATCTAAGGCAAAGGGAGGATCAGACAGTTAATGTAAGGGAATTCCATGTTCAATAGCACAGTTCTCATCTATGAAGTTTCCCTCAGCACCAGAGTCAATAAGGGCAGAACAGGGAAATGAGCCCCGCCAGCGCACGACAGCGTCAAACATAGTGCGGTTCTTGTGAAGTGGGGAGATGGGGGTTGCGCTCGCCAGAACTCCCCGGACTACTGGCGAGCTCTTGCTTTTACTGGACAGGTAGCAGCATAATGACCAGAGCCGCCACAATACAAGCAGAGACCTTCTTGAATGCGCCGTTGACGTTCGGTGGAAGAAATCAGTGTTCTCCCCAGCTGCATATGTTCAAGATCGGCGCTTCATTCAGGAAAGGGGGCGGTGGAGGGATGTCGGTTGTTCGAGGTTGCTTTCGCGTGCACGACGACGTAGATCAAAACATTTGTCCAGGCGGATCGCCAGCTCCGCCAGTTGGTTAAACTGAGAAGGAATCTCGAGCAAAAAATGTCGTCCTTCAGTTCGTCATTCAACCCGTCCAGGAAGCGTGCAGAAAAAGCGGGTTCGTTCCATTCACAGGTAGCGGCCAAAGTCTGAAACTCAATAGCAAAGCAAGTAGTGGAACGCTTACCCTGGCGCAAGGCAGCGAGCTGCCAAGAAGCTTCCTTTCCGAAGACGGAGCGATCAAACACCCTTATCATCTCCTCCTTAAGTGGCGAATTGCTGACAACATGCAGAACCAGCCTCCCAGAGAGCCATGCCCCATTCACGAGCCCGACCCGTGAGGAGAGCGACAACGAAGGCAACCTTGGAACGTTCTTCCGCATGTGGTAGACTGAAGAGAGAACACCACCTCGCATTGTTTTAAAAAGGCACGACACCCAGAGGGCTCACCTGAGTAACAGGGGGGATTGTTGATCCGAGGCTCCACGGAACTACGAGACGCGCCCACCGCTAACTGCTCCAGGCGAAGATGAAGTTGGCTCGTGAGTTCGGTAACTTGGGCTGCCAGACTCTCCACAGAATGCTTGGTGACAGAGAGCTCCTCTTCATGCTTGCCCAGCAGAGCTCCTTGCATTTCAACAGCAGAGCGGAAAGGCATCTCCTTTGCTGGGTCCATGGTGGCCAGATTATTCTGTCACAGAACGGAGAGAGGACCCAAATGCAAAGGTGCAGAACAGTAATGTTTATTTTGTCACAAAGGAACTAAGGCAAACTGCCGATCACAGGAAAAGGTGATGCAGATCTGGTGCATAACACAGGAATCAAACAAAAGAGAACATATTTAGTAACTGGCAGATGTGTTGTGCTCGTAGCGGGAGGCAGAGGCGAGGAAAACAGCCCCAGTAAATACACACAGCACCACAGACAGCGTCCAGAAGGTCAACTCACGTACAGCAGGAGACTGGACAGAAAACAGGTGAGACCAACACGACAATACTAGGCAAGGCAAACGGCTTCTAGTAAAGGTGTAGAGCAAACAAGAGATGTGAACATGAGCGAGATGCATACAACAATAATCTGGCAAAGAAGCTAAAGACAGGTAGGCACTAAATAGCCGAAAGATGAACACGAAGAGGAACAGGTGTGGTCTCAATCAGAGAGCGCGCTGATTGCAATAGCAAACAGGTGGGAAGGAATAGAGTGGGAAGAGCGAGAGAGAGTCAAACCTAACTCATGAAAATATCAGGAATTTAATTCTTGATATCAATAATTGAATTGCTACTAGTAAAAATGTTCATTTTTGATATCAACAATTAAATTGTGTGGTGGAAAAAATTTAATCACAGAGGAAGATTAATTATTTAGACATATGTTTGAGATCATACAGGAGCTAACGTGTTTCTGCCATGTGGGACACCTTATTTGAGGGCTTTCCTGTACCAAAGGTGTCGGGCAGAACTAATTCTAAATCTGTGTGCTGTGTTTCTTACTTTTACCATGTGTGGAAAACTACTGAGAAGGATTTTTTACACTTTGGGGGTATAAGAGATTGTAGCTTCTGTTATGTCTTCAGTTAGCACTCTGCAGACATTCAGGATGGCTGTATGACTGTGACTCTTTTCTTGCAAGAAAAGAAATCTTTATAAAGGCAATTGGGCTAAAGTTTGTCTCTTATTCAGTGGTGCAACTGAGAGTTTTTTTTTTTGCCATGACAATTGCACAATGTTAATTTCTGATATTGTGAATGTGATTGTTACTAGTAAGAAAGCCATTTTAGATATGTGAAATTATATTCATATCAAGAATTTCATTGTTGATATCAACAATTACATTCTTGATATCAGAAATGCTAATTGTTGATATCAGGAATTGAATTGTTGATATAAAGAATTGAATTGTTGATATAAAGAATTGAATTGTTGATATAAAGAACTGAATTGTTAATATAAAGAATTGAATTGTTAATATAAAGAATTGAATTGTTGATATCAACAATTCAATTTGAATGGGAGCCTATGGTGACATTTCACTAGTGAAAATACAATTACTGATATCAAGAATTAGAGTTTTTACTAGTTGAAATTGAATTCTTGATTTCAAGAATTCATATCCTGTAAATCAATAAAAGTCAAAACGGCTTGTGTGTTAACGCATGGAACATTGGAATGGAATTATGGCATAAAAAAAATATTTTTTTAAATTGCTTGCTCAAGTTTTTAGCTAAATTATGTTTAGGAAAGAAATCAAAAAATCAGGCCAACTGTGAATCATGAAACAATATTTGTGCAAGGTTCTTTTGCTCTGGCATTTTGTCATGTTTTGTCGTTGTTGTGCTCTAAAACGCAAAAAATGGCAATTAAATCTATGAAAAATATTACTATATTTCAATTACAATTACAAGATTATATAAAATAATACTAGAAATAAGGGTTTGCATTACTTTTAACCTTTGTCCTTGTTTGCTTATTTATTTGTAAATATTAGCACACATGAACTGAGGGCAGATGCAGGAAGAGTTTGGTTAAGGTTATTAATATTCTAATAAATCACTTTCTAATTTTAGGGTCATCATGTTTTGGATAGTATATAAAGCAACATATGTGCTGCAAATAATATTTCTGACCTAGACTTAGGATAGCTAAGAACAATAGACAGGCGAGTTTGGCAAGACGTTTTAGCTAAAATTGTTCTCAGCGCTGCTCGTCATAATTGCATTTTTACTAGTAAGAATTTAATTAGAAAGCTCTACGATTCAATTCTTACTAACAATTACAAGAGAGCTCTGCAGTTGTATTCTTACTAGCAAGAATTGAATTAGAGAGCTCTCTAATCGTAATTGTTATTAGTAACATCTGAATTAGAAAGCTCTAATTCAATTTTTACTAGTAAGAATTCCAATTACAGAATTCTATAATTGTTTTTTTTTTACTAGTAAAAACTCGTATTCATTACATGCAAAACAGATTACACCCATTTCCTTACTGGGAAAATCCTATTTTTAAAAATACAAGTCCTGTTAGGCATGGTTTACTGTTACATTATGACGGCAACTGGGATGTGCTTTGTTATTGGACAGGAGCCAACATCTTTAACCATGCTTTTTATTGGAAAACATGTGTCTGGTATACTTATAAGTGGTACTTATATAAACTGTGCACCTTGTACTTCGACCATTTTGATTGCTACTTTATAGCACTATAGCGCATGCCGAGGTTTAAGTTCTTTTGATCACATGTGATACTCTACTTACAGTAGAGAAGAATTACAGTAGTGACCATCATTTTTTCCATAATCCCATATTTTCCATAATCCACTTTCCCTAAAACATACTGTATACACATTTTACAGTATCTTACTGTACATATTACAATAAAATACTGTTAAAATTACAAAAATCCGTTACACTGCATGAACAGATGATTCGTGTGGGTTTTTGGTCAGTGACTCAAAGACACCAGTCACTGTGTACTTCGACTACTGGGGGAAAGGAACCAAAGTCACCGTTTCCTCAGGTAAGATAGGCTATAGCTATTGCTGATATTTTCCGTTATTTTTATTTTTTTATTAATTTGGAATAGTCTTGTCACAAAATAACATGCAGACGTACGTGTTTGGTTAACAGTGGAAAGATGAGTCGGTAACCGTAAAACAATACCGCGTAAAACTCTCCAATTAAAGAAAGTGCGATGTATCTTTATCCGAGATGTATCAATGTATCAATAATGTATCAATCCGAGTCGTTTTGAGATCGTCTGCCTAGACAAAATATAGCCTATGTAAAGGCATTATTGTGGTTATGGTATGGCTCTTATCATGAACCTTCCCGCTGTGACGATGCCTTTGACTACTGGGGAAAGGGAACAGCGGTAACTGTATCATCAGGTAAGAAGTTAGATTTTGATTATAGCACGAACCAAACAGCAAAAAAATGAATAAAATGTATATATTAACAACAAATTTAGTCATAGAAAATATCATGGATAATATGTGGCAATAAATTAATAAATAAATCAGGTTGTAACTGGTTCGCTAATATTAGTGGAAAAGATCGTTTGTGTTTTTGTTCACTAAAGAAATTAAAAGTATCACTGTGACGTTGCCTTTGAATACTGGGGGAAAGGCACGACGGTCACAGTGACATCTGGTAAGAAGTTACATTTCAGCTAATCTTCTCAATAACGTTGGCACGTTTTAAATAGGCTATAGTTGACTAAAGGTAAATTTCCGTTTCTGGTCCGTTTTGCAAGAACAAACATTAGATTAGATTAAATTCAATTAAAAGGATAAATAGTCGAATCTGTGGGTTATAGAATAGTAATTGAAAGCTATTGTTACATATTTGCTATTTTTGTACAATATCCCTGGGTAAAGTATCAATGTGACTATGCTTTTGACTACTGGGGAAAAGGAACCATGGTCACTGTCTCGTCAGGTAAGAAAAATACCCACATACCAAATCAAAATCAGATTTTTAGTTCGATAAATGTGTGCGCAGCCGTAACAAACAGTAAGATTGTATAATTAATTGCAAGGATATTTGTATCGTAAAATAAAAAAATTTCATGTTTTTTTTTTAATTATATCTTTAACAGAGTTAGAGTTTTCTATTGCAAACTGTCTTAATTTAACTGTTGTCATATGCAATTTCGATTTAAAAGACTAGGCTACATAATTGTATAATATTGTTCAGCTGCTAAAAACGAACAAAAATCAATAACAGTTCTTAAGAGACTCCTTTTGTTGTTCATTCTTCTCGCATGTGTTGCTTTAATCTGCTCAGATATTAGAAGCTGAAAACAGCCAGAGTATAAATATAAGACTTAATAGCCTAAACTGCAACGTCTCTGGTGCGTTTAAACTTTCTGCACTGATACAGTCACTAACTTGTTATATTTTAAATGGTTGATTGCATCCTGATATTTTAAATAAAAATAATATATAAAATAATGATAATAGTAATAATAATACACTGGAGTAGTTTACTGATTTAGAAATGTTTCTGTAATGTCCTATTTTAAAGATTTAAAATAATTCTTTGGCGGAAACCCAACCGCTATTCAATAGCCTACATAATTGCAAGCACTATGAAAATAAAATAAAAACGGAACTTTTAGAAGCTTGGTAATTGTTTGTTTGCATTGTTTATTTAGGCTGTTTATTTTTTAATGATCAATTTTTCGTTTTTTTATGATTTCATAGTGTTCTAAATTACAGACTGCTTTACAGTGCTTTTATTTAAAATTCTCGAAAGGTTTGATTGTTCATTCAATTAATTTTTTTAATAATTATATATATTTGCATAAGTTACGAGAACTGTTTAATTTGAAACAAAATGAAAAGTCATTATGCAGTCATTATCCAGTAATAAATTAAAAATCGTTTAGATAAGAGGCTTTATTACAGAGTTTAAGAAATCAAGATTACGCGAATTAGGAGAAATTCGGTGTATTACACGCGACCGATTTCTTAAGACTGAGACCAACTAGCATGTAAGGAGTAATCAATCTTACTTTTTTTATTCTAATTACACCAGTCTACTTGTTAAAGTATCTTACTTTAAAAAAAGTTATGACCAGTCCTAAAGGCGCAAAAAAAAAAAAAAGCAAAGCAAAGAAACTCGGCCGTGTATTTCTTCTCACGTAAAATAATTTAATCTCAATCAATCTATTTATTTATTTATATATTTTACTCACTCATTCGCTAGTTCGTTCATTTGACATGTAGCCGTTTAATAGTGTTGCACATGCTACTTCATAGGTTGTAGTTAATATATTGTCTGAGAAAGATGTAATGTCTCTGCAGCTCAAGCCTCTGCGCCGAAGTCAATCTTCGCCATGTCTCAGTGTTCTGCTGATTCTCATGGGTTCATCACCGTCGGCTGCTTGACAAGAGGTTTCTCACCTGCGGACTCGCTTACATTCAATTGGAAGGATGGCGATGATAAAGAGCGGAGTGATTTCGTGCAGTATCCAGCGTTCGGGAGAGACGGGGACTACACCAAAATCAGCCATCTGCGTGTGAAAAAAAGCGACTGGGATTCTCAAAAACCGTACACATGTGAAGCTTCAAATTCGAATGGCCGTATAGATACTAAGGTACTTCCACAAGGTAAGTCACATCTCTAAAATGTCTAACATTTGACATTTGACATTTTAGCTACTTCATGTGTCTCTCTCTATTGTATATTGCTGTTGGGTCAATGTTTTGTATTGCTGTTGGGATGATGTTTCTTCGTGGAGGCTCATGTTTGAATAGACATTTTAGCACACTCTTATAGTTTTGTCAAATCGTTAGTTGAATGATTTAATGCCAATGAAGCTCCTGTTATATTTCTGTGCATGTCAAGCAGTTGTCCTTTACCAAAGTCTGATGACAGTGAATGTTTACACTAGCTGAGAACTGCAAGGCTATACCTCTAAAAACGTTAGAACAGAAAAGCACAATAATAGGCTTAGGCTTTCAGAAATACTTTCTCTGTTCTCATGCCAGGTAATACAATGGCATATGAGATCTCTTCTTGTTAAACAAAATAAAAAGGGGGGAAAATATTTTAAATATAGGCTACAACACTTAACATTGACATTCAAACTCAACTGAGAGCATCCTATAGTGCTTTGCTTAATCATGCATGTTTTTCTTGTGCTTTTCATGTCCTCTCTGCTTTCTCCTGTATGTTGCCAGCCCCACCGCCAGATCTGCCTGCAACTGTCTACTTAACAGTACCTACACAAACGGAATTAGAGAATGGAAACGCAACCTTCATATGTTTAGCCCAGAGGTTTTCGCCTAAAGGGTATTCGTTAAAGTGGTTTCAGGAGGGTCAGGATGGTCAGGATGGTCAGGAGGTGAAAAGTGTAATAGGCACTATTAACACAAGTGAGAAGGCTGGCTCAGTAACCTTGTATAGCGCCACAAGCATTTTGCAAATCCCGGCAGAAACATGGCAGAAACCAGACACCAAAATTAAGTGCGAGTTTGTGACGGGAAAGATGGAAAAGGAATCCAGAGAGGCTAAATATACAGGTATGTTTCCTTTTGAGGACTGTGAATGTTTTGAAAAGCTTTATTTTATATAATATATATTTATGTTTACCTCTCCCTAAATCTATTGCATGGCTGCCTTTTGTACACAGCTCCTCAGCAAGACTGCAGCAATGTTGCTGGTGAAATAGTCGCTCCATCTCTTGAAGACATGCTGAGAAACAGAACAGGAGTGCTGAAGTGCAAAGCTTCTGGAGCAGCTGGATTCATGAAAATAGAAATAAGGGCAAATACATTTGTTATCAAAAATAAAATAAATTTCACGAACAAAGAAAAAGTGGAACTTGACGTCCCTATAGGCTATGAAGAATGGAGCAATGGCACAGTATTTACGTGCACTGTTGAACACGATTGTCTACCACAGCCCAAGGAGTTTACTTTCAGAAGAGAAAATGGTATGGGTTTTTCTTTTTGTAAAAAATCACACAGTTCTTTCTTCCACAAGGTCTCTTGATTTATACAATTTGCATTACCATTGAAATGAATATAACGTTTGGCAAAAAAAATAAAATAAGAGAATGACTCATCATTCTGGTCTTAATTTTGATCTTGTATTACTAGGTGAAGGACACATGAGACCCTCTATTTACCTGTTAGCCCCCCCAGAGCACAAAGACGTTGAAACGATGACCCTGACATGTTATGTGAAGGATTTCTACCCCAAGGAGGTGTTTGTGTCTTGGCTTGCTGATGATGAACCTGCAAATCTTATGTACAAGCCCAAAACTAGCCAGCCAATGCAGAATGATAAATACTTCTCCGTCTACAGTCAGATCACAGTCAGTTATTCTGATTGGAAGAGTGGTACAGTGTACAGTTGTGTTGTGTACCATGAAAGCATTGATAAAAAAATGTGCGTACTGACAAGATCTATTGCCGATAATAATGATAAGTCAGGTGTAATTAATCTAAGTATGAATACCCCTGCATGCTGCAAGGAATAGATCGTTATGTATGTGACGTCTTCCTGTTATGCCTGTTAAGTGTTTATCTTGTTCATCTTGTGTTTCTTTTTGTTTTTGAGTTTCATGTCCATAACTGTAATTGTGTTTGTCTTTAATGTTTGTGGCTTCTTGCTTTTTTGAGATATTTTCATGCACATCACATTTAGGAAAAGACTAATAAAAAAACAAACTAAGCATATTTCCTGTGCACTTAATTTGTTATCTTGCAGTTTTATATGTCTCTGTCCCAGTGTATGTGAGCATAAAAGATCACAAAGACATCATAACATAATATCACTCCATATAAATTGAAATGTAAAAAAAAAAAAAAATGAAACTGTTGAAATAATAATAATACATTGAGTACTTTTAAAAAATGCATATAAATAAAAATTAATTTTTTTAAAATAAGTTTATTCAGAAGACAAAGTGCCATTAGCAGGCACATAAAATGCTAAATAACAAGAGTAAATGCTTATCAGTGTGTGTGTGTGTGTGTGTGTGTGTGTGTGCATACTATATGTCATTTGAATGGTTGACACTTTTTAACAATGCTACAGTTCAGGTCATAGAGAATGATAATTCTTACATTGGTTCATCTACAGCATGCCAAGACACATTCAGAAATGTTTTGCTTATTTATTTGAGACGGTCAGGGTCACTTTTCTTTACGTAGATGTTTTAATTATAGTAAACATGTTAAATAAATAAAAATCATCAAATTTGATCAAATTTCAGAAACAATATGATTCATTAAATGTTCTTTGTCCTTCACAATATTCTGATTGGTTTCCTTTTCCTGAGGATGGACAGGTGAATTGATTAAAATCATCATAATCCTGCCTTTCATCCACCGACATGTCTTAATTATTTTTTTATTTTATTTTTATAATAAGGATGGACAGGCGAATTGATTAAAATCAAATACTCAGCTTGTGTTAGAGAGTATTTTAAAGTGTTCTTGTCTTTTTTTCGCAGCGTGGATTGTGTGGATAGAGCATCCCCTGTTTGAACCCATTGATACAGATGACAGTGGCATTTCAAACACTGCTGTAACCTTTGTTTTCCTATTCCTCATCACCTTGTTCTACAGCATAGGTGCTACTTTTGTTAAGGTAAACACTTTTTAGACTTTTTGTAGACACTTTTTCATTTAGGATAAACATGAGACTAGATTTTATAGGAGCATTTGAGTTAGTTATCATTGGGAGAGATAGAGATGATGCAAAAAACGTGGCTTTGAATTTTTATGCACATTTGATATATGCCTGAATGTTAAACAGAAGTTGTTTTCCCTGCTGTAATTGGTTTCAAAATATACTTTCAGGTAAAATGAAAGATCCCTGTAAGGACAGAAAAACAGCTTCAAGACTATGGCAGTTATTCCCTCTCTCTCTCTCTCTCTCTCTCTCTCTCTCTTTATAAATATGTGATTGTACTGTTTTTGTTTTTAGATTTTACTTTAATAAAAGAAAAAACTATTTGACTTCTCTTGTGTGTTTTTTTTAATCTGTTCACAAATCTGCGTTGACATCTCAAGGAAAAACACTGATTTGCATGATAAACTAATGTTGCTCTAAATATGTTTATATACACTGCATAAGGAGTAACAATTATTAATACACAGGAATATTTAAAGGCCACTAGGTTTTGAAATATTCCCCTCATTTCCTTACTTTGTTTATGGGGTGACTGAAGCACGGCATCTTCTTACTGTAAATATTTATAAGTGTAAATAATTAATTCTGCATATATATTAAAGCATAAATTGCATAACAGGAGAGTAATTTTATGTAAATGGGAAGGTGTCCTTCCTGTACAGATGTGCTCAACCCTGTCTCAAAGATGCAGGTGGTTTTCAGTTCTGCTTTTGGTTGCTATTTCATAACACTTCCATCTGCAAGCAAGTTTCTGATTTCCTTTTCTGTCCATCTTTTTTTTTTCTACTCCAGTATCTGCAACTTTAAAAACTCTCATGATGTAAATAACCACCCCAC
This sequence comes from Rhinogobio ventralis, assembly GCA_039654625.1. NCBI lineage: Eukaryota > Metazoa > Chordata > Actinopteri > Cypriniformes > Gobionidae > Rhinogobio > Rhinogobio ventralis. The sequence goes on from CM077196.1 coordinate 23,764,175, forward strand.
TTAACAGCTTTTTTGTGGGGAACCATATCATAATATCATTATTTTGTATATGTTTACTTGAATTTATTGAAAAAGTATTATGTATATGGTAATATAAAAGTAATATGGTTGATTTTCATAAACTTTGTACCTCTTATATGTTCTGTTTGCCCAAGTTAATTGATTCTTTCTTTGTTTTAATAGTAAACCGTGTCACTCCACCCACTATTGCTCTGCTGAGTAGAGAGGAAGGTGATAGCATCGTGTTGCAGTGCCAGTTGAAGGATTATTACCCAGACAAACTCACTGTACAATGGTTTAGTGGTGATAAGCCTGTCAATGCTGCTGATAAAAAAATGCAGACCACTAATAAAGTGAATAATAACTTTACTTATATAAGTCAAATATCTATCAGTGCTCCATATGAAGACAAACCATACACTTGTAAAGCCACCTACAACTCTAAAGTGTACAAGCAAGAATATAATATGTGCATGGGTAAGTTGAAAACAGTGAAGATAAATTATAGATGTGCTAGGAATGACAGTATAAGTAGTATATAAGCATCATCATTCTATGAAGCTAACTTTATTCATTTAACCTGTACAGCAAAGACTGTGTACAAACCTTCAATCCAAGTAAAGAAAGCCACACTCAGAGACATTCTGAAGGAGAGCGAAGTCACATTTTCTTGTATTGTTGAAGCGCCACACAGCACTGTAGTGTCATGGTGGCCAGGCCATGCCAAAAAAGACACTGAGGCTCCCAAACACCTGCAAAATAAAATTGTGAGCAACTGGACTTTGTCCAGAGATGAGTGGTTGAACCTGGAGGCCATTGCTTGTACTGCTAAACATCCATGTTTCCCAGAAGAGAACGTTAAAATTCAAGCTGGTGAGTTGTTAATTTTGCACTGACCAAGTGTGATCATTTAGGTTCTGAAAACCACATATTATGTATTAAAATGTATGTTTGCTCTTCAGGTATTTTAAAGAAGAATCCTGTAGTGGTGATCAAGAGGACTTTCGAGAAATCCGGTCAGTCGTACAGTGCTTTGCTGGAGTGTGTTGTAAAAGATCTCCCTTCTGGTGAGGTCTGCGTCAACTTCCAGGTCAACCATTCTAATATCTCAGATGTCAAGTGTATGGATTGGAACCCTTCTGAAAATGATTTTTCCTTGACCACACGTTTTAAAATACCTAGTGAGCACCAGAAGAAAGGAAACCACTTTACCTGCACAGTTCACAGACTTTTCAAAAGCTGGGCATCAGAACCTACTGGGAACATTTTTGGTAGGGAATTGATATTTAATGGGTAACTCTTTACAATAAGGTCTCATTTGTTAACATTAGTTAATGCAATAACTATCATAAACTAACAATTAACAATATATATCAATATATAACACTACTCTGGGTGTGTGTGTGTTCACTACTTACTGCTCCTAATGTGTGTGCAGTGCACTAATGTGGATGGGTTAAATGCAGAGGACAAATTCTGAGTATGAGTTACCTGGCCTTCACTTCACTATATTTTTACAGAACTTAATCACCTTTGTTAGTTTTAGTTAATAATATGTTCATGATAGTTCATAATGGATCATTTTAACAGATACAACTTTTGCTCTTTAAAATGTATAAGTAAATGCTGAGATTAACATATTAGCAAATGCTGTATTAGTATTCTTCATTGTTAGTTCATGTTAACTAATGTAGTTAACTAATGTAAACAAATGAAACTTTATTGTAAAGTTTTATTTCATCAATACCACATTAATTATATTGGAGACATTAATTCATGGATTTAAATAAATTTTACTACTGTATGGATGTATTATGTTTTCTTCAATTGACATTTGATACATTGTTTCCCTTAGATGATCCTACCATAGAGCTTCTTGTTGTTTCCAGTGTGAGTCAATCTAGCTCAGAGACACAGAAGCTGCTGTGTTTTGGGAAAGGATTCAACCCAAAGATCAAGTGGATTTCAAAATCTAAGGATAAAACTGGCACAGATTTAGGCATAGTCACAATGATGGAAGATGGCCGTGTAAAAGTGTACAGTGAGATATTGGTGCCACAGCAAGAGTGGGAACAAGAGGTCACTTACACATGTGAAATAGATGATGGACAAAGTGGGAAAAAAGCTGCAACCACCAGTATTTGTGCAGGTAAACACGCCATATGTGACCCTGGACCACAAACCAGTCAAAAGTCGCACAGGTATATTTGTGGCAATAGATTTTTCTTTTATGCCAAAAATCGTTAAGTAAAGATCATGTTCCATGAAAATATTTTGTAAATTTTCTACCGTATATACATAAAAAAACATTATTATATGTGTTGCTAAGGACTTCATTTGGACAACTTTAAAGGCGATTTTCTCAATATTTAGACTTTTTTGCACCCTCAGGTTCCAGATTTTCAAATCGGCCAACTATTTTCCTATCCTAACAAACCATACATCAATGCAAAGCTTATTTATTCAGCTTTCAGGTATAAAAATTGACCCTTATAACTGGATTCGTGGTCCAGTTTCCTCTCTCTCTCTCTCTCTCTCTCTCTCATAGTTCAAATAACATTGCAATATCTGACAATCTTATATTTCATGCAAGATTGTATAGTTTCTTTCCTTACCTGTAATTCAGTGAATGTGATATCTTAACAAATAATTTTACTGTCCAATAGTGATACCTTCCAGTCAGCAGACAAGGGTCTACCTGCTGGGTCCTTCCCTAAAGCATGTGAGACTTGACAAAGATGTGTATTTGACCTGTTTGGTTGTTGATCAGAGTGTCAAGTATTTCTCTATTCAGTGGAAAAAGAATGGGGTCAATAATAATCTAAATGGCTTTGAACAAACTATAGACAATGCCAATGGCACTCAAAGCAAGAAAAGTATTTTGAAGGTTTCAATTCAAACATGGAATACATATGATGTCTTTACCTGTGAGGTAAAGCATTTGTGCTCTATGGTCACACAGCAGCAGAACATCTCAAAAACTAAAGGTGAGCTCTTACAGTTCTCAACCTTCCGTTTAAGAGTTTTGTCATTACTAAGTTTTGCCCTTATGTTCACAGACCCCAAAAAACCCACTGTGAGGGTCTTCAGACCCTCAGACAGTGATCTCTCCGGACCCCAAAATACCAGCCTTCTTTGCTTCATCACTGGTTTCTTCCCATCTGATATCTCTGTACAGTGGCAACTAAATGGGATGCAACTCGATGTGTCTCACTTCACTGACAGTCCTGTGGTTGCTCACACTTCAGGAGGTTTTTCAATGCATAGTGCCCTAATATTGCCTGCAGCACAGCGGGAAGATGGCATGTACTCTTGCATTGTTTTTCATGAGTCATCCCAAAGACCATTTAATGCAACTTTGCGAAACTTGTATGGTGGGTGCTATCAGGGATTTTTTTACCTATTTTGAATAGAATGTGACATCATTGATAGATTGTATTCATGCTGGTTTCATATGGTTTTGAAAAATTATATCTAGATCGATCTATCTACCTATCTATCCAGAAGACAATAAATACTAAGATAGTAAATACAACAGAATTGAAATGCAATACATTCTGCTCTGCATTTACTCTATTGCCTGATCTGTTTCTCTCATGTTTTATTTTTTATTTTTTTAGCCTCGTTGATCCACTCTGCTCCATCTACAAAGCTGCTGCAGGATGCTAATGAACTGGTGTGTCTGGCATATGGTTTCAGCCCCCCTGCCATCAACATCACCTGGCGGCTTGGAATGACTGAAGTGTATGCCCATAATGAAACCAACCCTGCAAAAGACTCGGATGGAAAATTTAGCATTCAAAGTCACCTGCAGCCGCTTTCAGATTGGGTACCTGGTGAGGTGTACACATGCATAGTCACTCATGTTACTGGTACCCAGTTGCTTAACGTCTCCAAAAAATCAGGTATCCAATATTTCATGCACTAAAACATAAGTTTATCAAGGAAATAATTGAGTCAATAAACTTTAGAAATGTCATCATTTTCAAATGTGATCTTATTGTTTTTTCTGTTTGCATTTTACAGCAATATTTGAAGAGGCTATATTTATGAATGAGAACAAAGCTGAATCTGTTGCACAGGATACAGTTGAAGAGGCCTGGAATATGGCCTGTGCCTTCCTCGCCCTCTTCCTCCTCTCTCTCCTCTATGGGTGCACAGTGACACTGTTCAAAGTGAAGCCTGAATGAGGAACATTTGGTGTGTGTGTTTTCCTGATGGTTTCTTTTGCTTTTAGTATTTTAGTTTATGCATTTTCTTTAACTTTTCTTATAGCGTTGCAAAATTGATATGGTACATATTAACTTTTGGCCCTGTGGACGTTTAAATATAAATAAATAAATAAATGTTTTAACACACATTTTCAAGTATTTCAAGTATTTACTAGTTGCCATATCAACATTATTCGGAGAAAAAATTGCGGCATAATAAAAAAAATCTTTGGAAGATATCACTGAACATTTATTTAACCACAGCCAAAGTAAATTGAAGGTGTCTAAAAGTTGCATTTGCCAGTCAGTTTTTTTTTTTGCTAAATTTTTTTACCAACATTTTCCACTTCTGATGTCATTACTAGCGGGAAATTACTAATGTGGTAATTACATATGTGTTTAGTTCTTACTAAAGCTCTCTCTATTTAGCTGTAGATCATTAAACTGTTATGCTGCCTTAGAAGTCTGTCCGAAATTAGTTTCGTGAGGTGCCTTCATGCACAAAACGCTGCCTGCAGAGTCATTGTCTGATAAGGCAGTGAGGCAACGAGTCAGCTGCCTAGGTTCCCTTTCGAACGGTCAGTCGTACTGCGTCTTAAGACGCAATGGGAAATAATCTATTTCTCGAATTACTGAAGCATTTTTGTAAAATCACGCAGTACTACTGCCCAGTCAAACAGTGTAGAGACATCTCGCACGCTATTGGCTGGCTAGTGGGAACTGCATGAACCAATGGCAGAACAGCGTAACTGAACGAACCAATGGGCACAATGCCCGCGAAGGTGAGCACAAAGCCCACCAAAATGGGCGTGGCATCTGCCTTAAAGGTACGCTGTAATGCCCTAAAACGTCAGATTAATCTCCTTCAGCGACGATCTCGGTCCTTGCTGATAAACTCTCGAAGCTACACCACCTTTCGCCGAGAAAAGAAGAGCCTGCAGCGGAATCGCGAGCTAGCCAGAGTCAGCGGCCTGTTTCAGCGCGCTCAATTGCCAGCGGTCCTGTGAGCTGTCGCGCCTTTCCCCTGCGCTCTCCGGTGAAACACTATGTTTTTACAATGAGCGACTTACGTAATGTCGCGCAATATATGTGTAACATGCAGCTGCATGAAGAGGACGGCCACGATGTGTGCGTGATCTGTCTGGGCTAAGCCCACGCAGACGCTGCTCTCTCCGGGTCCGGCTGCTCTCACTGCGATGGTATGCCCATCTCCTCTCTCCGCTCGCTGATTGCGCTCTTCTCAGAGCGCGAACCCGCCCCTCGCACTCTCCCGTTCCCTTTCCAGTCTGAACCCCGGCGGAAAAAGCAGCGGAGCCCACGCCGAATTTGCACGATGAGATGGTGCTGCCGACCCTGCGGGCTCGGCTCGCCAGCCTCCACGCATCGCTTTTACAGCCTGTTCTCACTGCAGCTCGCGCTTATTGCCATGGCGAGAGCGCGACTTACACTATTGCTGCACTCGCTGTCTAGCGCATAGCGGCGTTGTGAAATGGCGGCCAAGCCCTGCCCCTTTTTCACTCTCTATCACTTCTCCCAGTTCCCTCTATTCAGGCGACTGGAGAGGTTCAGCATTGCAGTATACGAGCCTGTTACGAAGCACACTCACCTGCACACAAAACACACTGTTGAGAGAGTGACTTCTCTCTAACACTTCTCCCAGTCCCCTCTATTCAGGAGACTGGAGAGGTTCAGCATTGCAGTATATGAGCCTGTTACGAAGCACACTCACCTGCACACAAAACACTGTTGAGAGAGTGACTTCTCTCTACCACTTCTCCCAATCCCCTCTATTCAGGCGACTGGAGAGGTCCACCATTGCAGTAAACGAGCCCGCTATGAAGCGCGCATGCCTGCACACAAAACGCTGTATTAAAGGCGATCCTAATAAGCAATTAAGAGTATTTTCCTTTTATGACTGTAGGCAGTGTGTCCCCTACATAGTGTGCACCACTGCATATAAGCACTGTTAATTCAGCGCTATGGAATCACTCAAAAGATCAGGAAGAGAGGAGGGTTGAGTCCCGCCCAGGCCGGTCCGCCCCCCAAAAAAACTCAACTCAGAATTCTCTCCCCACGGCCCGTTTTATTCCGGCCAGGGAGAAAAATTTTATTTTGAATGTTGTGAGTGTAAACTGCGAGCCCACTCTGATGCGCGCTCCCTTGCATTCTGCCGCTATAATAGCGAGTTCAATAAAAGAACATGTTTAAGAAATGAGTTTTCTGTCTCTTCCACACCACACGGAAGTCGGCGCCCTGCACAGTGCGCCGCCTTCCGACACTATAAAACCCCTGTACAACCAGGCAGAGGCTTGGAAAGCCATCCCCAGTGTGTCACAGCAGGTTATAAAACAATTCAATGAGGTTACTCGCTCCAATTCGCTCGCAAACCACCCTGTTCACGGGCATAACACACACTTCGGTGGAGAGCAACGTGACACGTCCTCAAAACTGAAGTGGAGAGCCTATTGATGAGAAAAGCTATAGAGGCGGTGCCTCTAGCACAGCGCGAGTCAGGGTTTTACAGCCGCTATTTCCTCGTCCCACAAGAAGATGGTGGTCTCAGACCCATCTTAGACCTCAGACATCTGAACAAGGCTCTTATCAAATGGCCTTTCAGAATGCTGACATTAAAACAGATCATCGCGCAAATCCGCCCGATGGACTGGTTTTTCTCAGTGGACCTGAAAGATGCTTACTTTCATATCCAAATTACCCACCGAATGGCCCAGCAGTTTACTTTATGCTTTTCTTCCAGTCCCGCATTTCCCTCATGTCTTAAAAAGAATGGCTAGTTCCACTGAGAAAAAATCTCCCCCATCCCAAACTGTGGGCACTACATGTCTGGCCACTCAAAGGGAGCTTGAGTACCTTCCAATGAGTGTTCTTAACACTATCAGTGAAGCTAGAGCTCCGTCTAATAGACGTCTCTATGCTCTTAAATGGTCAGTGTTCTCTGACTGGTGCTCAGCCAGAAACCATAGCCCAGTGTCATGCGAGATATCACAGATACTCGTATTTCTACAAGAGATGTTGGATGCAGGACGAACTCCATCCACACTCAAAGTCTACACAGCAGCTATCGCCGCTTCTCATGCACCGATAGCTGGCCAATCAGTAGGCAGACATGACATGGTTGTGAAGTTCTTAAAAGGAGCCAGGAGGCTTAACCCTCCTCGCCCTCCTACAGTGCCAGCGTGGGACCTTTCACTGGTCCTGCGAGCACTAAGAGAACCTCCCTTCGAACCTTTACAGACAGCCGAATTAAAACCGCTTTCGCTGAAAACTGCCCTGCTATTAGCACTGGCATCAGTTAAGCGTGTTGGTGACATTCAAGCGCTCTCTGTGAACGCGTCATGTCTATAATTTGGCCCAGGTGATTCTAAAGTCATCCTCAATCCGAGATCGGGCTATGTACCCAAAGTGCTTTCAACACCGTTCAAAGCACAGGTAATCACTCTCTCTGCTCTCCCCCCCTCTGAGGATGAGAGACAGTTACACCTGCTCTGCCCAGTTAGGGCTCTTAGAGCATATACTGAGCAGTCCTCCCACTTTCGACAGTCGGAGCAGCTCTTTGTAAGTTTTGGTGGCCGCACTAAAGGACTTTCGGTCACCAAACAAAGCCTGGCCAGATGGCTAGTGGACGCAATAGCGTTAGCTTAGGACACTATGGGCCTCCAATGCCCTATAGGTGTCAAAGCTCACTCCACTCACTCTATTGGTGACATCTGTAGATCGGCAGGCTGGTCCTCACCATCTATTTTTACCAGATTCTACAGCCTGGAGGTCCCTGCACTGCAGGTGCAAGTCCTCGCTGTACAAGTATACTGAGGCGGCCTCTGTAAGCCCGTCCTATTAATAAGTTGGCATCTGGGGCCTTCATATGCTTCAATGCTTACAAAAGTTTTTCCTTGTAGTTACTGGGATAAGGGAACGAGTACTGCGTAGACGGCCGTGCTATGGCGCTAAAACAACGGGTGATCGTCGCTTCAGTCGATATAACCTGACGTTTTAGGGCATTACAGCGTACCTTTAAGGCAGATGCCACGCCCATTTTGGTGGGCTTTGTGCTCACCTTCGCGGGCTTTGTGCCCTGCTTCGCGGGCATTGTGCCCATTGGTTCGCTCAGTTACGCTGTTCTGCCATTGGTTCATGCAGTTCCAACTGGCCAGCCAATAGCGTGCAAGATGTCTCTACACTGTTTGACTGGGCAGTAGTACTGCGTGATTTTACAAAAATGCTTCAGTAATTCGAGAAATAGATTATTTCCCATTGCGTCTTAAGACATCTTAAGACGCAGTACTCGTTCCCTTATCTCAGGGAACCGAGGTTACGTAAGTAACCGAGTACGTTTTCGGACGCAGCCAGTTATGACGTAACGAAGCCTCGTTTACTGACATCACGTGACTTCGCAGTTTGATCAAGCTCCGAACCACTGATTCGAAACAAACGATTCTTAAAGGATTCTTAAAGGTGGGAGGTATTAGAAAGAATAGTAATAGTAATAGTGAATAGTAAGAGGAGGTGGCAATAACAAATAAAGGAAAAGCAGAAATGTTGGCTAAAGTTTTTGTTAAGGTACACAGTAATAGTAATCTAACAGAGGAAATTAGGAAGAGTAGAGAAATAGCTAAAAAAGAATATCCTGAAATACTTGAGAAATGTAACACAGATGAAAGCACACTAGATTGTATTTTCTTTATATGAATTTAAAAGAGCTATTAATAGGGCAAAAAATACATCTCCGGAAGAAGATATGTTATAGTATGAGTGACCATCTATCTGATCAATGGAGGTCAATGAAACCCTCTCGCTGCTGAAGGAGCGCTTCTGGTGGCCCAACATGGCGTCAGACGTCAGAAGGTACGTGAGAGGATGCCAGGAATGCGCCATTTCTAAGAGCCCTAGACATCTTCCCTCCGGCAAACTCCATCCTCTGCCCGTTCCCAACCGTCCATGGTCACACCTAGGAGTAGACTTTATCACTGATCTTCCTGTGTCTGGGGGCTGTACCTGTGTATTAGTGGTAGTGGATATATTTTCCAAATCCTGTCGTTTGATTCCGTTGAAAGGACTGCCTACTGCCATGGAGATGGCAGAACTCATGTTTAATAGGATCTTTAGATACTATGGTATCCCAGAGGACATTGTTTCCGACAGAGGACCTCAATTCATCTCCCGGGTATGGAAAGCGTTCTTCTCACTCCTAGGTGTGACTGTCAGCCTCTCTTCCGGTTATCATCCACAGACCAACGGGCAGACGGAGAGGAAGATTCAGGAGATCGGTCGCTTCCTCCGTACCTTCTGTCACGGCCACCAGGACTCCTGGAACCAGTTCCTGGGTTGGGCCGAGTATGCACAAAACTCCCTACGTCAGTCTACCACCGGTCTAACTCCATTCCAGTGCGTGCTCGGTTACCAACCCCCATTGTTCCCTTGGTCCGGGGAACCGTTGGATGTTCCAGCTATAGACTACTGGTTCCGGGAGAGCGAGAGGGTCTGGGACTCTGCACATCACCAGCTTCAACGGGCCCTGCGCAGACGCAAAATTACAGCCGACCTTCGTCGCTTCAACACTCCCTCCTTCCAACCGGGTCAGAAGGTCTGGCTGTCCACCAGGGACATCAGGTTGCGTCTGCAATGCAGGAAGCTCAGTCCCAGGTTCATTGGCCCCTTTCCTATTGTGAAGCAGATCAACCCAGTCATGTATCAACTCCAACTCCCTTCACAATACAGAATTCATCCCACTTTCCATGTCTCATTACTGAAACCTCACTTTCCCTCAGTTTCTATTCCCACAGAGTCTGGCGTAGCCGAAGAAACCCCCCTACCACTCGTCGTGGAGGACGGTACCGCATACCAAGTGAACGACATCTTGGACTCCCGGCGCCGTGGTGGTCTCCTAGAGTATCTAGTGGACTGGGAGGGCTACGGTCCCGAGGAACGCTCATGGGTACCTAGAAACGACATCCTTGACCCGAACCTGCTCGAAACCTTCCATGCTTCTCACCCCAACAGACCTGCACCCAGAGGCAGAGGCCGACCACCACGACGTCGGGGTCCGCGGCCCTCTGGAGCGGGCCATGGAGGGGGGGTAATGTCACAGACCCTCCAGGCTCCCACGTCACTCAATCACAGCGCACGCCTTCCCCTGAGTACTGATCACGCGCACCTGCAGCTCATCATCACACCAATCACCCACAGTACAAACGACACACTCACACGCTCAGTCACTGTCCGGTCTCGTTTGTAATTGGTACTTACCTCTATGCTTACTTCAAGGACTTCTTATATGTTACTTACCTTCTTCCATTGTTCCCTCCAAGAGTCTCCTGTGTTCCAACCTCGTGTGTGTGTGTCTCCATCCTCTTCTCCATTCCAAACCTCTCTCCAGCAATCTCAACAGCAAGTATTCCGAGCGACTTCTCCAAGATTCCTTCATCCACCTCTCACGATCCTCATCACCATTCACCTGCACTTCCGTCATCATACTGGACTGCTCAAAATAAACACCACTTCCAATACTTCTTGTCTCCGTCCCTTCTGTACCGTAACAAGACTATGGTTGCATAGCATATGGGTCAGCATGTGAAACACTTTTAAAGAACATTTATGCAGTACAAACACATAGAATATGTTGTGGGGCGTTTAAAACATCCCCAGCTGCAGCTCTGCAAGTGGAAGTGGGTGAAATGCCTTTAGCAGTGAGACGTCAACAGTTGTCTATTGTGTACTGGGTAACATTAAAAGAGCATAAGGAATCACACCCTACTAGATATGTATTTTATGAGTGCTGGGAACATACTCAAGGATATAATCGCAGTATAGGATGGATAGGTATGCAATTAGCTCAATCAATGGGAATGGATCAGAGGAATTATAGCCAAACTGTGCCATTGCCTGCTATTCCTCCATGAATGTTTCCAATGCCCTGTATAGACATTCAGTTACACAAAGAAATTAAGAAGAATGAGAAACTATCAGAAGAATATGTTGTTCGGCAATACATGGTAAAGAAGTATAGAGATATAATACATATTTTTACTGACGGATCAAAAGATCTAATATCAGGCATAACTGGAACAGCTGTATTTATTCCAAAATATCAGAGCACCATCAAAAAGAGAACATCAGATAATTTATCAGTTTTCACTGTTGAACTAGTTGCAATTCTCCTCGCTTTGCAGTGGGTGGAGGAAATTAACATTGAACTGATTCTATGGCAGCCCTGGAAAGTTTACAATCTGGTCATTCTGATAGTAGACAAGATATTTTATTTGAAATTTTACAGACATTATACAGGCTAAATAATAAAGGAAATGACATTAGATGTTTTTGGGTTCCAGCACATGTAGGGGTGGAGGGCAATGACGTGGTAGATATTCTGGCAAAGAACTCACTTAAAGGCAGTAATGTAGAGATTCATATTGATATGAGTAAATCAGAAGCAAAAACATGTATTCGTAAGGTGGCATATGACATCTGGCAGAAGCGTTGGGAAAGAGAGATAAAGGGGAGACACCTGTATCAAATTCAGAGAAAAGTGGGAAAAGGAGATTGGAATTCAATATTAAGAAGGAAAGAATCCTCATCAATTTTTAGACTTCGCATAGGACACACAGGGTTAAATTATAATTTACATAAAATCAATAAACGTCCTACAGGGAAGTGCAATAATTGTAATGAACCAGAAACAGCTGAACATGTTCTCATAAATTGCATAGCATATAAAAATAAAAGACATGAGTTAAGGGATAAGATGAAGGAAATGGAGCATAATACAGTCATTATATAATATTCTGGGAGGAAAAAGTGGACGAATTCCTATGCAATATGCAATATTGAGGTTTTTAAAGGAAACAGGAATTTTTCTTTTTTTCCTCTCATTTCCCATTGATGTTCCACACTCCAGTTCAGTTGGTGGAGGTAATGCACCGAAAGCTGGTCTGCCAACCGCCAATAAATTAAGAAGAAGAAGATTCTTAAAGGTTTTGAAGCTTCATGCTTCGAAATCGCCTCTCACTAGCACTAAATATTCGGTACAGCAGGTGGCAGTAAGTCTTCATGAAGCTAATGACAAGGGCAGAGAAGAAGATTATGAGTTGTGGATGGTGTGAGCTGCTTCCATTTTATCCCTAATTTTGTTAGTGTAGCTTTTTTAAAGGGAATTTACTATACCTATTTATCGAATACCCAAAAAAGAAGCGACGGAAAAGGTGCTAGAAGTGTTGTAAAGTGAAGTAGATCATCAGACCTTCTCTATTTGTCCGGTTGAAGGTACGTTTATTTCAACATACATCAACATCTCCATAGCACAAATAAAGATTTTACGGCGAGTTTAGTGCGTTTTCTGACTTAAATGTATACTCTGGATGTTAACGGAATAAAATTAATGTCAGTGTATTCATTCAGTATAATAAGGATATTGAGAACATATGCTGTCCATTTCCATTGTCTTTTAAATCAAGACTTATTTAAAATGTGTATGTAACAATAACCACGTAAATAAGCCAGCCTGTCATCAATTGGTTCTTAAAAGAAAATCATACCAACGTAGAAACATTGAAATGCACATCATAATATATATATATATTAATCTGAAATCCAAGTTACGTTCCTTTCATTAAAGTTTTATTTTACATTGAGCGGGTCGCCTCATGTGCCTCATGTGGGCCAGAAATGACAAGAGGCGGCCTTTGCAATTCGGAGGCCCATTTCAAAGAACTTATTACAGTATATGTTCTTGCAGGTTATTAAGGGTACTTCTTGCTCTGCAGTGATGACGTCACTGGTAAGTGCCTCAGCATCTAGTCATATAATCATTCAGAATGACAGTCAGTCAGACTTGGCAGAATACAAAATTGTGTCATTTTAGAAATGATGTATAAAATTTTATCTATAATATCATCAAACTCTCAGCCCTAAGAGATTTGATCATTTTTTGCAGGGGAGTAGCAGTTCCTCCACAACGGAGTATGTAGTTCGAGTTCCTAAGTAAGATTTTATTTATTTATATTATATCATTTCAACTAGAGTGTCTATAGATCCTTGTTAATGAAAGTGATTGATATCTTATCTCAGGACCTCTTACTTTGCCCAACAGAAACACTAGTAAGAAATACAACATAATGGCTTTTAATGCTGGTGATAAAGTCAGTTGTTCCACGTGGACTCAGGTAAACAGGCATTACATAAAGCCACTACTTTATTCCATATTTTGCCATATTTTTGTCCCTGTCTTCTTTTCTCACTGCCTGTTGTTTTCTCTTTTTTTTAAATTATCTATCTGTCTTTATCTATCATGTTTAGGCTCGTATGGAGCGGGACATGAGCAATAGGCGTATATATGGAGAGGAAGAGACTCAGGAGGGGGCGGCAGGCAGTGAGTTTGGAAAAAAACAGAGAGAGGAATCGCGGAGGAAGAAGTATGGCATCGTTACGAAGGAGTTCAAGGTGGAGGACCAACCCTGGATACTTAAAGTTAATGGCAAGGCAGGAAGAAGGTACACGTTTCTGCTTTTATTCTTTTCGTCTAATTGCCACTTTCGGTTCTGTCACCTTATTTGATATTAGGGCCCTATAATTTCTGAATTGTGGAATCCAGTAATAAAAATAGAATTTGAATTGAATGTCTGGATGTTGGCAAAATTTGGATTGATAAATCAAAAGAATTTTGACCTTCATTAGATAAACACAAGAAACTCAAAGGTTTTCACTACAACCCAATTAAATAAAAGTTGGGTTTAACTTGAAGATACTGACAGAAACTATGTAATATTGTACGGTAGAATGCACTTCTCCAAGTAATAATACAGTTTATTATAGTAGTATATATTTTTTAAAGGTACACTATAACTTTTGGCCCTCTAGCGGTTAAACAAAACTGCATGCATTTTGCAGGAGAACATTGTTTTGGTTTTGCTTCGGCTCTGCGTGACTGTGTGGATGAATATGGTTCTTTCTCATAACTAAAAGAGAGAGATAGATTATCCTACTGCTCATGAAACATTCACTAGTAGTAGGGATGCACGCTATGTCTGCAACATATCGTTATTGGCCAATAAATGCTCATTTTTAATGTCATCATTATCGTTTAGATAACATTTGGCCGATATATTAAAGTCGATAGATAATGTATTATTTCCTTCAGCTGAGACACTTCAGATGCGCACTGTCTGCCATGATGGTTTTGAATTGCTTGAAATATGATTGGAATCACGAAAAGGAAAACTCAGATAAGTGGAATGTGCAGCACAAATCAAATATATTAAAGATGTTTACTATTACTGTAATATTAAACGTATTTATTTTTTTTCTAAAACATTGAAGCATTATTAATAACTAGCATTTTTTATAGTAATAAAATAACTTGGTTCAGTTTGAAAACAGACAATACAAATAAAAACTGAACGCGTCTGCTTAAAGCATGATCCGCAGCACAGACTAGCAGCAGGAGTCAGATTTCATTTATCACGAGAGCGAGGAGCTGACAGAAGATCATGGAAGATTTGGTTTCAAAGCGAAATGTAAAAGCGCCTATTTAAGGGAGTTTGTCATTTTACTGTTTTGTTGTGTTTTTCATTAAGAATAATAGGCTAATGAACCCACCATCAAAGCAACCTGCCCCCGAATTGGCGCTAATTCTAAACTGAAAGTAAAATGTGCACGTCCGCACTATCATTCGTTCACGGCTGCACAGAGATCACATTTACGGTGTGTGTGCATTGGCGCGTTTTCAGTTCATTGCGATGGAAGCTTAACTTTCATAGGAATTCATTGAAACCACTCGCTTTGCTCCGCTCCGTTATGAATGCCCGAGTGGCCGTGTGTATTTTACTTTCGGTTTAGATAGAATTAGTGACTTAAAAGCCCAGGCGGTGATACCTGTATTACCGCTGTTGTCACACGTCGATTAACCGGTAGGAAAATTTGCTCACCGTCACATCCCTAGTTCATGTTAGTTCACAGTGCATTACCTAATGTTAACAGACACAACTTTTAATCTGAAAATGTTGAGGTTAACATGAACTAAGATGAATAAATCCTGTAGAAGTGTTGTTAATTTATTGTTGGTTAACTAATGCTAACACAAATGAAACCTTATTGTAGCGTTACCATTTTTTAAATAAAGTAAGTTGGCCATAGGAGTGTAAAATTAATTTGAAAAGTTAAGGAATCTTACACTGGTTCAAAGACTATTGTATATGTTTGATTTATGTTGAAGTGTTTAGGACACGGCTTTTAATGGTGAGGCTTTTGTTTTTGTAATCAGGCTTTCAAAGTTTATCAAAATTTGTATTTTAGATTTATCAGCCAATAATATCGGTTATCGGCTTTCAAATATAAAGAATTATTGGTTATCGGTATCGGCCAAAATTTTCATATCGTGCATCCCTAACTAGTAGGCTTAAGAGATATAACCAGTTTAGATAGAAAGGGTCTCAATTGGCAGTTTATCTGTTTAATAAAACACTGTACTCATCTGTTGAGTAATCAAAATGTCATATCCACATTACTTTTACAACATTCAAAATACCTCAGTTCTCGCCATCTCCGAAAAGCCAAGCCAATGCTGATTCTCGTCGTCTTACGAGCTCTGTTGCGTTCTTTTTTTTTGCCAGCAGATTCTCCTCGGTTCGTTGTTTTTTTTTTTAAATGGTTGATTACCATATGTACACCATTTCCCATGAAAACCATCCCGTCAGGTGTAAAATATAAATGCTTATTATAGGCTTACCATAGTGAATCAGGGTAAGACAAAAACATGCTTTGAAAGAAGGATTGATGATGTATTGACTCATTTTTTTATAATTAATTTTAAACAAAAAAGTTACATAGTGTAAATTTAAGGGATACCACACCATTATTCATCCATATTTTTAATTTAAACAATAAACATCTGTTGTGTAGCATTTTGTTACAAAATAATTGTTCAAGTTTCATCTGATAACATTTTAAAAGATTCATTAAATTGTTAAATTATTATGCATTCATTTGATATGAATAAATTTGTATGAAATGGTGAAACAGAATTTCAGAAAAAAATGAAACGCATTTCATATGGACTGTTATTGGTAAAATTAACAAATTATTAAAGTTTTATTAATTTAATTGATTAGGCATCTCTTTTGTTTATAAAAATTTTACTAAACCATTAAAATGGAATCTAGAAAGATTTAAATGGGAAAACATGAAATTTGGGAAACAATAACACTGAATTTGGGAAGAAATAAATCAGGATTCATATGGCCAAGTGTGATTTATATGTTTAATACAACACCTCATGTTCTTCTCTTCCACTCAGATTCAAGGGTCTGAAAAAAGGCGGAGTCACAGAGAACGCTTCCTACTACATCTTCACGCAGTGTGCCGATGGTGCCTTTGAGGCGTTTCCTGTGCACGCCTGGTATAACTTCACACCACAGGCCAAACACCGCACGCTCACAGCCGAGGAGGCAGAGGAAGAGTGGGGCAGGTGAGGGCAGGTTTAGTGATTGCATTCATGAGAACAACCTCTTAGACAGCAAGTTTGTAGTGATAGTAAATGTCCAAAGCTCAAACATCACATCTGCTTATTTTTCCATATAGGAGGAACAAAGTGGTGAACCACTTCAGTATCATGCTCCAGCGACGTCTACGAGAACAGGAGAGAGGAGACGAGGATGAGGAGGAAGGAGAAAAAGGAGGGAAGAAAAAGAAGAAGAAGGGAGGCAGGGGTGGAGACCTGCGCATACATGACCTCGAGGATGACTTGGAAATGAGCAGCGACGAGAGCGACGGCAGCAATGGAGAAGGTGAGCAAAGGGTCTGAGAGGAAGAGGAATGTCAAATGTAGGACTTTCTGAACTTAATGTCTTCTTTCAATGCAGATGATGAAGCCAAGTCAAAAGGTAAAAAGGACAAAGGCCCCAAAGGCAAGGGAAAGAAGAAGAAGAAAAAGGGCAGTGATTTGGAAGGATTCGAGGATAGTGATGATGGCGACTTTGAGGGGTTGGAGGTGGACTACATGTCTGATGAGAGCAGGTGACGCCAATGACACTCAAATCTTTATGTACAGTTACTGTTGCCACATGCAACAGGTTACTGTAGTCTAATCATTATCATCTACCATCTTCCTTTACTCCAGCTCTGAAGAAGAGGAGCCAGAGAAAACCAAGCCCAATAAGGGAGAGGATGTCCCTAAAGGTTGGTGACTCTAAAGGGTTTTAGCCCTCTTTTTTGCAGGAATGCACTTCATCTAATGCAGATATTTGATTTGAGGCAACTGTGAAGCTCTATCGGCTTTCTTTCAGGAATTGATGAAATGTCTGAAAGTGAGGAAGAGAGTGAGGAAGAAAACAAGAATGAGGAAGATGCCAAGGAGGAAGAAGAGGAGGAAGATGGAAAGAAGACACCAGTGCAGGTGGAAAAGAAGAAAAAGAAAGGTAAAATCAGACTCAATTTGATGTTTATTGAAGGCTAGGTGTGCCATGTAAAAATAAAAATAAAATGAAGGACTCATACATTCATACATTAACAAAAAAAAAATTATATAAAATATTTTTAAATGTCAGACACATTTAAAATGTTTAATGTTTAAAAATGTGTAACAGTAAAATAATTACCTTAAAGCTGACAAATAAATAGACAGTCATTACTGTTTAAGTAATGTCTAAAATTTGATAATTGCAATAAATTAATGCATAAATGTAATTTCAAATGCAACTTAAAATGCATTTGAAAAAGCATTACCAGATTGCTTTTCTTAGTGATTTCTTTTTTTGGTGCTCCCTTTCACACCAAGGACAATAACTATAATGATAACAATTAAGACATGGTTTAAACATTTTTTTCTAAATGTAAAAGAAGTCCTATAATAATAATGACAGGAATTTTTCTAGCTGATGAATGATAAAAACATTGGCAACAAATCAGAATCCATCCTGCTTTAAAAAGCTTAATCATTTAAAGGGATAGTTCACCCAAAAATCAAAAATTCTGTCATTAATTCCTCACCCTCATGTCGTTCCAAACCGTAAGACCTTCGTTCATCTTCGAAACAAAAATTAAGATATTTTTGACGAAATCCGAGAGCTCTCTGACCCCTCCATAGACAGCTATTTAATAGCTATTAACAATTTCGTTCTAGCCTGTGTCAGACTCCTGCGCAGTTTACACAACAGTGAATCGCTTTCGAGTTCTACGGCAGACGATGCTGTACACGTGAGAACCACGACGCATGTGTGTGATGCTGACGCAGGAGCTGCACTGTATTTACAACGTAAACTGTGTAGGAGGCTGGCACAGGCCAGAACGAAATTGTTGAATAAAGTCGTTATTTTTGTTTGTTTTTGTGCACAAAAAGTATTCTCTTCACTTCATTAAATTAAGGTTGAATCACTGGAGTCACATGGACTATTTTAACAATGTCTCTACTACCTTTCTGGACCTTGAAAATGTTAATTAAATAGCTGTCTATGGAGGGGTCAGAGAGCTCTCGGATTTCATCAAAAATATCTTAATATGTGTTCCGAAGATGAACAAAGGTCTTATGGGTTTGGAACGACATGAGGGTGAGGAATTAATGACAGAATTTTCACTTTTGGGTGAACTAACCCTTTGAAGGCGCAGATGACAAACTGCAGTGTGCACTTAGAATAAACAGAATGTTTTCGTTCACTTGTTTGGCACTAAAATAGTTAATGTTATTGGTATCTTTATAGGTATTGTTCTTGGTGTGAACAGGCCTTTAGTTCTCCATAATATTGACATTATCTTTATTATTATAAATAAATATTTTTTGTAAAAATCATTGTATATGTTGTTTCAGACAGCAGTGGCGAGTCAGACAGCTCTGAGGACAGTGATATTGAAGGAGAGGCAGCTTCAGCATTGTTCATGGTGGTAATGGCCTACATTTGCGTGCATGTGTGTGTGTTTGGGAGAGAGAAATCGAATGAGAGGGAGAGAGTGAGAGAAGAAGTTGTTTGATGTTGTTTCATGTGTATATGGTACAGTGCTCTCTTGTCATATCCCCTCTCACAGAAGAAGCGGACACCTCCTAAGCGAGGGGGCGGGCGTGGCTCAGCAGGTAGTTCAAGAACAGGAAGTCGACCTGGCACGCCTTCTATCGACAACGCTGCCACTTCAAACACACTGCGTGCTGCTGCAAGCAAACTGGAACAAGGTACACTCCAAAATCCTCAATTGATAAAATTTTCAATTAAATGATGCATGATATGGGGATTAGTTAATTGATTTATTCACATATATATCATTGTGGAGAGAAGTAAAAATAATTCAGTTACATTATATTGTAGTAGAGGAGTAAATCATTGCAAAGAGCCTATTAAGATGCAGTTTTTCTGAATTATTTTGTTTTTGTTTTTATTTATTTGGTTTAATGTTATTATTTTTTCCACCCAAAAATGACAATTCTTCCTTGCCACACTGATATTTTTCTCTCCATTTTGGCCCAGATGTATATGACTTTCTCTCTTCAGATAAACAAACAAAAAATTTATCCATATAACGCAAGTGCATGGAACCTCCAAAGTGAGTATGATGGTAATCAATCAGTCTTCTGAAGTGAAACGATAGGTGTTTTTTTTTTAAACCATAAACCATCGCTTCCAGCCAATTGTCATGTGAGTTCACACTGTGAACACTATGTGAACTCATTGCACACTGTAAAACATGACATAAGCGTCGTGAATCTCACACGAGAAGTGCCATGGAAGCACAGGACTGTCATTCTTGAGTGGGTTTCACTTCAGATTTTTGTTTATTTGACGACAGATTGTCAAATACATCTGGGACGGCATGAGGGTGAGTAAATGATGAGAGAATTTATTTTTGGGTGTAGTATCCCCTTAACGCATTAATAAGCCATAGCGTTTTATTATTATCTGCCTAGTATCTTCATATTTTATCTTGACTGTTTCTCTTCACTGCTAGGGATAGGCACAGTTTAAACTTAATGTTTATGCTATTCTGTCTCAGGCAAGCGGCAGACGACCGTACCGAGCGCAGAGACTCCGGCGGCGAAGAGATTAAAGATGGAGCCCAGCCCTCAGAGCTCTTCAGGGAAGAGCACACCCCAACCAGCATCAGGGAAATCCACCCCCAGCTCCAGGTACTTTTCATCTCCTCAAAAAATATCCAATGTTCCATATGTCCAAGTAAAACGGCTTCTCAAACAAGAAAGAATTTAGGGTGGGGCATGATTTTGTCCATGGAAATTGATTGAATCACTGGATGGTTGTGGTTTGCTATTGCTGTGATTTCATGTGAGTGACAGGTTGTCCCGCCCTCATGCCAGTAAACACTTTATCAGAGAAGAGATGTTGCTGCAAGAGAGAGGAAGTTATTTTGATGAAAGATTCTGAGGGCACATGAATTTAATTCACATTCCCTAGAGTCTTCCCCAGATTCAGATAATCTTCGGCTCACTTTTCTCCCCAGCTCTGGGTCCCATCTTTTCTCCATTCTCCAGCTGTGCAGTCCATTTCCTCTATTCCCTGAAACTTGGACCCAGTTACACTTACATTAAATCATAAAGTGCTGTAGTAATCGTATGTCACTGTGTGTGTATTACACCCATAACACAGAGTTTATGCTAAATCTAAACACATTACAGTTCATGGTATCTATTTTTCCCCTCCAAATTGCAGACAAGTTCTGCCATAGTTACAAACCATAACAAATCATATTATGTCTTACTTATTTCAACAAGCATAAATCCATTCTTCCATCTCCCCTTTAGTGATGTGCAGCTGACAGAGGATGCCGTGCGCAGGTATCTCATCAGGAAGCCCATGACCACTAAAGATCTGCTGAAGAAGTTCCAGACTAAGCGCACAGGCCTCAGCAGCGAGCAGACAGTCAACGTGTTAGCCCAGATCCTGAAGAGGCTTAACCCAGAGAGGAAGAACATCAATGACAAGATGCACTTCTACCTCACTGAGTGAACCCAACTGAGGAGAGAGTGAAACACTGAGCACCCACTACCAGCAGCCTCTCCTTTTAGAATACAGCTCATTTAGTTCAAGACCTACTTGGTCTGAAACTTCCTGATTTTCTTGCTGTCATTTTGCTTTTAACCATCCAGCATTTATTAACAGCAATTCTTGAATGCTGTTAATTGAGATGAGAGTGCTGGAGGTCCAAAGAGTAAAACGACAAAGAAAATGGTGAGAAGAAAGAGAGTGGAGTATGTTTTTGTTTATTATAACGGATATTGGAAAGATGCGTTTGAAAATTTCACATGCCTCAAAAGTTTAGTATCAGAGAGACAATGGGTAACATAATTCTTTCAAGATTCTTTTCAAGAAAATTTTGAGAGGCACTTTACCCAGAGAATGCAGCCACATTTGTGGCTTTTATTACACATTCATTTCTTATTTCTTTTTTTTTAACTGGTTTAAGAGCATTGCACTGTTTAAAAGCTGTAAATGTTACAACTTTTGCAGGAGTTTTTCTCCTTGGTAGTACATTAAATTTGTTTAAAATGAATACCAGTGTTTGTGCTCATTTGTTTTAAATGCATTATTTTATGCAATAGTATTTTTTTTATTTGAAGAAAGCCACAATAGACATTGTAAATAAAGCAGAAGCAGTTCCAGTGACTGTCCTCACCTTTTTTACCCACTCTTTTTACATTATAAATTGCATAAATCAAATCTCACTCCTTCATAAATCCTCCAGAGGTATTTAAACCACATTTCAGTGAGCTGAATGTTATCAAGTAATGCTACCTGTTGTTTCCACAGTTTCTTTGTTATTCCAGGACAAATGCATCTGATTGATGCATTTTTATAGCCATGTGAGAGTATCTGAAAGGTGAACAATGTGTCTACATCTAAACCAGTGAGCCACCGTGTTTCTAAGGCAGGTGCTATGGTCAGTCCAGTCTCGAATTCCTTTACACAGGCAGGTTTCGACAGATCACAGAGATGCGGCGATGACGTGGAACCTTCTGTCCTGAGAAAAAGGAATCTTCATCTTTCAGGATTTCATGGGTGAATTTAAAACGAGCATCATCCCTGTTGATATAAATAAATAGTTTTTTACAACTTTAAATAGATGTTCACATTCTGTGGTAAGCAAAGTATCTTTTAGTTATTCTGGAGCTGCCAATTATATGAATAACAAGAAAGTAAATTTAATCTGTTGGGTAACTACCTCAATATATAAAGTGAGCGCTGGTTTAGAAGCAAGTCCACCCATTCTGTGGAATTATTTTCTGGGACCAGACGCATAATACTATCGGACAACAGGCTCAGCCCTGCAATAGTGCTTCCACAGAACTAACAAGAGAAAACAACGTTCATGGAGAACAGAAATGTACAAATAATTGCTAACTGTGGAGACCGATACTGTACAAATAACTCAAAGGCAGACCTTCACGCTGTCAATATGTGGTTTGATATAGCCCTCTTTGTCCAGGTCCAGAACATGAATCGGCCCAAGCAGTGGACTGCCTTCAGGAAATGCAACTGCTCTCACTCGCCTAAAGATGCTTTCACACATAACTCCCCACTGCAGCCGTTCTGTTTCTCTGTAGCCATGTATAGCCTGAGAGGAAAAGATATTAAGGTGATGCAAATAACAGCCTGATGTCCCTGTCCCTGATGAGTGAGAGCATAGTAAGAGCATTTGAAATGTACCAAGGAATTGGAAGATGGGATGAACGTAGTTTATAGCCAAACAGCAGAAATATTACAAATAAAACTTACTAGTAATATGTTTACAACATTATTTGGTTTTAACACAACATACAGAGTTGTATTTAATAAATAGGTATATTTTAATTAAAAAGTGTAAAAACATTTTCAGTCAAGACATGTAAATGAATTTTAGTGTTTAAGATTTTAATTGGAATTATTTTAATTCAACAAATGGAACTAGGTCACATGAAACACCCTTAATATTGAAGGAGGTGTTAATAAATTCCCTACTTTGTTTTTTTATGGCAGGTTTTGTTTTTGGTGAAATAATTTGGACTTCCAATGACAGAAACGATTGTTTCCAAGCAGGTTTCCTAAACACTTTCCTCACTTCTGTTCTTCAAAGTAGCCCCGCCCCAAACTCACACCATTGGAAGAGAGCCGCCTGATTAGCATTTGTAATTGGCCAACGCGCGCGGTTCATTCGCGCTCAAATTCTTGATTTGCAGCTTTCACTACACCTATTTATTTTTTAGTCTATGATTTCAACGTTTTCAAGAAAGTTTTGGGTTCACTTGAAAATTACAGGTAGGTTGTAACTACACTCAAGAAGCATTACCCATTGCCTACTACCATATAAACGTTGAGTAGAAATCATAAACAACGGTTACAATACAAGTATGTTTTGTTATGAAATGACATTGGATGGCAGTATTTACAGTAAAGTATAGCTAGATACACCTACACGTGTTACTTACATCGTCCCAGTGGTCAAATTCATATCGCTTTTTTCTGAGACCTGGCTCTACTTCTTTAAAAAGAGCATTCTCCTCTTCCTCGCTGATGAAGTTCTGTCTAACTTCAACTTGTTCACGCACTGCGGACAGAATTTCCTGAGACGATCCACACAACCATTTACACTCGGGCCCTTTTCGTAGTGCCGCGTTATCCGATGAAAACCTATACAATTGGGGGCATTGGAAATATGTCCTCTGTACTTGTTTCACTACTCTAATTAGCAGTGTCATACTGTCGAGGACATATGATGACGCCTTAAACCAGACAATATCCACAATATTCCGCGTACCGTTGTCTCTACTGTCAATGACAAGGCGCCATTTTGAATTCGCTACGAATTCTGGGATTTGAAGTATTTGAGTCAATAGCTTTAGTTTAGCATTATTGCAAGTGGTACAAACCGACAAAATACAAGTTTACGGGAAATTGTGAGAGCAAGCAGCAATTGTAATCCAGACAACTAATTTAAATTAATTTTAGTTTTTATAAAACAGTGATTAATTTTAGAACCATGCTATTATGTATTTTGCAAATGGAGCTGCATGCAGAAACAGACCTAAACGAGTTTTATTTGCTCAATGACGTTTTAACTGAGTCAAGACAACATGATACTAGATCATTTATAATTATTAATTTCTAATTGTAATACCGCTTTTCAACAATAGGGAGCACCATATGACTGTTGCTAGCTGTGGTCGCTACAGAGGAAAACCCTGTATTTTTCTTTTAGTTTTTTTAAAATTATTATTATTGATGCCAAAGTATGAAAATATAAGTAGCAAAATTTCAAAAGTACATAAATTGTAATGAAAGCAAAGCATCAATTATAAATAAATACACACACTTTAACAAAATAAATAAAAAAGAGCTTTAGAAATCTTACAAGATTAAATTTGGATGTACTGTTGGACCTCTTTAAAAAAACAACAACAAAAAAACAATGAATAAAGGAAGTTTGACTAGTGATTTTGCTGCAGTGAACATGACATTTTGCAAGGAGGTAAGGATTACTCTAACCTTGTTAGTTAATATTCAAAGGCAGAGTCCATACTTTTGTTTTTTAAAAATTCTCCCAATATGACACCACATATGGATTTGTTAAAAACTCCTTTTGGAAAAGAGACCTAATTCTAAAGTTACGCGATGAAGGGAAAACCCTGTATTTCTGTATTAGATATATTTCCCCCATCTCTCCCTATTTTTCCCCACTACTAATATCTCACCTTCTAAAGTTATCAGATCCAGTTTCTTGTACTGGCCTCCCCCTGCTGGCTATTCAGTATTAATGTGGAATATATTGTTATCCAAAAGTGTGACAATACAATCCAGGGCTGCGTTTTCCCAAAAGCATCGTAAGCCTAAGTTGATCATATAACAATTGCCACCAATGGTCTCTACTTTCAACTTAGGCTTACGATGCTTTTGGGAAACGCAGCCCAGATCAATTTCTAACATGCTTTTTCAGACTCTTATGTCACTGTTCTTTTAGACATTTAGCTCACTCGCTCTCTCTCTCTCTCTCTCTCTCTTTCTCTCTCTCTCTCTCTTTCTCTCTCTCTCTCTCTCTCTCTCTCTCTCTCTCTCACACACTCACACACACACACACACACACACCACATTGACTGGTTTCTCTCATCAATTAGCCTGCAAGACTGTAATGATGGTAATTAATTGTAATTGTAATGGTCAGGCAGTGCTGTTTGTGGCAGTAAGAGGGCATTAAACAGTCTGTAAGCAAGTGAGATTTACAGGCAGTACGACGTTGAGTGCTGATACATGGCTCTGTGAAAATGTGCAGTATATCCAAGCTGTATCCACTAAAGCAAAGATTAGAAGATTGCAAAGCCAGGAATAACTTAAAGCATAGCCTCATAGAATAGTTTGTTTTTCTGGAGCAAGTAAACTGTTTACCAGGGCCGTGCACAGACATTTTGAGGGGCAGTGGCCCAAACCAAACAAAAAGGGGCACTATAAGGGGGTTGAGTATCATCAAACCTTTTGCAATCATAAATACAATTCAATTTCAACTAATTCAATTTACACTCACCTAAAGGATTATTAGGAACACCTGTTCAATTTCTCATTAATGCAATTATCAACCAATCACATGGCAGTTGCTACATTTAGGGGTGTGGTCCTGGTCAAGACAATCTCCTGAACTCCAAACTGAATGTCAGAATAGGAAAGAAAGGTGATTTAAGCAATTTTGAGCGTGGCATGGTGCCAGATGGGCCGGTCTGAGTATTTCACAATCTGCTCAGTTACTGGAATTTTCACGCACAACCATTTCTAGAGTTTACAAAGAATGGTGTGAAAAGGGAAAAACATCCAGTATGCGGCAGTCCTGTGGGCGAAAATGCCTTGTTGATGCTAGAGGTCAGAGGAGAATGGGCCGACTGATTCAAGCTGATAGAAGAGCAACTTTGACTGAAATAACCACTCGTTACAACCGAGGTATGCAGCAAAGCATTTGTGAAGCCACAACACGCACAACTTTGAGGCGGATGGGCTACAACAGCAGAAGACCCCACCGGGTACCACTCATCTCCACTACAAATAGGAAAAAGAGGCTACAATTTGCACGAGCTCACCAAAATTGGACAGTTGAAGACTGGAAAAATGTTGCCTGGTCTGATGAGTCTCGATTTCTGTTGAGACATTCAGATGGTAGATGGTAGAGTCAGAATTTGGCGTAAACAGAATGAGAACATGGATCCATCATGCCTTGTTACCACTGTGCAGGCTGGTGGTGGTGGTGTAATGGTGTGGGGGATGTTTTCTTGGCACACTTTAGGCCAAGTCGTTTAAAATCTTTAAAATTAAAGTCGTTATCGTTTAAATGCCACAGCCTACCTGAGCATTGTTTCTGACCATGTCCATCCCTTTATGACCACCATGTACCCATCCTCTGATGGCTACTTCCAGCAGGATAATGCACCATGTCACAAAGCTCGAATCATTTCAAATTGGTTTCTTGAACATGACAATGAGTTCACTGTACTAAAATGGCCCCCACAGTCACCAGATCTCAACCCAATAGAGCATCTTTGGGATGTGGTGGAACGGGAGCTTCGTGCCCTGGATGTGCATCCCACAAATCTCCATCAACTGCAAGATGCTATCCTATCAATATGGGCCAACATTTCTAAAGAATGCTTTCAGCACCTTGTTGAATCAATGCCACGTAGAATTAAGACCCAGTTCTGAAGGCGAAAGGGGGTCAAACACAGTATTAGTATGGTGTTCCTAATAATCCTTTAGGTGAGTGTATGTTAATGTAATTATGCTTCCAAAAAGTTGATTCTGCACTAATTTGATCTCATGTTTAATGTTTTTTAAAATGTTGTAGATTTATGTAGCAAATGAGAATCGCTAAAATTATTGAATATATTTTGAGACAAAGGTCTTGTTAATTCAGTTTTGTTCAAAGTAAATAAAGCAACAGTTTTTCAATAACGGAAGATTATGTAAAAGTATGGTATTTGTGGTAAAAAGCACAATAATTAACATGATAATAAATAGTTAGCTGACTTTTCCATTTGTTGACATGGTTATGGATTCAAATGGGAAATATTATATATTAAGTTGGTTGTCCACCTTAGAGATGATCATCATATTTATAATGAAACCATCAGATTTAAAAATATGATAATAATCATATCATATAATAAAAATATATTTATTTGTTAGGCTACTACTGTAAAGTATTATGTGATCTCATTCAATGCTTTCAGAGTCTTTACTTTAAAAAGACTATTTTTGTAAAGACTGTATTTTTTTAAATATATTTTTATATGAACATATTTTAATATTTATTGAACAATAATGAATTATTTTATTTATCAAAATAAGCAGAAAATAGTACAAACTTTGCTAAAGAGATTTTTTTTGTACAAGTATTAACTTAGACATGATTAAAAATGACATTTTTCTTAGGGTGTGCCTTTAGCCCCATTGTACCCTACTATGATAACTCATTTAGAACATTTATAGTATATTACCTTTTTTAATTGTGTATACTATTAATATGGTCTTATAATATAATATCATAAATAGCCTATTATGTATGTTATAGCATTAACTCTTAATAAACAATTGATTATAATGGGAAATATACTTTACAGGAGTTAAAGTGTGACAAACTAAATATTCTATATGATGATTTACCCGCTGACATGCTGGAGCTTTGAATCCATGTTTGCAATGTTGAATGGGCTTTAGCCTCCCTTTGCTCTTTCTCACTTCGTCTTCTTTTTTGTAAAGTCATTGTTTTTTGTCTACAAAGTGTGCCGACAACAGCAAATGTGGTGTTATTTATATTAGATCAGATCAGGTACAATAATTTGATTAGACAATTAATTATCTTCCAAGAATGTGGATATTTTGCACAAGTAACATTATATTAAGACACAAATACACAAACAAACTACCAAATTACTAATTCCGCTGTCCACTGTCTGTAATGTGGATTATAGATTGTAATCGACCTGTAATGGGACGACATTCTGGAACTGTTGTCTCCACAGAGAGTGGGCACAACCACAGACTTGTGAGCGGTGCTGCCAACGCGGAGCGGATTAGCGGAATTTTTGATTTTTAGCAGAAAAGAACGCTTTTATGGCAATCTTCCAATACTTTGGGGGTGAGGGAGGGAAGGGGTTCAAGAGGGGCACCTCAGCCGATGAGGGCAGAGGGGCAGTGGCTCTAGCCACCGGGCCACCCCCCTGTGCACGGCCCTGCTGTTTACATTACACTAAGTTGTGATATTTTATACATAAAGAGAATTCCAAAATTCATATTACTTTTAGACGTAACCATATTTAGTTTTTGTAGATCCTCCAAAACAGATCCTCCATAGACTTATATTAGAAATTTGCTTAAAGCTTGTCTGAGAAAATGGTGGATGGCAAGAATTCTACAGTAGAATTGGTCCAGTGTCATTTTTAAGGTGGGGCTTAGAGAAGGGTCAATTCTCAAGGAGAAATCAACTTTTTACATACATACACATGCAGACAAACACAGCAACATATTTATCTCACTTCCTGAGAGGTCTGTCTGGCTGCCCTCCAAGCCTGTCCTCCTGCAAGAGCCTTCTCTCAATGGGCTTCATGACTGACAGCAGCTGATCTAAAGAACACATGAAACCATTTAAGCCTCCAAGATTCAGAGAGCTTGTCAAGTGACTTCATATTGCTCAAATGATTGTAATAAGTCTTGATAAGTTTGATTTCCTGCTGGAGAGGTACAAGTCATAGACCGGGTTGCTCACACAAACACATACTAACACAAAATAAGTTTTTTTTTGTTGATAACCAAATAGTCCATTGTGTGGACAAATTTCTCAAAATATCTTTTATGTTCCACAGAAGAACGAGATGATGAGCAAATCATATTATTGATATTCATTTCTAGGTGAGAAATCCATTTAATTCCATTGGATTGGGAATCACTGATGTATCAGACATGTCTGGCTTTGAGTGGAAAAAAGACACTAAGCTTGGGAATCGAGTGAGGCAAGAGCAAAAAGAAAGGTATTGTGATGACTTCAGTTCTGTCCTTTTGTAAAGATGCTGGCCTACTTAACACTTAGAGATGTTTGGAGCAGTTTGATTCAATGTTCAATTGCTGTAAGCAGATCAACAAAGACATTCCAAATGTCTTGCTATTTTTGATTTTTTGATGGTTTTACTATTTATTTTTTGCAACATGAACTGCACAATAGTTCCTTACAGACTGTCTAACATTATGTTAACATGTTAATCCAGAAATGTGTCTATTTGCTTTATCTCTTGTCGGTGCTGTTAATGAGACTGAGGGGGAGAGGCACAGAAAAGAGAGATGGATGGAATTTTTGTCAGGGGCTTTTAATAAATCTACGCTGTTTAAAAATGTATTATACCTACATCAGGCTCTTTCCCCAAATAAAACACTCCGCTCAAAGGATGATGGCCCACTTTACGCTCACACAGTCTCAGTATCACAGCTACATGGCAACATAATTCATCTTCGTCTCTTACCGGTAGCAAAAAGTATCTATTATTTGTGTTTTCATTTTGGTAGGATAAAATAGTAAGTTTATAAACAGACCAGACCACTAGAGAAGCTCATAAACACACAAAGCAATCATGTGTGCAACTTTCTTATTTTCTCTTGTAGGCCTACATGTTTATTGCATCTGACACAGTAACATACAGAGGGCTGATATATTATGGTGTGGCACGTTCCACTGACCAGCAGGATTTATATCTGGAAGATAAAGGTTAAATAAGGAGCAGAGAACCTGGTATACATGCAGTTTATGAATTATTCAACTTTATGAGTCACTGAGTTTAGTTTCTACTGCAAATACACAGCAGCATTACTTCAGAATTCTTGATCGGCCCTGTGTGTGTATCTATGTGCACATTTTGTCTCCATCATATGCAGTCACTAAACAGTCACACATTTAGACTGAAGCACATGAATTCTTCTGACTCGTCCTGCTGTTGCCTTTGTTGTAAGATTTACATGTGACAGTTTTATGGGTGCACTGAACACTTGATAGAATTTTGATTGATTTAATGGCAGTGTTCACACCACATTTTCTCTGAATCTGAGCATAATTGACCAAACTTATCTGTCAAAGAACAAATCATAGTCTAAGAGACCGGCATTCACTCATAACTCAATTTTCAATTTTGGCTAAATGTATATTAATTTTGTCTTTGTAGAGTGTAGTGCATGAGACATCTTATTGACATCTTATTGACATCTTATTGACATCTTATCTCTCTTTCTCTCTCTCTCTCTCTCTCTCTCTCTCTCTTTCTCTCTCTCTCCCTCTCTCTTTGGTTGACTGTGTGCTGCTGTGTTAGATTAGTGTGGCATGCTTTAATAATGCACTAAGGGAGGGGTGTTTCTGCTTGGCAGCAGGAGAGAGGCTCTGGCATTCAAAAACAGTCGCCTTGTGAACCCCAACTGTGTGACAAGGCTGACACAAAAGGACTACATACAGCACACAGCATCACAGCATACAATCAACCCCTTTCATAATCAGTACAAACATTCACAATATCAAGAGACAATTAATTAATTAATTAGTGTTAATGCCAGAATAATTATACATGTACACTCCTATTATCTTTATCTTCTAAATGTGTTTTCTGAAAGTGCTTTCTGGGCCCATTAAAACATATTATTGTTTTAAATGTTTTAGCGATGTGTACAATTCCTGTAGAGACAGCTGTCAGTTCTAAGACAGATGATGAGCAGGATTTGTCTTGATCAGAATTTTTCTTTTTTTATGGTAGAAGCTGCTAGACTGTGTACAGTCACTAAATTGGCAGCTTTGATTTAGTAAGATAATGAGTCCTGTTTTTTTTTTGTGTTTATGGGTGTTTGATTTCTTTACTGTGGAGATGTAGTCTTTATATATAGCATTTAAGTTTGATTAATGAATTTAGGCCACAGTTTGGAGCTCTGACTAATTCTCAAGGTTGTTCATTTGAACAATTTTTCAACATTTTACAAAAAACATTAAATTAGCATGTTGCACATAGGCAAGGTATAAATGATAATCTGTCCACACATTGATCTGCATCAATTATTGGCAAGCTAACACTTGGCTGGTATTTTAATGTTAAACTTCATGAAATGTAAGTAGGAATTTGTTGAAAATCCACCACTCTTTTGTTTTATTCATTTGGAATATAAATGTGTTATTGCAGAACCAGTGAATGTTTATATGTTTATATTTTGTATTATTTGGTTCTTCATCATTTATTTTATTTATATTCAATATATGGATTCAACAATCAGTTCAGAAGTAAGACCCATGGCTGCGTGCAATGTTTCAGCACCACTGACAGTGGACAGCTGCCTTAACGGGTGACTGCGACTTTATAGTGAAAGATTAAAACCATAGATCACACTTTGGTGTTTTATTAAGGCACCCCCCAAAAATACTACAAATAACGCTCTCCATAGATTTAGGTTATTATTTACGTTTCAGTTGGTCTTCAAATAGTTTTTCAATAACAACAAATGTTAGATTAGTATAATTCTCACACTGTGTAAGCCCTCTACACTCACTTTACTGCCGCTTAGTCTGACTGTTCAGAGATACATGAGAAATCGTCTGTTGACTGGAGGCTGGTGCCTGCTCGAGCTCTTGACCCCGGGCTCTTCTGGACTGACGCTAAACGCATCACATACGGTTGATCACACGCGGGCTGGTTCAGACAGTGAACAGCCTGCTGCACAAGATCAAGGGATGAGCAGAGATCCAGACCAGAGGACAATCTCTTCCGTCAAGTTCACATTTTTCTCTTTAGCAGCAGTAGCGGGATGTGTAATATTATTGCCTGTATTGTCCCCATAATGTAGGGTTTTCCAGGACCACACAAACACACACACATATTTTCTAACATATCAAAACTCTTTTTTCTTTATCACAAGCATGTTTCTTCGATTTTAACGCTAAGGGATTGCAACTAATTATGTCGTAGGCTACCAGAAGTGTGCCCAACATTGGGATGGGATGGGGCATTTAGCAGGACCAGTACTGTAAATACAGTACTCCTCTGCTTCCTGTTTTAGGTGCAGGGATGGGCACTGTTAAGGTCGAGCGGGTCTATTGATTTTTGGCACTCGCAAAACAACCGCGCCCTAAACCGTGGTATTGCTCTTGAGACATCAAACCCGTTTCTCAAACACATGGATAATGTATCATCTAAAATTGGCTGTATTTTTCTGTTTGTTTACAAAGTGTACAATTCAACGTAAAACGAATGTAAAAATGCCAATTTACTGTAGCTACTAAAATGTAACCTATAGTAGGTACTAGTTCCATTAGCTACTGCATGGTTTTAGTAGCTATATTTTACAGTAACAAATTATAATAGTCTACATCTAGCTAATTAGATGGCATTAACATTATAGCCTAGGCCTACAACTTAGTGACATAGCTTACAGTTTGAAGCTGTCTCTAAAATGCCATCCTGTATGCTTTTAACATCGTATTTTTACGGTAATTTTATGTAAAGTAGCCTACTGATGTAAATTCCAGAGCTGCTATTTTAAAGCAAAATGTAACAAAATATTTGTTTCACTGTTATTAAAATTTGTGGGTGAGTGAGTTGGTGGAGAGGGAGTGTTGTCAGCTGCACTGATGGGAAATCTCCTTCAATTAATTCCGAAACGGCTACGTCCAAGAATAGCCTGTCGGTCCTCGCCCTGCGTGCCCTCGCAAAACGGAGCCGTTCCCGAGAGACGCACGTCTGAATGCGCAGCTGTCTCCCAGCGCTCACATTTCGACCACTTGAACAAACAGCCCATAACCTCACAACGCGCTGTCACGTTCCTTTATCAAAGCTGCACAACCACTCTGTCGTATAAACAAGCCGACGGTATGCAGTAAAGGCAGGCGAGTTGAGGCTGAGAACGCATTCAGAAGTGGCTGAAGGTACAGCTACAGACCGGAGTTAGAAAGATAAATTAGTCAGTGGGGTGCGCGTGCGTGCGTCATGTGCTGCAAGAAGAACTGGCCAGAGCGCCGAATTGATCAGTGGCTCATTATAGCATAGCTTGCCAGCTGATCGGAGCTAACTGTTTCGTACGGCTTGTGTTTCACAATCTGATATCCTGCGAGCCCCCACCCCACATTCGTTCTCAACTGCCTCCTCCCCCTCTTTTTTTCCTCAGGGGCGCTTGACGGAGGGTAACGAGGCTAACAGACAGCTCAACATTGGCAGAAATAAGGAATAGAGGGATCCGAGTGTTCTCATTGACGGATTGCCTTGGGGGGAAGATGAGCAGATCCTACGCGGCCCAGAGCCCAGTGCAGAGAAACAAGAGCGGCTATGGGAACCCGAAGATGTCGCCGTTGTCCCCTCGCGATTGATGCTTACTTTCTGTCACTGTGTCCCTTCATTGGATTTTTCATGACGGTTGGATTGGTTCTTTTGCACTTAAAATGCCAGTAATGGCTCTGGCGAAAAGGATGACACCTTACCAGTGAGCACAGGGGGAAAAATCAATCGTTACTTGTGATCATCTATTTTTGTATCCGAATAATGTGTGGGGAAAACAGAATTTATTTCGGATATCGTACATCTATCTGTAGCAGAGATGCAAATCCATGCGAGTAAACGTGAGCGCGAGGTGACCGAAGGCAGATTATAGCTAGGCTACACTGTGCCAAATATTGCGGATGTTGCGAAATAAATAAATAATCATTTTTTAAATTCTATTTCCCCCTGTTTTAAATAGATATTGATACTGTAATCATCAGAATGTACAGTTAAAACCGAACTCAAACGATTGTTTTGAATGTTTTCATTTATGTTCACTTGGTTATCACACCTAGATCGTATCCTTAATGATTGTAGCTATGATAATTATTACAACCTGAATTTTCAAGGAGAAGCACGGGAGAAAGACCGCTCTGGGAAATGAGGATGGAGCCACAGAAAATGAGATATTTACTCAAGAATGACATGGCCGTGGAAATATGTTGATTTAGGACATAAAATGAGGTGATGATGGACCATTTTGTATGCTGAAGTGGGAAATGAACCCGTGAACTGCAAAATATAAGGCACGCTATTTCGTTCCATTTTGTTTGTTAGTTTTCTGTTCGTTTTATTTTCCGTTTTCGCCTAAAATTTAACCATCAGCTCCTGGAGTCTAACGTCACATATACACGCCATGAAGACAAATGTGTACTCCAGTTATACACGTATTAAGTTTTGAAGCAGATGGGATGTAATGTGGTGTGGTCGCGTTGAATATTCGCCCCCTTTTTTCCTGCTTCGTAAAGACTGGCATTTGGAGTCTATAGAATGGCTCGGTTCGGAGATGAGGTGCAGTCCAGGTATGGCGGAGGACCGGGACACGCTCAAGGGGGACCCGGCCGCGGCGGCAGCAGGCAGGGTGGCCCGCCGGGTCAACAGAGAATGTACAAGCAGTCAATGGCCCAGCGAGCCAGAACTATGGCCCTGTACAACCCTATACCGGTGCGGCAAAACTGCTTTACTGTCAACCGATCTCTGTTCATCTTCAGTGAGGACAACTTTGTGAGAAAATACGCCAAAAAGATCACCGAATGGCCATATCCTTTTAAGCCCACTAAGTGAGTACCCTGAGGCCTCCAGTTGCAGGTATAGTGCACTTGAGTGTGGCATATGTAAGGTCACCTGAACATGTCAAAACACGATAACGATGAATCCCATTAGGCTACTGCTGGTTTAATAATGGCTGTGTGTAGGAAAAAAAATGCGCGGGAGGTCATGATTTGATTCAGACTTGTCAATTGAGTGCTTTTAGACATTTATTTGTCAAGTTATTTCGGTGTCAAATAGTATTGAGTCTATTTCTGGTGTGTTCGGTGAATTGCGTACGGGCGTGAGGTGAGCTGTGAGCTGTGTGACGATAGCGGGCGACGCTGTGGCTCGCGGAGGCTTGCTGATGTCAGCATGTGCAGTCTTTCAGCTTGGTCTCATTCGAGAGATGGTGAAAATGAGGAGGTGAGGGGAGGGGGAAAGCCACCATTTCCCATATTCTAAGAGCTCCAGGAGGATACGGAATATATATGTAGGCTATTAGCATTTTTCATAGATTCATTTTTAAAGACAAAAAGCAAAGGTTTATTCTGCAGAGAAAAGGGAATTGTTTAAGCGATATCACACAAGCAGTTATACAAGGCCGCAGGTAATCAAAGCTGTGCCAATACAGCATGACTGTGAGGGTGACATTGTTTTTATACAACAGCTAAACAGGAAGCATACTTAATGAGGAACTAGTGTTTCAGACAAAAATTGGCTAGTTATTCCATCATTAGTTTAGGCCCACACAAATAGTTCCAAAAAAAGCAAACATTATGTGTCATCCAAGCAGCACACAGACTTAAAGCCGGTCTGGAATGGCGTATGTGAGTGGAGCAGAGTGACACATGACTACTTCCAAAATCCTATTCTTTGAGTATGTAGTGCATTAAATGAAAAACTTATTTCTCAAGTGTTGATTAAGTATTGCCATGTGACCTAAGACATCATCTGCATCATTCAGTCCCATTTACATTTGTGGCAACTCTTCTCTCATGACCTTATGGGATAGTAAATTGTCTATGAAATTATATATTTTTTGGCTAGTGTTTTATGAACAGTGCAAATTAGGACATACTTGACATACTTGTTTTTGCATACTGAGACACTGTTACATAAAGCTTGCACCTTTGTGTACGTAGGTGTGAGTTATGTGTGAGTTTTCCCGGAAACACGCACTTGTTTTTTTCTGGGACAGCCCCATTCATATTGCAAATAAATATTGGACCAGTTATATTTATATTTAAGTATATTTATTGTTGAAAATGAAAAACTATGCTCCGTACTTTAGTCTATTGTCATCATGGCCTCATTATTCATTGATCCCTTTTGGAAGTGATTTGGTAAGCTTGTTCAAAATCTAAGATGCAATAAGCAGATGCA
The DNA here is from genome assembly GCA_039654625.1 of Rhinogobio ventralis. Lineage (NCBI taxonomy): Eukaryota > Metazoa > Chordata > Actinopteri > Cypriniformes > Gobionidae > Rhinogobio > Rhinogobio ventralis. Next base: position 23,800,292 of record CM077196.1, read on the forward strand.
ATGTTTTTGACTTAGTATGTCCTGATAAGGCCCCAGATAGTTCACTAAAGCTTTCACCGAAGAGGTTCCACTTTATTGTTATATTAGATTGGATGCCCCAGTATAATAGCAGAACAACCCAATTATTTAGACAAATCTTTATTTCCAGGAAAACAGACTACAGAAGAAGTTCACTCCCTGCCTTTTCTAATAGACCTCTTAGGATTTAAAATCATTATAGTGCACAGAACTGCACCCACACACACTTCTCTTTTGACACTATATTTTAAACTACCCGAGCTTTCAGTGACCTTTAACATTGCACTCGGCTTGAAAGCCACTCTTTCTATAAGCCTCATTCTTGTGATTTATCTCACGGACACATCTAATGAGGCCTTGTGATCTGAAGTCCTTAACTTCTCTGCTTTTTAGAAGTGTTTTTCAGATGCCCACTGTATAGCAGCCTTTTTAATAGTTACAACTGATTTGATTTGTATCCTACAAACATCGCTGATTAAAATTGTATGTGTTTTAGAAATACAAAGAGTGTGCCACATGTGAATGTAGATTAGATGAGAAGATCAATTTATGGTTGCCAAGCATTGCATCCTTTCTTTCACCCCTCTCTGTAGAGATAATGGAACTCTAAAAAGACATTGTCTCATTCTCTCTACGTTTATGGGCCGCCTCTCTGCACTGTAAATGGAATGTAACCTTATAGCTGCATTTTCTAATTTTAGTTTAATTGACAAATATGAAACTGCAGCCTATCTGGAGTGCAGATAAGTAGCAAATCTATCCGAAGAGACCTTAAACATGTGCTCAGTTCTCTTAAACATTTAAAACGTGCATCTAGTCATGAAACATTTTTGTACCTGCGGTTTCATTTTAGTGGAAGTGCATGAATGTTTTCAGTCACAAATAAGTTGTCTGAATAAGCCATCAAATAGTTTTCCACCAAAGAATGACAGATAGAAATTAATGATGAAAAAGACACTGCTATAAATAAATGATTTGTAGAAGGCAGAAAGAGTGGTTGAGTGGACACCAGAGGGAGACAGACTGATAGAAAGAAGTTGTCGTGAGTCGTGAGCCCTTGCAGTTTTCTTCCATGTGTAGAAGCTGTGATCTACATTCAGTCTGCAGAATTTAAATTATTTATTTCCCCTTTCTTTCCTTTTCTCTCTCAATTCCTCTTTCTCCCTCAATTTCACAAGAGAACTATTGTTTGCTTGACTGGCATACAATAGTTTCAATTATGAAAAATGGCAGAGTTAAAACCGAGATTCTTGTGTGTTAGAAGGTGTTGACATATCCAGATGTGTGTTTCAAAGAATCCTGATACAATCTGGCTGTTTTCTTCTCTTTTTTCACTTTCACCTTCTGATGAAGTTATTTGTGCACACTATTGACAATCTAGTACACAAGCACACATACAAACACGTTGTGTTTTCATGTTTTATGGGGACTTTACATAGACATGATTTTTATACTGTACAAACTGTATTTTCTATCTCCGAACCCTACCCCTAAACTTACCCATCACAGAAAACTTTCTGCATTTTTACATTTTCAAAAAAACATCATTTTAGTATGATTTATAAGCTGTTTTAATCATGGGGACCAAAAATGACCCCACAAGGACAAGGATTTTGGATATTTCCATTTTTGTGGGGACATTTTGTCCCCATAATGTAGGGTTTTCCAGGACCACACAAACACACACACATATTTTCTAACATATCAAACCTCTTTTTTCTTTATCACAAGCATGTTTCTTGCTCTCTCCTGTTCCGAGGTTCTCGTCAGGCTAAAAATAACAGCGGCGGACTGAAAGAGCAGTTCTCAATGGCATGTTCTCCTTTCCTCCTGCCTTTCTGCCTCCTTGGAGTCAGCCCTCTGTTGTATGCATACAGATGGGCCACAGACAAGCATCGCTGTCTAACCGCATACTCCAATGCCATTTTGGAGGAGAAATGGAGACTCTAGTTTTATAAGAGGGCTGCATAGTGTCTTTAAAGTAAAACTGTGGTAGAAAACAAGACAGGCTGCTTAGACTACTGAATCTTCTTTCTATTCACCAGAATGTGAAGAATTATAAGCAACTAATTTAAAGTGGTTATGTATTATGTTTTTTTGCTGAATTATAGTATGAAATTTCCTGGCAGTTCATGTTAATTAATACTAAGTCTTTTTAATAACTTACACTTATAAAAATAAAGGTTCTTTGGCGGGGTGTATGGTTCCATGAAGAACCTTTAAAATCCAAAGAACCTTTCCATTGCACATAGGGTTCTTTGTAGTGCAGAAAGGTTTTTTAGACTATAAAATGGTTAGAAAAGAATGGTTCTTTAAAGAACTTTTCACAAAATGGTTCTTCAGGGAAGCAAAAATCGTTCTTCTATGGCATTGCTGTGAAAACCCCTTTTTGGTTCTTCCTGGCACCTTTATTTTTAAGGGTGTATGAAGTGTTTTTATTTTTGTGTATTTGCACAAATGTATTTCACACAGCCACTGATTGGCCTTAAGAAAAGTAGATTATGTGTAATGTGTTAGTCACATGTGCGAACAAATCTATCTCTGTTAATACATTAAAGGGATAGCCCTTTCATTATTTACTGTCCCTTATGTCGTTCCAAACCTATACAACTTTATGTATACTTTCTTCTGTGGAACATAAATGAAGAATATTTTGTAGAATGTTGGTGAAAAAAATAGTTTCGGTTCTCATTTAATTTTTTCCCCAGACAACTGTTTGGTTACCTACTGTTGTGAAACACAAACAGTATTAGATTGTTATTTGGGGTTGTATGTTGTACGTAGACCGTATGTAAACTGCACATGTGTGTATGCCTCATCTGGACATGCATTTGTGATCTAATATGAAATATATACAGAGAACTGAAAAAAAGGAGAAAGGCTTTAAAAAGGGTAGAGACAGACACAGACTTTAAAAAAAGGATGAAAGGAAGTCTTATGGAATACATTTTGGAATAACAGAGTGACAGGAAGACAGACTGCGTGCATGAGTGTAAATTATTTAGGATGGAGGCATAGTTGCACACACCTAAATACAAACATTCCACAAGGCTAGTAAAGCTTATGGTTTCACTTAACATTGTGACAAACCCTTTGATTTAATTTTATAAATAAAACACATCACATAATTAGATCATTAACACAGGCTTCATTGGACGCTTCGGCTCTTCTTCTCCCCTGGTTCACAACATCACAACATGTTCCTGTGTGTCTCAACACTGTGTATGATGGGATATGACTGGATGATAAGATTGTCCCTTCATTTTAGATCCTCTCTTCCATTTGGGCAGCAGGGAGTTAAATGTGTCATCCTAGATTCATTCACACAACCGTCACTTTCTCTGTCTCTGCCAGTCACACACTCTCTCTCTCTTTCTCTCTCTCTTTCTCTCTCTCTGTGATTGTAAAGTCATGATTATAAAAAGGTAGAAATATTGGACTGGCAAAGGACTCAGTTACTTACAATGTATTTGAAGGGAACTAATCTCATACATCCATAGGACTATTTGGTTAAAAGTAATGCTAGTTATAGCTTCTGGTACATTTTGGTGCATAGTGAACTGTTATATGGAGTTCAATATGAACCTTTCCCAAAATGCTTTTTTTTTTTTTAAAGGGATAGTTCACCCAAAAAAATGAAAAATCTGTCATCATTTTCTCACCTTCATGTTTCAAACCTGTAAGACTTTTGCTAATCTTCAATTTTTATGGATTACGTTTACAGTGTTTTTATTAACTTTTTGAATCGCTTTAGTTACACAGACTTTCAGTGGGGGGACAGAAATCTCTCAGGTTTCATTAAAAATATTTTTATTCATGTTTCGAAGATGAATGAAAGTCTTATGGGGTTAGAATGACATGAAGGCGAGTAATTGAACTGAATTTTCATTTTTTGGTGAACTAACTCTTTAATGTTTATGAATTCATTAAATCTATTCTACAGATTACTAGACTAGTGTGCTTTAAACTTTGTGATGCCAAAATAAAATGTATGTGTTAAAAGTGTATTAAAAGTTTGGGATCAGTATTGTTTTTTAAGAAATTAATACATTTATTCAGCAAGGATGCATTAAATTGATTAAAAGTGACAGTACATTATAGTGTTATAAAAGATTTTTGTTTCAAGTAAATGCTGTTCTTTTGAACTTTCTGTTCTGTTCAGAAATATCTTTTGAGCTGCAAAACATTATATTACATTTCTGAAGGATCATGTTGTGACTGAAGGCTGGAGTAATGATGCTGAAAATAAATTGCATTTTAAAATATATGAAAATAGAAAACCGTTACTTTAAATTGTAGTGATATTTCACAATACTACTGTTTTTACTGCATTTTAAACAAATAAATGCAGCCTTATTAAAAATATTGTGTTATCACTATTGTTTTAAACTGCTCACATTTTGATTTCAACTGTGCTTCACACAAAGCTGGAAACGCCTAGTGAGAAGGTGTGCGACAACATTTCTGAAAATTAGTATGTCTACACATGAAATTTAAAATGGCATTTAAGTCACATTTTGGCATGAGACCTTTTGTTTTCAAATGATAAGAGCACCAGTCTTGTTGTTTCAGCTAAGCAATGTGTGTATATGTGCATGTTTGTGTTTGCCTTCCAGGCTTAATCTGGTGGTTTCATACCTCCTAATGTCTGGGTCTAAATGAGTGTAGTCATCCATAATGTTGCAGCCCCACGCTGCTCAGCTGCTGCCGCAGACAAGGCTACAATACCCAGTAGTTAACACGCTTTCACTAGTCCACATGCACAGGGTTGTAATCTAGAAAAGTCCCGAAATCTTTACCTGTCTGCCTTTTACTTACTTTCCCTTTAATTAATTTTTCAAAATGACATTTGCATTTGTGTTGATATGTACAGTATGTCATTGCACAATGTAGCAGAGGTGTATAGTCAGTTGTTTCATTGGCATTGCTTACGTATTAAGCTAGCATTGCACTTCACTACCCGCTCATGTTTTTCCTCTTTCTCTCTGGTTCTGTATCTTGTGTTCTAGTAGTGAATTTTTCAGTTCTTTGGCTGGGTGGTATGTGTGTGTATGTGTGTGTGTGTGATGCTGACTTGGGAGAAATCTATTTTGGGTGCAGAGTGAGGAAAAAAATGTGGCGGCTTGAATTTTCATGCTGGTGCCCGTGTCGCATGTTGCTACTGCTACTTTTTTAGTAAAAAAGTATATGAGAAGTGCATGAGAAGGAGCAGCTTAAGTATTAAACACATATGAACTAATAGTGATGGTAACCAAGAAGACAAAAGAGTGGCGGGAATCTGAACAAAGACGTGTGACACATAAAAAAACAAACTGAAAGTCCATGAAAACTAAACAACAGAATTGTGACAATATTATATTATATTATAATTAAATTTAGATATATTACATTATATTATATTATACACTGCTGTTCAGAATTTGGGATTGGCAAACAATTTTTTGAATGTTTTAAAGCAGTCTCATGCTCATGCTCATGCTGCATTTATTTGATCAGTTGATAAGGTAAAAACAATAATATTGTATTACAATGTAAAATAATTTTTATATTTTCATATATTTTAAAATGTAATGTAATATTTTAAAATGTTTATTCCTGTGATGGCAAAGTGGAATTTTCAGCATCATTACTCCAGTCTTCAGTCACATGATCCTTCAGAAATCATTATAATATGCTGATTTGCTGCTCAAGAAACGTCTCGGTTACATATGTAACCCTCGTTCCCTGAAGGAGGGGACAGAGACGTACGTCAGAACTGACCGACGAATTGGGGATAATTTTCAGAGAAAATTAGCCAAAATAAGCCAGCGCCCAGGAGAAAGCCACACTCCTAGTTGAGGCACGTCTTGGGACCGGTAGGCCAAGACGATAGCATCCACTATCCAGTGGGCTAACCTCTGCTTGGAGACAGCCTTTCCCTTCTGCTGGCCTCCATAACAGAAAAAGAGCTGTTCTGAGGTTCTAAAGCTTTGAGTTCGGTCCACGTAGGCGTGGAGAGCGTGGACGGAACAGAGCAAAGCTAGGGCTGGCTCTGCCTCCTCCGAAGGCAGCGCTTGCAGGTTTACCACCTGGTCCCGGAAGGGAGTGGTGGGAACCTTGGGCACATATCCGGGTCCGAATTCTAGGCACGATTCGCTGACCAAAAGTGCATGCAGGTCCCCTACCCTCTTAATAGAGGCCAATGCCGTCAAGAGAACTGTCTTCATGGACAGGATTTTTAGCTCTATGGACTGCAAAGGCTCAAAGGGAGGACCCTGAAGTGCCTTGAGCACCAGAGCTAAGTCTCAAGAGGGTACCGAGTTTGGACAAGGAGGATTTAGTCTCCTCGCACCTCTGAGGAACCTGACGATTAGGTCGTGCTTTCCCAAAGACTTACTTCAACTGCTTCGTGATACGCCGCTATAGCTGCGACGTACACTTTGAGGGTGAAGGGAGACAACCTTCGCTCCATCCCATCTTGCGGGAAAGAAAGCACGACACTTCGACACGGCACCGAACACCTTCGGGGGTCTTCCTGGCAGGAAGAGCACCATTCAACAAACAGGTTCCACTTCAAAGCATAGAGGCGGCTCTAGCAGAAGAGATGGTGTCTACCACTGCTTGTGGCAGGCCACCTAGAACCTTCGCGTCCCATCTAGGAAACAGACATGGAGTTTCCAGAGTTCTGGATGTGGGTGCCATAGAGTGCCCCGTCCCTGAGTAAGTAGGTCCTTCCTCAGAGGAATGGGCCAGGGAGGTGCTGTCGTGAGGAGTGTTAGTTCTGGAAACCAGGTCCGGTTGGCCCAGTAGGGCGCAACTAACAAGACAGCAGCTGGTTGTCGTGGCAGCTGGTTGTCGTGATATGTGATGGTTTTTGATCGCCTCCGTCTGCTTCTGGGCCACCGAGAACTGCTGGGAGAAGCTCTCGATGGCGTCGCCAAAGAGGCCGGCCTGGCAGACAGGGGCCTTGAGGAACCGCTACCGCACCGCTACCGACCGCTCCACTGGGGGGGGGGATCTCCACGTACCCCTTAGCCACGCCGCCATCGAGGGTAGTGAGGACGGAGGAGTCAGTCGATCGTTTTTTAGCATTGTACGGTTCCACTTGAGCCCGACACTCTGGATCAGACTCAGGCAACGCTACCACACCCGAAGGGGGCAATGCAGCTGAATCTTCATCTCCAGAGGACATTAGCTCGTCCCCCGATGCAGCAATCATAATCATATCCTCAGCCGGAGCCCCGAAAGTAACGACTGGTGGCCCCTGGGGAGGACCAGCGCACTCTCTCGGAAGTTCCACCAGCGCAGCGGAGGGGAGAGGGTCCCGAGGAGCCTGTTGACCTGTCGGGGGTGCCCTGACTGTAACCCTCAGGTCTCCACCAAAGGCATCAGCCAAAGTAGCCGCCCTCTGCTTTGCAGCGGGAGGACCACTGGATCGGGGGATACGCAATGGGACTCCACCCCTTCTGAGGTAATCGAGCCTAGACCGTAAAACTGCGAGGTTCCACTGCGGGAACATGAGTCATTCACGAAAGCTGGCTCAGCGTGCTGAACGCCCAAACATGTGAGACAACGATCATGACCGTCAACTGGGGACAGAAAACGACGGCATCCAGAAACACACGGTTTAAATGACATCTTGAAAAAGATGCAGGCTCAAACCGTGTTGCTCTTTTAGAAAAGGAAACTGCTCTGAAAGTGCTGAAGCACACAGGGAGATGGCCGCGGCTCACAGCAGTCCAAAAGTGCAGGAGCACTCAAAGAGTGCTCCGAAGTAGAAAGCAAAGATGTGGTATTCCACGTATTTATACCCGCGCTGGGGGGCGGAGTGTGGAATGCGTGAATCGCCTGCCAATGTCCATTGGCTCGTTTTTAAACACTTGAAGTAGATTGGTCTCTGAAAATGATCCCCAGTTCGTCGGTCAGTTCCGACTGTGGCATAATAAAAGTCCCGCTACTCGCGAGGCGTGTGTTGCGTTAGTCTTATTAACAATCGCTCCAGCGGCCTTGCTCAGCTCCCACACCACTAGGTCCTGCTCTGCTTCATACTACAGTAACGTTAATAATCGCATTCATGAACATGATTTCTGCCCGAGTCCTATCCCGATTCTTTTCCACTGGCTGTGAGGTGAAGACCACATGTCCCAAGATTCTGTGCTCAAACTTGGCGTCATCAAACTATGCCTTTGTTTTGAATAGGCGACCTTTAGCGGACGGAAAAGTTGCATAGTGCACCTTTTAAAGGAAAAGTGTTCTATATTACTTCCTATAAAGTTAATTAGCCTACTGGACTTTTCGGTCATACGTTTATACTGCTTAAACACACACACACACACACACACACACATAAATGTTATTATTGTTAATCCTGTCCTGAAAGACTGATTTCTGACCACTAGGGGTAAATGAGCAATTAAATTGGGGACGAGATGGAGAGAGTGTTGGTGCTTGTAACTACATGACTATCTTTCATAGCTGCATAAAGAGAAGGAAAAACTATGCTGTTTCTAGTTAATAAATTATTCAGGCTGCAGCTCCAGATTGCAAGAGATAGAATTAGAAAAGCAAACAGCCTGGGACCTTACAGCCAGATGAGGAAATCAATACATATTTACATTTCACTGGCTGGGCTTCTCTGGTCGCTCTGTGGAGCGCTACGCCGTCTATTACTGCTAATTACCACACCAGTGATTCTCACACACATACACTCACTGACTGACTGACATGCCCACTGAATCGCTCATGTACTCTATTAGTGGTTTAGCGTGCAGTATAACTCTGTCTGATTGCTTCAACTCGTTCAGCTTCTGTGTTTGCTAAGTTCTGATGTGTCTAGTCAGCCATTTTGATACCCCTGCTTGTATAGGATTTGTAGTTTGCAACTCTTCAATAAAGTAGTGGTGGGGAATGCTTAATGAGCCAGTTCTGATTTACTGTAAATTTGGATTGCATGGGAACATCTAAAACATCTAAATCAATTTTTAGTTGCTGAAAGTATTAAAGGGATAGTTCACCCAAAAATTCTGTCATCATGTACTCAACCTTAAGTTGTTCTACTTTTGTTCTGTTATTTCTGTTGAACACAAAATAAGATATTTTGAAGAATATGGGGAACTAAATAGTTAGGCCCCTTTGACTTCCATAGTAGGGAAAAAATTATATGGAATTGGGTCCATCAACTGTTTGGTTACTGACATTCTTCAAAATGTCTTCTTTTGTGTTCAGCAGAACAAAAAAATTCATATGGGTTTGGAACAACTTGGGGGTGAGTAAATGATGACAGAATTGTGTTGGAAATTGAGCAGCCGCAAATTACGCCTATGCTTTCAGGTAAAATAACGGACAGACTAAATATTCAGGTCATTTCAATCTTATTTTCTTTGATCCTATTTAAAAAAATAAATCGTAGAACACACCTTGTAAAACTACCACGTCTCCGTCATGAACGTGACCAGTCACTGTCAACATAACCCAAAACTGTAGCTACAACCTGTCCACATACAAAACATGAGCAGCGGTTACAACACACGTTACACACTTTATTTCCACTTATCGAATATTTTCTTCATTTTTATAGAAAAAAAAGACACCTTTCCGATCTGATATGTGATGGTAAAAGGAAGTAGAGCGAGTTCGGCAAAAGGCGGATTCAAACCTCAGGTCGAATTGCGTCAAAATTGAATGCCACGCACCTTACCCCTACATTATCACTACTGACAGTTCCTGACAGTGTGTTCCGGACTTTACAGAATAGGGATGGAACGGTATGAAAATTTCATGTCACGATTATAGTGACCCAAATGATCACGATTATCAATATTATCACGGTTTTGTTCAAATGAGATGAAAGTGTTCAAAAAGAACTGATGCACACACTGAAAACATTTCAACAAGTTTTATATTTGAAAATCAGCAAACAACAAATAAAACAAGCAGCTCTATGCACTATTTTAAGCAAGATTCTATTCTGTGGGATTTCCTTCCTTATAATGGCCGTCGTCAATAGCAACGCATTATAACACAGCGCACATCCATGTATCACAACGGTCGAGCACTCGTTTCATTCAAATGCAACTTGCGTCTCTGTTGTTGATTGTATTGAAAATGAAATCAGGGGACTTTACTATTAATACTACTATAATTATTACTATAACTTCTTGTGATGATCTTGTCTGGATAATCTCTGTACATTATCTCAATATGTCCCCGTAATTATTTGTCATGTGGTAAAGAAAATCTGTGTAATAAGTGTACAATGAATATACACTAATTATCCCTTAAATGTCACCCTAGTCTTGTCTGAACTTGTTTGTTCGTCTTTGGCTCAAAGCCACTTGCTGCAAACTTTTCTTCATGAAAGCTTCACGTTCATTTCAAGTGAGCGAGATAAAATATTTCAACAACTTTGTGTCCAATTATTTCCCAGACGTAGTTTTGGTATTGAGGTCAAAGTCCACTTGCCTTGCGTTCGCTATACAACAGTGGGTGGCCACGAAAACGACTCAGCAGATTTTTGCCACTATAGCAGCGACTTTATTTGTGCATGTTCTGCAGACAGGGTGACCATACTCGATTAAGTTCCCCTCAGGACTTTTGTAAAAGCCAAAATATGACCACATTCAGATTTGGTCCTTTTAGAAGGCTGAAAAATCTCCCGAGCGCTGTCACTGCCTTCCGCCATTTCTCCTCATTCAAAAAACAATGTTGCGCGCTGCTTCTGCGCCAGACTGATGCTGGCTAGACAGGATTTACCGCGAGTTTTCAAAATCGTGATAATCAAACACGTTTTTAATGATAATTAAAACGATATTACTAACCTTCGGTACATTTTAACGTGGTTCATCGTGAAACCGGTAATCGTCCCGTCCCTATTACAGAATGAACCTGCGCTTGGAATTGAAAAGTCTTACTTGTTACTTGCGGGCTGATGGATGGGTTCTCTCCCGCGTCTTTTTTATAGAATTTTGCATCGCTGCTGTTTATCTATCACACAACTGCAAATTATAGGCTAAGTGAATAGGCAAACACACCTCATTAAAATGCATGAGACTGCCTGACACCTAATTGCCTAACACAGCTGTCAATCAAACTCATCAAGCATTATGCAAAAACCATATACTGTAAAAAAAACACATTTTATTTATTTACATTTTTTAGATATTATAATAATTTTGTAATTACGTTAAAATAATTTAAACAACTGTTATTTAACAAATGTTATTATATTTGTATAATAAACTGGGAGGGCCTATTCATCATAGTGAGCTGGCCTGTGCCCGTCAGGCACACTGACTACACCTAAAAAAATACTTCTTGCAACCTCCTTTTGCCAAGGTAACAGCTCTGAGTCTTGTTCTATAATGCCTGATGAGTTTGGAGAACACCTGACAAGAGATCAGAGACCATTTCTCCATACAGAATCTCTCCAGATCCTTCAGATTCCAAGATCCATGTTGGTGCTTCTTCTCTTCAGTTCATCCCACTCATTTTCTATAGGGTTCAGGTCAGGGGACTGGGATGGTCATGGCAGAAGCTTCATTTTATGCTCAGTGACATGTTTGTATGTTGATTTTGATGTTTGTTTTGGATCGTTGTCCTGATGGAAGATCCAACCACGGCCCATTATAAGATTTCTAGCACAGGCCATCAGGTTTTGATTTTTTTATCTATTGGTATTTGCTAGAATCCATGATACCATGAATCTGAACAAGATGTCCAGGACCTCCAGCAAAAAAAATAGGCCCTCAACATTAAAGATCCAGCGGTATATTTAACCGTGGGCATGGGGTACTTATCCCTGTTTGCACCAAACCCATCTGGTGGGTTTGCTGCCAAAAAACTCTTTTTATAGTTTCATCTAACCACAGAACCAGGCCCCTTTTGAACTTCCAGTCGTGTCTGACAACTGAATATGCTGGAGTTTGTTTCTGGATGAGCAAGAAGGATTTTTCTTAAATCCCTCCCAAACAACATGTGGTGATGTAGGGGTTGTTTTATTTTATTTTATTTTATTTTTTTAGGCTGACCCCAAGACTCAACTAATCTCTGTGATTCTCCATCTGCGATCCTTAGAGAGTCTTTGGCCACTCAAACTCCTCCTCGCCGTGCATTAGGACAATTATAGACACAAGTCCTCTTTCAGGCAGATTCGTAACATCTTTAGTTGATTGGAACTTCTTAATTATTGCCCTGATGGTGGAAATGGGAATTTTCAATGCTTTAGCTATTTTCCTAAAGCCACTTTCTATTTTGTGAAGCTCAACAATCTTTTGCTGCACATCAGAACTATATTCTTTGGTTTTACTCATTGTGATGAATGATTAAGGGAATTTGGCCTTTGTGTTTCCTCATATTTATACTCCTGTGGAACAAGACATCATAGCTAGACAATTTCATGTTCCTAGTCACCCTGGTAAAATATAAATATTAATAGTAATATACTTCCAAGATAATTTACTCATAAAAAATTCTAGGGGTGCCAATAATTGTGGACAACGTGTTTTGGAGGAAAACATTAATTTCATAATGTGATTTCCCCCCGATTCTTTTTATTCTTTTAATTCAATGAAAGGTTAGATTTTTGCGAATTTTTTGAATGAAAGATCAAAAGGATAAACAATGCAGATTTATTTTTACAGCCATCATTGATCATATTTACCAGGGGTGCCTATAATTCTGACCACAGCTGTACTTCATATGTAATTACAGTTACTTCAGTATTTAGTTCTGATTAAGACTGTAGAACAATTATATAAATTACAATACTGGAATTAACAAAAATTTTAAGTCTAACTTTAAAATGCATGTTTTTATGTATCCTTCTCACTATACTTTGGTTATACTTTGGTCAGTTAATAAGAATAATTTATGTAGTTTTATATTATTTATTTGAATAAATTAAAAGAGCTGTTTCTTGTCTATCCTTGAATCACTTAACTAGTTGAGGTTGATATAGGATTTAGAAAGTAATAAGTAATTAAATACTTTTTGGAGAGAGTAATTTGTACAGTAATCTAATTACACTATTGAAGGTGTAATTAGTAACTAGTAATTAATTACTTTTATAGAGTAACTTACCCAACACTGGTCAGCATACAGAAGAAATTATTTGCCACTACAGCTTTTAATTCGATTTTAATTAGCCAAAATTTTGAGCAATTTTTACGCCTTCGTATTGCCGTTCCATTTAAAAGTACTGTTAGAAATTACATAAATTCTTTCACAGCCTTTCTACAGATCTGTAAGCAAAGTGAATGGAAAATTTCACTTCATGGAAAAAGTTTTGCTGTTTACAATCATGTGATTCGGGGTTGTGTGTCCTTGTGATTTGTGGAATCTTGGGAAAAGGTCATTGAATTATTTTTTTTTACAACTTTTTTTACTGCTAAATTAACAAGGTAAAATTTTGATAAAAAAAAAATAGGGGCAGTGACGTATAGCTTTGTGATGTGTTCCAATCAATAATATATGAGACATCAATGATTATTCTTGATAAGTATTTTTATCCTGTTTTTCACAATATTTCATCTCACTTAGCTTTGTGAGAGAATGTGTAGATACTGTTCATCCTTACTTGTTCCTGTATATAACACCTGTCTGGTTGATAGACTTGAAAGTTGCCGGTCATATGCCATATAATCTAACTTGTTTACATCAGCTAGTATGCAGATAAAAAAAAAATTCCACAGTTAGTTAGATTATAGTAGTTGTTTACTTTAGCATAATTAGATGATAGTACTTTTAAAAACTTGGTTCTATCCATCAGTTTGATTGGATGGAGGCAGTTCTGAATGTGAGCTTAAGGTCGATCATAAGAAATTGGTGAGGTTTACAAGGATTAAATAATTGGAGAATTCTAGCATACGTCACCAGATAGAAGTCTCTTTTGCAACTTCACTCTAGAAACACTTTTAAAACGGCTCAAATCTCTCTTTAATGCCTCTCTGTGTCTGTCCTCCACCTTCATCTGCATATGTCTGTCTTTTGGTTCCATTGCAGATTATATTATTTTCCTTCACTCAGTCTTCTTGTCTCAATTTGTCTCTCCATCTCTCTCCATCCATCTCTCTGTGGTGCTGTGTGTCAGGCGTCCGTGCTGACGGTGCAGACTGCACTCGGCTGTATGAAGATGGTCTGATGGAGAGAGATGTTGAATGCACAGGTTCAGTAAGAGAGGTAGAGCAGCCGACTGAGGGGACAAGGCATGAGATGAAGGGATGGTGAACGAGAGATTGACATGATGCATAGGGTGCTGGGAGAGTGTGAGAACAACAGATTCAGAGGGAAAAAATTAGTGCAAGACTTTTGAAGGGCACTTGACGCACGCACGTATGCCCGCACACACACACACACACACACACACATTTTCAGCATCATTACTCCAGTCTTCAGTGTCATATGATCCTTCAGAAATCATTCTAATTTGATGATTTGCTGCTCAAGAAACATTTATTATTATTATTATCATCTTTGTTACGTACAGTAATACAGTTTAATGCACCCTTGCTGAATAAAAAAAATGTCCTTAAAAAAAAATATATATATATATATATATATATATATATATCTAACCCTAAACTTTGAACTTTTAGTGTATTTTTCACTGAACTCTATGCAGTTTATTCTGGAATTGCGTTTTCCACAGAAGACACATGCCCTTGTGTCTTAGAATTTGGGGAAAATTAGGTATCTTAAAAGGCAGCAGAATGACCTACCATGCGAGGACCCCTGCATTATATGATTTTTAGTCGTGACCTCCTGTAGCAGGTGTGTAACCTCATTCCTAGCAGGAATGACCTCTCAGAGTGTCCAGATAGCGTTCACAAGGCCAGCGACACTGAAGCCACTTTAAACACACTCACACAGGCAGAGAAAGGACAGTTTCTCCCTTCCTTTGTCTCCCACTTTCTTTTATCTCAAAGGCATTGCTAAATATAGTGTTGTACAGAGGGAGGAAGGTGGGTTCATAATTTAAGTTTTCTGGCGGAGCACATCATAGCATTGTCTCATATTCATCCTGTCTTTAAATGGGCGCCTTTTTCACAATGCAAGAGAGTGAGCGCAAAGGGTCTTCAAAGCACCAAAACACATGCTGCGGCCACATCACACTCTGCGGCCATATCACAAACACTGGCCTCTAGAGCAGGAACAGGATGTTCATTCATCCTCCCTACTAGAGAGGAAGAGTGCGCCACTTTCCCTTTCATCATACCATCCTGATGGGCGCATGAACACACACACTGCTGCACACAAACAGTAGTATTTAAATTAGACACTAGAATGATCACACACAACAACACTGATATCATTATGCGTGCATGTGGAAGAACATGCACACACACTCTGAGCAAAGGCCAGGCAGGCTAATTAAAAGGCACAGAGTTTGTTAATGTGTTGTAATGCTGGACGGACTGCCGGGTATTACAGGAGTCTTTACTGTACAGAGCCTTTGAAAGCCTGCCAGATCTCTCCTTCTCTTGCTGCTTCAACGGATATTTCAGCTTATGCCACACTGAAATGAATCATTCCCTCCCCTTTTTTCTCAGTAACGCCTCATACTGTTTTACACACTACAACCTGTTCTCTGGTGGTCACCAGGCTGCTGTGATGTGGGCTGTAATGAGGGTTGTGTTATTCAAAGCTGAATTGAGAATGACTTTTAAATTCCTGAATTTGAATTGAGGTAGTATAGGATGTAAAATTCAATTGAATGTACAATTAAAATGAACTAAAATTCAAAGAAATTAATGTAAGCTAACTGTAGTTTTTAACCATAAAAGCCAAGTTTGTCAAGACAAACTTTGAATGGTGTCTTGAAGTTTGAAAATTGCAATGCATTCCCTGCTTTGAACTTGAATTGAATTTTCTCTTCCTGTTTTTCCAGTTCCTCTCTGCATGCCATGGCCATCCTCCAGGTCTACCAGGCCAGGATGCTCAGCGACATGCACGAGGGTAGAGCTGACCCAGGGCTCATGGATGAGCTGCGTGCCACCACCGACCTCGCCCTCTGGGCGACGAAGGTGACTGCATGCTCCCTGGGTCAGGTGATGTCCACAGCGGTGGTCCAGGAAAGACACCTGTGGCTAAACCTGGCCGATATGCGGGACACTGAGCGAACTCGTTTCCTTGACGCCCCGCATATCCCAGGCTGGCCTCTTCGGCCTCCACCCCGCCGCTGGCACAGTTGCCTCAGTCTGCCTGCCACAAAGACGGGGCACCCTTTGGTACCCGCGTCCCGATCTTTGGAACCTCCACCTGTGGCTCCTGGATGCGACGAGGCAGGTTTGAGTACCCTACCACCTCAGGTGGTGGCTACAATTACTTCCGCTAGGGCCTTGTCTACTAGACACGCCTATGCGTTGAAGTGGAACCTCTTCGTCATCTGGTGCTCTTCTTGCCGAGAAGACCCCCGGAAATGCCCGATTGGGTCTGTGCTCTCATTTCTACAAGAAGGGTTGGAACGAAGGCTGTCTCCTTCCACCCTGAAAGTCTATGTGGCCGCTATCTCAGCCTACTACGACCTTTGTAGAGACAAAAACAAGGCCAGTCAGGGTAGGGGACCTGCAGGCATTTTCAGTTGACGAAGCGTGCCTGGAATTAGGGACCAGGTGGTGAACCTGCAAATGCTGCCTATGGAGGACAGGACACAGTGTTTCAGGACCTCAGACCAGCTCTTTGTCTGTTATGGTGGGAAGCTGAAAGGAAGAGCTCTCTCCAAACAAAGGTTGTCGCACTGGATTGTGGATGCCATTGTTTTGGCTTACCAGACGCAGGGATGTCCATGAGGGTACACTCCACTAGTAGTGTGGCCTCCTCCTGCGCATGGCACCTCGCTAACAGACATTTGCAGAGCTGCAGGCTGGGCGACACCAAATACATTCACCAGTTTCTATAACCTCAGAGTGGAGCCAGTGTCCTCTCATGTACTCGCCTCAAGCAGTGGCCGGTAGCTGGACAGGCTCAGGTGTCTTCGCTTGCTCGCCATTCCACTCCATGGACTGGATACGTGAGATATTCTCCTCAGGTGAGATTCCCTGAAGCCCTGAGTTCCTCCAGCAAGGTTGATGCTGACACCAGTGTGCATGCCTGTTCGGTCAGCCCTCGTGTCCGGCTAGGTGCCCCATGTGCATGGTTCCCCCGCTGGGCGACCTCCACATGTGTATTTCCACTGTAAGCCTCCTGGAGCATGTGTCTTCCCTTGGCAAGCTTGCCACCCCTGGGGTAAAAGTTTTCCACCTTCGGCTGGTTTCCCCAGAGTTCTTCCGTATGCAGCCCCTCGCGGGTCATACGTGTGTCTCTAAGTCCTCCCTACGGGCAGGCACTTGGTGCATGTTTCCACATGGAATATGCTTACCAGTGTACCTTGGTATTCCTGTGTTAAGTTGGAGTCCTTCGTCCGTACTAGCCTTACGACAGGGAGCTCACACTTATGCAGGGCACTGGATGACAGCTGAGTGCCGTGATTGAATTGGAACCCCCATTCGTCAGTCACTGACGTTACTCGGAGTGACTGAACGAAAGGGAACATCTCGGTTATGT